>OY720199.1:8474610-9139610 GCA_963082885.1 Parascotia fuliginaria | reverse complement strand
CTAACCTAACCTAACCTAACCTAACCTAACCTAACCTAACCTAACCTAACCTAACCTAACCTAACCTAACCTAACCTAACCTAACCTAACCTAACCTAACCTAACCTAACCTAACCTAACCTAACCTAACCTAACCTAACCTAACCTAACCTAACCTAACCTAACCTAACCTAACCTAACCTAACCTAACCTAACCTAACCTAACCTAACCTAACCTAACCTAACCTAACCTAACCTAACCTAACCTAACCTAACCTAACCTAACCTAACCTAACCTAACCTAACCTAACCTAACCTAACCTAACCTAACCTAACCTAACCTAACCTAACCTAACCTAACCTAACCTAACCTAACCTAACCTAACCTAACCTAACCTAACCTAACCTAACCTAACCTAACCTAACCTAACCTAACCTAACCTAACCTAACCTAACCTAACCTAACCTAACCTAACCTAACCTAACCTAACCTAACCTAACCTAACCTAACCTAACCTAACCTAACCTAACCTAACCTAACCTAACCTAACCTAACCTAACCTAACCTAACCTAACCTAACCTAACCTAACCTAACCTAACCTAACCTAACCTAACCTAACCTAACCTAACCTAACCTAACCTAACCTAACCTAACCTAACCTAACCTAACCTAACCTAACCTAACCTAACCTAACCTAACCTAACCTAACCTAACCTAACCTAACCTAACCTAACCTAACCTAACCTAACCTAACCTAACCTAACCTAACCTAACCTAACCTAACCTAACCTAACCTAACCTAACCTAACCTAACCTAACCTAACCTAACCTAACCTAACCTAACCTAACCTAACCTAACCTAACCTAACCTAACCTAACCTAACCTAACCTAACCTAACCTAACCTAACCTAACCTAACCTAACCTAACCTAACCTAACCTAACCTAACCTAACCTAACCTAACCTAACCTAACCTAACCTAACCTAACCTAACCTAACCTAACCTAACCTAACCTAACCTAACCTAACCTAACCTAACCTAACCTAACCTAACCTAACCTAACCTAACCTAACCTAACCTAACCTAACCTAACCTAACCTAACCTAACCTAACCTAACCTAACCTAACCTAACCTAACCTAACCTAACCTAACCTAACCTAACCTAACCTAACCTAACCTAACCTAACCTAACCTAACCTAACCTAACCTAACCTAACCTAACCTAACCTAACCTAACCTAACCTAACCTAACCTAACCTAACCTAACCTAACCTAACCTAACCTAACCTAACCTAACCTAACCTAACCTAACCTAACCTAACCTAACCTAACCTAACCTAACCTAACCTAACCTAACCTAACCTAACCTAACCTAACCTAACCTAACCTAACCTAACCTAACCTAACCTAACCTAACCTAACCTAACCTAACCTAACCTAACCTAACCTAACCTAACCTAACCTAACCTAACCTAACCTAACCTAACCTAACCTAACCTAACCTAACCTAACCTAACCTAACCTAACCTAACCTAACCTAACCTAACCTAACCTAACCTAACCTAACCTAACCTAACCTAACCTAACCTAACCTAACCTAACCTAACCTAACCTAACCTAACCTAACCTAACCTAACCTAACCTAACCTAACCTAACCTAACCTAACCTAACCTAACCTAACCTAACCTAACCTAACCTAACCTAACCTAACCTAACCTAACCTAACCTAACCTAACCTAACCTAACCTAACCTAACCTAACCTAACCTAACCTAACCTAACCTAACCTAACCTAACCTAACCTAACCTAACCTAACCTAACCTAACCTAACCTAACCACTTGCTATTTTTTGAAATTTTCTTTTGGTTTTATGTTGTTTGTTGACTAATTAGCAGGTAGTTTTTATCCCTTGGTTATACTCCAACGGGAACACGTGTCAAATTACACATCTTTCAGGACTTTAGTACATTTTGACGAAATTTTTGCAGTTTTTAATTTTTCTATAGCACTAGACCTATTCCAAATTCCTGTGTATCATTTGTTTTGGCTTGAGGACGGTGAGACCTGTCTAGGGATACCTCTGGATCGCTTCTGCACCCTCTGAAACACACAAAAATAGTTAAAACAGTGGTGTCACCGCATACTTTTCAGTAAATTTTTTTTTGAACAAAGTCGCTAATAACTTTTGACCGTGAACCCTGGTGGTGTCCGGGATAGTCTCGTCTTGTAGCTGGTGATCAGCCGCGTCTTTTGACACCCCTCGCGTCCAGATCGGGCGAAGGGAACTTGAAAAATTTTGACGTTTTTGACGTTTTAGTAGACTCGTGTTCTATACACATATACATATATACATACAAAAGTCTACCTTAGGGAGCTGATGTTAGAAATTTTACTTGCTATTTTTTGAAATTTTCTTTTGGTTTTATGTTGTTTGTTGACTAATTAGCAGGTAGTTTTTATCCCTTGGTTATACTCCAACGGGAACACGTGTCAAATTACACATCTTTCAGGACTTTAGTACATTTTGACGAAATTTTTGCAGTTTTTAATTTTTCTATAGCACTAGACCTATTCCAAATTCCTGTGTATCATTTGTTTTGGCTTGAGGACGGTGAGACCTGTCTAGGGATACCTCTGGATCGCTTCTGCACCCTCTGAAACACACAAAAATAGTTAAAACAGTGGTGTCACCGCATACTTTTCAGTAAATTTTTGAACAAAGTCGCTAATAACTTTTGACCGTGAACCCTGGTGGTGTCCGGGATAGTCTCGTCTTGTAGCTGGTGATCAGCCGCGTCTTTTGACACCCCTCGCGTCCAGATCGGGCGAAGGGAACTTGAAAAATTTTGACGTTTTTGACGTTTTAGTAGACTCGTGTTCTATACACATATACATATATACATACAAAAGTCTACCTTAGGGAGCTGATGTTAGAAATTTTACTTGCTATTTTTTGAAATTTTCTTTTGGTTTTATGTTGTTTGTTGACTAATTAGCAGGTAGTTTTTATCCCTTGGTTATACTCCAACGGGAACACGTGTCAAATTACACATCTTTCAGGACTTTAGTACATTTTGACGAAATTTTTGCAGTTTTTAATTTTTCTATAGCACTAGACCTATTCCAAATTCCTGTGTATCATTTGTTTTGGCTTGAGGACGGTGAGACCTGTCTAGGGATACCTCTGGATCGCTTCTGCACCCTCTGAAACACACAAAAATAGTTAAAACAGTGGTGTCACCGCATACTTTTCAGTAAATTTTTGAACAAAGTCGCTAATAACTTTTGACCGTGAACCCTGGTGGTGTCCGGGATAGTCTCGTCTTGTAGCTGGTGATCAGCCGCGTCTTTTGACACCCCTCGCGTCCAGATCGGGCGAAGGGAAACTGAAAAATTGCCCGCCCAAACCCACCCTTTATTGATCAAGTATTTACGACAGTAAGCTTTTAAGCTGTATACTAGACATAGGGGGCAAAATAAAAAATCTAACAAAAATTTCTTATAAATTTTAACAGGGTCAGCGGCACCCCTTTCATCATTTTAGTGTATTTTTCTGTACATTTGACTATTTATTGACTATTGTATAATCATTGTTTTACAATTGTACTAATTTAATTATTTTATTGAAATTTTATCAATTATTAGTTTCATATTTACAATTTTATTCTCTTAAAATTTTATTGACAAATTATTTTACTATTATTTTATTTTATTTAATTTTATCTGTTTAACTTGTGGTTTATTGACCACAAGTTACTTAGGTTAATTGTGTTGTCCTGCTTTTGCATTTTAATTGTTTATTTTACATTATTTATTATTAATTTATCAATCTTAATTATTATTATTTAAATCTTATATAACTTATACAAACTTTTATTTTAATCTGATTGAGTTCAAAAGTTAGGCTCACCATGTTCGGCTTCCGTACTCCTACAAAAGAGCCCAGCACGTCGCAGACGGCGGCTCCTGTGGCGACCGGTTCCGGGGTAGCGCAGGTCAGGCGTAGCGTGGGGGAGATCGAGTCGAAGCTGAGGTCTTCGACTTCGCCTCCCCTTAAAACTGCTGCGCCGAAAAACAAGGCTAAACCGGCTCCGGTCGTCAAGGAGCCAAAACCGAAATACGTCAGCCGTCTTGCGGAGGCCAAGGCGTTGTTGATAAGGGCCAAAACCCAAATCAACAACAGCCGCAACCTCCGCACAGACATTAAAAACGACGTGCTGGAGGCCGTAGATCGGCTCTATCAAATTATAAAAGAGCAGGCGGCCGAGCATGGTGAGAAGGTAGATTTGGCCAAGGATCCCGTGGCCAAGGATCAGCAGATTGAGAGGCCGACAAGTGAGAGTAATCAATGTTTGATTACGAAACTAGAGGAGCACGGCAAGCTTTTAGAAGAGAACAGGAAGGAAATGGAGGGACTTAGGGAGGCCCTGCGGCAAGCACCGGTGTCCTATGCGAGTGCAGTGGCCGGACCCCCGAAGCTCCAAGCTTGGGGAGCTTCGGCCATGCACTCGATTGTGATAAAGTCAAAAGATGAAATGGACACCGGTGACCAGGTAATCGACAAAATTAGATGCGCCGCAGAGGCAATAAAGGAGGGAGTAAAAGTCGATAGAATTAGGAAAATAAAGGACCAAAGGGTCATTTTGGGCTGTGCATCGGCGGAAGAGCTGGAGCGCGTGAAGGCCAAGCTCCAGAACAACAGCAAGGACCTACACATCGAGAGCATTGCAGGCAGGGACCCGCTGATTGTCCTTAAGGACGTTATGTCCTATAACACCGACGAGGAGGTGCTTAGGGCGCTTAAGGCGCAGAACAAGCACCTCCTCAAGGACATCAGCGGGGACGATGACCGGATGGAGGTCAGATATCGGAAAAGGACCAGGAACCCGTTGGTGGCCCACATCGTGGTGAAGGTGTCGCCTCGATTGTGGGGCTGCCTGACGGGGGCCGGGGCCGTCCATATTGACCTCCAGCGGGTCAGAGTTGAGGATCAGTCCCCCCTGGTGCAGTGCTCTCGGTGCTTAGGTTACGGGCACACAAGGCGGCTGTGTCAGGACACCGAGGACGTGTGCAGCCATTGTGGAGGGCCGCACCGCAAAGATGCTTGCAAGGAGAAGCTTGCGGAGCGGCCCTCCTGCTGCAATTGCACGAAGGCCGGGTGTCCTGACACAGGGCACAACGCCTTCGACTCGCAGTGCCCAGTCAGGCGGAAATGGGACACCTTAGCAAGGTCAGCAGTGGCCTACTGCTAAGGTGGCCCATTGGAGCGAGGCTGCCGGTGCACAGCCCAGACGCAGAAGCTTGCCGTGCGTTGTCCATTTGTGCATACTGTACAGACCGCACTCTACATCCACCAGCACCGCACCACGGCGCAGTCCAGGACCTGCACGGCTCTGTCTCTTGGACAGCATTATAAGAAATGCATGCCAGAGAAGAGTACCGGTAGCAGTCTCCCTCCGTTTCGAGGGAGAAATTGGCAAAGCGCCGTGGTCGGCCTCCAGTGTCGGTCTGTGCAGTGTGCACAGTGGAGGGGTACTCGTTGTTGCTGTTGTGTTGCGTTTTGTGTCGGCCTTCTACTGTGTTGTCTTTTTTGTGGTTTATGTTTTCTCTGTAAGTTGGCATTTGTGTATTTCGTTTGCTATCTCTGTTTGTATCCAAATAAATAAGGCTGAGCTCTGCACTACAGTGCAGCGGCGGTCTTCAAACCTGCAAACTAAGCTTGCACTTTTGCAAACACGCCCTGCACTGTGGTGCAGACCCATAGTAAAATATGTCTGTAATAAAAACTAAATTATTAAATTTAAATTTATAATTGTATTTATATGTATAACTAGAATAGTATGAAAAAATTTTGTAAATTAAATGTAAGTAAAAACTAGAATTAGGCAAAAACTGTAATAGAATTGGTGATATCCCCATACATTATTTATATAAGAAATAGAAAACAGCAGAAGTAAAGAAAAATCTAGTAACTCCCCAACCCTAAACCTAACAAAAAACTAATAAAAAGCAATATAAGAGAAAACAAGAGCTCTGACTCCGTTAGAGGATCCTTCGGCCGGCCGCACTTGAAGTGCGGTCATTTAAAAAAAAAAAAAAAAAAAAAAAAAAACCTAACCTAACCTAACCTAACCTAACCTAACCTAACCTAACCCACTTGCTATTTTTTGAAATTTTCTTTTGGTTTTATGTTGTTTGTTGACTAATTAGCAGGTAGTTTTTATCCCTTGGTTATACTCCAACGGGAACACGTGTCAAATTACACATCTTTCAGGACTTTAGTACATTTTGCCGAAATTTTTGCAGTTTTTAATTTTTCTATAGCACTAGACGTATTCCAAATTCCTGTGTATCATTTGTTTTGGCTTGAGGACGGTGAGACCTATCTAGGGATACCTCTGGATCGCTTCTGCACCCTCTGAAACACACAAAAATAGTTAAAACAGTGGTGTCACCGCATACTTTTCAGTAAATTTTTTTTGAACAAAGTCGCTAATAACTTTTGACCGTGAACCCTGGTGGTGTCCGGGATAGTCTCGTCTTGTAACTGGTGATCAGCCGCGTCTTTTGACACCCCTCGCGTCCAGATCGGGCGAAGGGAACCTGAAAAATTTTGACGTTTTTGACGTTTTAGTAGACTCGTGTTCTATACACATTATACATATATACATACAAAAGTCTACCTTAGGGAGCTGATGTTAGAAATTTTACTTGCTATTTTTTGAAATTTTCTTTTGGTTTTATGTTGTTTGTTGACTAATTAGCAGGTAGTTTTTATCCCTTGGTTATACTCCAACGGGAACACGTGTCAAATTACACATCTTTCAGGACTTTAGTACATTTTGCCGAAATTTTTGCAGTTTTTAATTTTTCTATAGCACTAGACGTATTCCAAATTCCTGTGTATCATTTGTTTTGGCTTGAGGACGGTGAGACCTATCTAGGGATACCTCTGGATCGCTTCTGCACCCTCTGAAACACACAAAAATAGTTAAAACAGTGGTGTCACCGCATACTTTTCAGTAAATTTTTGAACAAAGTCGCTAATAACTTTTGACCGTGAACCCTGGTGGTGTCCGGGATAGTCTCGTCTTGTAGCTGGTGATCAGCCGCGTCTTTTGACACCCCTCGCGTCCAGATCGGGCGAAGGGAACCTGAAAAATTGCCCGCCCAAACCCACCCTTTATTTATTTACATTTACGATAGTAAAGCTTTTCATCTATACACTATACATAGGGGGTAAAATAAGAAATTGAAACAGAAATTTTTGAAAATTTATGTATATATACTGTATTGTTTGACCAGTATTTTAACAGGGTCAGTGGCACTCCTCACATAAATTTTGTGTCGTCTTATTGTTTTTTTGTTTGTTGTTTGTCTTGATTTTTGACTATTGTCTTTTAACCATTGCTTTACAAATTTAAATTATATTGACCAATTATTATTTAATTTACTTTATTTTGACAATCTTATAAATTTTAAAAAATTTACATTGACAATTTTATAAATTATTTATATTTATTTTATACTGACAATTATTAATTCACCTAATTACTTTATCTTTATTTTTATTTATTTGTTTAACTTATGGTTTATTGACCATAAGTTACTTAGTCTAGTTGTGTCGTCTTGCTATTGCATTTTATCGTAAAATTTTAAATCCAAATTATTTAATTATTAATTCATTCAATATTATACAACTTATACAAATTTATATTTTAATTTTGATTGTTAACACCAAAAGTTAGGCTCACCATGTTCGGTTTCCGTACGCCCACAAAAGAGCCCAGCACGTCGCAGACGGCGGCTCCTGTGGCGACCGGTTCCGGGGTAGCGCAGGTCAGGCGTAGCATAGGGGAGATCGAATCGAAGCTGAGGTCTTCGACTTCGCCTCCCCTAAAAACCGCGGCGCCGAAAAACAAGGCTGCCCCGGCTCCGGTCGTCAAGGAGTCCAAACCTAAACATCCTAGCCGTCTTGCGGAGGCCAAGGCGTTGTTGATAAGGGCTAAAACCCAGATCAACAACAGCCGCAACCTCCGCACAGACATCAAAAACGACGTGCTGGAGGCCGTCGATCGGCTCTATCAGATCGTGAAGGAGCAGGCGGCCGAACGTGGTGAGAAGGTGGAGTTAGTGGCCAAGGATCCTGTGGTCAAGGACCAAAAAGTGGAGAGGCCGAGCGAAGCAGCACTAATTGCAAAGCTGGAAGAACACGGCAAGTTACTCGAAGAGACAAAAAAGGAAATGGCGGGCCTCAAAGAGGAGATGCGCAAGGCACCGGTGTCCTATGCGAGTGCATTGGCCGGACCCCCGAAGCCTCAAGCTTGGGGAGCGTCGGCCATGCACTCGATCATTATCAAGTCAAACGACGAGATGGACACCGGTGACCAGGTTGTGGAGAAAATCCGAAGCGCCGCCGAGGCCATTAAAGAGGGGGTCCAGGTGGACAGAATTAGAAAGGTTAAGGACCAGAGAGTGATCCTGGGGTGTGCATCGGCAGAAGAGCTCGAGCGTGTGAAGGTCAAGCTCCGGGCTAACAGCAACCTACACATTGAGAGCATTGCAGGCAGGGACCCGCTGATTGTCCTTAAAGACGTAATGTCTTATAACACCGACGAGGAGGTGCTGAGGGCGCTTAGGGCGCAGAACAAGCACCTCCTCAAGGACATCAGCGGCGACGATGACCGGATGGAGGTCCGGTATCGTAAAAAGACGAGGAACCCGCTGGTGGCCCACATCGTGGTGAAGGTGTCACCCCGATTGTGGGGCTGCCTGACGGGGGCCGGGGCCGTCCATATCGACCTCCAACGGGTCAGAGTCGAGGACCAGTCCCCCCTGGTGCAATGCTCTCGATGCTTGGGCTACGGGCACACAAGGCGGCTGTGTCAGGACGCCGAGGACGTGTGCAGCCATTGTGGGGGGCCGCACCGCAAAGACGCGTGTAAGGAGAAGCTTGCGGAGCGGCCCTCCTGCTGCAACTGCGCGAAGGCTGGGTGTCCTGACACAGCGCATAACGCCTTCGACACGCAGTGCCCAGTCCGGAGAAAGTGGGACACCTTGGCAAGGTCGGCAGTGGCCTATTGCTAGGGTGCCCCACTGGAGCGAGGCTGCCGGTGCACAGCCCAGAAGCGGTAACTTGCCGTGTGTTGTCCATTTGTGCATACTGTACAGACCGCACTCCACATTCACCAGCACCGCACCACGGCGCAGTCCAGGACCTGCACGGCCCTTTCTCTTGGACTACATTGTGATAAATGCAAGCCAGAGAAAGGTGCCGTTAGCAGTCTCCCTCCGTTCTGAGGGAGAAATTGGCAAAGCGCCGTGGTCGGCCCCCAGTGTCGGTCTGTGCAGTGTGCACAGTGGAGGGGTACTTGTTGTTCTGTTTCATTATGTGTTGGCTTCTTTCTTGTGTTGTCCTCTCGTTGTGTCTTCCGTTTCTTTGTGTCTAAGTAGGGTATTGTCAAACTCTGCACTACAGTGCAGCAGCGGCTTCCAGACATGCAAACTGAGTTTGCACTTTTGCAAATACGCCCTGCACTGTGGTGCAGACTTATAGCAAAATATAACTGTGTTAAATAAGAATTTTTATCAATTAGAAATTATATTTTAAAATTATATCAGTATATTAATTAGGTATTATAGCAAAACATTGTAAAAATAAATTTAAATGTAATTTAAAACCAAAAAATAGGAACTAGAATTCGTAACATAGGTAATGAGATTAAGTAAAAAACAAAATTTTGAAACTAAGTAAAGTTTAGAAAATACAAAATGTAAATAAAAAATATGTAAAACCCTACTTAAATCCAACAAACACAAATAAATATGCAACATAATTAAACTAGCAAAAAAGGGCTCCGATTATGTTGGAGGATCAGTTGGCCGGCCGCACTTAAAGTGCGGTCACAATAAAAAAAAAAAAAAAAAAAAAAAAAAAAAAAAAAAACCTAACCTAACCTAACCTAACCTAACCTAACCTAACCTTTTTTTTTTTTTTTTTTTTTCGTGGGAAACTCATTACGAGTACGCACCCGCCTGGGCGAGGCGGGGGTTATGTCGGACTCTCCGGCCACAATGAGACAGCGACCGGCATACCGACTAAAACCCACGGTGTTCCTCCAGACGGCCAGAGTGCCGGGGTCACGGGAGACGCTCGCGCATTCATCCGCGACCCCGACGGGCCACGGCCCGCTCAACGTGAGCGGGCCCCGTCTGATTTGGGGGGCCTAGCCCCCCTTCCTCCATCGAGAGGCGTTCGTGGAACACGTACGCCGCCTTCTCGGGCCTGTGCTGTTTGAGCGGCGATTGCCCAATCGCCGCCCGCAGGCATCCTCCTACGGTGGCTGGAGATCCCGGAGCGCCCCACGGCGACGTCCGGGGCGGACGCGACGGGCGGGGAGCAAGGTGGTCAGCTCCCTCTCCCGCTCGGCCGCCTCCTTGGCGAGCATTACCTGCTCGCAAAAGGAGGCGACCCCCTCCCAAGCCCTCTCGCTGCGGACCATGGACAGAACCACGGCCGGCAGCGAGAGCTGGGCCGTCGCGAGCGCCGCAACTAGGTCGCGGCGCTGGTCCGCCCACGCTGGACACTCCACGAGCGTGTGGAGCGCCGTGTCGCGCGGGCAGACCCCGCAGTGGTGGCAGACGGACGTCTGCTCCCGGCCTATGAGACACAGGTACGTGCCGAAGCACCCGTGACCGGTGAGTACCTGTGTCAGCCGGAACGTGAGGACGCCGTGCCTCCTCTCCAGCCACTCCTAACCTAACCTTTTTTTTTTTTTTTTTTCGTGGGAAACTCATTACGAGTACGCACCCGCCTGGGCGAGGCGGGGGTTATGTCGGACTCTCCGACCACAATGAGACAGCGGCCGGCATACCGACTAAAACCCACGGTGTTCCTCCAGACGGCCAGAGTGTCGGGGTCACGGGAGACGCTCGCGCATTCATCCGCGACCCCGACAGGCCACGGCCCGCTCAACGTGAGCGGGCCCCGTCTGATTTGGGGGGCCTAGCCCCCCTTCCTCCATCGAGAGGCGTTCGTGGAACACGTACGCCGCCTTCTCGGGCCTGTGCTGTTCGAGCGGCGATTGCCCAATCGCCGCCCGCAGGCATCCTCCTACGGTGGCTGGAGATCCCGGAACGCCCCACGGCGACGTCCGGGGCGGACGCGACGGGCGGGGAGCAAGGTGGTCAGCTCCCTCTCCCACTCGGCCGCCTCCTTGGCGAGCATTACCTGCTCGCAAAAGGAGGCGACCCCCTCCCAAGCCCTCTCGCTGCGGACCATGGACAGAACCACGGCCGGCAGCGAGAGTTGGGCCGTCGCGAGCGCCGCAACTAGGTCGCGGCGCTGGTCCGCCCACGCTGGACACTCCACGAGCGTGTGGAGCGCCGTGTCGCGCGGGCAGACCCCGCAATGGTGGCAGACGGACGTCTGCTCCCGGCCTATGAGACACAGGTACGTGCCGAAGCACCCGTGACCGGTGAGTACCTGTGTCAGCCGGAACGTGAGGACGCCGTGCCCCCTCTCCAGCCACTCCTCGAGGACGGGACTTACCGCCACCACCGTGGCGTGCCCTGCAGTTGGTCGCGCAAGTCGCGCCTTCCACTCCGCCACTAGGACTGTGCGGAGCTGGGACCGCTGCGCCTCGATTTCTCGAGGCAGAGGTCGCAGGTCCCGCTCCGCCGCCTCCTCGCGCCATCGGAATAACGACGCGAGGACTTCGGCTTCCAGGTCCCAGGGCGGGGATCCGGCCAATAGGGTCGCAGCCTCGAAGGAGATCGTGCGGTAGCCGCGCACCATGCGCACGGCCATGGCCCGTTGCGGCCTCCGTAATACGGAAACGTTCCGGGCTGCCAAGTTGGCAGCCCATACGGGCGCTCCGTATAGGGCCATGGACCGCACGATCCCTCCATACAGTCTCCGGCAGGTTGAGCTGGGCCCCCCGAGGTTGGGGAGCAGCCTCGCCAGGGCGGCGGCGGCGCCCAATAACTTGGGCGCCAGCCGGCGGAAATGTTCGACAAAATTCCACCGGCTGTCGAGGACGACGCCGAGATATCTCAGCGTCGACTCGACGCCGATCCGTACGCCCCCAACAATGATGTGGGAGCCCTGAGGTGGCCCCTTTCGGGGACCGTGAAAACAAACGGCCTCCGATTTGGCCAGGGCCACCTCGAGACCCAACCGCCGGATGCGACCCACGACCTGCGCGACACCAGCCGTAGCTGAAATGGCAGCGCGCCTGTAATCCTTCCCCCGAGCCGTGACAAGGGTGTCGTCGGCATAACACGTCACGACGACACCAGGGAGAAGGACGCCTCGTATGACCCAGTCATAGCCGATGTTCCACAGGAGCGGACCAAGGACCGATCCCTGTGGAACACCGCAGGTCATCTCTCGCCGACCGAGAGCATTGCGACCCGGGTAAACTACCGCTCTATCACTAAGATAGGCCCCGACAATTCGGCGGAGGTAGGTCGGCACTCGATGGTAGACGAGTGCCTCCCTGACGCAGCTCCAGGGCAAGGTGTTGAACGCGTTGGCGATGTCGAGCGACACCGCCAACACCACCTCGCCCCGGGACAACGCGTCCTCCGCCAGACTCCTCACGCGCATGATGGCATGCACGGTGGAGCGCCCACGGCGAAAACCAAACTGGTTTTCCGCCAGATCCGGCCCGACTTCGCTAAGGTGCTCGACGAGGCGGCTCGCGATGACACGCTCGAAGAGCTTCGCCACCTCGTCGAGAAGCACTATGGGCCGGTAGGCGGACGGAGAGTCCGCCGGGCGCCCCTCCTTCTTGAGGAGGACCAGCTTGCCGGTTTTCCACAGCAGCGGAAATCGGCCCTCCTCAAGGCACGCACTGAGGAGCCCTAACAGTCGGGGCTCGAGCTCCCGAAGGGCCAGGACCCACGCACGGCCTGGAATGCCGTCCGGTCCTGGCGCGGTGTTTTTGGCTTGAAGCCTCTTCACCGCAGCTCGAAGCTCTACCCGGGTCACTTCGGGTACGTCGTCGTCGTCCACGTTGGGAGCCATGGGAGGCAGAACCATCAGCGGAGGAGGGTGCTCCGCCCTCTGAGGGAACAGAGCAGCCACCACTTCCTCCAGCAGTTGTGGCTGGAGACTCTGGGACAGCGGAGGCGCCCACGGGCGAAGTTTGCCCCGTACCAAAAGGTATGGACGCCCCCACGGATCACGGTCCAGAGTCTCCAAGAACTGCTCGCGGGCCTGATCTTTGGCCCGCGAGATGGCCACCTGCAGCCGTTTTTTGGCTGCTCTGTACTCCTCGTACAGCTCTGCCTCCCTGGTCTCGGCATCGGGAGGGCGGCGACGCCTCCTGCGGTGCCTGGTGTACTGGCGGCGCGCCGCGACACAGTCGCGACGCAGTTGCGCGATCTCCTGCGACCACCAGTACACCTGACGCTTCGCGGGTCTGCGTCGGACCCGCGGCATCGCCGCGTCGCAAATTTGCGACATCGCTTCCCGGAACCACTCGGCCTCCATCTCGATGTTCTCAGGCCTGTCCGGTGCTCTCACCCAGGCCTGAACGATGGAAGCCTCCAGGAGCGCCTCCCGATCCAGTTGTCTCAAGGACCAACGCGGACTGTTCTCTCCCGGGGCCGCTCTGACCGGCGCGCCATGGTTTTCGGCGGAGACGTCAAATCGGATATATAAATGATCCGACAGAGTCTCCACCTCCTCAATGACGCGCCAGCCTACGACACGGCGGGCTAGTGCGGGGCTGGCGAAGGCGAGATCGATAATCGACCCGCCCCGCTGACGCACGCACGTGTTTACAGCACCCCGGTTGAGAACGAGTAGGCCGTGTGCCACGGCCCACTCCTCGAGCACCCCACCCCTGACGTCCGTGGCCGGGGAACCCCAAGCCGTGGATTTGGCATTGAAGTCCCCGAGGACGAGAACGGGGTGAGGGTGGCTTCGAGCGACGACGGTACCCAATAGGGCTAGAAAAGCCTCAAAGTCGGCGAGAGGGCGGTTGGGGGAGAAATACACCCCAACCACCACGAGACTGTCCAGGCGCGCTGCCACAAAGCCCTGGCCCCTCGAACAGCAAACGAGGGGCACTGTGGGCGAAGACATGACGGCCACCGAGCCGTCCCGGTCCGACACCCAGTCGTCCCGAGGTGGGACGTAGTACGGCTCGGCGACCACTGCCACACTTATTTGCCACTGCGCCATGGTCTGCAGGAGGAGGTCCTGAGCCCTGGCGCAGTGGTTAAGATTCCCCTGGAGGAAGCGGAGTGGGGCCATCACTGGCAGTCCATCTTCGCTCCCTCCACGGGACGTTCAGCTCCTTTGCCGCCAGCCGGTTTGCTGGCTGGCGGCTTGGCCACGGCTCTTGGCCCTTTTTGGCCCTTCTTCCTGGCCGGCTTGTTGCAGGCCCTGCCGACCCGGTGATCCGCCGGCCTGCTTGCCGCCGCACACACCACGCAGTGCGGCGCAGCCTCGCAGGTGCCGGCCTTATGACCTGGTTGACCGCAGCGGAAGCAACAGCCACTGCGGTCCTCCGCCTTGCAACCCGCACCTACGTGGCCGGTCTGCAGGCACCGGAAGCACCGGGTCGGCCTGGCCTCCAACAGCCTGACCTGGGCGGAGACCCAGCCCACCAGCAGGCGTTTGGCGTCGGCCAGCTTCTTGGCCGCCACCACAGGACAACTAACTAGGGCTGTGCCCATCCCGTTGCGGTCCGGCTTTACCTCGCCGGACTTTACGAGGTCTGGAGCACAGCCCCCGGCCCTTGCGACGGCGGCGACCAATTCGCCTGCCGCCACGGAGTCGTCCAGGCCCGAAACGCGAAGCTCCGCGCACTTAACGGGCCTGGAGACGCGAACGTCTTCCGCCGGGAATAGCGACCTCAGCTTACCGGCGAGAGCGTCCGCCTTGTCGCCGCTGGTGGTGCCGGGTATCTCCAGCAGACGGGCTCCAGTACGGGTGGACTTGCACCGGAGACCCGCCGCTATACCCAGATCGGCAGGGTTGATTTGGGCCTTCGCCGTGGCCAATATCTGGGCGTATGTCGCCCCCCTCTCGACCGCCGCCGGCTGCAGCGTAAGAACCACTGCAGCCGAGCGGGGAGCGCGCAGCGCAGCCCGCTTTTTGGCAGCCCTCTTCGCTGCTTTATTTTGGGCCTTCTTCTTCTTAGATTTTGCTCCCGCCGTCTCCCATCCGCCCTCTCTAGGCCCGGGAGCAGGGGCCGCAGCTTGCGCTGGCGTTGGTTCTCCTCTCTTCTTCTTGGACGTAGGGCCCGGTCGAACGGTCGATGCGGGCGACGCCGTAGGTGGTGGTGTCGCCAGTGAATGTGCAGGCCGAGAGGACTGGCCAGCTACTACGGCCGCAAAAGTCCTGCGATCCGACGCGAGGGGTGGACGCAGCACCTTGCTTTCAATCACCGAGAACCGAGCGTTAAGTCTCGCTATCTCCTGCTTAAATAGCGAGACCAGCTCGGTCTCGGGTCCTTTTTGCGCCGTATTAGAGGCGGGGCGCTCGCGCCGGATCGCACTGAGGTCCGCTCTCAACGCCTCGTGCTCCTCCCTCAGCTGCTTGATCTGGGCCGCCAGTCGAGCGTTTTCGGCTCGCAGCTTTTGAGCCTCTTCACTGGCGGTCCTATTCAGCAGGACTTCGGCCACTTCGACGATGGTTGCTGCCGCATCCTTGAGCCCTTTCTGGCTGGTGCCCTTAAGATTTTTTGAGATCTTCGCGATGGTGCGTATAGCACCCACCGCGACCTCTAGGCGTTCTTTCAGGGCTCCTGAAGATAGCTCCTCCACGTCTGAGGAGTCCGCCGTCAACGCCTCCGACAGTCTGGACGCCCTATCCGCTGACACCCGCTTGGTGACCTCGGCTATACGGCGGTCTGAGTCGGCCTTCTCAGCTTCTTTGTCCGCCGCACGCCTGGCCTCCGCAGCCTCCTTGCGGGCTCGGCCAACGCCGACGTAACGGCCGTGTTTGAGGGCACCCTGGCCCCGTCCCCGCTTTGCGGCACTGGTTTGCGTGCCAACTGGCGCCTCCTCCGAGCCCGAACCCGAGGCCGAATCCGACCCCGGGTTACCCTCGTCGGTGCGAGTGCGCTTCCGCCAGAAATTTCTGGCCGAAACTTCACCTACAGCGACGACAGTAGGCTCACTGTCCGTGGACATAGAGCCTGCCTCCTCAACACGCGACTGCGTGTCTTCCGGGCGCGCAGGACTGGGCGTGCGCTGCCCCTCCGCAGACAGCCGTTCTAGCACAACGACTGCTCTCTTAGCTCCTAACTCAACGTCTGATTTTTTAAGTTTTTGTAAATCCATATTAATTCCCACGAGTGGGGGAGAACTAAAAGTCCGCCCGTGCAGAGATCCCCCAATACACGGGTAAGTCTACATTTGTGACCCAATACGGAGGGCGACAGGTATCCGACTGGGGTCGGCCTTGCGCCGCCGACTAGCCGCCATTTCTGGCTGCCGTTAACGACAGGGACTACCCTACCCTGCCACGCACACCTCACCACGGCAAACAGCTTGTGTTAGGGGTTTTTTACAGTGGACTCTCCACGCAGCCCCCACCCTTCCACCGACCAAGGGTGGCGGCCCTCGTTCCCGCCTTATCAAGACGGGGTTACGAGTCGGCCGAACGGTGGTCTGTACCAGACCATCCGTCCGCCCATAGCGGCAGTGGCAACAAGGTAAACCCTTGTTGCCCGCCCAGCAGCAAAAGCACACTAGGCCCGCCTCAGGGTGATTTTTTATAGAGGTTTTCTTCCTCGCAGCCCCCACCCCGGAGGGAAGCGGCCCTCGCTCCCGACTCTCGCAAGAGAGTCGGGCTTACGAGTTGGCAAAGCAGTGTCGGAGAGTCCGACACTGCCCCACATTGGACTCTCCACTATGCTCTCTGCTAAACAGAGAGACATGTGGAAAGTGGGGGTAATTTTTTATAGAGGTTTTCTTCCTCGCAGCCCCCACCCCTAGAGGTGGCGGCCCTCGGTCCTGGTTCTCGCAAGAAAACCAGGCTTACGAGTTGGAGGTCTCCGAGGAGACCCCTCTGCAGGGGCGGCGCAGTGTCAGGAGAAACTCCGACATAGCACCACCCCGTAGGACTATTCGCCATCTGCCAATGATTTCCAAGTCTGAGATCAAACCTGGGAACCATTGACAGACGCCCAGGGCACACCGGCCTGAACACATGCACTTCCCACCGGACGTATCCGGATAGGAACCACAGCATCCAGGCACACGGGGAGGTTGTCCTTATTAGTGCCCCACTCCTAACCTAACCTAACCTAACCTAACCTAACCTAACCTAACCTAACCTAACCTAACCTAACCTAACCTAACCTAACCTAATATACATACAAAAGTCTACCTTAGGGAGCTGATGTTAGAAATTTTACTTGCTATTTTTTGAAATTTTCTTTTGGTTTTATGTTGTTTGTTGACTAATTAGCAGGTACTTTTTATCCCTTGGTTATACTCCAACGGGAACACGTGTCAAATTACACATTTTTCAGGAACTTAGTACATTTTGACGAAATTTTTGCAGTTTTTAATTTTTCTATAGCACTAGACGTATTCCAAATTCCTGTGTATCATTTGTTTTGGCTTGAGGACGGTGAGACCTGTCTAGGGATACCTCTGGATCGCTTCTGCACCCTCTGAAACACACAAAAATAGTTAAAACAGTGGTGTCACCGCATACTTTTCAGTAAATTTTTGAACAAAGTCGCTAATATCTTTTGACCGTGAACCCTGGTGGTGTCCGGGATAGTCTCGTCTTGTAGCTGGTGATCAGCCGCGTCTTTTGACACCCCTCACGTCCAGATCGGGCGAAGGGAACCTTAAAAATTTTGACGTCTTTGACGTTTTAGTAGACTCGTGTTCTATACACATATACATATATACATACAAAAGTCTACCTTAGGGAGCTGATGTTAGAAATTTTACTTGCTATTTTTTGAAATTTTCTTTTGGTTTTATGTTGTTTGTTGACTAATTAGCAGGTACTTTTTATCCCTTGGTTATACTCCAACGGGAACACGTGTCAAATTACACATTTTTCAGGAACTTAGTACATTTTGACGAAATTTTTGCAGTTTTTAATTTTTCTATAGCACTAGACGTATTCCAAATTCCTGTGTATCATTTGTTTTGGCTTGAGGACGGTGAGACCTGTCTAGGGATACCTCTGGATCGCTTCTGCACCCTCTGAAACACACAAAAATAGTTAAAACAGTGGTGTCACCGCATACTTTTCAGTAAATTTTTGAACAAAGTCGCTAATATCTTTTGACCGTGAACCCTGGTGGTGTCCGGGATAGTCTCGTCTTGTAGCTGGTGATCAGCCGCGTCTTTTGACACCCCTCACGTCCAGATCGGGCGAAGGGAACCTTAAAAATTTTGACGTCTTTGACGTTTTAGTAGACTCGTGTTCTATACACATATACATATATACATACAAAAGTCTACCTTAGGGAGCTGATGTTAGAAATTTTACTTGCTATTTTTTGAAATTTTCTTTTGGTTTTATGTTGTTTGTTGACTAATTAGCAGGTACTTTTTATCCCTTGGTTATACTCCAACGGGAACACGTGTCAAATTACACATTTTTCAGGAACTTAGTACATTTTGACGAAATTTTTGCAGTTTTTAATTTTTCTATAGCACTAGACGTATTCCAAATTCCTGTGTATCATTTGTTTTGGCTTGAGGACGGTGAGACCTGTCTAGGGATACCTCTGGATCGCTTCTGCACCCTCTGAAACACACAAAAATAGTTAAAACAGTGGTGTCACCGCATACTTTTCAGTAAATTTTTGAACAAAGTCGCTAATATCTTTTGACCGTGAACCCTGGTGGTGTCCGGGATAGTCTCGTCTTGTAGCTGGTGATCAGCCGCGTCTTTTGACACCCCTCACGTCCAGATCGGGCGAAGGGAACCTTAAAAATTTTGACGTCTTTGACGTTTTAGTAGACTCGTGTTCTATACACATATACATATATACATACAAAAGTCTACCTTAGGGAGCTGATGTTAGAAATTTTACTTGCTATTTTTTGAAATTTTCTTTTGGTTTTATGTTGTTTGTTGACTAATTAGCAGGTACTTTTTATCCCTTGGTTATACTCCAACGGGAACACGTGTCAAATTACACATTTTTCAGGAACTTAGTACATTTTGACGAAATTTTTGCAGTTTTTAATTTTTCTATAGCACTAGACGTATTCCAAATTCCTGTGTATCATTTGTTTTGGCTTGAGGACGGTGAGACCTGTCTAGGGATACCTCTGGATCGCTTCTGCACCCTCTGAAACACACAAAAATAGTTAAAACAGTGGTGTCACCGCATACTTTTCAGTAAATTTTTGAACAAAGTCGCTAATATCTTTTGACCGTGAACCCTGGTGGTGTCCGGGATAGTCTCGTCTTGTAGCTGGTGATCAGCCGCGTCTTTTGACACCCCTCACGTCCAGATCGGGCGAAGGGAACCTTAAAAATTTTGACGTCTTTGACGTTTTAGTAGACTCGTGTTCTATACACATATACATATATACATACAAAAGTCTACCTTAGGGAGCTGATGTTAGAAATTTTACTTGCTATTTTTTGAAATTTTCTTTTGGTTTTATGTTGTTTGTTGACTAATTAGCAGGTACTTTTTATCCCTTGGTTATACTCCAACGGGAACACGTGTCAAATTACACATTTTTCAGGAACTTAGTACATTTTGACGAAATTTTTGCAGTTTTTAATTTTTCTATAGCACTAGACGTATTCCAAATTCCTGTGTATCATTTGTTTTGGCTTGAGGACGGTGAGACCTGTCTAGGGATACCTCTGGATCGCTTCTGCACCCTCTGAAACACACAAAAATAGTTAAAACAGTGGTGTCACCGCATACTTTTCAGTAAATTTTTGAACAAAGTCGCTAATATCTTTTGACCGTGAACCCTGGTGGTGTCCGGGATAGTCTCGTCTTGTAGCTGGTGATCAGCCGCGTCTTTTGACACCCCTCACGTCCAGATCGGGCGAAGGGAACCTTAAAAATTTTGACGTCTTTGACGTTTTAGTAGACTCGTGTTCTATACACATATACATATATACATACAAAAGTCTACCTTAGGGAGCTGATGTTAGAAATTTTACTTGCTATTTTTTGAAATTTTCTTTTGGTTTTATGTTGTTTGTTGACTAATTAGCAGGTACTTTTTATCCCTTGGTTATACTCCAACGGGAACACGTGTCAAATTACACATTTTTCAGGAACTTAGTACATTTTGACGAAATTTTTGCAGTTTTTAATTTTTCTATAGCACTAGACGTATTCCAAATTCCTGTGTATCATTTGTTTTGGCTTGAGGACGGTGAGACCTGTCTAGGGATACCTCTGGATCGCTTCTGCACCCTCTGAAACACACAAAAATAGTTAAAACAGTGGTGTCACCGCATACTTTTCAGTAAATTTTTGAACAAAGTCGCTCATAACTTTTGACCGTGAACCCTGGTGGTGTCCGGGATAGTCTCGTCTTGTAGCTGGTGATCAGCCGCGTCTTTTGACACCCCTCGCGTCCAGATCGGGCGAAGGGAACCTGAAAAATTTTGACGTTTTTGACGTTTTAGTAGACTCGTGTTCTATACACATTATACATATATACATACAAAAGTCTACCTTAGGGAGCTGATGTTAGAAATTTTACTTGCTATTTTTTGAAATTTTCTTTTGGTTTTATGTTGTTTGTTGACTAATTAGCAGGTAGTTTTTATCCCTTGGTTATACTCCAACGGGAACACGTGTCAAATTACACATCTTTCAGGACTTTAGTACATTTTGACGAAATTTTTGCAGTTTTTAATTTTTCTATAGCACTAGACCTATTCCAAATTCCTGTGAATCATTTGTTTTGGCTTGAGGACGGTGAGACCTATCTAGGGATACCTCTGGATCGTTTCTGCACCCTCTGAAACACACAAAAATAGTTAAAACAGTGGTGTCACCGCATACTTTTCAGTAAATTTTTGAACAAAGTCGCTCATAACTTTTGACCGTGAACCCTGGTGGTGTCCGGGATAGTCTCGTCTTGTAGCTGGTGATCAGCCGCGTCTTTTGACACCCCTCGCGTCCAGATCGGGCGAAGGGAACTTGAAAAATTTTGACGTTTTTGACGTTTTAGTAGACTCGTGTTCTATACATTTATACATATATACATACAAAAGTCTACCTTAGGGAGCTGATGTTAGAAATTTTACTTGCTATTTTTTGAAATTTTCTTTTGGTTTTATGTTGTTTGTTGACTAATTAGCAGGTAGTTTTTATCCCTTGGTTATACTCCAACGGGAACACGTGTCAAATTACACATCTTTCAGGACTTTAGTACATTTTGACGAAATTTTTGCAGTTTTTAATTTTTCTATAGCACTAGACCTATTCCAAATTCCTGTGAATCATTTGTTTTGGCTTGAGGACGGTGAGACCTATCTAGGGATACCTCTGGATCGTTTCTGCACCCTCTGAAACACACAAAAATAGTTAAAACAGTGGTGTCACCGCATACTTTTCAGTAAATTTTTGAACAAAGTCGCTCATAACTTTTGACCGTGAACCCTGGTGGTGTCCGGGATAGTCTCGTCTTGTAGCTGGTGATCAGCCGCGTCTTTTGACACCCCTCGCGTCCAGATCGGGCGAAGGGAACTTGAAAAATTTTGACGTTTTTGACGTTTTAGTAGACTCGTGTTCTATACATTTATACATATATACATACAAAAGTCTACCTTAGGGAGCTGATGTTAGAAATTTTACTTGCTATTTTTTGAAATTTTCTTTTGGTTTTATGTTGTTTGTTGACTAATTAGCAGGTACTTTTTATCCCTTGGTTATACTCCAACGGGAACACGTGTCAAATTACACATCTTTCAGGACTTTAGTACATTTTGACGAAATTTTTGCAGTTTTTAATTTTTCTATAGCACTAGACCTATTCCAAATTCCTGTGAATCATTTGTTTTGGCTTGAGGACGGTGAGACCTATCTAGGGATACCTCTGGATCGTTTCTGCACTCTCTGAAACACACAAAAATAGTTAAAACAGTGGTGTCACCGCATACTTTTCAGTAAATTTTTGAACAAAGTCGCTCATAACTTTTGACCGTGAACCCTGGTGGTGTCCGGGATAGTCTCGTCTTGTAGCTGGTGATCAGCCGCGTCTTTTGACACCCCTCGCGTCCAGATCGGGCGAAGGGAACTTGAAAAATTTTGACGTTTTTGACGTTTTAGTAGACTCGTGTTCTATACATTTATACATATATACATACAAAAGTCTACCTTAGGGAGCTGATGTTAGAAATTTTACTTGCTATTTTTTGAAATTTTCTTTTGGTTTTATGTTGTTTGTTGACTAATTAGCAGGTAGTTTTTATCCCTTGGTTATACTCCAACGGGAACACGTGTCAAATTACACATCTTTCAGGACTTTAGTACATTTTGACGAAATTTTTGCAGTTTTTAATTTTTCTATAGCACTAGACCTATTCCAAATTCCTGTGAATCATTTGTTTTGGCTTGAGGACGGTGAGACCTATCTAGGGATACCTCTGGATCGTTTCTGCACCCTCTGAAACACACAAAAATAGTTAAAACAGTGGTGTCACCGCATACTTTTCAGTAAATTTTTGAACAAAGTCGCTCATAACTTTTGACCGTGAACCCTGGTGGTGTCCGGGATAGTCTCGTCTTGTAGCTGGTGATCAGCCGCGTCTTTTGACACCCCTCGCGTCCAGATCGGGCGAAGGGAACCTGAAAAATTTTGACGTTTTTGACGTTTTAGTAGACTCGTGTTCTATACACATTATACATATATACATACAAAAGTCTACCTTAGGGAGCTGATGTTAGAAATTTTACTTGCTATTTTTTTAAATTTTCTTTTGGTTTTATGTTGTTTGTTGACTAATTAGCAGGTAGTTTTTATCCCTTGGTTATACTCCAACGGGAACACGTGTCAAATTACACATCTTTCAGGACTTTAGTACATTTTGACGAAATTTTTGCAGTTTTTAATTTTTCTATAGCACTAGACCTATTCCAAATTCCTGTGAATCATTTGTTTTGGCTTGAGGACGGTGAGACCTATCTAGGGATACCTCTGGATCGTTTCTGCACTCTCTGAAACACACAAAAATAGTTAAAACAGTGGTGTCACCGCATACTTTTCAGTAAATTTTTGAACAAAGTCGCTCATAACTTTTGACCGTGAACCCTGGTGGTGTCCGGGATAGTCTCGTCTTGTAGCTGGTGATCAGCCGCGTCTTTTGACACCCCTCGCGTCCAGATCGGGCGAAGGGAACTTGAAAAATTTTGACGTTTTTGACGTTTTAGTAGACTCGTGTTCTATACATTTATACATATATACATACAAAAGTCTACCTTAGGGAGCTGATGTTAGAAATTTTACTTGCTATTTTTTGAAATTTTCTTTTGGTTTTATGTTGTTTGTTGACTAATTAGCAGGTAGTTTTTATCCCTTGGTTATACTCCAACGGGAACACGTGTCAAATTACACATCTTTCAGGACTTTAGTACATTTTGACGAAATTTTTGCAGTTTTTAATTTTTCTATAGCACTAGACCTATTCCAAATTCCTGTGAATCATTTGTTTTGGCTTGAGGACGGTGAGACCTATCTAGGGATACCTCTGGATCGTTTCTGCACCCTCTGAAACACACAAAAATAGTTAAAACAGTGGTGTCACCGCATACTTTTCAGTAAATTTTTGAACAAAGTCGCTCATAACTTTTGACCGTGAACCCTGGTGGTGTCCGGGATAGTCTCGTCTTGTAGCTGGTGATCAGCCGCGTCTTTTGACACCCCTCGCGTCCAGATCGGGCGAAGGGAACCTGAAAAATTTTGACGTTTTTGACGTTTTAGTAGACTCGTGTTCTATACACATTATACATATATACATACAAAAGTCTACCTTAGGGAGCTGATGTTAGAAATTTTACTTGCTATTTTTTTAAATTTTCTTTTGGTTTTATGTTGTTTGTTGACTAATTAGCAGGTAGTTTTTATCCCTTGGTTATACTCCAACGGGAACACGTGTCAAATTACACATCTTTCAGGACTTTAGTACATTTTGACGAAATTTTTGCAGTTTTTAATTTTTCTATAGCACTAGACCTATTCCAAATTCCTGTGAATCATTTGTTTTGGCTTGAGGACGGTGAGACCTATCTAGGGATACCTCTGGATCGTTTCTGCACCCTCTGAAACACACAAAAATAGTTAAAACAGTGGTGTCACCGCATACTTTTCAGTAAATTTTTGAACAAAGTCGCTCATAACTTTTGACCGTGAACCCTGGTGGTGTCCGGGATAGTCTCGTCTTGTAGCTGGTGATCAGCCGCGTCTTTTGACACCCCTCGCGTCCAGATCGGGCGAAGGGAACTTGAAAAATTTTGACGTTTTTGACGTTTTAGTAGACTCGTGTTCTATACATTTATACATATATACATACAAAAGTCTACCTTAGGGAGCTGATGTTAGAAATTTTACTTGCTATTTTTTGAAATTTTCTTTTGGTTTTATGTTGTTTGTTGACTAATTAGCAGGTAGTTTTTATCCCTTGGTTATACTCCAACGGGAACACGTGTCAAATTACACATCTTTCAGGACTTTAGTACATTTTGACGAAATTTTTGCAGTTTTTAATTTTTCTATAGCACTAGACCTATTCCAAATTCCTGTGAATCATTTGTTTTGGCTTGAGGACGGTGAGACCTATCTAGGGATACCTCTGGATCGTTTCTGCACCCTCTGAAACACACAAAAATAGTTAAAACAGTGGTGTCACCGCATACTTTTCAGTAAATTTTTGAACAAAGTCGCTCATAACTTTTGACCGTGAACCCTGGTGGTGTCCGGGATAGTCTCGTCTTGTAGCTGGTGATCAGCCGCGTCTTTTGACACCCCTCGCGTCCAGATCGGGCGAAGGGAACCTGAAAAATTTTGACGTTTTTGACGTTTTAGTAGACTCGTGTTCTATACACATTATACATATATACATACAAAAGTCTACCTTAGGGAGCTGATGTTAGAAATTATACTTGCTATTTTTTGAAATTTTCTTTTGGTTTTATGTTGTTTGTTGACTAATTAGCAGGTAGTTTTTATCCCTTGGTTATACTCCAACGGGAACACGTGTCAAATTACACATCTTTCAGGACTTTAGTACATTTTGACGAAATTTTTGCAGTTTTTAATTTTTCTATAGCACTAGACCTATTCCAAATTCCTGTGAATCATTTGTTTTGGCTTGAGGACGGTGAGACCTATCTAGGGATACCTCTGGATCGTTTCTGCACCCTCTGAAACACACAAAAATAGTTAAAACAGTGGTGTCACCGCATACTTTTCAGTAAATTTTTGAACAAAGTCGCTCATAACTTTTGACCGTGAACCCTGGTGGTGTCCGGGATAGTCTCGTCTTGTAGCTGGTGATCAGCCGCGTCTTTTGACACCCCTCGCGTCCAGATCGGGCGAAGGGAACTTGAAAAATTTTGACGTTTTTGACGTTTTAGTAGACTCGTGTTCTATACATTTATACATATATACATACAAAAGTCTACCTTAGGGAGCTGATGTTAGAAATTTTACTTGCTATTTTTTGAAATTTTCTTTTGGTTTTATGTTGTTTGTTGACTAATTAGCAGGTAGTTTTTATCCCTTGGTTATACTCCAACGGGAACACGTGTCAAATTACACATCTTTCAGGACTTTAGTACATTTTGACGAAATTTTTGCAGTTTTTAATTTTTCTATAGCACTAGACCTATTCCAAATTCCTGTGAATCATTTGTTTTGGCTTGAGGACGGTGAGACCTATCTAGGGATACCTCTGGATCGTTTCTGCACCCTCTGAAACACACAAAAATAGTTAAAACAGTGGTGTCACCGCATACTTTTCAGTAAATTTTTGAACAAAGTCGCTCATAACTTTTGACCGTGAACCCTGGTGGTGTCCGGGATAGTCTCGTCTTGTAGCTGGTGATCAGCCGCGTCTTTTGACACCCCTCGCGTCCAGACCGGGCGAAGGGAACCTGAAAAATTTTGACGTTTTTGACGTTTTAGTAGACTCGTGTTCTATACACATTATACATATATACATACAAAAGTCTACCTTAGGGAGCTGGTGTTAGAAATTTTACTTGCTATTTTTTGAAATTTTCTTTTGGTTTTATGTTGTTTGTTGACTAATTAGCAGGTAGTTTTTATCCCTTGGTTATACTCCAACGGGAACACGTGTCAAATTACACATCTTTCAGGACTTTAGTACATTTTGACGAAATTTTTGCAGTTTTTAATTTTTCTATAGCACTAGACCTATTCCAAATTCCTGTGAATCATTTGTTTTGGCTTGAGGACGGTGAGACCTATCTAGGGATACCTCTGGATCGTTTCTGCACCCTCTGAAACACACAAAAATAGTTAAAACAGTGGTGTCACCGCATACTTTTCAGTAAATTTTTGAACAAAGTCGCTCATAACTTTTGACCGTGAACCCTGGTGGTGTCCGGGATAGTCTCGTCTTGTAGCTGGTGATCAGCCGCGTCTTTTGACACCCCTCGCGTCCAGATCGGGCGAAGGGAACCTGAAAAATTTTGACGTTTTTGACGTTTTAGTAGACTCGTGTTCTATACACATTATACATATATACATACAAAAGTCTACCTTAGGGAGCTGATGTTAGAAATTTTACTTGCTATTTTTTGAAATTTTCTTTTGGTTTTATGTTGTTTGTTGACTAATTAGCAGGTAGTTTTTATCCCTTGGTTATACTCCAACGGGAACACGTGTCAAATTACACATCTTTCAGGACTTTAGTACATTTTGACGAAATTTTTGCAGTTTTTAATTTTTCTATAGCACTAGACCTATTCCAAATTCCTGTGAATCATTTGTTTTGGCTTGAGGACGGTGAGACCTATCTAGGGATACCTCTGGATCGTTTCTGCACCCTCTGAAACACACAAAAATAGTTAAAACAGTGGTGTCACCGCATACTTTTCAGTAAATTTTTGAACAAAGTCGCTCATAACTTTTGACCGTGAACCCTGGTGGTGTCCGGGATAGTCTCGTCTTGTAGCTGGTGATCAGCCGCGTCTTTTGACACCCCTCGCGTCCAGATCGGGCGAAGGGAACCTGAAAAATTTTGACGTTTTTGACGTTTTAGTAGACTCGTGTTCTATACACATTATACATATATACATACAAAAGTCTACCTTAGGGAGCTGATGTTAGAAATTTTACTTGCTATTTTTTGAAATTTTCTTTTGGTTTTATGTTGTTTGTTGACTAATTAGCAGGTAGTTTTTATCCCTTGGTTATACTCCAACGGGAACACGTGTCAAATTACACATCTTTCAGGACTTTAGTACATTTTGACGAAATTTTTGCAGTTTTTAATTTTTCTATAGCACTAGACCTATTCCAAATTCCTGTGAATCATTTGTTTTGGCTTGAGGACGGTGAGACCTATCTAGGGATACCTCTGGATCGCTTCTGCACCCTCTGAAACACACAAAAACAGTTAAAACAGTGGTGTCACCGCATACTTTTCAGTAAATTTTTGAACAAAGTCGCTAATAACTTTTGACCGTGAACCCTGGTGGTGTCCGGGATAGTCTCGTCTTGTAGCTGGTGATGATCAGCCGCGTCTTTTGACACCCCTCGCGTCCAGATCGGGCGAAGGGAACCTGAAAAATTTTGACGTTTTTGACGTTTTAGTAGACTCGTGTTCTATACACATTATACATATATACATACAAAAGTCTACCTTAGGGAGCTGATGTTAGAAATTTTACTTGCTATTTTTTGAAATTTTCTTTTGGTTTTATGTTGTTTGTTGACTAATTAGCAGGTAGTTTTTATCCCTTGGTTATACTCCAACGGGAACACGTGTCAAATTACACATCTTTCAGGACTTTAGTACATTTTGACGAAATTTTTGCAGTTTTTAATTTTTCTATAGCACTAGACCTATTCCAAATTCCTGTGAATCATTTGTTTTGGCTTGAGGACGGTGAGACCTATCTAGGGATACCTCTGGATCGCTTCTGCACCCTCTGAAACACACAAAAACAGTTAAAACAGTGGTGTCACCGCATACTTTTCAGTAAATTTTTGAACAAAGTCGCTAATAACTTTTGACCGTGAACCCTGGTGGTGTCCGGGATAGTCTCGTCTTGTAGCTGGTGATCAGCCGCGTCTTTTGACACCCCTCGCGTCCAGATCGGGCGAAGGGAACCTGAAAAATTTTGACGTTTTTGACGTTTTAGTAGACTCGTGTTCTATACACATTATACATATATACATACAAAAGTCTACCTTAGGGAGCTGATGTTAGAAATTTTACTTGCTATTTTTTGAAATTTTCTTTTGGTTTTATGTTGTTTGTTGACTAATTAGCAGGTAGTTTTTATCCCTTGGTTATACTCCAACGGGAACACGTGTCAAATTACACATCTTTCAGGACTTTAGTACATTTTGACGAAATTTTTGCAGTTTTTAATTTTTCTATAGCACTAGACCTATTCCAAATTCCTGTGAATCATTTGTTTTGGCTTGAGGACGGTGAGACCTATCTAGGGATACCTCTGGATCGTTTCTGCACCCTCTGAAACACACAAAAATAGTTAAAACAGTGGTGTCACCGCATACTTTTCAGTAAATTTTTGAACAAAGTCGCTCATAACTTTTGACCGTGAACCCTGGTGGTGTCCGGG
The DNA here is from genome assembly GCA_963082885.1 of Parascotia fuliginaria. Classification (NCBI taxonomy): domain Eukaryota; kingdom Metazoa; phylum Arthropoda; class Insecta; order Lepidoptera; family Erebidae; genus Parascotia; species Parascotia fuliginaria. Next base: position 9,110,863 of record OY720199.1, on the reverse strand, counting down.
ATAGTCTCGTCTTGTAGCTGGTGATCAGCCGCGTCTTTTGACACCCCTCGCGTCCAGATCGGGCGAAGGGAACCTGAAAAATTTTGACGTTTTTGACGTTTTAGTAGACTCGTGTTCTATACACATTATACATATATACATACAAAAGTCTACCTTAGGGAGCTGGTGTTAGAAATTTTACTTGCTATTTTTTGAAATTTTCTTTTGGTTTTATGTTGTTTGTTGACTAATTAGCAGGTAGTTTTTATCCCTTGGTTATACTCCAACGGGAACACGTGTCAAATTACACATCTTTCAGGACTTTAGTACATTTTGACGAAATTTTTGCAGTTTTTAATTTTTCTATAGCACTAGACCTATTCCAAATTCCTGTGAATCATTTGTTTTGGCTTGAGGACGGTGAGACCTATCTAGGGATACCTCTGGATCGTTTCTGCACCCTCTGAAACACACAAAAATAGTTAAAACAGTGGTGTCACCGCATACTTTTCAGTAAATTTTTGAACAAAGTCGCTCATAACTTTTGACCGTGAACCCTGGTGGTGTCCGGGATAGTCTCGTCTTGTAGCTGGTGATCAGCCGCGTCTTTTGACACCCCTCGCGTCCAGATCGGGCGAAGGGAACCTGAAAAATTTTGACGTTTTTGACGTTTTAGTAGACTCGTGTTCTATACACATTATACATATATACATACAAAAGTCTACCTTAGGGAGCTGATGTTAGAAATTTTACTTGCTATTTTTTGAAATTTTCTTTTGGTTTTATGTTGTTTGTTGACTAATTAGCAGGTAGTTTTTATCCCTTGGTTATACTCCAACGGGAACACGTGTCAAATTACACATCTTTCAGGACTTTAGTACATTTTGACGAAATTTTTGCAGTTTTTAATTTTTCTATAGCACTAGACCTATTCCAAATTCCTGTGAATCATTTGTTTTGGCTTGAGGACGGTGAGACCTATCTAGGGATACCTCTGGATCGTTTCTGCACCCTCTGAAACACACAAAAATAGTTAAAACAGTGGTGTCACCGCATACTTTTCAGTAAATTTTTGAACAAAGTCGCTCATAACTTTTGACCGTGAACCCTGGTGGTGTCCGGGATAGTCTCGTCTTGTAGCTGGTGATCAGCCGCGTCTTTTGACACCCCTCGCGTCTAGATCGGGCGAAGGGAACCTGAAAAATTTTGACGTTTTTGACGTTTTAGTAGACTCGTGTTCTATACACATTATACATATATACATACAAAAGTCTACCTTAGGGAGCTGATGTTAGAAATTTTACTTGCTATTTTTTGAAATTTTCTTTTGGTTTTATGTTGTTTGTTGACTAATTAGCAGGTAGTTTTTATCCCTTGGTTATACTCCAACGGGAACACGTGTCAAATTACACATCTTTCAGGACTTTAGTACATTTTGACGAAATTTTTGCAGTTTTTAATTTTTCTATAGCACTAGACCTATTCCAAATTCCTGTGAATCATTTGTTTTGGCTTGAGGACGGTGAGACCTATCTAGGGATACCTCTGGATCGCTTCTGCACCCTCTGAAACACACAAAAACAGTTAAAACAGTGGTGTCACCGCATACTTTTCAGTAAATTTTTGAACAAAGTCGCTAATAACTTTTGACCGTGAACCCTGGTGGTGTCCGGGATAGTCTCGTCTTGTAGCTGGTGATGATCAGCCGCGTCTTTTGACACCCCTCGCGTCCAGATCGGGCGAAGGGAACCTGAAAAATTTTGACGTTTTTGACGTTTTAGTAGACTCGTGTTCTATACACATTATACATATATACATACAAAAGTCTACCTTAGGGAGCTGATGTTAGAAATTTTACTTGCTATTTTTTGAAATTTTCTTTTGGTTTTATGTTGTTTGTTGACTAATTAGCAGGTAGTTTTTATCCCTTGGTTATACTCCAACGGGAACACGTGTCAAATTACACATCTTTCAGGACTTTAGTACATTTTGACGAAATTTTTGCAGTTTTTAATTTTTCTATAGCACTAGACCTATTCCAAATTCCTGTGAATCATTTGTTTTGGCTTGAGGACGGTGAGACCTATCTAGGGATACCTCTGGATCGCTTCTGCACCCTCTGAAACACACAAAAACAGTTAAAACAGTGGTGTCACCGCATACTTTTCAGTAAATTTTTGAACAAAGTCGCTAATAACTTTTGACCGTGAACCCTGGTGGTGTCCGGGATAGTCTCGTCTTGTAGCTGGTGATCAGCCGCGTCTTTTGACACCCCTCGCGTCCAGATCGGGCGAAGGGAACCTGAAAAATTTTGACGTTTTTGACGTTTTAGTAGACTCGTGTTCTATACACATTATACATATATACATACAAAAGTCTACCTTAGGGAGCTGATGTTAGAAATTTTACTTGCTATTTTTTGAAATTTTCTTTTGGTTTTATGTTGTTTGTTGACTAATTAGCAGGTAGTTTTTATCCCTTGGTTATACTCCAACGGGAACACGTGTCAAATTACACATCTTTCAGGACTTTAGTACATTTTGACGAAATTTTTGCAGTTTTTAATTTTTCTATAGCACTAGACCTATTCCAAATTCCTGTGAATCATTTGTTTTGGCTTGAGGACGGTGAGACCTATCTAGGGATACCTCTGGATCGTTTCTGCACCCTCTGAAACACACAAAAATAGTTAAAACAGTGGTGTCACCGCATACTTTTCAGTAAATTTTTGAACAAAGTCGCTCATAACTTTTGACCGTGAACCCTGGTGGTGTCCGGGATAGTCTCGTCTTGTAGCTGGTGATCAGCCGCGTCTTTTGACACCCCTCGCGTCCAGATCGGGCGAAGGGAACCTGAAAAATTTTGACGTTTTTGACGTTTTAGTAGACTCGTGTTCTATACACATTATACATATATACATACAAAAGTCTACCTTAGGGAGCTGGTGTTAGAAATTTTACTTGCTATTTTTTGAAATTTTCTTTTGGTTTTATGTTGTTTGTTGACTAATTAGCAGGTAGTTTTTATCCCTTGGTTATACTCCAACGGGAACACGTGTCAAATTACACATCTTTCAGGACTTTAGTACATTTTGACGAAATTTTTGCAGTTTTTAATTTTTCTATAGCACTAGACCTATTCCAAATTCCTGTGAATCATTTGTTTTGGCTTGAGGACGGTGAGACCTATCTAGGGATACCTCTGGATCGTTTCTGCACCCTCTGAAACACACAAAAATAGTTAAAACAGTGGTGTCACCGCATACTTTTCAGTAAATTTTTGAACAAAGTCGCTCATAACTTTTGACCGTGAACCCTGGTGGTGTCCGGGATAGTCTCGTCTTGTAGCTGGTGATCAGCCGCGTCTTTTGACACCCCTCGCGTCCAGATCGGGCGAAGGGAACCTGAAAAATTTTGACGTTTTTGACGTTTTAGTAGACTCGTGTTCTATACACATTATACATATATACATACAAAAGTCTACCTTAGGGAGCTGGTGTTAGAAATTTTACTTGCTATTTTTTGAAATTTTCTTTTGGTTTTATGTTGTTTGTTGACTAATTAGCAGGTAGTTTTTATCCCTTGGTTATACTCCAACGGGAACACGTGTCAAATTACACATCTTTCAGGACTTTAGTACATTTTGACGAAATTTTTGCAGTTTTTAATTTTTCTATAGCACTAGACCTATTCCAAATTCCTGTGAATCATTTGTTTTGGCTTGAGGACGGTGAGACCTATCTAGGGATACCTCTGGATCGTTTCTGCACCCTCTGAAACACACAAAAATAGTTAAAACAGTGGTGTCACCGCATACTTTTCAGTAAATTTTTGAACAAAGTCGCTCATAACTTTTGACCGTGAACCCTGGTGGTGTCCGGGATAGTCTCGTCTTGTAGCTGGTGATCAGCCGCGTCTTTTGACACCCCTCGCGTCCAGATCGGGCGAAGGGAACCTGAAAAATTTTGACGTTTTTGACGTTTTAGTAGACTCGTGTTCTATACACATTATACATATATACATACAAAAGTCTACCTTAGGGAGCTGATGTTAGAAATTATACTTGCTATTTTTTGAAATTTTCTTTTGGTTTTATGTTGTTTGTAGACTAATTAGCAGGTAGTTTTTATCCCTTGGTTATACTCCAACGGGAACACGTGTCAAATTACACATCTTTCAGGACTTTAGTACATTTTGACGAAATTTTTGCAGTTTTTAATTTTTCTATAGCACTAGACCTATTCCAAATTCCTGTGAATCATTTGTTTTGGCTTGAGGACGGTGAGACCTATCTAGGGATACCTCTGGATCGTTTCTGCACCCTCTGAAACACACAAAAATAGTTAAAACAGTGGTGTCACCGCATACTTTTCAGTAAATTTTTGAACAAAGTCGCTCATAACTTTTGACCGTGAACCCTGGTGGTGTCCGGGATAGTCTCGTCTTGTAGCTGGTGATCAGCCGCGTCTTTTGACACCCCTCGCGTCCAGATCGGGCGAAGGGAACTTGAAAAATTTTGACGTTTTTGACGTTTTAGTAGACTCGTGTTCTATACATTTATACATATATACATACAAAAGTCTACCTTAGGGAGCTGATGTTAGAAATTTTACTTGCTATTTTTTGAAATTTTCTTTTGGTTTTATGTTGTTTGTTGACTAATTAGCAGGTAGTTTTTATCCCTTGGTTATACTCCAACGGGAACACGTGTCAAATTACACATCTTTCAGGACTTTAGTACATTTTGACGAAATTTTTGCAGTTTTTAATTTTTCTATAGCACTAGACCTATTCCAAATTCCTGTGAATCATTTGTTTTGGCTTGAGGACGGTGAGACCTATCTAGGGATACCTCTGGATCGCTTCTGCACCCTCTGAAACACACAAAAACAGTTAAAACAGTGGTGTCACCGCATACTTTTCAGTAAATTTTTGAACAAAGTCGCTAATAACTTTTGACCGTGAACCCTGGTGGTGTCCGGGATAGTCTCGTCTTGTAGCTGGTGATCAGCCGCGTCTTTTGACACCCCTCGCGTCCAGATCGGGCGAAGGGAACCTGAAAAATTTTGACGTTTTTGACGTTTTAGTAGACTCGTGTTCTATACACATTATACATATATACATACAAAAGTCTACCTTAGGGAGCTGATGTTAGAAATTTTACTTGCTATTTTTTGAAATTTTCTTTTGGTTTTATGTTGTTTGTTGACTAATTAGCAGGTAGTTTTTATCCCTTGGTTATACTCCAACGGGAACACGTGTCAAATTACACATCTTTCAGGACTTTAGTACATTTTGACGAAATTTTTGCAGTTTTTAATTTTTCTATAGCACTAGACCTATTCCAAATTCCTGTGAATCATTTGTTTTGGCTTGAGGACGGTGAGACCTATCTAGGGATACCTCTGGATCGCTTCTGCACCCTCTGAAACACACAAAAACAGTTAAAACAGTGGTGTCACCGCATACTTTTCAGTAAATTTTTGAACAAAGTCGCTAATAACTTTTGACCGTGAACCCTGGTGGTGTCCGGGATAGTCTCGTCTTGTAGCTGGTAATGATCAGCCGCGTCTTTTGACACCCCTCGCGTCCAGATCGGGCGAAGGGAACCTGAAAAATTTTGACGTTTTTGACGTTTTAGTAGACTCGTGTTCTATACACATTATACATATATACATACAAAAGTCTACCTTAGGGAGCTGATGTTAGAAATTTTACTTGCTATTTTTTGAAATTTTCTTTTGGTTTTATGTTGTTTGTTGACTAATTAGCAGGTAGTTTTTATCCCTTGGTTATACTCCAACGGGAACACGTGTCAAATTACACATCTTTCAGGACTTTAGTACATTTTGACGAAATTTTTGCAGTTTTTAATTTTTCTATAGCACTAGACCTATTCCAAATTCCTGTGAATCATTTGTTTTGGCTTGAGGACGGTGAGACCTATCTAGGGATACCTCTGGATCGTTTCTGCACCCTCTGAAACACACAAAAATAGTTAAAACAGTGGTGTCACCGCATACTTTTCAGTAAATTTTTGAACAAAGTCGCTCATAACTTTTGACCGTGAACCCTGGTGGTGTCCGGGATAGTCTCGTCTTGTAGCTGGTGATCAGCCGCGTCTTTTGACACCCCTCGCGTCTAGATCGGGCGAAGGGAACCTGAAAAATTTTGACGTTTTTGACGTTTTAGTAGACTCGTGTTCTATACACATTATACATATATACATACAAAAGTCTACCTTAGGGAGCTGATGTTAGAAATTTTACTTGCTATTTTTTGAAATTTTCTTTTGGTTTTATGTTGTTTGTTGACTAATTAGCAGGTAGTTTTTATCCCTTGGTTATACTCCAACGGGAACACGTGTCAAATTACACATCTTTCAGGACTTTAGTACATTTTGACGAAATTTTTGCAGTTTTTAATTTTTCTATAGCACTAGACCTATTCCAAATTCCTGTGAATCATTTGTTTTGGCTTGAGGACGGTGAGACCTATCTAGGGATACCTCTGGATCGCTTCTGCACCCTCTGAAACACACAAAAACAGTTAAAACAGTGGTGTCACCGCATACTTTTCAGTAAATTTTTGAACAAAGTCGCTAATAACTTTTGACCGTGAACCCTGGTGGTGTCCGGGATAGTCTCGTCTTGTAGCTGGTGATGATCAGCCGCGTCTTTTGACACCCCTCGCGTCCAGATCGGGCGAAGGGAACCTGAAAAATTTTGACGTTTTTGACGTTTTAGTAGACTCGTGTTCTATACACATTATACATATATACATACAAAAGTCTACCTTAGGGAGCTGATGTTAGAAATTTTACTTGCTATTTTTTGAAATTTTCTTTTGGTTTTATGTTGTTTGTTGACTAATTAGCAGGTAGTTTTTATCCCTTGGTTATACTCCAACGGGAACACGTGTCAAATTACACATCTTTCAGGACTTTAGTACATTTTGACGAAATTTTTGCAGTTTTTAATTTTTCTATAGCACTAGACCTATTCCAAATTCCTGTGAATCATTTGTTTTGGCTTGAGGACGGTGAGACCTATCTAGGGATACCTCTGGATCGCTTCTGCACCCTCTGAAACACACAAAAACAGTTAAAACAGTGGTGTCACCGCATACTTTTCAGTAAATTTTTGAACAAAGTCGCTAATAACTTTTGACCGTGAACCCTGGTGGTGTCCGGGATAGTCTCGTCTTGTAGCTGGTGATCAGCCGCGTCTTTTGACACCCCTCGCGTCCAGATCGGGCGAAGGGAACCTGAAAAATTTTGACGTTTTTGACGTTTTAGTAGACTCGTGTTCTATACACATTATACATATATACATACAAAAGTCTACCTTAGGGAGCTGATGTTAGAAATTTTACTTGCTATTTTTTGAAATTTTCTTTTGGTTTTATGTTGTTTGTTGACTAATTAGCAGGTAGTTTTTATCCCTTGGTTATACTCCAACGGGAACACGTGTCAAATTACACATCTTTCAGGACTTTAGTACATTTTGACGAAATTTTTGCAGTTTTTAATTTTTCTATAGCACTAGACCTATTCCAAATTCCTGTGAATCATTTGTTTTGGCTTGAGGACGGTGAGACCTATCTAGGGATACCTCTGGATCGCTTCTGCACCCTCTGAAACACACAAAAACAGTTAAAACAGTGGTGTCACCGCATACTTTTCAGTAAATTTTTGAACAAAGTCGCTAATAACTTTTGACCGTGAACCCTGGTGGTGTCCGGGATAGTCTCGTCTTGTAGCTGGTGATCAGCCGCGTCTTTTGACACCCCTCGCGTCCAGATCGGGCGAAGGGAACCTGAAAAATTTTGACGTTTTTGACGTTTTAGTAGACTCGTGTTCTATACACATTATACATATATACATACAAAAGTCTACCTTAGGGAGCTGATGTTAGAAATTTTACTTGCTATTTTTTGAAATTTTCTTTTGGTTTTATGTTGTTTGTTGACTAATTAGCAGGTAGTTTTTATCCCTTGGTTATACTCCAACGGGAACACGTGTCAAATTACACATCTTTCAGGACTTTAGTACATTTTGACGAAATTTTTGCAGTTTTTAATTTTTCTATAGCACTAGACCTATTCCAAATTCCTGTGAATCATTTGTTTTGGCTTGAGGACGGTGAGACCTATCTAGGGATACCTCTGGATCGCTTCTGCACCCTCTGAAACACACAAAAACAGTTAAAACAGTGGTGTCACCGCATACTTTTCAGTAAATTTTTGAACAAAGTCGCTAATAACTTTTGACCGTGAACCCTGGTGGTGTCCGGGATAGTCTCGTCTTGTAGCTGGTGATGATCAGCCGCGTCTTTTGACACCCCTCGCGTCCAGATCGGGCGAAGGGAACCTGAAAAATTTTGACGTTTTTGACGTTTTAGTAGACTCGTGTTCTATACACATTATACATATATACATACAAAAGTCTACCTTAGGGAGCTGGTGTTAGAAATTTTACTTGCTATTTTTTGAAATTTTCTTTTGGTTTTATGTTGTTTGTTGACTAATTAGCAGGTAGTTTTTATCCCTTGGTTATACTCCAACGGGAACACGTGTCAAATTACACATCTTTCAGGACTTTAGTACATTTTGACGAAATTTTTGCAGTTTTTAATTTTTCTATAGCACTAGACCTATTCCAAATTCCTGTGAATCATTTGTTTTGGCTTGAGGACGGTGAGACCTATCTAGGGATACCTCTGGATCGTTTCTGCACCCTCTGAAACACACAAAAATAGTTAAAACAGTGGTGTCACCGCATACTTTTCAGTAAATTTTTGAACAAAGTCGCTCATAACTTTTGACCGTGAACCCTGGTGGTGTCCGGGATAGTCTCGTCTTGTAGCTGGTGATCAGCCGCGTCTTTTGACACCCCTCGCGTCCAGATCGGGCGAAGGGAACCTGAAAAATTTTGACGTTTTTGACGTTTTAGTAGACTCGTGTTCTATACACATTATACATATATACATACAAAAGTCTACCTTAGGGAGCTGATGTTAGAAATTATACTTGCTATTTTTTGAAATTTTCTTTTGGTTTTATGTTGTTTGTAGACTAATTAGCAGGTAGTTTTTATCCCTTGGTTATACTCCAACGGGAACACGTGTCAAATTACACATCTTTCAGGACTTTAGTACATTTTGACGAAATTTTTGCAGTTTTTAATTTTTCTATAGCACTAGACCTATTCCAAATTCCTGTGAATCATTTGTTTTGGCTTGAGGACGGTGAGACCTATCTAGGGATACCTCTGGATCGTTTCTGCACCCTCTGAAACACACAAAAATAGTTAAAACAGTGGTGTCACCGCATACTTTTCAGTAAATTTTTGAACAAAGTCGCTCATAACTTTTGACCGTGAACCCTGGTGGTGTCCGGGATAGTCTCGTCTTGTAGCTGGTGATCAGCCGCGTCTTTTGACACCCCTCGCGTCCAGATCGGGCGAAGGGAACTTGAAAAATTTTGACGTTTTTGACGTTTTAGTAGACTCGTGTTCTATACATTTATACATATATACATACAAAAGTCTACCTTAGGGAGCTGATGTTAGAAATTTTACTTGCTATTTTTTGAAATTTTCTTTTGGTTTTATGTTGTTTGTTGACTAATTAGCAGGTAGTTTTTATCCCTTGGTTATACTCCAACGGGAACACGTGTCAAATTACACATCTTTCAGGACTTTAGTACATTTTGACGAAATTTTTGCAGTTTTTAATTTTTCTATAGCACTAGACCTATTCCAAATTCCTGTGAATCATTTGTTTTGGCTTGAGGACGGTGAGACCTATCTAGGGATACCTCTGGATCGCTTCTGCACCCTCTGAAACACACAAAAACAGTTAAAACAGTGGTGTCACCGCATACTTTTCAGTAAATTTTTGAACAAAGTCGCTAATAACTTTTGACCGTGAACCCTGGTGGTGTCCGGGATAGTCTCGTCTTGTAGCTGGTGATCAGCCGCGTCTTTTGACACCCCTCGCGTCCAGATCGGGCGAAGGGAACCTGAAAAATTTTGACGTTTTTGACGTTTTAGTAGACTCGTGTTCTATACACATTATACATATATACATACAAAAGTCTACCTTAGGGAGCTGATGTTAGAAATTTTACTTGCTATTTTTTGAAATTTTCTTTTGGTTTTATGTTGTTTGTTGACTAATTAGCAGGTAGTTTTTATCCCTTGGTTATACTCCAACGGGAACACGTGTCAAATTACACATCTTTCAGGACTTTAGTACATTTTGACGAAATTTTTGCAGTTTTTAATTTTTCTATAGCACTAGACCTATTCCAAATTCCTGTGAATCATTTGTTTTGGCTTGAGGACGGTGAGACCTATCTAGGGATACCTCTGGATCGCTTCTGCACCCTCTGAAACACACAAAAACAGTTAAAACAGTGGTGTCACCGCATACTTTTCAGTAAATTTTTGAACAAAGTCGCTAATAACTTTTGACCGTGAACCCTGGTGGTGTCCGGGATAGTCTCGTCTTGTAGCTGGTAATGATCAGCCGCGTCTTTTGACACCCCTCGCGTCCAGATCGGGCGAAGGGAACCTGAAAAATTTTGACGTTTTTGACGTTTTAGTAGACTCGTGTTCTATACACATTATACATATATACATACAAAAGTCTACCTTAGGGAGCTAATGTTAGAAATTTTACTTGCTATTTTTTGAAATTTTCTTTTGGTTTTATGTTGTTTGTTGACTAATTAGCAGGTAGTTTTTATCCCTTGGTTATACTCCAACGGGAACACGTGTCAAATTACACATCTTTCAGGACTTTAGTACATTTTGACGAAATTTTTGCAGTTTTTAATTTTTCTATAGCACTAGACCTATTCCAAATTCCTGTGATTCATTTGTTTTGGCTTGAGGACGGTGAGACCTATCTAGGGATACCTCTGGATCGCTTCTGCACCCTCTGAAACACACAAAAACAGTTAAAACAGTGGTGTCACCGCATACTTTTCAGTAAATTTTTGAACAAAGTCGCTAATAACTTTTGACCGTGAACCCTGGTGGTGTCCGGGATAGTCTCGTCTTGTAGCTGGTGATCAGCCGCGTCTTTTGACACCCCTCGCGTCCAGATCGGGCGAAGGGAACCTGAAAAATTTTGACGTTTTTGACGTTTTAGTAGACTCGTGTTCTATACACATTATACATATATACATACAAAAGTCTACCTTAGGGAGCTGATGTTAGAAATTTTACTTGCTATTTTTTGAAATTTTCTTTTGGTTTTATGTTGTTTGTTGACTAATTAGCAGGTAGTTTTTATCCCTTGGTTATACTCCAACGGGAACACGTGTCAAATTACACATCTTTCAGGACTTTAGTACATTTTGACGAAATTTTTGCAGTTTTTAATTTTTCTATAGCACTAGACCTATTCCAAATTCCTGTGAATCATTTGTTTTGGCTTGAGGACGGTGAGACCTATCTAGGGATACCTCTGGATCGCTTCTGCACCCTCTGAAACACACAAAAACAGTTAAAACAGTGGTGTCACCGCATACTTTTCAGTAAATTTTTGAACAAAGTCGCTAATAACTTTTGACCGTGAACCCTGGTGGTGTCCGGGATAGTCTCGTCTTGTAGCTGGTGATCAGCCGCGTCTTTTGACACCCCTCGCGTCCAGATCGGGCGAAGGGAACCTGAAAAATTTTGACGTTTTTGACGTTTTAGTAGACTCGTGTTCTATACACATTATACATATATACATACAAAAGTCTACCTTAGGGAGCTGATGTTAGAAATTTTACTTGCTATTTTTTGAAATTTTCTTTTGGTTTTATGTTGTTTGTTGACTAATTAGCAGGTAGTTTTTATCCCTTGGTTATACTCCAACGGGAACACGTGTCAAATTACACATCTTTCAGGACTTTAGTACATTTTGACGAAATTTTTGCAGTTTTTAATTTTTCTATAGCACTAGACCTATTCCAAATTCCTGTGAATCATTTGTTTTGGCTTGAGGACGGTGAGACCTATCTAGGGATACCTCTGGATCGCTTCTGCACCCTCTGAAACACACAAAAACAGTTAAAACAGTGGTGTCACCGCATACTTTTCAGTAAATTTTTGAACAAAGTCGCTAATAACTTTTGACCGTGAACCCTGGTGGTGTCCGGGATAGTCTCGTCTTGTAGCTGGTGATCAGCCGCGTCTTTTGACACCCCTCGCGTCCAGATCGGGCGAAGGGAACCTGAAAAATTTTGACGTTTTTGACGTTTTAGTAGACTCGTGTTCTATACACATTATACATATATACATACAAAAGTCTACCTTAGGGAGCTGATGTTAGAAATTTTACTTGCTATTTTTTGAAATTTTCTTTTGGTTTTATGTTGTTTGTTGACTAATTAGCAGGTAGTTTTTATCCCTTGGTTATACTCCAACGGGAACACGTGTCAAATTACACATCTTTCAGGACTTTAGTACATTTTGACGAAATTTTTGCAGTTTTTAATTTTTCTATAGCACTAGACCTATTCCAAATTCCTGTGAATCATTTGTTTTGGCTTGAGGACGGTGAGACCTATCTAGGGATACCTCTGGATCGCTTCTGCACCCTCTGAAACACACAAAAACAGTTAAAACAGTGGTGTCACCGCATACTTTTCAGTAAATTTTTGAACAAAGTCGCTAATAACTTTTGACCGTGAACCCTGGTGGTGTCCGGGATAGTCTCGTCTTGTAGCTGGTGATCAGCCGCGTCTTTTGACACCCCTCGCGTCCAGATCGGGCGAAGGGAACCTGAAAAATTTTGACGTTTTTGACGTTTTAGTAGACTCGTGTTCTATACACATTATACATATATACATACAAAAGTCTACCTTAGGGAGCTGATGTTAGAAATTTTACTTGCTATTTTTTGAAATTTTCTTTTGGTTTTATGTTGTTTGTTGACTAATTAGCAGGTAGTTTTTATCCCTTGGTTATACTCCAACGGGAACACGTGTCAAATTACACATCTTTCAGGACTTTAGTACATTTTGACGAAATTTTTGCAGTTTTTAATTTTTCTATAGCACTAGACCTATTCCAAATTCCTGTGAATCATTTGTTTTGGCTTGAGGACGGTGAGACCTATCTAGGGATACCTCTGGATCGCTTCTGCACCCTCTGAAACACACAAAAACAGTTAAAACAGTGGTGTCACCGCATACTTTTCAGTAAATTTTTGAACAAAGTCGCTAATAACTTTTGACCGTGAACCCTGGTGGTGTCCGGGATAGTCTCGTCTTGTAGCTGGTGATGATCAGCCGCGTCTTTTGACACCCCTCGCGTCCAGATCGGGCGAAGGGAACCTGAAAAATTTTGACGTTTTTGACGTTTTAGTAGACTCGTGTTCTATACACATTATACATATATACATACAAAAGTCTACCTTAGGGAGCTGATGTTAGAAATTTTACTTGCTATTTTTTGAAATTTTCTTTTGGTTTTATGTTGTTTGTTGACTAATTAGCAGGTAGTTTTTATCCCTTGGTTATACTCCAACGGGAACACGTGTCAAATTACACATCTTTCAGGACTTTAGTACATTTTGACGAAATTTTTGCAGTTTTTAATTTTTCTATAGCACTAGACCTATTCCAAATTCCTGTGAATCATTTGTTTTGGCTTGAGGACGGTGAGACCTATCTAGGGATACCTCTGGATCGCTTCTGCACCCTCTGAAACACACAAAAACAGTTAAAACAGTGGTGTCACCGCATACTTTTCAGTAAATTTTTGAACAAAGTCGCTAATAACTTTTGACCGTGAACCCTGGTGGTGTCCGGGATAGTCTCGTCTTGTAGCTGGTGATCAGCCGCGTCTTTTGACACCCCTCGCGTCCAGATCGGGCGAAGGGAACCTGAAAAATTTTGACGTTTTTGACGTTTTAGTAGACTCGTGTTCTATACACATTATACATATATACATACAAAAGTCTACCTTAGGGAGCTGATGTTAGAAATTTTACTTGCTATTTTTTGAAATTTTCTTTTGGTTTTATGTTGTTTGTTGACTAATTAGCAGGTAGTTTTTAACCCTTGGTTATACTCCAACGGGAACACGTGTCAAATTACACATCTTTCAGGACTTTAGTACATTTTGACGAAATTTTTGCAGTTTTTAATTTTTCTATAGCACTAGACCTATTCCAAATTCCTGTGAATCATTTGTTTTGGCTTGAGGACGGTGAGACCTATCTAGGGATACCTCTGGATCGCTTCTGCACCCTCTGAAACACACAAAAACAGTTAAAACAGTGGTGTCACCGCATACTTTTCAGTAAATTTTTGAACAAAGTCGCTAATAACTTTTGACCGTGAACCCTGGTGGTGTCCGGGATAGTCTCGTCTTGTAGCTGGTGATCAGCCGCGTCTTTTGACACCCCTCGCGTCCAGATCGGGCGAAGGGAACCTGAAAAATTTTGACGTTTTTGACGTTTTAGTAGACTCGTGTTCTATACACATTATACATATATACATACAAAAGTCTACCTTAGGGAGCTGATGTTAGAAATTTTACTTGCTATTTTTTGAAATTTTCTTTTGGTTTTATGTTGTTTGTTGACTAATTAGCAGGTAGTTTTTATCCCTTGGTTATACTCCAACGGGAACACGTGTCAAATTACACATCTTTCAGGACTTTAGTACATTTTGACGAAATTTTTGCAGTTTTTAATTTTTCTATAGCACTAGACCTATTCCAAATTCCTGTGAATCATTTGTTTTGGCTTGAGGACGGTGAGACCTATCTAGGGATACCTCTGGATCGCTTCTGCACCCTCTGAAACACACAAAAACAGTTAAAACAGTGGTGTCACCGCATACTTTTCAGTAAATTTTTGAACAAAGTCGCTAATAACTTTTGACCGTGAACCCTGGTGGTGTCCGGGATAGTCTCGTCTTGTAGCTGGTGATCAGCCGCGTCTTTTGACACCCCTCGCGTCCAGATCGGGCGAAGGGAACCTGAAAAATTTTGACGTTTTTGACGTTTTAGTAGACTCGTGTTCTATACACATTATACATATATACATACAAAAGTCTACCTTAGGGAGCTGATGTTAGAAATTTTACTTGCTATTTTTTGAAATTTTCTTTTGGTTTTATGTTGTTTGTTGACTAATTAGCAGGTAGTTTTTATCCCTTGGTTATACTCCAACGGGAACACGTGTCAAATTACACATCTTTCAGGACTTTAGTACATTTTGACGAAATTTTTGCAGTTTTTAATTTTTCTATAGCACTAGACCTATTCCAAATTCCTGTGAATCATTTGTTTTGGCTTGAGGACGGTGAGACCTATCTAGGGATACCTCTGGATCGCTTCTGCACCCTCTGAAACACACAAAAACAGTTAAAACAGTGGTGTCACCGCATACTTTTCAGTAAATTTTTGAACAAAGTCGCTAATAACTTTTGACCGTGAACCCTGGTGGTGTCCGGGATAGTCTCGTCTTGTAGCTGGTGATCAGCCGCGTCTTTTGACACCCCTCGCGTCCAGATCGGGCGAAGGGAACCTGAAAAATTTTGACGTTTTTGACGTTTTAGTAGACTCGTGTTCTATACACATTATACATATATACATACAAAAGTCTACCTTAGGGAGCTGATGTTAGAAATTTTACTTGCTATTTTTTGAAATTTTCTTTTGGTTTTATGTTGTTTGTTGACTAATTAGCAGGTAGTTTTTATCCCTTGGTTATACTCCAACGGGAACACGTGTCAAATTACACATCTTTCAGGACTTTAGTACATTTTGACGAAATTTTTGCAGTTTTTAATTTTTCTATAGCACTAGACCTATTCCAAATTCCTGTGAATCATTTGTTTTGGCTTGAGGACGGTGAGACCTATCTAGGGATACCTCTGGATCGCTTCTGCACCCTCTGAAACACACAAAAACAGTTAAAACAGTGGTGTCACCGCATACTTTTCAGTAAATTTTTGAACAAAGTCGCTAATAACTTTTGACCGTGAACCCTGGTGGTGTCCGGGATAGTCTCGTCTTGTAGCTGGTGATGATCAGCCGCGTCTTTTGACACCCCTCGCGTCCAGATCGGGCGAAGGGAACCTGAAAAATTTTGACGTTTTTGACGTTTTAGTAGACTCGTGTTCTATACACATTATACATATATACATACAAAAGTCTACCTTAGGGAGCTGATGTTAGAAATTTTACTTGCTATTTTTTGAAATTTTCTTTTGGTTTTATGTTGTTTGTTGACTAATTAGCAGGTAGTTTTTATCCCTTGGTTATACTCCAACGGGAACACGTGTCAAATTACACATCTTTCAGGACTTTAGTACATTTTGACGAAATTTTTGCAGTTTTTAATTTTTCTATAGCACTAGACCTATTCCAAATTCCTGTGAATCATTTGTTTTGGCTTGAGGACGGTGAGACCTATCTAGGGATACCTCTGGATCGCTTCTGCACCCTCTGAAACACACAAAAACAGTTAAAACAGTGGTGTCACCGCATACTTTTCAGTAAATTTTTGAACAAAGTCGCTAATAACTTTTGACCGTGAACCCTGGTGGTGTCCGGGATAGTCTCGTCTTGTAGCTGGTGATCAGCCGCGTCTTTTGACACCCCTCGCGTCCAGATCGGGCGAAGGGAACCTGAAAAATTTTGACGTTTTTGACGTTTTAGTAGACTCGTGTTCTATACACATTATACATATATACATACAAAAGTCTACCTTAGGGAGCTGATGTTAGAAATTTTACTTGCTATTTTTTGAAATTTTCTTTTGGTTTTATGTTGTTTGTTGACTAATTAGCAGGTAGTTTTTAACCCTTGGTTATACTCCAACGGGAACACGTGTCAAATTACACATCTTTCAGGACTTTAGTACATTTTGACGAAATTTTTGCAGTTTTTAATTTTTCTATAGCACTAGACCTATTCCAAATTCCTGTGAATCATTTGTTTTGGCTTGAGGACGGTGAGACCTATCTAGGGATACCTCTGGATCGCTTCTGCACCCTCTGAAACACACAAAAACAGTTAAAACAGTGGTGTCACCGCATACTTTTCAGTAAATTTTTGAACAAAGTCGCTAATAACTTTTGACCGTGAACCCTGGTGGTGTCCGGGATAGTCTCGTCTTGTAGCTGGTGATCAGCCGCGTCTTTTGACACCCCTCGCGTCCAGATCGGGCGAAGGGAACCTGAAAAATTTTGACGTTTTTGACGTTTTAGTAGACTCGTGTTCTATACACATTATACATATATACATACAAAAGTCTACCTTAGGGAGCTGATGTTAGAAATTTTACTTGCTATTTTTTGAAATTTTCTTTTGGTTTTATGTTGTTTGTTGACTAATTAGCAGGTAGTTTTTATCCCTTGGTTATACTCCAACGGGAACACGTGTCAAATTACACATCTTTCAGGACTTTAGTACATTTTGACGAAATTTTTGCAGTTTTTAATTTTTCTATAGCACTAGACCTATTCCAAATTCCTGTGAATCATTTGTTTTGGCTTGAGGACGGTGAGACCTATCTAGGGATACCTCTGGATCGCTTCTGCACCCTCTGAAACACACAAAAACAGTTAAAACAGTGGTGTCACCGCATACTTTTCAGTAAATTTTTGAACAAAGTCGCTAATAACTTTTGACCGTGAACCCTGGTGGTGTCCGGGATAGTCTCGTCTTGTAGCTGGTGATCAGCCGCGTCTTTTGACACCCCTCGCGTCCAGATCGGGCGAAGGGAACCTGAAAAATTTTGACGTTTTTGACGTTTTAGTAGACTCGTGTTCTATACACATTATACATATATACATACAAAAGTCTACCTTAGGGAGCTGATGTTAGAAATTTTACTTGCTATTTTTTGAAATTTTCTTTTGGTTTTATGTTGTTTGTTGACTAATTAGCAGGTAGTTTTTATCCCTTGGTTATACTCCAACGGGAACACGTGTCAAATTACACATCTTTCAGGACTTTAGTACATTTTGACGAAATTTTTGCAGTTTTTAATTTTTCTATAGCACTAGACCTATTCCAAATTCCTGTGAATCATTTGTTTTGGCTTGAGGACGGTGAGACCTATCTAGGGATACCTCTGGATCGCTTCTGCACCCTCTGAAACACACAAAAACAGTTAAAACAGTGGTGTCACCGCATACTTTTCAGTAAATTTTTGAACAAAGTCGCTAATAACTTTTGACCGTGAACCCTGGTGGTGTCCGGGATAGTCTCGTCTTGTAGCTGGTGATCAGCCGCGTCTTTTGACACCCCTCGCGTCCAGATCGGGCGAAGGGAACCTGAAAAATTTTGACGTTTTTGACGTTTTAGTAGACTCGTGTTCTATACACATTATACATATATACATACAAAAGTCTACCTTAGGGAGCTGATGTTAGAAATTTTACTTGCTATTTTTTGAAATTTTCTTTTGGTTTTATGTTGTTTGTTGACTAATTAGCAGGTAGTTTTTATCCCTTGGTTATACTCCAACGGGAACACGTGTCAAATTACACATCTTTCAGGACTTTAGTACATTTTGACGAAATTTTTGCAGTTTTTAATTTTTCTATAGCACTAGACCTATTCCAAATTCCTGTGAATCATTTGTTTTGGCTTGAGGACGGTGAGACCTATCTAGGGATACCTCTGGATCGCTTCTGCACCCTCTGAAACACACAAAAACAGTTAAAACAGTGGTGTCACCGCATACTTTTCAGTAAATTTTTGAACAAAGTCGCTAATAACTTTTGACCGTGAACCCTGGTGGTGTCCGGGATAGTCTCGTCTTGTAGCTGGTGATGATCAGCCGCGTCTTTTGACACCCCTCGCGTCCAGATCGGGCGAAGGGAACCTGAAAAATTTTGACGTTTTTGACGTTTTAGTAGACTCGTGTTCTATACACATTATACATATATACATACAAAAGTCTACCTTAGGGAGCTGATGTTAGAAATTTTACTTGCTATTTTTTGAAATTTTCTTTTGGTTTTATGTTGTTTGTTGACTAATTAGCAGGTAGTTTTTATCCCTTGGTTATACTCCAACGGGAACACGTGTCAAATTACACATCTTTCAGGACTTTAGTACATTTTGACGAAATTTTTGCAGTTTTTAATTTTTCTATAGCACTAGACCTATTCCAAATTCCTGTGAATCATTTGTTTTGGCTTGAGGACGGTGAGACCTATCTAGGGATACCTCTGGATCGCTTCTGCACCCTCTGAAACACACAAAAACAGTTAAAACAGTGGTGTCACCGCATACTTTTCAGTAAATTTTTGAACAAAGTCGCTAATAACTTTTGACCGTGAACCCTGGTGGTGTCCGGGATAGTCTCGTCTTGTAGCTGGTGATCAGCCGCGTCTTTTGACACCCCTCGCGTCCAGATCGGGCGAAGGGAACCTGAAAAATTTTGACGTTTTTGACGTTTTAGTAGACTCGTGTTCTATACACATTATACATATATACATACAAAAGTCTACCTTAGGGAGCTGATGTTAGAAATTTTACTTGCTATTTTTTGAAATTTTCTTTTGGTTTTATGTTGTTTGTTGACTAATTAGCAGGTAGTTTTTATCCCTTGGTTATACTCCAACGGGAACACGTGTCAAATTACACATCTTTCAGGACTTTAGTACATTTTGACGAAATTTTTGCAGTTTTTAATTTTTCTATAGCACTAGACCTATTCCAAATTCCTGTGAATCATTTGTTTTGGCTTGAGGACGGTGAGACCTATCTAGGGATACCTCTGGATCGCTTCTGCACCCTCTGAAACACACAAAAACAGTTAAAACAGTGGTGTCACCGCATACTTTTCAGTAAATTTTTGAACAAAGTCGCTAATAACTTTTGACCGTGAACCCTGGTGGTGTCCGGGATAGTCTCGTCTTGTAGCTGGTGATGATCAGCCGCGTCTTTTGACACCCCTCGCGTCCAGATCGGGCGAAGGGAACCTGAAAAATTTTGACGTTTTTGACGTTTTAGTAGACTCGTGTTCTATACACATTATACATATATACATACAAAAGTCTACCTTAGGGAGCTGATGTTAGAAATTTTACTTGCTATTTTTTGAAATTTTCTTTTGGTTTTATGTTGTTTGTTGACTAATTAGCAGGTAGTTTTTATCCCTTGGTTATACTCCAACGGGAACACGTGTCAAATTACACATCTTTCAGGACTTTAGTACATTTTGACGAAATTTTTGCAGTTTTTAATTTTTCTATAGCACTAGACCTATTCCAAATTCCTGTGAATCATTTGTTTTGGCTTGAGGACGGTGAGACCTATCTAGGGATACCTCTGGATCGCTTCTGCACCCTCTGAAACACACAAAAACAGTTAAAACAGTGGTGTCACCGCATACTTTTCAGTAAATTTTTGAACAAAGTCGCTAATAACTTTTGACCGTGAACCCTGGTGGTGTCCGGGATAGTCTCGTCTTGTAGCTGGTGATCAGCCGCGTCTTTTGACACCCCTCGCGTCCAGATCGGGCGAAGGGAACCTGAAAAATTTTGACGTTTTTGACGTTTTAGTAGACTCGTGTTCTATACACATTATACATATATACATACAAAAGTCTACCTTAGGGAGCTGATGTTAGAAATTTTACTTGCTATTTTTTGAAATTTTCTTTTGGTTTTATGTTGTTTGTTGACTAATTAGCAGGTAGTTTTTAACCCTTGGTTATACTCCAACGGGAACACGTGTCAAATTACACATCTTTCAGGACTTTAGTACATTTTGACGAAATTTTTGCAGTTTTTAATTTTTCTATAGCACTAGACCTATTCCAAATTCCTGTGAATCATTTGTTTTGGCTTGAGGACGGTGAGACCTATCTAGGGATACCTCTGGATCGCTTCTGCACCCTCTGAAACACACAAAAACAGTTAAAACAGTGGTGTCACCGCATACTTTTCAGTAAATTTTTGAACAAAGTCGCTAATAACTTTTGACCGTGAACCCTGGTGGTGTCCGGGATAGTCTCGTCTTGTAGCTGGTGATCAGCCGCGTCTTTTGACACCCCTCGCGTCCAGATCGGGCGAAGGGAACCTGAAAAATTTTGACGTTTTTGACGTTTTAGTAGACTCGTGTTCTATACACATTATACATATATACATACAAAAGTCTACCTTAGGGAGCTGATGTTAGAAATTTTACTTGCTATTTTTTGAAATTTTCTTTTGGTTTTATGTTGTTTGTTGACTAATTAGCAGGTAGTTTTTATCCCTTGGTTATACTCCAACGGGAACACGTGTCAAATTACACATCTTTCAGGACTTTAGTACATTTTGACGAAATTTTTGCAGTTTTTAATTTTTCTATAGCACTAGACCTATTCCAAATTCCTGTGAATCATTTGTTTTGGCTTGAGGACGGTGAGACCTATCTAGGGATACCTCTGGATCGCTTCTGCACCCTCTGAAACACACAAAAACAGTTAAAACAGTGGTGTCACCGCATACTTTTCAGTAAATTTTTGAACAAAGTCGCTAATAACTTTTGACCGTGAACCCTGGTGGTGTCCGGGATAGTCTCGTCTTGTAGCTGGTGATCAGCCGCGTCTTTTGACACCCCTCGCGTCCAGATCGGGCGAAGGGAACCTGAAAAATTTTGACGTTTTTGACGTTTTAGTAGACTCGTGTTCTATACACATTATACATATATACATACAAAAGTCTACCTTAGGGAGCTGATGTTAGAAATTTTACTTGCTATTTTTTGAAATTTTCTTTTGGTTTTATGTTGTTTGTTGACTAATTAGCAGGTAGTTTTTATCCCTTGGTTATACTCCAACGGGAACACGTGTCAAATTACACATCTTTCAGGACTTTAGTACATTTTGACGAAATTTTTGCAGTTTTTAATTTTTCTATAGCACTAGACCTATTCCAAATTCCTGTGAATCATTTGTTTTGGCTTGAGGACGGTGAGACCTATCTAGGGATACCTCTGGATCGCTTCTGCACCCTCTGAAACACACAAAAACAGTTAAAACAGTGGTGTCACCGCATACTTTTCAGTAAATTTTTGAACAAAGTCGCTAATAACTTTTGACCGTGAACCCTGGTGGTGTCCGGGATAGTCTCGTCTTGTAGCTGGTGATGATCAGCCGCGTCTTTTGACACCCCTCGCGTCCAGATCGGGCGAAGGGAACCTGAAAAATTTTGACGTTTTTGACGTTTT
Organism: Parascotia fuliginaria; assembly: GCA_963082885.1. Classification (NCBI taxonomy): domain Eukaryota; kingdom Metazoa; phylum Arthropoda; class Insecta; order Lepidoptera; family Erebidae; genus Parascotia; species Parascotia fuliginaria. The sequence goes on along the minus strand of OY720199.1, from coordinate 9,088,693 downwards.
AGTAGACTCGTGTTCTATACACATTATACATATATACATACAAAAGTCTACCTTAGGGAGCTGATGTTAGAAATTTTACTTGCTATTTTTTGAAATTTTCTTTTGGTTTTATGTTGTTTGTTGACTAATTAGCAGGTAGTTTTTATCCCTTGGTTATACTCCAACGGGAACACGTGTCAAATTACACATCTTTCAGGACTTTAGTACATTTTGACGAAATTTTTGCAGTTTTTAATTTTTCTATAGCACTAGACCTATTCCAAATTCCTGTGAATCATTTGTTTTGGCTTGAGGACGGTGAGACCTATCTAGGGATACCTCTGGATCGCTTCTGCACCCTCTGAAACACACAAAAACAGTTAAAACAGTGGTGTCACCGCATACTTTTCAGTAAATTTTTGAACAAAGTCGCTAATAACTTTTGACCGTGAACCCTGGTGGTGTCCGGGATAGTCTCGTCTTGTAGCTGGTGATCAGCCGCGTCTTTTGACACCCCTCGCGTCCAGATCGGGCGAAGGGAACCTGAAAAATTTTGACGTTTTTGACGTTTTAGTAGACTCGTGTTCTATACACATTATACATATATACATACAAAAGTCTACCTTAGGGAGCTGATGTTAGAAATTTTACTTGCTATTTTTTGAAATTTTCTTTTGGTTTTATGTTGTTTGTTGACTAATTAGCAGGTAGTTTTTAACCCTTGGTTATACTCCAACGGGAACACGTGTCAAATTACACATCTTTCAGGACTTTAGTACATTTTGACGAAATTTTTGCAGTTTTTAATTTTTCTATAGCACTAGACCTATTCCAAATTCCTGTGAATCATTTGTTTTGGCTTGAGGACGGTGAGACCTATCTAGGGATACCTCTGGATCGCTTCTGCACCCTCTGAAACACACAAAAACAGTTAAAACAGTGGTGTCACCGCATACTTTTCAGTAAATTTTTGAACAAAGTCGCTAATAACTTTTGACCGTGAACCCTGGTGGTGTCCGGGATAGTCTCGTCTTGTAGCTGGTGATCAGCCGCGTCTTTTGACACCCCTCGCGTCCAGATCGGGCGAAGGGAACCTGAAAAATTTTGACGTTTTTGACGTTTTAGTAGACTCGTGTTCTATACACATTATACATATATACATACAAAAGTCTACCTTAGGGAGCTGATGTTAGAAATTTTACTTGCTATTTTTTGAAATTTTCTTTTGGTTTTATGTTGTTTGTTGACTAATTAGCAGGTAGTTTTTATCCCTTGGTTATACTCCAACGGGAACACGTGTCAAATTACACATCTTTCAGGACTTTAGTACATTTTGACGAAATTTTTGCAGTTTTTAATTTTTCTATAGCACTAGACCTATTCCAAATTCCTGTGAATCATTTGTTTTGGCTTGAGGACGGTGAGACCTATCTAGGGATACCTCTGGATCGCTTCTGCACCCTCTGAAACACACAAAAACAGTTAAAACAGTGGTGTCACCGCATACTTTTCAGTAAATTTTTGAACAAAGTCGCTAATAACTTTTGACCGTGAACCCTGGTGGTGTCCGGGATAGTCTCGTCTTGTAGCTGGTGATCAGCCGCGTCTTTTGACACCCCTCGCGTCCAGATCGGGCGAAGGGAACCTGAAAAATTTTGACGTTTTTGACGTTTTAGTAGACTCGTGTTCTATACACATTATACATATATACATACAAAAGTCTACCTTAGGGAGCTGATGTTAGAAATTTTACTTGCTATTTTTTGAAATTTTCTTTTGGTTTTATGTTGTTTGTTGACTAATTAGCAGGTAGTTTTTATCCCTTGGTTATACTCCAACGGGAACACGTGTCAAATTACACATCTTTCAGGACTTTAGTACATTTTGACGAAATTTTTGCAGTTTTTAATTTTTCTATAGCACTAGACCTATTCCAAATTCCTGTGAATCATTTGTTTTGGCTTGAGGACGGTGAGACCTATCTAGGGATACCTCTGGATCGCTTCTGCACCCTCTGAAACACACAAAAACAGTTAAAACAGTGGTGTCACCGCATACTTTTCAGTAAATTTTTGAACAAAGTCGCTAATAACTTTTGACCGTGAACCCTGGTGGTGTCCGGGATAGTCTCGTCTTGTAGCTGGTGATCAGCCGCGTCTTTTGACACCCCTCGCGTCCAGATCGGGCGAAGGGAACCTGAAAAATTTTGACGTTTTTGACGTTTTAGTAGACTCGTGTTCTATACACATTATACATATATACATACAAAAGTCTACCTTAGGGAGCTGATGTTAGAAATTTTACTTGCTATTTTTTGAAATTTTCTTTTGGTTTTATGTTGTTTGTTGACTAATTAGCAGGTAGTTTTTATCCCTTGGTTATACTCCAACGGGAACACGTGTCAAATTACACATCTTTCAGGACTTTAGTACATTTTGACGAAATTTTTGCAGTTTTTAATTTTTCTATAGCACTAGACCTATTCCAAATTCCTGTGAATCATTTGTTTTGGCTTGAGGACGGTGAGACCTATCTAGGGATACCTCTGGATCGCTTCTGCACCCTCTGAAACACACAAAAACAGTTAAAACAGTGGTGTCACCGCATACTTTTCAGTAAATTTTTGAACAAAGTCGCTAATAACTTTTGACCGTGAACCCTGGTGGTGTCCGGGATAGTCTCGTCTTGTAGCTGGTGATGATCAGCCGCGTCTTTTGACACCCCTCGCGTCCAGATCGGGCGAAGGGAACCTGAAAAATTTTGACGTTTTTGACGTTTTAGTAGACTCGTGTTCTATACACATTATACATATATACATACAAAAGTCTACCTTAGGGAGCTGATGTTAGAAATTTTACTTGCTATTTTTTGAAATTTTCTTTTGGTTTTATGTTGTTTGTTGACTAATTAGCAGGTAGTTTTTATCCCTTGGTTATACTCCAACGGGAACACGTGTCAAATTACACATCTTTCAGGACTTTAGTACATTTTGACGAAATTTTTGCAGTTTTTAATTTTTCTATAGCACTAGACCTATTCCAAATTCCTGTGAATCATTTGTTTTGGCTTGAGGACGGTGAGACCTATCTAGGGATACCTCTGGATCGCTTCTGCACCCTCTGAAACACACAAAAACAGTTAAAACAGTGGTGTCACCGCATACTTTTCAGTAAATTTTTGAACAAAGTCGCTAATAACTTTTGACCGTGAACCCTGGTGGTGTCCGGGATAGTCTCGTCTTGTAGCTGGTGATCAGCCGCGTCTTTTGACACCCCTCGCGTCCAGATCGGGCGAAGGGAACCTGAAAAATTTTGACGTTTTTGACGTTTTAGTAGACTCGTGTTCTATACACATTATACATATATACATACAAAAGTCTACCTTAGGGAGCTGATGTTAGAAATTTTACTTGCTATTTTTTGAAATTTTCTTTTGGTTTTATGTTGTTTGTTGACTAATTAGCAGGTAGTTTTTAACCCTTGGTTATACTCCAACGGGAACACGTGTCAAATTACACATCTTTCAGGACTTTAGTACATTTTGACGAAATTTTTGCAGTTTTTAATTTTTCTATAGCACTAGACCTATTCCAAATTCCTGTGAATCATTTGTTTTGGCTTGAGGACGGTGAGACCTATCTAGGGATACCTCTGGATCGCTTCTGCACCCTCTGAAACACACAAAAACAGTTAAAACAGTGGTGTCACCGCATACTTTTCAGTAAATTTTTGAACAAAGTCGCTAATAACTTTTGACCGTGAACCCTGGTGGTGTCCGGGATAGTCTCGTCTTGTAGCTGGTGATCAGCCGCGTCTTTTGACACCCCTCGCGTCCAGATCGGGCGAAGGGAACCTGAAAAATTTTGACGTTTTTGACGTTTTAGTAGACTCGTGTTCTATACACATTATACATATATACATACAAAAGTCTACCTTAGGGAGCTGATGTTAGAAATTTTACTTGCTATTTTTTGAAATTTTCTTTTGGTTTTATGTTGTTTGTTGACTAATTAGCAGGTAGTTTTTATCCCTTGGTTATACTCCAACGGGAACACGTGTCAAATTACACATCTTTCAGGACTTTAGTACATTTTGACGAAATTTTTGCAGTTTTTAATTTTTCTATAGCACTAGACCTATTCCAAATTCCTGTGAATCATTTGTTTTGGCTTGAGGACGGTGAGACCTATCTAGGGATACCTCTGGATCGCTTCTGCACCCTCTGAAACACACAAAAACAGTTAAAACAGTGGTGTCACCGCATACTTTTCAGTAAATTTTTGAACAAAGTCGCTAATAACTTTTGACCGTGAACCCTGGTGGTGTCCGGGATAGTCTCGTCTTGTAGCTGGTGATCAGCCGCGTCTTTTGACACCCCTCGCGTCCAGATCGGGCGAAGGGAACCTGAAAAATTTTGACGTTTTTGACGTTTTAGTAGACTCGTGTTCTATACACATTATACATATATACATACAAAAGTCTACCTTAGGGAGCTGATGTTAGAAATTTTACTTGCTATTTTTTGAAATTTTCTTTTGGTTTTATGTTGTTTGTTGACTAATTAGCAGGTAGTTTTTATCCCTTGGTTATACTCCAACGGGAACACGTGTCAAATTACACATCTTTCAGGACTTTAGTACATTTTGACGAAATTTTTGCAGTTTTTAATTTTTCTATAGCACTAGACCTATTCCAAATTCCTGTGAATCATTTGTTTTGGCTTGAGGACGGTGAGACCTATCTAGGGATACCTCTGGATCGCTTCTGCACCCTCTGAAACACACAAAAACAGTTAAAACAGTGGTGTCACCGCATACTTTTCAGTAAATTTTTGAACAAAGTCGCTAATAACTTTTGACCGTGAACCCTGGTGGTGTCCGGGATAGTCTCGTCTTGTAGCTGGTGATCAGCCGCGTCTTTTGACACCCCTCGCGTCCAGATCGGGCGAAGGGAACCTGAAAAATTTTGACGTTTTTGACGTTTTAGTAGACTCGTGTTCTATACACATTATACATATATACATACAAAAGTCTACCTTAGGGAGCTGATGTTAGAAATTTTACTTGCTATTTTTTGAAATTTTCTTTTGGTTTTATGTTGTTTGTTGACTAATTAGCAGGTAGTTTTTATCCCTTGGTTATACTCCAACGGGAACACGTGTCAAATTACACATCTTTCAGGACTTTAGTACATTTTGACGAAATTTTTGCAGTTTTTAATTTTTCTATAGCACTAGACCTATTCCAAATTCCTGTGAATCATTTGTTTTGGCTTGAGGACGGTGAGACCTATCTAGGGATACCTCTGGATCGCTTCTGCACCCTCTGAAACACACAAAAACAGTTAAAACAGTGGTGTCACCGCATACTTTTCAGTAAATTTTTGAACAAAGTCGCTAATAACTTTTGACCGTGAACCCTGGTGGTGTCCGGGATAGTCTCGTCTTGTAGCTGGTGATGATCAGCCGCGTCTTTTGACACCCCTCGCGTCCAGATCGGGCGAAGGGAACCTGAAAAATTTTGACGTTTTTGACGTTTTAGTAGACTCGTGTTCTATACACATTATACATATATACATACAAAAGTCTACCTTAGGGAGCTGATGTTAGATTTACTTGCTATTTTTTGAAATTTTCTTTTGGTTTTATGTTGTTTGTTGACTAATTAGCAGGTAGTTTTTATCCCTTGGTTATACTCCAACGGGAACACGTGTCAAATTACACATCTTTCAGGACTTTAGTACATTTTGACGAAATTTTTGCAGTTTTTAATTTTTCTATAGCACTAGACCTATTCCAAATTCCTGTGAATCATTTGTTTTGGCTTGAGGACGGTGAGACCTATCTAGGGATACCTCTGGATCGCTTCTGCACCCTCTGAAACACACAAAAACAGTTAAAACAGTGGTGTCACCGCATACTTTTCAGTAAATTTTTGAACAAAGTCGCTAATAACTTTTGACCGTGAACCCTGGTGGTGTCCGGGATAGTCTCGTCTTGTAGCTGGTGATGATCAGCCGCGTCTTTTGACACCCCTCGCGTCCAGATCGGGCGAAGGGAACCTGAAAAATTTTGACGTTTTTGACGTTTTAGTAGACTCGTGTTCTATACACATTATACATATATACATACAAAAGTCTACCTTAGGGAGCTGATGTTAGAAATTTTACTTGCTATTTTTTGAAATTTTCTTTTGGTTTTATGTTGTTTGTTGACTAATTAGCAGGTAGTTTTTATCCCTTGGTTATACTCCAACGGGAACACGTGTCAAATTACACATCTTTCAGGACTTTAGTACATTTTGACGAAATTTTTGCAGTTTTTAATTTTTCTATAGCACTAGACCTATTCCAAATTCCTGTGAATCATTTGTTTTGGCTTGAGGACGGTGAGACCTATCTAGGGATACCTCTGGATCGCTTCTGCACCCTCTGAAACACACAAAAACAGTTAAAACAGTGGTGTCACCGCATACTTTTCAGTAAATTTTTGAACAAAGTCGCTAATAACTTTTGACCGTGAACCCTGGTGGTGTCCGGGATAGTCTCGTCTTGTAGCTGGTGATGATCAGCCGCGTCTTTTGACACCCCTCGCGTCCAGATCGGGCGAAGGGAACCTGAAAAATTTTGACGTTTTTGACGTTTTAGTAGACTCGTGTTCTATACACATTATACATATATACATACAAAAGTCTACCTTAGGGAGCTGATGTTAGAAATTTTACTTGCTATTTTTTGAAATTTTCTTTTGGTTTTATGTTGTTTGTTGACTAATTAGCAGGTAGTTTTTATCCCTTGGTTATACTCCAACGGGAACACGTGTCAAATTACACATCTTTCAGGACTTTAGTACATTTTGACGAAATTTTTGCAGTTTTTAATTTTTCTATAGCACTAGACCTATTCCAAATTCCTGTGAATCATTTGTTTTGGCTTGAGGACGGTGAGACCTATCTAGGGATACCTCTGGATCGCTTCTGCACCCTCTGAAACACACAAAAACAGTTAAAACAGTGGTGTCACCGCATACTTTTCAGTAAATTTTTGAACAAAGTCGCTAATAACTTTTGACCGTGAACCCTGGTGGTGTCCGGGATAGTCTCGTCTTGTAGCTGGTGATCAGCCGCGTCTTTTGACACCCCTCGCGTCCAGATCGGGCGAAGGGAACCTGAAAAATTTTGACGTTTTTGACGTTTTAGTAGACTCGTGTTCTATACACATTATACATATATACATACAAAAGTCTACCTTAGGGAGCTGATGTTAGAAATTTTACTTGCTATTTTTTGAAATTTTCTTTTGGTTTTATGTTGTTTGTTGACTAATTAGCAGGTAGTTTTTATCCCTTGGTTATACTCCAACGGGAACACGTGTCAAATTACACATCTTTCAGGACTTTAGTACATTTTGACGAAATTTTTGCAGTTTTTAATTTTTCTATAGCACTAGACCTATTCCAAATTCCTGTGAATCATTTGTTTTGGCTTGAGGACGGTGAGACCTATCTAGGGATACCTCTGGATCGCTTCTGCACCCTCTGAAACACACAAAAACAGTTAAAACAGTGGTGTCACCGCATACTTTTCAGTAAATTTTTGAACAAAGTCGCTAATAACTTTTGACCGTGAACCCTGGTGGTGTCCGGGATAGTCTCGTCTTGTAGCTGGTGATCAGCCGCGTCTTTTGACACCCCTCGCGTCCAGATCGGGCGAAGGGAACCTGAAAAATTTTGACGTTTTTGACGTTTTAGTAGACTCGTGTTCTATACACATTATACATATATACATACAAAAGTCTACCTTAGGGAGCTGATGTTAGAAATTTTACTTGCTATTTTTTGAAATTTTCTTTTGGTTTTATGTTGTTTGTTGACTAATTAGCAGGTAGTTTTTATCCCTTGGTTATACTCCAACGGGAACACGTGTCAAATTACACATCTTTCAGGACTTTAGTACATTTTGACGAAATTTTTGCAGTTTTTAATTTTTCTATAGCACTAGACCTATTCCAAATTCCTGTGAATCATTTGTTTTGGCTTGAGGACGGTGAGACCTATCTAGGGATACCTCTGGATCGCTTCTGCACCCTCTGAAACACACAAAAACAGTTAAAACAGTGGTGTCACCGCATACTTTTCAGTAAATTTTTGAACAAAGTCGCTAATAACTTTTGACCGTGAACCCTGGTGGTGTCCGGGATAGTCTCGTCTTGTAGCTGGTGATGATCAGCCGCGTCTTTTGACACCCCTCGCGTCCAGATCGGGCGAAGGGAACCTGAAAAATTTTGACGTTTTTGACGTTTTAGTAGACTCGTGTTCTATACACATTATACATATATACATACAAAAGTCTACCTTAGGGAGCTGATGTTAGAAATTTTACTTGCTATTTTTTGAAATTTTCTTTTGGTTTTATGTTGTTTGTTGACTAATTAGCAGGTAGTTTTTATCCCTTGGTTATACTCCAACGGGAACACGTGTCAAATTACACATCTTTCAGGACTTTAGTACATTTTGACGAAATTTTTGCAGTTTTTAATTTTTCTATAGCACTAGACCTATTCCAAATTCCTGTGAATCATTTGTTTTGGCTTGAGGACGGTGAGACCTATCTAGGGATACCTCTGGATCGCTTCTGCACCCTCTGAAACACACAAAAACAGTTAAAACAGTGGTGTCACCGCATACTTTTCAGTAAATTTTTGAACAAAGTCGCTAATAACTTTTGACCGTGAACCCTGGTGGTGTCCGGGATAGTCTCGTCTTGTAGCTGGTGATCAGCCGCGTCTTTTGACACCCCTCGCGTCCAGATCGGGCGAAGGGAACCTGAAAAATTTTGACGTTTTTGACGTTTTAGTAGACTCGTGTTCTATACACATTATACATATATACATACAAAAGTCTACCTTAGGGAGCTGATGTTAGAAATTTTACTTGCTATTTTTTGAAATTTTCTTTTGGTTTTATGTTGTTTGTTGACTAATTAGCAGGTAGTTTTTATCCCTTGGTTATACTCCAACGGGAACACGTGTCAAATTACACATCTTTCAGGACTTTAGTACATTTTGACGAAATTTTTGCAGTTTTTAATTTTTCTATAGCACTAGACCTATTCCAAATTCCTGTGAATCATTTGTTTTGGCTTGAGGACGGTGAGACCTATCTAGGGATACCTCTGGATCGCTTCTGCACCCTCTGAAACACACAAAAACAGTTAAAACAGTGGTGTCACCGCATACTTTTCAGTAAATTTTTGAACAAAGTCGCTAATAACTTTTGACCGTGAACCCTGGTGGTGTCCGGGATAGTCTCGTCTTGTAGCTGGTGATGATCAGCCGCGTCTTTTGACACCCCTCGCGTCCAGATCGGGCGAAGGGAACCTGAAAAATTTTGACGTTTTTGACGTTTTAGTAGACTCGTGTTCTATACACATTATACATATATACATACAAAAGTCTACCTTAGGGAGCTGATGTTAGAAATTTTACTTGCTATTTTTTGAAATTTTCTTTTGGTTTTATGTTGTTTGTTGACTAATTAGCAGGTAGTTTTTATCCCTTGGTTATACTCCAACGGGAACACGTGTCAAATTACACATCTTTCAGGACTTTAGTACATTTTGACGAAATTTTTGCAGTTTTTAATTTTTCTATAGCACTAGACCTATTCCAAATTCCTGTGAATCATTTGTTTTGGCTTGAGGACGGTGAGACCTATCTAGGGATACCTCTGGATCGCTTCTGCACCCTCTGAAACACACAAAAACAGTTAAAACAGTGGTGTCACCGCATACTTTTCAGTAAATTTTTGAACAAAGTCGCTAATAACTTTTGACCGTGAACCCTGGTGGTGTCCGGGATAGTCTCGTCTTGTAGCTGGTGATCAGCCGCGTCTTTTGACACCCCTCGCGTCCAGATCGGGCGAAGGGAACCTGAAAAATTTTGACGTTTTTGACGTTTTAGTAGACTCGTGTTCTATACACATTATACATATATACATACAAAAGTCTACCTTAGGGAGCTGATGTTAGAAATTTTACTTGCTATTTTTTGAAATTTTCTTTTGGTTTTATGTTGTTTGTTGACTAATTAGCAGGTAGTTTTTATCCCTTGGTTATACTCCAACGGGAACACGTGTCAAATTACACATCTTTCAGGACTTTAGTACATTTTGACGAAATTTTTGCAGTTTTTAATTTTTCTATAGCACTAGACCTATTCCAAATTCCTGTGAATCATTTGTTTTGGCTTGAGGACGGTGAGACCTATCTAGGGATACCTCTGGATCGCTTCTGCACCCTCTGAAACACACAAAAACAGTTAAAACAGTGGTGTCACCGCATACTTTTCAGTAAATTTTTGAACAAAGTCGCTAGTAACTTTTGACCGTGAACCCTGGTGGTGTCCGGGATAGTCTCGTCTTGTAGCTGGTGATCAGCCGCGTCTTTTGACACCCCTCGCGTCCAGATCGGGCGAAGGGAACCTGAAAAATTTTGACGTTTTTGACGTTTTAGTAGACTCGTGTTCTATACACATTATACATATATACATACAAAAGTCTACCTTAGGGAGCTGATGTTAGAAATTTTACTTGCTATTATTTGAAATTTTCTTTTGGTTTTATGTTGTTTGTTGACTAATTAGCAGGTAGTTTTTATCCCTTGGTTATACTCCAACGGGAACACGTGTCAAATTACACATCTTTCAGGACTTTAGTACATTTTGACGAAATTTTTGCAGTTTTTAATTTTTCTATAGCACTAGACCTATTCCAAATTCCTGTGAATCATTTGTTTTGGCTTGAGGACGGTGAGACCTATCTAGGGATACCTCTGGATCGCTTCTGCACCCTCTGAAACACACAAAAACAGTTAAAACAGTGGTGTCACCGCATACTTTTCAGTAAATTTTTGAACAAAGTCGCTAATAACTTTTGACCGTGAACCCTGGTGGTGTCCGGGATAGTCTCGTCTTGTAGCTGGTGATCAGCCGCGTCTTTTGACACCCCTCGCGTCCAGATCGGGCGAAGGGAACCTGAAAAATTTTGACGTTTTTGACGTTTTAGTAGACTCGTGTTCTATACACATTATACATATATACATACAAAAGTCTACCTTAGGGAGCTGATGTTAGAAATTTTACTTGCTATTTTTTGAAATTTTCTTTTGGTTTTATGTTGTTTGTTGACTAATTAGCAGGTAGTTTTTATCCCTTGGTTATACTCCAACGGGAACACGTGTCAAATTACACATCTTTCAGGACTTTAGTACATTTTGACGAAATTTTTGCAGTTTTTAATTTTTCTATAGCACTAGACCTATTCCAAATTCCTGTGAATCATTTGTTTTGGCTTGAGGACGGTGAGACCTATCTAGGGATACCTCTGGATCGCTTCTGCACCCTCTGAAACACACAAAAACAGTTAAAACAGTGGTGTCACCGCATACTTTTCAGTAAATTTTTGAACAAAGTCGCTAATAACTTTTGACCGTGAACCCTGGTGGTGTCCGGGATAGTCTCGTCTTGTAGCTGGTGATGATCAGCCGCGTCTTTTGACACCCCTCGCGTCCAGATCGGGCGAAGGGAACCTGAAAAATTTTGACGTTTTTGACGTTTTAGTAGACTCGTGTTCTATACACATTATACATATATACATACAAAAGTCTACCTTAGGGAGCTGATGTTAGAAATTTTACTTGCTATTTTTTGAAATTTTCTTTTGGTTTTATGTTGTTTGTTGACTAATTAGCAGGTAGTTTTTATCCCTTGGTTATACTCCAACGGGAACACGTGTCAAATTACACATCTTTCAGGACTTTAGTACATTTTGACGAAATTTTTGCAGTTTTTAATTTTTCTATAGCACTAGACCTATTCCAAATTCCTGTGAATCATTTGTTTTGGCTTGAGGACGGTGAGACCTATCTAGGGATACCTCTGGATCGCTTCTGCACCCTCTGAAACACACAAAAACAGTTAAAACAGTGGTGTCACCGCATACTTTTCAGTAAATTTTTGAACAAAGTCGCTAATAACTTTTGACCGTGAACCCTGGTGGTGTCCGGGATAGTCTCGTCTTGTAGCTGGTGATCAGCCGCGTCTTTTGACACCCCTCGCGTCCAGATCGGGCGAAGGGAACCTGAAAAATTTTGACGTTTTTGACGTTTTAGTAGACTCGTGTTCTATACACATTATACATATATACATACAAAAGTCTACCTTAGGGAGCTGATGTTAGAAATTTTACTTGCTATTTTTTGAAATTTTCTTTTGGTTTTATGTTGTTTGTTGACTAATTAGCAGGTAGTTTTTATCCCTTGGTTATACTCCAACGGGAACACGTGTCAAATTACACATCTTTCAGGACTTTAGTACATTTTGACGAAATTTTTGCAGTTTTTAATTTTTCTATAGCACTAGACCTATTCCAAATTCCTGTGAATCATTTGTTTTGGCTTGAGGACGGTGAGACCTATCTAGGGATACCTCTGGATCGCTTCTGCACCCTCTGAAACACACAAAAACAGTTAAAACAGTGGTGTCACCGCATACTTTTCAGTAAATTTTTGAACAAAGTCGCTAATAACTTTTGACCGTGAACCCTGGTGGTGTCCGGGATAGTCTCGTCTTGTAGCTGGTGATCAGCCGCGTCTTTTGACACCCCTCGCGTCCAGATCGGGCGAAGGGAACCTGAAAAATTTTGACGTTTTTGACGTTTTAGTAGACTCGTGTTCTATACACATTATACATATATACATACAAAAGTCTACCTTAGGGAGCTGATGTTAGAAATTTTACTTGCTATTTTTTGAAATTTTCTTTTGGTTTTATGTTGTTTGTTGACTAATTAGCAGGTAGTTTTTATCCCTTGGTTATACTCCAACGGGAACACGTGTCAAATTACACATCTTTCAGGACTTTAGTACATTTTGACGAAATTTTTGCAGTTTTTAATTTTTCTATAGCACTAGACCTATTCCAAATTCCTGTGAATCATTTGTTTTGGCTTGAGGACGGTGAGACCTATCTAGGGATACCTCTGGATCGCTTCTGCACCCTCTGAAACACACAAAAACAGTTAAAACAGTGGTGTCACCGCATACTTTTCAGTAAATTTTTGAACAAAGTCGCTAATAACTTTTGACCGTGAACCCTGGTGGTGTCCGGGATAGTCTCGTCTTGTAGCTGGTGATCAGCCGCGTCTTTTGACACCCCTCGCGTCCAGATCGGGCGAAGGGAACCTGAAAAATTTTGACGTTTTTGACGTTTTAGTAGACTCGTGTTCTATACACATTATACATATATACATACAAAAGTCTACCTTAGGGAGCTGATGTTAGAAATTTTACTTGCTATTTTTTGAAATTTTCTTTTGGTTTTATGTTGTTTGTTGACTAATTAGCAGGTAGTTTTTATCCCTTGGTTATACTCCAACGGGAACACGTGTCAAATTACACATCTTTCAGGACTTTAGTACATTTTGACGAAATTTTTGCAGTTTTTAATTTTTCTATAGCACTAGACCTATTCCAAATTCCTGTGAATCATTTGTTTTGGCTTGAGGACGGTGAGACCTATCTAGGGATACCTCTGGATCGCTTCTGCACCCTCTGAAACACACAAAAACAGTTAAAACAGTGGTGTCACCGCATACTTTTCAGTAAATTTTTGAACAAAGTCGCTAATAACTTTTGACCGTGAACCCTGGTGGTGTCCGGGATAGTCTCGTCTTGTAGCTGGTGATGATCAGCCGCGTCTTTTGACACCCCTCGCGTCCAGATCGGGCGAAGGGAACCTGAAAAATTTTGACGTTTTTGACGTTTTAGTAGACTCGTGTTCTATACACATTATACATATATACATACAAAAGTCTACCTTAGGGAGCTGATGTTAGAAATTTTACTTGCTATTTTTTGAAATTTTCTTTTGGTTTTATGTTGTTTGTTGACTAATTAGCAGGTAGTTTTTATCCCTTGGTTATACTCCAACGGGAACACGTGTCAAATTACACATCTTTCAGGACTTTAGTACATTTTGACGAAATTTTTGCAGTTTTTAATTTTTCTATAGCACTAGACCTATTCCAAATTCCTGTGAATCATTTGTTTTGGCTTGAGGACGGTGAGACCTATCTAGGGATACCTCTGGATCGCTTCTGCACCCTCTGAAACACACAAAAACAGTTAAAACAGTGGTGTCACCGCATACTTTTCAGTAAATTTTTGAACAAAGTCGCTAATAACTTTTGACCGTGAACCCTGGTGGTGTCCGGGATAGTCTCGTCTTGTAGCTGGTGATCAGCCGCGTCTTTTGACACCCCTCGCGTCCAGATCGGGCGAAGGGAACCTGAAAAATTTTGACGTTTTTGACGTTTTAGTAGACTCGTGTTCTATACACATTATACATATATACATACAAAAGTCTACCTTAGGGAGCTGATGTTAGAAATTTTACTTGCTATTTTTTGAAATTTTCTTTTGGTTTTATGTTGTTTGTTGACTAATTAGCAGGTAGTTTTTATCCCTTGGTTATACTCCAACGGGAACACGTGTCAAATTACACATCTTTCAGGACTTTAGTACATTTTGACGAAATTTTTGCAGTTTTTAATTTTTCTATAGCACTAGACCTATTCCAAATTCCTGTGAATCATTTGTTTTGGCTTGAGGACGGTGAGACCTATCTAGGGATACCTCTGGATCGCTTCTGCACCCTCTGAAACACACAAAAACAGTTAAAACAGTGGTGTCACCGCATACTTTTCAGTAAATTTTTGAACAAAGTCGCTAATAACTTTTGACCGTGAACCCTGGTGGTGTCCGGGATAGTCTCGTCTTGTAGCTGGTGATCAGCCGCGTCTTTTGACACCCCTCGCGTCCAGATCGGGCGAAGGGAACCTGAAAAATTTTGACGTTTTTGACGTTTTAGTAGACTCGTGTTCTATACACATTATACATATATACATACAAAAGTCTACCTTAGGGAGCTGATGTTAGAAATTTTACTTGCTATTTTTTGAAATTTTCTTTTGGTTTTATGTTGTTTGTTGACTAATTAGCAGGTAGTTTTTATCCCTTGGTTATACTCCAACGGGAACACGTGTCAAATTACACATCTTTCAGGACTTTAGTACATTTTGACGAAATTTTTGCAGTTTTTAATTTTTCTATAGCACTAGACCTATTCCAAATTCCTGTGAATCATTTGTTTTGGCTTGAGGACGGTGAGACCTATCTAGGGATACCTCTGGATCGCTTCTGCACCCTCTGAAACACACAAAAACAGTTAAAACAGTGGTGTCACCGCATACTTTTCAGTAAATTTTTGAACAAAGTCGCTAATAACTTTTGACCGTGAACCCTGGTGGTGTCCGGGATAGTCTCGTCTTGTAGCTGGTGATCAGCCGCGTCTTTTGACACCCCTCGCGTCCAGATCGGGCGAAGGGAACCTGAAAAATTTTGACGTTTTTGACGTTTTAGTAGACTCGTGTTCTATACACATTATACATATATACATACAAAAGTCTACCTTAGGGAGCTGATGTTAGAAATTTTACTTGCTATTTTTTGAAATTTTCTTTTGGTTTTATGTTGTTTGTTGACTAATTAGCAGGTAGTTTTTATCCCTTGGTTATACTCCAACGGGAACACGTGTCAAATTACACATCTTTCAGGACTTTAGTACATTTTGACGAAATTTTTGCAGTTTTTAATTTTTCTATAGCACTAGACCTATTCCAAATTCCTGTGAATCATTTGTTTTGGCTTGAGGACGGTGAGACCTATCTAGGGATACCTCTGGATCGCTTCTGCACCCTCTGAAACACACAAAAACAGTTAAAACAGTGGTGTCACCGCATACTTTTCAGTAAATTTTTGAACAAAGTCGCTAATAACTTTTGACCGTGAACCCTGGTGGTGTCCGGGATAGTCTCGTCTTGTAGCTGGTGATCAGCCGCGTCTTTTGACACCCCTCGCGTCCAGATCGGGCGAAGGGAACCTGAAAAATTTTGACGTTTTTGACGTTTTAGTAGACTCGTGTTCTATACACATTATACATATATACATACAAAAGTCTACCTTAGGGAGCTGATGTTAGAAATTTTACTTGCTATTTTTTGAAATTTTCTTTTGGTTTTATGTTGTTTGTTGACTAATTAGCAGGTAGTTTTTATCCCTTGGTTATACTCCAACGGGAACACGTGTCAAATTACACATCTTTCAGGACTTTAGTACATTTTGACGAAATTTTTGCAGTTTTTAATTTTTCTATAGCACTAGACCTATTCCAAATTCCTGTGAATCATTTGTTTTGGCTTGAGGACGGTGAGACCTATCTAGGGATACCTCTGGATCGCTTCTGCACCCTCTGAAACACACAAAAACAGTTAAAACAGTGGTGTCACCGCATACTTTTCAGTAAATTTTTGAACAAAGTCGCTAATAACTTTTGACCGTGAACCCTGGTGGTGTCCGGGATAGTCTCGTCTTGTAGCTGGTGATCAGCCGCGTCTTTTGACACCCCTCGCGTCCAGATCGGGCGAAGGGAACCTGAAAAATTTTGACGTTTTTGACGTTTTAGTAGACTCGTGTTCTATACACATTATACATATATACATACAAAAGTCTACCTTAGGGAGCTGATGTTAGAAATTTTACTTGCTATTTTTTGAAATTTTCTTTTGGTTTTATGTTGTTTGTTGACTAATTAGCAGGTAGTTTTTATCCCTTGGTTATACTCCAACGGGAACACGTGTCAAATTACACATCTTTCAGGACTTTAGTACATTTTGACGAAATTTTTGCAGTTTTTAATTTTTCTATAGCACTAGACCTATTCCAAATTCCTGTGAATCATTTGTTTTGGCTTGAGGACGGTGAGACCTATCTAGGGATACCTCTGGATCGCTTCTGCACCCTCTGAAACACACAAAAACAGTTAAAACAGTGGTGTCACCGCATACTTTTCAGTAAATTTTTGAACAAAGTCGCTAATAACTTTTGACCGTGAACCCTGGTGGTGTCCGGGATAGTCTCGTCTTGTAGCTGGTGATCAGCCGCGTCTTTTGACACCCCTCGCGTCCAGATCGGGCGAAGGGAACCTGAAAAATTTTGACGTTTTTGACGTTTTAGTAGACTCGTGTTCTATACACATTATACATATATACATACAAAAGTCTACCTTAGGGAGCTGATGTTAGAAATTTTACTTGCTATTTTTTGAAATTTTCTTTTGGTTTTATGTTGTTTGTTGACTAATTAGCAGGTAGTTTTTATCCCTTGGTTATACTCCAACGGGAACACGTGTCAAATTACACATCTTTCAGGACTTTAGTACATTTTGACGAAATTTTTGCAGTTTTTAATTTTTCTATAGCACTAGACCTATTCCAAATTCCTGTGAATCATTTGTTTTGGCTTGAGGACGGTGAGACCTATCTAGGGATACCTCTGGATCGCTTCTGCACCCTCTGAAACACACAAAAACAGTTAAAACAGTGGTGTCACCGCATACTTTTCAGTAAATTTTTGAACAAAGTCGCTAATAACTTTTGACCGTGAACCCTGGTGGTGTCCGGGATAGTCTCGTCTTGTAGCTGGTGATCAGCCGCGTCTTTTGACACCCCTCGCGTCCAGATCGGGCGAAGGGAACCTGAAAAATTTTGACGTTTTTGACGTTTTAGTAGACTCGTGTTCTATACACATTATACATATATACATACAAAAGTCTACCTTAGGGAGCTGATGTTAGAAATTTTACTTGCTATTTTTTGAAATTTTCTTTTGGTTTTATGTTGTTTGTTGACTAATTAGCAGGTAGTTTTTATCCCTTGGTTATACTCCAACGGGAACACGTGTCAAATTACACATCTTTCAGGACTTTAGTACATTTTGACGAAATTTTTGCAGTTTTTAATTTTTCTATAGCACTAGACCTATTCCAAATTCCTGTGAATCATTTGTTTTGGCTTGAGGACGGTGAGACCTATCTAGGGATACCTCTGGATCGCTTCTGCACCCTCTGAAACACACAAAAACAGTTAAAACAGTGGTGTCACCGCATACTTTTCAGTAAATTTTTGAACAAAGTCGCTAATAACTTTTGACCGTGAACCCTGGTGGTGTCCGGGATAGTCTCGTCTTGTAGCTGGTGATCAGCCGCGTCTTTTGACACCCCTCGCGTCCAGATCGGGCGAAGGGAACCTGAAAAATTTTGACGTTTTTGACGTTTTAGTAGACTCGTGTTCTATACACATTATACATATATACATACAAAAGTCTACCTTAGGGAGCTGATGTTAGAAATTTTACTTGCTATTTTTTGAAATTTTCTTTTGGTTTTATGTTGTTTGTTGACTAATTAGCAGGTAGTTTTTATCCCTTGGTTATACTCCAACGGGAACACGTGTCAAATTACACATCTTTCAGGACTTTAGTACATTTTGACGAAATTTTTGCAGTTTTTAATTTTTCTATAGCACTAGACCTATTCCAAATTCCTGTGAATCATTTGTTTTGGCTTGAGGACGGTGAGACCTATCTAGGGATACCTCTGGATCGCTTCTGCACCCTCTGAAACACACAAAAACAGTTAAAACAGTGGTGTCACCGCATACTTTTCAGTAAATTTTTGAACAAAGTCGCTAATAACTTTTGACCGTGAACCCTGGTGGTGTCCGGGATAGTCTCGTCTTGTAGCTGGTGATCAGCCGCGTCTTTTGACACCCCTCGCGTCCAGATCGGGCGAAGGGAACCTGAAAAATTTTGACGTTTTTGACGTTTTAGTAGACTCGTGTTCTATACACATTATACATATATACATACAAAAGTCTACCTTAGGGAGCTGATGTTAGAAATTTTACTTGCTATTTTTTGAAATTTTCTTTTGGTTTTATGTTGTTTGTTGACTAATTAGCAGGTAGTTTTTATCCCTTGGTTATACTCCAACGGGAACACGTGTCAAATTACACATCTTTCAGGACTTTAGTACATTTTGACGAAATTTTTGCAGTTTTTAATTTTTCTATAGCACTAGACCTATTCCAAATTCCTGTGAATCATTTGTTTTGGCTTGAGGACGGTGAGACCTATCTAGGGATACCTCTGGATCGCTTCTGCACCCTCTGAAACACACAAAAACAGTTAAAACAGTGGTGTCACCGCATACTTTTCAGTAAATTTTTGAACAAAGTCGCTAATAACTTTTGACCGTGAACCCTGGTGGTGTCCGGGATAGTCTCGTCTTGTAGCTGGTGATCAGCCGCGTCTTTTGACACCCCTCGCGTCCAGATCGGGCGAAGGGAACCTGAAAAATTTTGACGTTTTTGACGTTTTAGTAGACTCGTGTTCTATACACATTATACATATATACATACAAAAGTCTACCTTAGGGAGCTGATGTTAGAAATTTTACTTGCTATTTTTTGAAATTTTCTTTTGGTTTTATGTTGTTTGTTGACTAATTAGCAGGTAGTTTTTATCCCTTGGTTATACTCCAACGGGAACACGTGTCAAATTACACATCTTTCAGGACTTTAGTACATTTTGACGAAATTTTTGCAGTTTTTAATTTTTCTATAGCACTAGACCTATTCCAAATTCCTGTGAATCATTTGTTTTGGCTTGAGGACGGTGAGACCTATCTAGGGATACCTCTGGATCGCTTCTGCACCCTCTGAAACACACAAAAACAGTTAAAACAGTGGTGTCACCGCATACTTTTCAGTAAATTTTTGAACAAAGTCGCTAATAACTTTTGACCGTGAACCCTGGTGGTGTCCGGGATAGTCTCGTCTTGTAGCTGGTGATCAGCCGCGTCTTTTGACACCCCTCGCGTCCAGATCGGGCGAAGGGAACCTGAAAAATTTTGACGTTTTTGACGTTTTAGTAGACTCGTGTTCTATACACATTATACATATATACATACAAAAGTCTACCTTAGGGAGCTGATGTTAGAAATTTTACTTGCTATTTTTTGAAATTTTCTTTTGGTTTAATGTTGTTTGTTGACTAATTAGCAGGTAGTTTTTATCCCTTGGTTATACTCCAACGGGAACACGTGTCAAATTACACATCTTTCAGGACTTTAGTACATTTTGACGAAATTTTTGCAGTTTTTAATTTTTCTATAGCACTAGACCTATTCCAAATTCCTGTGAATCATTTGTTTTGGCTTGAGGACGGTGAGACCTATCTAGGGATACCTCTGGATCGCTTCTGCACCCTCTGAAACACACAAAAACAGTTAAAACAGTGGTGTCACCGCATACTTTTCAGTAAATTTTTGAACAAAGTCGCTAATAACTTTTGACCGTGAACCCTGGTGGTGTCCGGGATAGTCTCGTCTTGTAGCTGGTGATCAGCCGCGTCTTTTGACACCCCTCGCGTCCAGATCGGGCGAAGGGAACCTGAAAAATTTTGACGTTTTTGACGTTTTAGTAGACTCGTGTTCTATACACATTATACATATATACATACAAAAGTCTACCTTAGGGAGCTGATGTTAGAAATTTTACTTGCTATTTTTTGAAATTTTCTTTTGGTTTTATGTTGTTTGTTGACTAATTAGCAGGTAGTTTTTATCCCTTGGTTATACTCCAACGGGAACACGTGTCAAATTACACATCTTTCAGGACTTTAGTACATTTTGACGAAATTTTTGCAGTTTTTAATTTTTCTATAACACTAGACCTATTCCAAATTCCTGTGAATCATTTGTTTTGGCTTGAGGACGGTGAGACCTATCTAGGGATACCTCTGGATCGCTTCTGCACCCTCTGAAACACACAAAAACAGTTAAAACAGTGGTGTCACCGCATACTTTTCAGTAAATTTTTGAACAAAGTCGCTAATAACTTTTGACCGTGAACCCTGGTGGTGTCCGGGATAGTCTCGTCTTGTAGCTGGTGATCAGCCGCGTCTTTTGACACCCCTCGCGTCCAGATCGGGCGAAGGGAACCTGAAAAATTTTGACGTTTTTGACGTTTTAGTAGACTCGTGTTCTATACACATTATACATATATACATACAAAAGTCTACCTTAGGGAGCTGATGTTAGAAATTTTACTTGCTATTTTTTGAAATTTTCTTTTGGTTTTATGTTGTTTGTTGACTAATTAGCAGGTAGTTTTTATCCCTTGGTTATACTCCAACGGGAACACGTGTCAAATTACACATCTTTCAGGACTTTAGTACATTTTGACGAAATTTTTGCAGTTTTTAATTTTTCTATAGCACTAGACCTATTCCAAATTCCTGTGAATCATTTGTTTTGGCTTGAGGACGGTGAGACCTATCTAGGGATACCTCTGGATCGCTTCTGCACCCTCTGAAACACACAAAAACAGTTAAAACAGTGGTGTCACCGCATACTTTTCAGTAAATTTTTGAACAAAGTCGCTAATAACTTTTGACCGTGAACCCTGGTGGTGTCCGGGATAGTCTCGTCTTGTAGCTGGTGATCAGCCGCGTCTTTTGACACCCCTCGCGTCCAGATCGGGCGAAGGGAACCTGAAAAATTTTGACGTTTTTGACGTTTTAGTAGACTCGTGTTCTATACACATTATACATATATACATACAAAAGTCTACCTTAGGGAGCTGATGTTAGAAATTTTACTTGCTATTTTTTGAAATTTTCTTTTGGTTTAATGTTGTTTGTTGACTAATTAGCAGGTAGTTTTTATCCCTTGGTTATACTCCAACGGGAACACGTGTCAAATTACACATCTTTCAGGACTTTAGTACATTTTGACGAAATTTTTGCAGTTTTTAATTTTTCTATAGCACTAGACCTATTCCAAATTCCTGTGAATCATTTGTTTTGGCTTGAGGACGGTGAGACCTATCTAGGGATACCTCTGGATCGCTTCTGCACCCTCTGAAACACACAAAAACAGTTAAAACAGTGGTGTCACCGCATACTTTTCAGTAAATTTTTGAACAAAGTCGCTAATAACTTTTGACCGTGAACCCTGGTGGTGTCCGGGATAGTCTCGTCTTGTAGCTGGTGATCAGCCGCGTCTTTTGACACCCCTCGCGTCCAGATCGGGCGAAGGGAACCTGAAAAATTTTGACGTTTTTGACGTTTTAGTAGACTCGTGTTCTATACACATTATACATATATACATATAAAAGTCTACCTTAGGGAGCTGATGTTAGAAATTTTACTTGCTATTTTTTGAAATTTTCTTTTGGTTTTATGTTGTTTGTTGACTAATTAGCAGGTAGTTTTTATCCCTTGGTTATACTCCAACGGGAACACGTGTCAAATTACACATCTTTCAGGACTTTAGTACATTTTGACGAAATTTTTGCAGTTTTTAATTTTTCTATAGCACTAGACCTATTCCAAATTCCTGTGAATCATTTGTTTTGGCTTGAGGACGGTGAGACCTATCTAGGGATACCTCTGGATCGCTTCTGCACCCTCTGAAACACACAAAAACAGTTAAAACAGTGGTGTCACCGCATACTTTTCAGTAAATTTTTGAACAAAGTCGCTAATAACTTTTGACCGTGAACCCTGGTGGTGTCCGGGATAGTCTCGTCTTGTAGCTGGTGATCAGCCGCGTCTTTTGACACCCCTCGCGTCCAGATCGGGCGAAGGGAACCTGAAAAATTTTGACGTTTTTGACGTTTTAGTAGACTCGTGTTCTATACACATTATACATATATACATACAAAAGTCTACCTTAGGGAGCTGATGTTAGAAATTTTACTTGCTATTTTTTGAAATTTTCTTTTGGTTTTATGTTGTTTGTTGACTAATTAGCAGGTAGTTTTTATCCCTTGGTTATACTCCAACGGGAACACGTGTCAAATTACACATCTTTCAGGACTTTAGTACATTTTGACGAAATTTTTGCAGTTTTTAATTTTTCTATAGCACTAGACCTATTCCAAATTCCTGTGAATCATTTGTTTTGGCTTGAGGACGGTGAGACCTATCTAGGGATACCTCTGGATCGCTTCTGCACCCTCTGAAACACACAAAAACAGTTAAAACAGTGGTGTCACCGCATACTTTTCAGTAAATTTTTGAACAAAGTCGCTAATAACTTTTGACCGTGAACCCTGGTGGTGTCCGGGATAGTCTCGTCTTGTAGCTGGTGATCAGCCGCGTCTTTTGACACCCCTCGCGTCCAGATCGGGCGAAGGGAACCTGAAAAATTTTGACGTTTTTGACGTTTTAGTAGACTCGTGTTCTATACACATTATACATATATACATACAAAAGTCTACCTTAGGGAGCTGATGTTAGAAATTTTACTTGCTATTTTTTGAAATTTTCTTTTGGTTTTATGTTGTTTGTTGACTAATTAGCAGGTAGTTTTTATCCCTTGGTTATACTCCAACGGGAACACGTGTCAAATTACACATCTTTCAGGACTTTAGTACATTTTGACGAAATTTTTGCAGTTTTTAATTTTTCTATAGCACTAGACCTATTCCAAATTCCTGTGAATCATTTGTTTTGGCTTGAGGACGGTGAGACCTATCTAGGGATACCTCTGGATCGCTTCTGCACCCTCTGAAACACACAAAAACAGTTAAAACAGTGGTGTCACCGCATACTTTTCAGTAAATTTTTGAACAAAGTCGCTAATAACTTTTGACCGTGAACCCTGGTGGTGTCCGGGATAGTCTCGTCTTGTAGCTGGTGATCAGCCGCGTCTTTTGACACCCCTCGCGTCCAGATCGGGCGAAGGGAACCTGAAAAATTTTGACGTTTTTGACGTTTTAGTAGACTCGTGTTCTATACACATTATACATATATACATACAAAAGTCTACCTTAGGGAGCTGATGTTAGAAATTTTACTTGCTATTTTTTGAAATTTTCTTTTGGTTTTATGTTGTTTGTTGACTAATTAGCAGGTAGTTTTTATCCCTTGGTTATACTCCAACGGGAACACGTGTCAAATTACACATCTTTCAGGACTTTAGTACATTTTGACGAAATTTTTGCAGTTTTTAATTTTTCTATAGCACTAGACCTATTCCAAATTCCTGTGAATCATTTGTTTTGGCTTGAGGACGGTGAGACCTATCTAGGGATACCTCTGGATCGCTTCTGCACCCTCTGAAACACACAAAAACAGTTAAAACAGTGGTGTCACCGCATACTTTTCAGTAAATTTTTGAACAAAGTCGCTAATAACTTTTGACCGTGAACCCTGGTGGTGTCCGGGATAGTCTCGTCTTGTAGCTGGTGATCAGCCGCGTCTTTTGACACCCCTCGCGTCCAGATCGGGCGAAGGGAACCTGAAAAATTTTGACGTTTTTGACGTTTTAGTAGACTCGTGTTCTATACACATTATACATATATACATACAAAAGTCTACCTTAGGGAGCTGATGTTAGAAATTTTACTTGCTATTTTTTGAAATTTTCTTTTGGTTTAATGTTGTTTGTTGACTAATTAGCAGGTAGTTTTTATCCCTTGGTTATACTCCAACGGGAACACGTGTCAAATTACACATCTTTCAGGACTTTAGTACATTTTGACGAAATTTTTGCAGTTTTTAATTTTTCTATAGCACTAGACCTATTCCAAATTCCTGTGAATCATTTGTTTTGGCTTGAGGACGGTGAGACCTATCTAGGGATACCTCTGGATCGCTTCTGCACCCTCTGAAACACACAAAAACAGTTAAAACAGTGGTGTCACCGCATACTTTTCAGTAAATTTTTGAACAAAGTCGCTAATAACTTTTGACCGTGAACCCTGGTGGTGTCCGGGATAGTCTCGTCTTGTAGCTGGTGATCAGCCGCGTCTTTTGACACCCCTCGCGTCCAGATCGGGCGAAGGGAACCTGAAAAATTTTGACGTTTTTGACGTTTTAGTAGACTCGTGTTCTATACACATTATACATATATACATACAAAAGTCTACCTTAGGGAGCTGATGTTAGAAATTTTACTTGCTATTTTTTGAAATTTTCTTTTGGTTTTATGTTGTTTGTTGACTAATTAGCAGGTAGTTTTTATCCCTTGGTTATACTCCAACGGGAACACGTGTCAAATTACACATCTTTCAGGACTTTAGTACATTTTGACGAAATTTTTGCAGTTTTTAATTTTTCTATAGCACTAGACCTATTCCAAATTCCTGTGAATCATTTGTTTTGGCTTGAGGACGGTGAGACCTATCTAGGGATACCTCTGGATCGCTTCTGCACCCTCTGAAACACACAAAAACAGTTAAAACAGTGGTGTCACCGCATACTTTTCAGTAAATTTTTGAACAAAGTCGCTAATAACTTTTGACCGTGAACCCTGGTGGTGTCCGGGATAGTCTCGTCTTGTAGCTGGTGATCAGCCGCGTCTTTTGACACCCCTCGCGTCCAGATCGGGCGAAGGGAACCTGAAAAATTTTGACGTTTTTGACGTTTTAGTAGACTCGTGTTCTATACACATTATACATATATACATACAAAAGTCTACCTTAGGGAGCTGATGTTAGAAATTTTACTTGCTATTTTTTGAAATTTTCTTTTGGTTTTATGTTGTTTGTTGACTAATTAGCAGGTAGTTTTTATCCCTTGGTTATACTCCAACGGGAACACGTGTCAAATTACACATCTTTCAGGACTTTAGTACATTTTGACGAAATTTTTGCAGTTTTTAATTTTTCTATAGCACTAGACCTATTCCAAATTCCTGTGAATCATTTGTTTTGGCTTGAGGACGGTGAGACCTATCTAGGGATACCTCTGGATCGCTTCTGCACCCTCTGAAACACACAAAAACAGTTAAAACAGTGGTGTCACCGCATACTTTTCAGTAAATTTTTGAACAAAGTCGCTAATAACTTTTGACCGTGAACCCTGGTGGTGTCCGGGATAGTCTGGTCTTGTAGCTGGTGATCAGCCGCGTCTTTTGACACCCCTCGCGTCCAGATCGGGCGAAGGGAAACCGAAAAATTTTGACGTTTTTGACGTTTTAGTAGACTCGTGTTCTATACACATTATACATATATACATACAAAAGTCTACCTTAGGGAGCTGATGTTAGAAATTTTACTTGCTATTTTTTGAAATTTTCTTTTGGTTTTATGTTGTTTGTTGACTAATTAGCAGGTAGTTTTTATCCCTTGGTTATACTCCAACGGGAACACGTGTCAAATTACACATCTTTCAGGACTTTAGTACATTTTGACGAAATTTTTGCAGTTTTTAATTTTTCTATAGCACTAGACCTATTCCAAATTCCTGTGAATCATTTGTTTTGGCTTGAGGACGGTGAGACCTATCTAGGGATACCTCTGGATCGCTTCTGCACCCTCTGAAACACACAAAAACAGTTAAAACAGTGGTGTCACCGCATACTTTTCAGTAAATTTTTGAACAAAGTCGCTAATAACTTTTGACCGTGAACCCTGGTGGTGTCCGGGATAGTCTCGTCTTGTAGCTGGTGATCAGCCGCGTCTTTTGACACCCCTCGCGTCCAGATCGGGCGAAGGGAAACCGAAAAATTTTGACGTTTTTGACGTTTTAGTAGACTCGTGTTCTATACACATTATACATATATACATACAAAAGTCTACCTTAGGGAGCTGATGTTAGAAATTTTACTTGCTATTTTTTGAAATTTTCTTTTGGTTTTATGTTGTTTGTTGACTAATTAGCAGGTAGTTTTTATCCCTTGGTTATACTCCAACGGGAACACGTGTCAAATTACACATCTTTCAGGACTTTAGTACATTTTGACGAAATTTTTGCAGTTTTTAATTTTTCTATAGCACTAGACCTATTCCAAATTCCTGTGAATCATTTGTTTTGGCTTGAGGACGGTGAGACCTATCTAGGGATACCTCTGGATCGCTTCTGCACCCTCTGAAACACACAAAAACAGTTAAAACAGTGGTGTCACCGCATACTTTTCAGTAAATTTTTGAACAAAGTCGCTAATAACTTTTGACCGTGAACCCTGGTGGTGTCCGGGATAGTCTCGTCTTGTAGCTGGTGATCAGCCCAAACCCACCCTTTATTGATTTATCATTACGCCAGTAAAGCTTTTAAGCTGTACACCTTTGGGGGGTATAAAAATAAGAATTTAAAGGGAAAAATTTTTATTTCTTCACTATCTTTATTTTATTTCTATCGTTTTTTATTGACCATTTTGACTATTGTCACTACAATTTTAATATTTATTACTTAATTCTATTTTTGACAAACTTATTATTTATAAAAAACTAATATTACAATTTTATATTTTAAAAATTATTATTTGACAATTTTAATTTTATACAACTATTTAATTTCATTATATTTAATTGTTTAACTTGTGGTTTATTGACCACAAGTTACTTAGGTTAATTGTGTTGTCCTGCTTTTGCATTTTATTTGTTATTTTACATAAGTTTTAAATTAATTATTATAATCAGTAATTCTATTATACAACTTTTACAAACTTTTATTTTAATTTGATTATTTATTTTCAAAGTTAGCTCACCATGTTCGGCTTCCGTACGCCCACAAAGGAATCCAGCACGTCGCAGACGGCGGCTCCTGTGGCGACCGGTTCCGGAACAGCGCAGGTCAGGCGTAGCGTGGGGGAGATCGAGTCGAAGCTGAGGTCTTCGATCTCGCCTCCCCTAAAAACCGCTGCGCCGAAAAACAAGGCTGCCCCGGCTCCGGTCGTCAAGGAGTCTAAAGCAAAATACCCAAGCCGTCTTGCGGAGGCCAAGGCGTTGTTGATGCGAGCCAAGGCTCAAATCAACAACAGCCGAAACCTCCGCACTGACATCAAAAACGATGTGCTGGAAGCCGTCGAGCGGCTATATCAGATTGTAAAGGAGCAGGCGGCCGAACGTGGTGAGAAGGTAGAATCGGCGGTTAGGGATCCCGTGGCCAAGGATCAACAGGGTGAGAGGCCGACAAATGAGATAGCGCTTATTAAGAAATTAGAGGAACACGGCAAGATTTTAGAAGAAAACAAAAAGGAAATGTCAGGCCTCAGGGAGGCCCTGCGGCAAGCACCGGTGTCCTACGCGAGTGCAGTGGCCGGACCCCCAAAGCCTCAAGCTTGGGGAGCGTCGGCCATGCACTCGATTATTATCAAATCGAATGACGAGATGGACACCGGTGACCAGGTTGTCGAAAAGATTAGAAGTGCCGCAGAGGCCATTAAAGAGGGGGTCAAAGTGGACCGAATTAGAAAGGTCAAGGACCAGAGAGTAATCCTGGGTTGTGCATCGGCGGAAGAGCTTGAGCGCGTGAAGGCCAAGCTCCGGGCAAACAGCAGCCTACACATCGAGAGCATTGCAGGCAGGGACCCGCTGATTGTCCTTAAAGACGTAATGTCTTACAACAGCGATGAGGAGGTGCTGAGGGCGCTTAGGGCGCAGAACAAGCACCTCCTCAAGGACATCAGCGGCGACGATGACCGGATGGAGGTCCGGTATCGCAAAAAGACGAGGAACCCGCTGGTAGCCCACGTCGTGGTGAAAGTTTCGCCTCGACTGTGGGGCTGCCTGACGGGGGCCGGGGCCGTCCATATCGACCTCCAACGGGTCAGAGTCGAGGACCAGTCCCCCCTGGTGCAGTGCTCTCGATGCCTGGGTTATGGGCACACAAGGCGGCTGTGTCAGGACACCGAGGACGCGTGCAGCCATTGTGGGGGGCCGCATCGCAAAGATGCTTGCAAGGAGAAGCTTGCGGAGCGGCCCTCCTGCTGCAACTGCGCAAAGGCCGGGTGTCCTGACACAGGTCACAACGCCTTTGATACGCAGTGCCCGGTCAGGCGCAAATGGGACACCTTAGCGAGGTCAGCAGTGGCTTACTGCTAAGGTGGCCCATTGGAGCGAGGCTGCCGGTGCACAGCCCAGAAAATTGTTCACGCCGTGTGTTGTCCATTTGTGCATACTGTACAGACCGCACTCCACATCCACCAGCACCGCACCACAGCGCAGTCCAGGACCTGCACGGCTCTGTCTCTTGGACAGCATTGTAAGAAATGCATGCCAGAGAAGAGTACCGGTAGCAGTCTCCCTCCGTTTCGAGGGAGAAATTGGCAGAGCGCTGTGGTCGGCCTTTAGTGTCGGCCTGTGCAGTGTGCACAGTGGAGGGGTACTTGTTGTTTTTGTCTCGTTTCGTTTGCTGTCCTCCTTGTTTTGTCGTATTCTTTTTGGTTGTTCTTTTTTCCTAGTGTTGGGTAAGTACGTGTGTATCACCTGCTCTGCACTACAGTGCAGCGGAGATTTTTAAAAATTTTGCAAACTAAGTTTGTACATTTGAAAATACGCTCTGCACTGTGGTGCAGGCTCAAAGTAAAATATATGTATTTTAAAAATAATAAATTATGAAATTAAATGTTCCTTTACAAACAAAGAATAAGAAACAAAAATTAAATTAAAACGACCAGTAAAATTAGGCATGTATATAGATATATTTTAAAAATTTAAACGAAAAATTTAAAACTGAAACAAAGTACTATCTGTAAATATAAATTGTAACTAAAAAATTTGTAAATTTCTACCTTACCTTTTAAAAACAAAAGAAAGCAAATATATAAAACAGCAAAAAAGGACTCCGATTATGTTGGAGGATCAGTTGGCCGGCTGCACCTAGTGTGCGGTCATTAAAAAAAAAAAAAAAAAAAAACCTAACCTAACCTTTTTTTTTTTTTTTTTTTTTTTTTTTTTTTCGTGGGAAACTCATTACGAGTACGCACCCGCCTGGGCGAGGCGGGGGTTATGTCGGACTCTCCGGCCACAATGAGACAGCGACCGGCATACCGACTAAAACCCACGGTGTTCCTCCAGACGGCCAGAGTGCCGGGGTCACGGGAGACGCTCGCGCATTCATCCGCGACCCCGACGGGCCACGGCCCGCTCAACGTGAGCGGGCCCCGTCTGATTTGGGGGGCCTAGCCCCCCTTCCTCCATCGAGAGGCGTTCGTGGAACACGTACGCCGCCTTCTCGGGCCTGTGCTGTTTGAGCGGCGATTGCCCAATCGCCGCCCGCAGGCATCCTCCTACGGTGGCTGGAGATCCCGGAGCGCCCCACGGCGACGTCCGGGGCGGACGCGACGGGCGGGGAGCAAGGTGGTCAGCTCCCTCTCCCGCTCGGCCGCCTCCTTGGCGAGCATTACCTGCTCGCAAAAGGAGGCGACCCCCTCCCAAGCCCTCTCGCTGCGGACCATGGACAGAACCACGGCCGGCAGCGAGAGCTGGGCCGTCGCGAGCGCCGCAACTAGGTCGCGGCGCTGGTCCGCCCACGCTGGACACTCCACGAGCGTGTGGAGCGCCGTGTCGCGCGGGCAACCTAACCTAACCTAACCTTTTTTTTTTTTTTTTTTTTTTTTTTTTTTTCGTGGGAAACTCATTACGAGTACGCACCCGCCTGGGCGAGGCGGGGGTTATGTCGGACTCTCCGGCCACAATGAGACAGCGACCGGCATACCGACTAAAACCCACGGTGTTCCTCCAGACGGCCAGAGTGCCGGGGTCACGGGAGACGCTCGCGCATTCATCCGCGACCCCGACGGGCCACGGCCCGCTCAACGTGAGCGGGCCCCGTCTGATTTGGGGGGCCTAGCCCCCCTTCCTCCATCGAGAGGCGTTCGTGGAACACGTACGCCGCCTTCTCGGGCCTGTGCTGTTTGAGCGGCGATTGCCCAATCGCCGCCCGCAGGCATCCTCCTACGGTGGCTGGAGATCCCGGAGCGCCCCACGGCGACGTCCGGGGCGGACGCGACGGGCGGGGAGCAAGGTGGTCAGCTCCCTCTCCCGCTCGGCCGCCTCCTTGGCGAGCATTACCTGCTCGCAAAAGGAGGCGACCCCCTCCCAAGCCCTCTCGCTGCGGACCATGGACAGAACCACGGCCGGCAGCGAGAGCTGGGCCGTCGCGAGCGCCGCAACTAGGTCGCGGCGCTGGTCCGCCCACGCTGGACACTCCACGAGCGTGTGGAGCGCCGTGTCGCGCGGGCAGACCCCGCAGTGGTGGCAGACGGACGTCTGCTCCCGGCCTATGAGACACAGGTACGTGCCGAAGCACCCGTGACCGGTGAGTACCTGTGTCAGCCGGAACGTGAGGACGCCGTGCCTCCTCTCCAGCCACTCCTCTAGGACGGGACTTACCGCCACCACCGTGGCGTGCCCTGCACTTGGTCGCGCAAGTCGCGCCTTCCACTCCGCCACTAGGACTGTGCGGAGCTGGGACCGCTGCGCCTCGATCTCTCGAGGCAGAGGTCGCAGGTCCCGCTCCGCCGCCTCCTCGCGCCATCGGAATAATGACGCGAGGACTTCGGCTTCCAGGTCCCAGGGCGGGGATCCGGCCAATAGGGTCGCAGCCTCGAATGAGATCGTGCGGTAGCCGCGCACCATGCGCACGGCCATGGCCCTTTGCGGCCTCCGTAGGACGGCAACGTTTCGGGCCGCCAGGTTGGCAGCCCATACGGGCGCTCCGTACAGGGCCATGGACCGCACGATCCCTCCGTACAATTTCCGGCAGGTTGAGTTGGGCCCCCCGAGGTTGGGGAGCAGCCTCGCCAAGGCGGCGGCGGCGCCCAATAACTTGGGCGCCAGCCGGCGGAAATGCTCAATGAAATTCCACCGGCTGTCGAGGACGACGCCGAGATATCTCAGCGTCGACTCGACGCCGATCCGTACGCCCCCAACAATGATGTGGGAGCCCTGAGGTGGCCCCTTTCGGGGACCGTGAAAACAAACGGCCTCCGATTTGGCCAGGGCCACCTCGAGACCCAACCGCCGGATGCGACCCACGACTTGCGCGACCCCAGCCGTAGCTGCGATGGCAGCGCGCCTGTAGTCCTTCCCCCGAGCCGTGACGAGGGTGTCGTCGGCATAGCACGTCACGACGACACCAGGGAGAAGGACGCCTCGTATGACCCAGTCATAGCCGATGTTCCACAGGAGCGGACCGAGAACCGATCCCTGTGGAACACCGCAGGTCATCTCTCGCCGACCGAGAGCATTGCGACCCGGGTAAACTACCGCTCTATCACTAAGATAGGCCCCGACAATTCGGCGGAGGTAGGTCGGCACTCGATGGTAGACGAGTGCCTCCCTAACGCAGCTCCAGGGCAAGGAGTTGAACGCGTTGGCGATGTCGAGCGACACCGCCAACACCACCTCGCCCCGGGACAACGCGTCCTCCGCCAGACTCCTCACGCGCATGATGGCATGCACGGTGGAGCGCCCGCGGCGGAAACCAAACTGGTTGTCCGCCAAATCCGGCCCTACTTCCCTGAGATGCTCGACGAGGCGGCTAGCGACGATACGCTCGAAGAGCTTCGCCACCTCGTCGAGAAGCACTATGGGCCGGTAGGCGGACGGAGAGTCCGCCGGGCGCCCCTCCTTCTTGAGGAGGACCAGCTTGCCGGTTTTCCACAGCAGCGGAAATCGGCCCTCCTCAAGGCACGCACTGAGGAGCCCTAACAGTCGGGGCTCGAGCTCCCGAAGGGCCAGGACCCACGCACGGCCTGGAATGCCGTCCGGTCCTGGCGCGGTGTTTTTGGCTTGAAGCCTCTTCACCGCAGCTCGAAGCTCTACCCGGGTCACTTCGGGTACGTCGTCGTCGTCCGCGTTGGGAGCCATGGGAGGCAGAACCATCAGCGGAGGAGGGTGCTCCGCCCTCTGAGGGAACAGAGCAGCCACCACCTCCTCCAGCAGCTGTGGCTGGAGACTCTGGGACAGTGGAGGCGCCCACGGGCGAAGTTTGCCCCGTACCAAAAGGTATGGACGCCCCCAGGGATCACGGTCCAGAGTCTCCAAAAACTGCTCGCGGGCCTGATCTTTGGCCCGCGAGATGGCCACCTGCAGCCGTTTTTTGGCTGCTCTGTACGCCTCGTACAGCTCCGCCTCCCTGGCCTCGGCATCGGGAGGGCGGCGACGCCTCCTGCGGAGTCTGGTGTACTGGCGGCGCGCCGCGACACAGTCGCGACGCAGTTGTGCGATCGCCTGCGACCACCAGTACACCTGACGCTTGGCGGGTCTGCGTCGGACCCGCGGCATCGCCGCGTCACAAATTTGCGACATCGCTTCCTGGAACCACTCGGCCTCCATCTCGATGTTCTCAGGCCTGTCCGGTGCTCTCACCCAGGCCTGAACGATGGAAGCCTCCAGGAGCGCCTCCCGATCCAGTTGTCTCAAAGACCAACGCGGACTGTTCTCTCCCGGGGCCGCTCTGGCCGGCGCGCCACGGTTTTCGGCGGAGACGTCGAATCGGATGTACAAGTGATCCGACAGAGTCTCCACCTCCTCGATGACGCGCCAGTCCACGACACGGCGGGCTAGTGCGGGGCTGGCGAAGGCGAGATCGACAATCGACCCGCCCCGCTGACGCACGCACGTGTTAACGGCTCCCCGGTTGAGAACGAGTAGGCCGTGTGCCACGGCCCACTCCTCGAGCACCTCCCCCCTGACGTCCGTTGCCGGGGAACCCCAAGCCGTGGATTTGGCATTGAAGTCCCCGAGGACGAGAACGGGGTGAGGGTGGCTTCGAGCGACGACAGTACCCAATAGGGCTAAAAAGGCCTCGAAGTCGGCGAGAGGGCGGTTGGGGGAGAAATACACCCCAACCACCACGAGACTATCTAGGCGCGCTGCCACAAAGCCCTGGCCCCTCGAACAGCAAACGAGGGGCACTGTGGGCGACGACATGATGGCCACCGAGCCACCCCGGTCCGACACCCAGTCGTCCCGGGGCTGGACGTAGTATGGCTCGGCGACCACTGCCAGATTGATGTTCCACTGCGCCATGGTCTGCAGGAGGAGGTCCTGAGCCCTGGCGCAGTGGTTAATATTCCCCTGGAGGAAGCGGAGTGGGGCCATTACTGGCAGTCCATTTCCGCTCCCTCCACGGGACTTGCGACATCCTTACCGCCAGTCGGTTTCGACGGCGGTTTGGCTGCCCCCTTCTTATTTTTCCCGGTCGCATTAGGCCGGCCGCAGGTCTTGGAGCCCACCCGGTGCTCCGCCGGCTTGCCTGCCGCCGCACAGATGACACAGTGCGGCGTGGCTTCACACGAGCCGGCTTTGTGCCCGGGCTGACCGCAGCGGAAGCAGCAATTGCTGCGGTCTTCCTTCGAGGTGCACCGCGCGCCTAGGTGGCCTGTCTCCAGGCAGCGGTAGCACCTCGCTGGTTTGGGCCCCAGGTGTTTCACCTGTGCCGACACCCAGCCCACAAGCAGGCGTTTTCCGTCGGCGAGCTTTTTGGCCGCCGCCACAGGACAGCTCACTAGGGCCGTCCCCATCCCAGTGCGGTCTGGTCGGACCACGCCTACCTTCACTTGCTCGGGGGCACAGCCCCCCGCACGAGCGACGGCAGCGGCCAATTCGTCCGCCGTGACGGAATCGTCCAGGCCCGCGATACGAAGATCAGCACACTTCGTAGGCCTGGACACGCGAACGTCCTCCGCTGGGAAGAGCAGCCTTAATTTAGCTGCAAGGACGTCCGCTTTTTCGCCGCTTGTGGCCCCCGCAATTTCTAGGAGCCGAGCGCCAGTCTGCGTGGGCTTGCAGCGTAGCCCAGATGTTATGCCCAGCTCTGCTGGGTTAATGCTAGCTTTTGCTGCAGAGAGGAGCTGAGCATAAGTTGTGCCCCTCTCTATCGCCGCCGGCTGCAGCGTTAACACCACCGCCGCTGACTTAGGCACGCGCAACGCGGCCTCCTTTTTGGCAGCTTGCTTTTTGGCTGCCTTGCTGCGCTTTTTAGCCGCTGCCTTCTTCTTTTTCTTGGCTCCCGCCATCTCCCATCCGCCCTCTCTGGGCTTGGGAGCGGGAGCCGCAGCTTGCGATGGTGTTGGCGCACCTCCCTTTTTTCCTTTCTTAGGAACAGGGCCTGGCCGAGCAACAGCAGGCAGAACTGCCGTCTTCTGTGAGGGTGGCGCCGCAGGTGGTACCGCCCGCGAAGCCACAGGCTGGGTCGAAGGACCTGCTGCAATTGCCGCATATGTACGGCGATCCGCCGCAAGAGGGGGACGCAACACCTTCCCCTCCAGCACGGAGAAGCGTGCGCTCAGCTGTTTGATCAGCTGGAGAACATCCGGCTCGCCCCTCTTTGCCGCCGCGTCCTCGGGCGCTGGTTGCTCACGGCGGATTGCCGCAAGGTCCGCCCGCAGCGCCTGGTGCTCCTCCCTAAGAGCCTGCATCTGGGCAGCCATACGGACGTTCTCCGCCCGCAACCTCCTGACCTCCTCGCTGGAGGTCCTGTTAAACAAGACCTCCGCCACCTCGGCGATGGATGCCGCCGCATCCTTCAAGCCCTTTTGGCTGGTGCCTTTCAGGTGCTTGGAAATTTTGGCAATGGTGCGGATTGCCCCTACCGCGACCTCCAAACGCTCCCTTAAGGCACCAGCCGTGAGCTCCTCCACGTCGGAGGCATCCGTAAGCACCTCCGACAGCCGGGACGCCCTATCGGCCGAGACCCGCTTGGTAACCTCGGCGATACGGCGGTCCGAGTCCGCCTCCTCAGCCTCACGGGCCGCCGCGCGCCTGGCCTCCGCCGCCTCCTTGCGGGCCTGGCCGACGCCGACGTATCGGCCGTGCTTGAGGGCACCCTGGCCCCGTCCGCGCTTAGCGGCTCTTGTGCGCGAGCCGACTGGCGACTGCGAGCCGTCTGGCGCCTCCTCCGAACCCGAGGCCGAATCCGACCCCGGGTTATTCTCGTCGGCGCGAGAGCGCTTCCGCCAGAAATCTCTGGCTGAAGCGCCATCCACAGCGACGACGGTGGGCTCACTGTCCGTGGACATCGAGCCCGCCTCCTCTGCACACGACTGTGTGCCCTTCGGGCGCGCAGAACTGGGCGTGCGCAGCCCCTCCGCAGGCAATCGCTGTAAGACAACGACCGCTGCCCTCTTTTCTCCTAATTCTAAGTTTGTTTTCTTTAAATTGTTATCCATAGTAAATCCCACGAGTGGGGGAGAACTAAAGGTCCACCCGTGCAGAGATCCCCCAATACACGGGCAAGTCTACATTTGTAACCCAAACCGGAGGGCGACAGGTATCCGTCTGGGGTCGGCCTTGCGCCGCCGACTAGCCGCCATTTCTGGCTGCCGTTAACGACAGGGACTACCCTACCCTGCCACGCACACCTCACCACGGCAAACAGCTTGTGTTAGGGGTTTTTTACAGTGGACTCTCCACGCAGCCCCCACCCTTCCACCGACCAAGGGTGGCGGCCCTCGTTCCCGCCTTATCAAGACGGGGTTACGAGTCGGCCGAACGGTGGTCTGTACCAGACCATCCGTCCGCCCATAGCGGCAGTGGCAACAAGGTAAACCCCTTGTTGCCGCCCGGCAGCAAGGATGCATACCAGGCCCGCCTGAGGGTAATTTTTTATAGAGGTTTTCTTCCTCGCAGCCCCCACCCCGAAGGGTGGCGGCCCTCGCCCCCAACACCGCTGGGTCAGGATTACGAGATGAAGTGCCTGGCAGCAAAATGCATGCCAGGCCCTTCCTAGGGTAATTTTTTATAGAGGTTTTCTTCCTCGCAGCCCCCACCCCGGAGGGAGACGGCCCTCGCTCCCGACTCCCGCGAGAGAGTCGGGTTTACGAGTTGGCAGAGCAGTGCCGGAGAATCCGACACTGCTCCACCCTGGACTCTCCACAATGCTCTCTGCTTAACAGAGAGACATGTGGAAAGCGGGGGTAATTTTTTATAGAGGTTTTCTTCCTCGCAGCCTATACCCCTAGAGGCTTCGGCCCTCGTTCCCGGCTCTCGCGAGAGAGCCAGGTCTACGAGTTGGAGGTCTCCGAGGAGACCCCTCTGTAGGACTATTCGCCATCTGCCAATGAATTCCAGGTCTGAAATCAAACCTGGAATTGATTGACAGACGCCCAGGGCACACCGGCCTGGACACATGCACTTCCCACCGGACGTATCCAGATAGGAACTACGGCATCCAGGCACACGGGGAGGTTGTCCTAATAGTGCCCCAACCTAACCTTTTTTTTTTTTTTTTTTTTTTTTTTTTTGTTTGCGCTGGGAAAAAATGCGATTACGCATACCCGCCCATTTGGGGGAATGGGGGGTTATGTGGGGCTCCCCGGGCAAGCCCGGTATACCCACTAAAACGACCCAGCGGCATTCCCGCATCGTCTGACTGGGGGGGAACTGGGAAACCGGCGTAGCCTTTACGTCCAGTCCCCCTCCGACGATTGCCCGCCTTAACGGCGGGCCCCTCACGTCCTCCCCATGGGGGGAGGGTCGGGAATGTCCGGCGGAGGTGGTGTGGATTGCAATGCGGGCGGAGGCGCCCCCGCGCCTGTCGCCCGCCCATCACCACCGCAAGGAGGGAGAAGATGGCGTCTTCTCCGACCTCTCCTTCGCCTTCGGAGTGGCGCAGCCAGAGGGTCGTCCTCCCGCGCGCGCTCCGCCGCCTCCTTTTGCGAAATGACGTCCTCGCAAAAGGAGGCGACCGCAGCCCAAGCCCCCTCGCTTCCCAGCATGG
The DNA here is from genome assembly GCA_963082885.1 of Parascotia fuliginaria. Classification (NCBI taxonomy): domain Eukaryota; kingdom Metazoa; phylum Arthropoda; class Insecta; order Lepidoptera; family Erebidae; genus Parascotia; species Parascotia fuliginaria. The sequence goes on along the minus strand of OY720199.1, from coordinate 9,051,303 downwards.
AACGAACTACGCCGGAAAGCGAGAGGTCCCGGCCGATCTCCGCAATCAGACTGCGGCGCGGCTCAGACCAAGCCGGGCAGACCTCGAGGGTGTGCTGCGCTGTGTCCTCCGCCGCGCCGCAGTCGTGGCACGCCGGGGTTTCCTCCCTCCCGATCCTGTGCAGGTGCGAGCCAAAGCAGCCGTGCCCTGACAGCACCTGCACCAGACGAAAAGAGAGGAAACCGTGCGACCGCTCGAGCCATTCCCGCAGAACTGGCCGGAGCGCGTCCAGGGTCCGGCGGCCAAAGGTGGCGGTGGCGAGGTCGTCCGTCCAGTGGACGACGATGGCGTTCCTCGCCTCCCGCCTCACTGCCTCCCGCTCCTCTGCAACGGGGCACTCTCCGAGCGCCTTTCGGCGCGCCGCCCACTCGTACACTCTGGCGAGGACCCACGCCTCGAGCTCCCAAGGAGGGGTGCCCGCCAGAGCGCACGCCGCCGAAAAACCCACTGAGCGGTAGGCCCTCGCCACCCGCTGTGCAATGGCCCTCTGTGGCCTGCGAAGAGCGGTGGCATTCTCCCTCCTGTGGAGGGAGTCCGCCCAGATGGGGGCCCCATATAGGGCCATGCTCCGCAGGATGCCGGCATACAGACGCCGGCATCGTGCGCTGGGTCCTCCCAGGTTGGGGAGGAGCCACGAGAGGGCGTCAGCGGCTTTTAGCAGGCGCGTCGACAGCCCGCTGAAGTGCGGGCCGAAGCGCCACCTGCTGTCCAGCACCAGGCCCAGATATTTCATCTGGGGCCGGACTTCTATGCTGACGCCCTCCACGACTATGTGGGCGTCAGGAGGGCAGCGCTGCCGAGGCCCGTGGAAGAACACGGCCTCGGTCTTGTTCAGCGCTACCCTCAACCCAAGGCGGCGGATCCTCCCTGCGACCAAGGATCCGCCAGCCGAGGCCAGATTGGCCGCCTCCCTGAAATTCCTCCCCCGGGCAGTGAGGAGAGTGTCATCCGCGTAACATATGACACTCGTGCCCGGGAGGAGGGCCCCCCGCAGAAGCCAATCGAACCCGATGTTCCACAGGGTGGGCCCCAGCACCGACCCCTGTGGAACACCGGACTCCGCGCCATATCGCCTCAGCCTGGCCATTTTGTCCACAAGGAGGACTTCGCGGTCCTCCAAGTAGTTGGCCAGGAGGCCCCTCAAGTACTGAGGCACTCCGTGATATCGGAGTGCCTCCAATATAGTCGAGTGGGGCACGGAGTTGAAGGCGTTGGCTATGTCGAATGACACCGCCAACACTCCGCCCCCCACCTCAACCGCCTCCTTTACCTGGTACCTAAGTAGGGCCAGCGCGTCGATGGTGGACCGGCCCTGTCGGAATCCGAACTGGGCGTCCGACAGATCCGGCCCCACTCCCCGCAGATGGCTGTTGAGCCGGCAGGCGATGATCCCCTCGAACATTTTACCGACCTCATCGAGAAGAACGATGGGCCGGTATGCCGAGGGGGAATCGACCGGGCGTCCCTCTTTACGGAGGAGGCACAGCTGCCCCTCCTTCCAAGGCTTCGGGAACCTTCCAGCCGTAAAGCACGCGGTGAAAAGGTCCCGAAGCCTGTCCTCCATTTGGGTGGCAGCTATGGCTAGCACCCGAGCAGGGACGCCGTCCGGTCCGGGGGCCGTCTTCTTGGCGCGGAGACTGAGAACCCCCGCGTGGAACTCCTCCGCAGTCACTGGAGGGACCCCTTCCTCCGGTGGGGCCGCACGTGGCGGAGGGTCCATCGTTGGTGGAGTGAAGTCGGTCCTGCGCGGGAACAAGGACCGTACCACCCCATCCAACAGCGCCGGCTCGAGAGTCTCCGTCAGAGGGGGACCATGGGGGCGCAGTTTGTTCCGCGCCGCCTTGTATGGTCGCCCGTAGGGATCCCTGTCCAGATCCTCCAGCATCTCGGCCCTCGCCGAGTCCTTGGCAGCGCACATAGCCGTCTTGAGGACCGTCTTCGCCTCTCGGTACGAGGCGTAGAGACGGTCCTCGTCCGCCTGACTACGGGCGCTGCGTCGGCGGCTCCGCGTGTAGGCCCGCCTGGCCGCCACACAGGTGGCACGGAGCCCCGCCAGTTTCTCCGTCCACCAATACACGGCGCGACGGGGGGGCGGACGGCGAGAGCGAGGCATGCTGGAGTTGCATACCTCGGTCAGGGATCCCCTGAGCCGGACCGCTGCGGCGTCGACGTCCGGGGCCTCAACAGGGGGCGACAGCCAGTCCTGGAGGAAGGCCGCCTCCCTGGCTGCCTCCCGGTCCAGGCGAGTGAGAGCCCACCGAGGGAAGGGTGACCTACAAGAGCGGGCCAACTGCCCCCGGGGACCCTGGGTGGAAATGTCGAACCGCACGTATCGGTGGTCCGACAAGGTTTCCACCATCTCCACCCGCCAGTTCACGATGCGTGCGGCCAGCACGGGGGTGGCGAACGAGACGTCAACCACGGACCCTCCCCGCTGCCGCACACACGTGTGGACCGCCCCCCTGTTGAGGAGGGACACTCCGCATGACGCCGCCCAAAATTCGACGGCGCGCCCCCGGACGTCACACGAGGCAGCTGGGTTGCCCCAGGCCGCCGACTTGGCGTTCAGGTCGCCCAACACGACGACCTGGCGCGGCACCGCCCTCCCAACGACTGCAGTGAGGACCTCCAGGAAGTCCTCAAAGTCTGAGAGCGGGCGGTTTGGGGAGAAATAGACCCCTACTAGGGCCACATCCCCCCACGCGGCGGCCACGTATCCCGGTCCCCTCTCTAAGAGCGAGAGGGGAGGGGAGTCTGTGGAAGACCGCGATGTGAGTGCGACCAGGCCGTCCCGGTCACCCAGCCAATGCCCGGGGACCGAGTAAGGCTCGGCGACCACCGCCAAGTCCACCAACCACTCAGCCATGGTCTGCATCAGCAGGTCCTGGGCCGCCCGGCAGTGGTTGGTGTTCGCCTGGAGGATGCGATGTTCGATGACCCTATCCATCAGTCGGACATCGCACCCTCCTCCTCCGCAGCCGCCGAGGTTCCCGCCACGGGAACGACGGCGTTAGAAGCAGGCCCAACCGGCGCCTGCACTTTACCCTTCTTGGGGGGAGGATTACACATCCTCCCCTTCATGACATGGCCCGCCGGGCGGCCACTGGCGGCACAGACCGCGCAGTGCGGCGTTGCGGCCGTGCAGGAGGCGGCTTTGTGGCCGTCCTTGCCGCAGCGGTAGCAGCTGTCCGACCTGTCCACCGTGGACGGACAGAGGGCTCGGGTGTGGCCAATGCCGAAGCACCTGTAGCAGCGCAGAGGCGTGTCTACAAGTGCCCGGACCGCACCCGAGCTGAATCCGACACAAAGCCGTCCCTTTTCAAGGACGGCTTTGGCAGCGGCGACTGGGCACTCGAACCGCATGGTGCCCATGCCGCCGCGGCCGGGTCTGATGTCCCGGCTTTGCACCGCTGCGACGCTGCAGCCCCCGATCGCTGCGACCGCCGCCACCACCTCCTCTTTTGTGACCGAATCGTCGAGGTCGGTCACCTCTAAGGCCGCCATCTTCACCGGGCGGGCCACCTTCGCCGAGTCTGCTATGACCTCCTGCAGCTTGGCCGCGAAGAGGTCAGCACTGGCGTTACCCTCCGGCCCCGGGAACTCGAAGATTCGAGCCCCGGTTTGGGTCCGCCTGCAAGAAACTTTGCCTATCCCCAGTTGGGTGGGCTCGGCATTGGCACGCGCCCGCAGCAATACGGACGCGTACGTCTCGCCCCGCTCCGCAGCCTCCGCGGTTAGCGTCACCACGACGGCTGCGGTCTTTGGGGGAACAAGCTTGCCCTTATTCCCCCCTCTCCTCTTCCCTTTCCCCTTACTCCCGCCAGTCTGCGTCTGACTAGGGAACGTGGCAGCGGGGACGGCAGGGGCGACCGGCACCGTCTTCTTTCCTTTTCCTTTCCCCTTCCCCTTTCCCCCTCCAGCCGTCTGCGACTGGCTGGGAGGCGTAGCGGCAAGGATGGGGGTGGAAGGCTGGGTCTTCTTCCCCTTGCCCTTGCCCTTCCCCTTCCTGACCACTTCGGTCCAGCCCTGCTGGCCGGACGTAGTGGCGGAAGGGAGAGGGGCGTCCTTCCTTTGCGAGGAAGGCCCCGGCTCTCGTCGCTTGTCCGACGCAAGTGGCGGTCGGAGGCGCCTCTCCGGTAAGAGCCGGTCCTCAATACCCGCTAGGCAGGCTCTAGTGAAGGCTCGCTCCTCCATAACAACCTTGCGGATGATATCCTCAAGGTTGGAGGAGGAGGCCTCCAACGCAGGCAGTGGTGCGGCCTGGTTCGGCCGGGCGGTGGCATCAGCCAGCTTCTGGTGAAGTTGGCTGACCTCCGACTGCAGGCGATCGACTTTCGCCTGCAGTTGCCGAGTCTCCTCGGTCGCCGTCCTTCTGACCAGCTCCTCGACAATACCGCGCATGCTCGCGGCCCGGCATTTAAGGGCCTTCTGGAAGGTCCCTTTTAGGTTTGAGGACTTAGAGGCGACCTCCGCTATCTCCTCTTCGTCCTCTTCCGCCATCCGCTCCAGCTCGGCCAGGGAGTGGTCCGAGTATAAAACGCGGGAAGCGCCGTACCCGGACCTGGCCCGGGCAGCAAGCGCGCGTTGCTCCTTTGCTGCAACTCGCTCCTCCAGCTCTTGTTGGAGCTGTTCCCGCCGAGCCAGGTCCAACTGGCGTTGGGCGTCCACCAGACCCACGACGTGAGTGTTGGCAGCTGTTGCAGGCTTTTTTGGCTTTGACAGCCCCGCCGAGCCTGACGCCGAGGAGCACTCGGACCCTCCTTTCCGGTAGGCGCGCTTGCGCGACACCGACCGGGGCTCACCCGCGTCCGAGACGCCGTGTGAGCTGAGCGACTCGTTGTCGGAATCACCGACTCCGCCGAAGAAGCTGGCTGCAGACGGCGCGCGGCTAGCTTCGGACGCCGAGACGTCAGATTGGCCCTGAGAGGGGTCTTTTGGTTGGCCCTGAGAAGGGCCTTTTTTTGGTTTTAGGAAACGCCCGAGGGCGTCCCGCGCAGGTTTAGGCATAGCCTTCGACGATCGTAGCACGCAATACAAGAAATAAAGCTACGATGCACAGTGCACTTTAGCCGAGCCCAGCCTGCCACTCCGTTACGGTGGTCAGGACTGGGTCGTTACCAGGGGACACGACGAGGACGTAAGCACTGTGGGGGGGTCCCCCGCCCCAACCTAACCTAACCTAACCTAACCTAACCTAACCTAACCTAACCTAACCTAACCTGGGGGGGGCAAGGAGTATGAAGAGCTACCGAGGCGTGCGAATCTACCAGTGCGAGGTTGAAGGAAGTGGGAGGGTCAAAGCGGCAATAGCCGTCTTTGACGATGACCTGGACGTCATACCCTACCCGAAACTCACCACAAACAACATCGTCGTGGTGGGGATCCGGACCAAAGCCTGGGAAATCGCAGTAGTCTCCTTCTACTTTGAGCCAGATCAACCCATAGGGCCATACCTGGATCATTTGTCCAAAATAATGTTGGAACTGGGCGCCGGAAGACTGTTGATAGGCGGAGACACAAACGCCAAGAGTACCTGGTGGGGAAGCACCGTAGAAGATCTCAGGGGAGAAGAAATGTCCGGGACCCTAGAAGAACTAGAGCTTCAGGTACTGAATACTGGGGAAACGCCTACCTTCGACACCATTAGAGGTGGTGTCGCGTTCAAGAGCCACGTGGACGTCACGGCCTGCTCGCTCGACTTACTCGACCTGGTGGATGGATGGCATGTAGACACAAAGGCGACAAGCTCGGACCACAACACCATTATATTTAAAGTCAGTCTCCAAAAAGAAAAGGGAACCAACATAAATCGAACCACCAGAAAGTACAATACCAAAAAGGCCAAATGGGAAACTTTTAACACTAAATTAACTGACTATAAAGCAGAAAATAACATCAATCTGCACAACATAAGTCAAATAGCGTCCAAACAGGACCTTGAAGAAGCTGTTTTAAAGTATAAAAACGCTATAGAAAAGGCTTGCGAGGACGCTATTCCAAAGGTTAAAAATAGCTCCAAAATTTCTATACCGTGGTGGTCCGAAGAGCTTGCGGTAAAGAAGAAGGAGGTTGCCAGGATGAAGAATCGCATCCGCAATGCCGCACCGGTCCGGAGAGCGATGGTCGTCGATAAGTACCTGAAAGCCAAAGAAGACTATGAGTGCCAAGCCAAGAAAGCCCAAATAGCCAGCTGGAAGGAGTTCTGTCAGAAACAAGACAGAGAAGGCCTGTGGGAAGGAATCTACAGAGTCCTCAGGAGAACTACCAGGAGACAGGAAGACTTGACCCTAACTCGCGACGGTGCATTCCTAAACCCGAAGGAATCAGCTGCCTTACTAGCCGACACCTTCTATCCTAAGGATACAAAAGACGAAGACAACGCAGACCACAGTCTCGTAAGAGAAGCTGCCAGTAGGGTAAATGAGTGGAAGCATGATGAATATCATGACCCACCATTTACACCGCTGGAACTGAGGACAGCTGTGGACAGGTTCAACCCGAAGAAAGCACCTGGAGAGGACGGATTTACGGCGGACATCTGCTGTCGGGCTATCTACCAGGACCCGGACGCCTTCCTTGCCCTGTACAATAAATGCCTGGAACTGGCACATTTCCCGGACATCTGGAAAGAGGCAACGGTGGTAGTCCTCAGAAAACCGGGCAAGGAGAACTACTTGAACCCCAAGTCATACAGACCGATAGGTCTACTGCCGGTCTTGGGGAAGGTCCTGGAGAGGATGATAGTAGCGCGGATAAAATGGCAGCTCGTGCCGCGGCTTAGTACTCGTCAGTTTGGTTTTATGCCCCAAAGGAGCACCGAGGACGCACTCTATACTCTGATAAACCACGTGCAGGACAAGTTGAGGCTGAAGAAGCTAATTGTCCTGGTGTCATTAGATATAGAGGGCGCCTTCGATAGCGCTTGGTGGCCAGCGATCAGGATCAGGCTGGCTGAGGAAAAGTGCCCGGTGAACACCAGGAGGCTACTAGACAGCTATCTCGACAGCAGAAAAGTCAAGGTAAGGTACGCAGGGGAAGAGTGCACAAGAATGACTAACAAAGGTTGTGTCCAAGGGTCAATCGGTGGGCCCATATTGTGGAATTTGTTGCTTGATCCGCTGCTTCATGAGCTGGAAAGCAGTGGGAACTTCGTCCAAGCGTTCGCCGACGATATAGTGCTGGTCGTAGACGGAGACACCGCAATAGAAGTGTCAAGGGTAGCGAATGCAGCTCTCGCTCATGTTCAGAATTGGGGTGTCAAGAATAAACTGAAGTTTGCACCACAGAAAACCTGTGCGATGCTAATTACAAATAAGTTGAAACATGACACACCAATTCTCAACATGAACGGGATAAGCATAACCATGGTGCGAAGCATTAAGTTACTGGGACTCACAATCGACGACAAGCTGACATTTAACGAGCACGTTAAAAACACGTGCAAAAAGGTCGCTGAAATATATAAGCAACTCGCACGAGCGGCTAAAGTCAGCTGGGGTTTAAATAGGGAGGTTGTAGAGACAATATATACTGCCACTATTGAGCCTATTGTCACATACGCGGCCGGAGCCTGGGCTCCCGCTACGAAAAAGTTGGGAATACGGAAGAAGCTGAATTCTATCCAACGAGTTTTCGCCCAGAAGCTCTGCAAATCCTACCGTACGGTCTCGCTCAACTCTGCGCTGGTACTCTCCGGAATACTTCCCCTAGACCTCCGCATACAAGAGGCAGCCGCCATGTATGAAGCGAGGAGGGGGTCATCCCGGTGTGTGCCGGACGACAGGGAGATCGAACGCATGGTAGGGTTTGCAAAAGCCCCTCATCCCGCCAGACAAACAGCCTTGGAGTTCGTGAGCATGGCAAACCAACAACTTGTGGATAACCACAATGTGCAGGCAGTGCGAATCTTCACTGACGGCAGCAAGATTGAGGGGAAGGTTGGAGCCGCATTATCGTTGTGGGATAATGATGGCGAAATCAAGAACCTCAAACTTAGCTTAGCCGCGTACTGCACAGTATACCAAGCAGAACTACTGGCTATTTGTAGGGCAACGGACGAAATGCTCAAACGCAAAGAGGCGAGCTTTGGTTTGTACAGCGACTCAATGTCAGCATTGCAGACGCTGGCAAACCACAGCTCGTATCATCCCCTGGCAGTGCGAGCGAGAGCCAACTTGGCCTCAACCCTGGCCCAGGGCAAAAATGTATCTTTGTTTTGGATCAAGGCGCACGCGGGACTGCCAGGGAACAAGCGCGCGGATGAACTTGCAAAGGTAGCCACTTTCAGGAAATTTCAGGACCTGAAAGTTTTCAGAGCTGAAACCCTTTGGGGAACGTGGGGGAGATCAGGCCAGAGCGGGCATTTCAAACCGCGTCTTTCTGCGGCCATCGGTTGCGGAGTTATAGGCGTTACACGCCTCAGTTTGACACTTCGGCGGCCATTTTGTTAATCTTTGGTGCCGCATAGCTCCGCTCCTGAGGGTCGTAGAGAGGTGCGGATTGCACAATATTGCTTAGGGGCAACACCTCCGCCTTGCCCATTGGGTTTCAGCATTTTTCGGGCTGAAAATTTTCAGGCGCCTGAAAGTGGCCTCGCGGGACAGAGCGGGTCAAGAGGAACCTAACAAGCCCAAACTCGAGTGCTCTGCGGCCACTGGGAAGGAGGTTGTGGCCGGTCAAAGTTCGACTTTGACCAGTCAAAACAATTTTTGACCGGGAGTAACTCAGAAACCGAAGGTCGTAGAGCGCTCGGGTTTTTTCTGGGAGTGTTGCTGGGCCCTCATCTACTTACCTACAAAGTTCGGTAGAGATCGGCGGGTCAAAAATTTATAGGGTTAAAACCATCACCACCCTCTAGAACTCGCCGAGTCGTTTCGGGAGAGCCCGAGCACGCCTATTTTCGGCCGAACGGTTCCAGAGATAACCCAAAGTAACCAAATCAGACCGCCATCTTGGAAATTTTTGGACTCGGTTATCTCTGGAACCCTTGGGGCTAGGGTGGTCGTGTTAGGGTTTGTTCGAACGGGCTCGGGGAGGGCTACTTAACGAGACTAAACCCGCTACCCTAGGAGAGAAAAAAAAAAAAAAAAAAAAAAAAAAAAAATGACTGGCAGATCAGCCTCGTCCACTTCGGCTCCGAAGCCGAAACAAAAACAAAGACCGAGTAGTGCCAAAAAGGAGGAGCCACTTCGCAGGAAGGCACTAACACGAGCAACCAACATGTCTGACTCGAAAAATAATGTGTCTCCGCCTACACCTACTAAAATGGTCTCTACTTTGACAACTTTAAGCATCCAGGCGCACACAACCACCCATACACCGGCACTAGATGCCATTCAACCGGAGCTCCATGAACTGGGACTGAATATCAAAGAACCACAGCCGCGCCCACCAAGCCTGCAGTCATCCGAGACCTGCCACACCGCCCAAGACACCGAGGACGACTGGTCGGACGCAGACGTGGAAAGTGCAAGTGTCTGCAGCAGGCGTTCTAGCGTCATCCCACAGACGATGAGGGGCGCAGGGGCGTCCATGGACCTAGCCACAAAAAGGGCCAATGAGCTGTGGCTATCAGGCAAGGAGGCTCTAGAGAAGGCCGGTAATATGAAGAGAGAGTGTAGGGTCGAGGCGCTGGCGTGCCTGCAGGAGCTCTATGAGCTGGCGCTCTCTCTCTCGGACTCCCGAGCGCGACAACAAGTGCGCGGTGGAGACCGAGAGGGCGAGGGCAGCTAAGGAGCTGGTTAGAGTAGAGAGAGCCCACCTCAAACATATATCGGAGATACTTAACAGCCACGGAGAAAAGCTGAGGACCACCGAAGAGACCATAAAGAAGATGAGCAAAACGGTGGACTCCACTTGGAGCTGGCTAAATTTCGAGCTTGATGCTCCTATAAAAGCAATCCGAGGCATCGAAATCGATGTCCGGGATTTAAAAGCATCGCGTGAGCACCAGGGGGAGAATAAACCAGCCTCCACAGCTCAAGATAGTCGTGGGGACCCCAATGAGCAGAGTCGTCTACTAGATACCATCAGGGCAGAAGTAGCGCAAACCAATGAAGCCATAAGGTCCCTGAGAAGGCGCCTCGAAACAGACCAGCAAGAAAACTTTACGGAGCCCACAGTACGGCATCCTGCCGATTCTGATGAGATCAACAAGGAGCACTTTATCCCAATTATTCACCAACTGAAGGAGATAAGACACGGAATGGAGGAATTGCTAGCGCGTCCTCTATGCTCCCCTACCCGACTGGAACTCCAAACTGACCTTGACACTGCTACAGGACCGCTGCGTACTCAGCTGAAGTCAATCAATACTGTGGTTGAGGAGCTCAAAGAAGCTAGCCAGGCACAGTTAGCCACCGGCGCTCAGAACCAACCACCAGGTCTGGGAACAGAACTGGCGCTTATGGAGGTGAGGGATAAGCTCGGTGAGATAGAGTCCCTGGTAGGGTCACTGCCCGACAGAAAAGAGACGTCTAATGTATCTATCCCCCGCAGCAGTTACAAAAACAGGGCCCAGCATAGCCCCAGTATGGACACCAAAACCAGGGTACCCAGCTACGCGGATGTGGCTGCCAGGCAATCACACTCGGTCATTGTAGAGTCGATCGAACCACGGCACACCTCAGACGACGTAATTAATAAAGTTAAGAAATCCATTAACATAGTCGAGCTGGGTGTCGGCATTAACAGAATAAAAAAGGTAAAAAATCAGAAGGTCGTACTGAGCTGTGAAACGGAAAGCGAGTGCCAGGCTCTCAGAGAGGCAATAGTTAGTGGAGACAAACAACTGACGGTCATGAAACAGACTAAGAGAAACCCACTAATGAAACTCCTGGGTGTCGCCAAGGACCTGAGCGATGACGAATTACTGGAGGCACTCATAGCTCAAAACAAGGGCCTCTTAAAAGATATAAAGCAGGGCGATGCAAAGGTGAGGATAATTAGGAAAACAAAAGGCCGTAATGATGTCACATCTAATGTTATCCTAGATTCCTCTCCATCCATATGGGCAAAAATGGTAGGTCACAGAATCAGGCTGGGCTACCAGATGATATTATGTGTTGACCAATCCCCCATAATGCAATGCTTTAACTGCATGGGGTACGGCCATACAGCCAAAGGCTGCACCGCCAGCACGGTATGTGGCTTTTGCTCAGAGCCGCACGAGACAAGAACGTGCAAAAACAAAAACACTCCTCCCTTGTGTGGCAACTGCTCCAAGCACAATATAGGTAAAGACCATGGGCACCCCGCGTTTAGTCCGACATGTCCCCTATGGATCAAGTGGGATGCTATTGCTAGGGAAGCCGTTAGGTACTCCTGAAGGTGGCAAATGAGCTATTAACAGTGGTCCAGGCAAACCTGGGCCGAGGGTTTGCAGCGACCCAGGAGTGCCTAAACGACTCACTACGTAAAGGAACCAAAATTCTCCTCCTCCAGGAACCCTATGTAGGAAATAAAGGAATCCTAAAAATGAATAACTTTCAAGTTATTCAAAGGGTCCCTCCCGTTCCAGGAGAACCAGTCAAGTCTGCTGCAGTCATTCTCGATCCCAGCATAAATGTTTACACTGACCAAGATCTAATAGACAACAATATTGTAGCATTCAAATTTAAACATAACAAAGTAGAAATAGGTATAATTAATGTGTACTTGGAAGGAGATAGGGATTTAGAGCCATACTTGCACAAAATTGAGGCAGCTGCAGCAAATATCAACACCACGCACCTGATACTCGCAGGCGATGTGAATGCCAAGAGTCACTGGTGGGGTTGCGAAGTGGAGGACAGCAGGGGAGCCGGTTTGACGGAACTACTTGGGCAGCTGGAGTTACACGTAATCAACAGTGGATCGGTGCCAACCTTTTACACATTTAGGGGAGGCACTGAATACTCAAGTATCGTGGACATCACAGCATGCACTGAGTCTCTTCTAAATAAAATAAGAGACTGGCATGTCGAAACTGAGGAAGCCGCCCTGTCAGATCACAGACGCCTGAAGTTCAGCATAAATATGGGCAAGAGGAAAACACCTGATACAGAATTAAGTGGTACCAGAAAATACAGCACGTACCGAGCCGATTGGAAGGCACTATCAGCTGAAATTGCGACCGAGTTTGTTGAATCCGAGATCAACCCAGAGCTGGTAGATTCTCTGCAAAATCCGACGGACCTGGACATCTTCGTCACCAAAATAACGATGGCTATACAAACAGCATGCAAAAGGGCACTAAAGGACATTTCAGCCAGAAAGAACCCCAATGGTAGTAGTTGGTGGAATGACGACCTCACCAACAAAAAGAAGATGGTCCAGCGTCTCAGGCGCCGAATCCCCAAGGCAAATCAGAGGAGGAAGTCACAAGTAGTAACTGAGTACCTAGAGGCAAAGGCATTGTATAAAAAGGCCATTGAGACCAGCATTACAACAAGCTGGAAGGAGTTCTGTACCAAGCAGAAGAACGAGGATATTTGGAAGTGCGCTTACAGAGTCATAAAGAAATGTGAGTCAGGCAGCAGAGAAGCAAAACTGCTGAGATCACCACACAATGGCAGCGTTCTCTCGGCAGGAGAATCTGCAGACCTACTTGTGAACACCTTCTTCCCTGATGATACAGAGGAGACAGACACCGATACTCAGTTCGCACTCAGGGAAGAAGTGAGACTATTTATAACCCAAATTCAAGGGGATACTTCAGATATCACACAATTCACGCTTCCAGAAGTCACCACCATAATGGAAAGAATGAACCCTAGAAAGGCCCCAGGCAAGGACGGACTCACCGCAGATATCTGCCTGGCGGCTTTCAAGATGGCTCCCTTAATGTTCACTAGTCTATACAATAAATGCCTTCTCCTCGGACACTTCCCTACAAGCTGGAAGGAGGCACATGTGGTAGTGATCCCAAAACCAGGGAAAACTGATTACGCGCAAGCAAAATCATATAGGCCGATTGGACTGCTGCCAATTTTTGGCAAAGTTCTAGAAAAACTGTTGGCTAGCAGGATAATGTGGACTCTGGGTAACACAGGAAAACTGAACCCAAGGCAATATGGTTTCACGCCACAACGTAGCACGGAGGACGCCCTGTACGATGCCACAAACATCATTAAGGACGGCATAAAGGCAAAAAAGATCGTTGCTGTCATCTCCCTAGATATCGAAGGAGCATTCGACAATGCGTGGTGGCCGGCTATTCTTCAGGAACTGCGAAATCTAAGGGTGGAAAATTCAACTATCCGCATAATGGCCAACTACCTAAGCCAGCGACAGGTTAGCTTACCATATGCTGGTACTGTGGCGCAGAAGGCAAACACCAAGGGATGCATACAGGGATCGACTTGCGGACCACTTTTGTGGAATGTGCAGCTAAACCCCCTGCTGGAGGAAGCAGACAAACTGGAAGCTCACATACAGGCCTTTGCGGACGATATACTAATAATAGCTACTGGACGCAATGCAGAAGAGGTGGAGAGAAAGGCAAATGTGGCTCTCAAGGCTATCGAAAAATGGGGACTCGCCCATAAAGCCAAATTTGCGGCGCATAAAACCCAAGCTATGCTGGTGACAAAAAAACTGAAGTTTGATCTACCAAGGCTAACACTAAATGAAGAGGTTCTAACATACCAGGACTCCATCAGGTTACTGGGTGTTACAGTAGACAAACATCTAAACTTCGGGCAACACATAGATGAAACCAGCAAGAAGGCGGTGCACATCTACCAGATGATCTCCAGAGCGGCAAGAGCACAGTGGGGTCTCAACTCAGAAATCACCAGAACCATTTACCTCACGGTGATAGAGCCCATTGTGCTGTACGCTGCTAGTGTCTGGGCCAGCGGCCTGAAACTTAAAGCAAATATAAATAAGTTAAACAAGCTGGACAGGAAGTTCGCAATCCTTGTCTCAAGGGCTCACAGAACCACCTCGCGAGTTGCCAGCATTACACTGGCTAGAATCCTGCCATTAGAACTCCGAGCGCACGAACAAAAATCCATATATGAGATCAAGAGAGGGAAGACTCTTGAGCAACTTCCCGGGAGGAACCTAGAGAGAAGATATAGCCCCTTCCAGCTGTCGCACCCTGCAGAGAGACCTACTTACAGCTACGGGATAGTTGCAACCCAACAGGATGCGGAATCCTTCTGTAATGACTGTGAATGCCATTACACTGATGGAAGCAAAATTGAAAATAAGGTTGGAGCCGCGGTCAGCACATGGAGAGGAAACCAGGAAACAACAGCACACTCGTTCAGACTGGAACCCTACTGCTCCGTCTTCCAGGCGGAACTCATAGCCATCCAAAGAGCTCTCCAGATCAATGCTAAAAAAAGACAACCTACAGACTGTGCTATCCTGAGCGACTCAAGGTCTTCATTGGATGCAATTTGCCAGCCCTCCCCAGACAATCCGATAGTAGGCGAAATACACCATTTACTAGAAGACCTTAAGATTAAGCGGAAAAAGGTAACACTCTACTGGGTTAAGGCCCATGTCGGTATACCAGGAAATGAGAGAGCCGACGAATTGGCCAAGAAAGCGGCTCTAACTAACAAAAGAGTCTCCGTCTATGATCGGTTTCCCCTGTCTTACGCTAAGCGCCTCATCAGGGATAACACCATTGACATTTGGCAGAAACAGTATGAGGCAGCCACAACGGGAAGCACATGCAAGATCTTCTTTAAACATATAAAAACGGCCCACAAAATCCTCTCTAAATTAGAACTAAATAACCTAACAGCCCAATTATTTACCGGGCATGGCGGACTGAGGCAGTACCTGCACAGGTTCCGCCTCGGCGACACACCTTATTGTACCTGTGATGACGCCGAGGAGGAAACTGTGAAGCACGTCCTCATTGATTGCCATAGATATAGTAGGGCACGATTAGATATAGAATTGCTTTTAGATGTTGAACTTAATATTAATACTATCTCCGTTATTATGGAGAGTGACTACTGCAGACCAGCCTTTATGAAATATGCCCTAGCCATAATAAGAAAAACGGCAATAGCAAACGGCTCTACTATACCATAATGAATGTATAAACAAAGATTGTATAAAGTAATATCTGTGTATTAAGCGTAATCTTTTCATAAGTCTTCATTCATAATTAAATTAAGCTAATTATTATTAAGTCTTCATTCATAATTAAATTAAGCTAATTTAGAAAACAATTACTAGCTACTTAAGATATTAGGATATAAGAAACTGTTTTCGTTCATTGTAATCTTAATTATTATTAATATATGTTAACAGTAATTTTGTAATAAAAAAAAAAAAAAAAAAAAAAAAAAAGGATATAATAAAGATATTGAAATAAAGTTGTCGCAAAATAAAAAGCGACAGTTTGTAACTGGCACAACACCCTGTGATGACGGGTGCTTTTAAAAAAAAAAAAAAAAAAAAAAAAACCTAACCTAACCTAACCTAACCTTTTTTTTTTTTTTTTTTTTTCGTGGGAAACTCTTTACGAGTACGCACCCGCCTGGGCGAGGCGGGGGTTATGTCGGACTCTCCGGCCACATTGAGCCGGCATACCGACTAAAACCCACGGTGTTCCTCCAGACGGCCAGAGTGCCGGGGTCACGGGAGACGCTCGCGCATTCATCCGCGACCCCGACGGGCCACGGCCCGCTCAACGTGAGCGGGCCCCGTCTGATTTGGGGGGCCTAGCCCCCCTTCCTCCATCGAGAGGCGTTCGTGGAACACGTACGCCGCCTTCTCGGGCCTGTGCTGTTCGAGCGGCGATTGCCCAATCGCCGCCCGCAGGCATCCTCCTACGGTGGCTGGAGATCCCGGAGCGCCCCACGGCGACGTCCGGGGCGGACGCGACGGGCGGGGAGCAAGGTGGTCAGCTCCCTCTCCCGCTCGGCCGCCTCCTTGGCGAGCATTACCTGCTCGCAAAAGGAGGCGACCCCCTCCCAAGCCCTCTCGCTGCGGACCATGGACAGAACCACGGCCGGCAGCGAGAGTCGGGCCGTCGCGAGCGCCGCAACTAAGTCGCGGCGCTGGTCCGCCCACGCTGGACACTCCACGAGCGTGTGGAGCGCCGTGTCGCGCGGGCAGACCCCGCAATGGTGGCAGACGGACGTCTGCTCCCGGCCTATGAGACACAGGTACGTGCCGAAGCACCCGTGACCGGTGAGTACCTGTGTCAGCCGGAACGTGAGGACGCCGTGCCTCCTCTCCAGCCACTCCTCGAGGACGGGACTTACCGCCACCACCGTGGCGTGCCCTGCAGATGGTCGCGCAAGTCGCGCCTTCCACTCCGCCACTAGGACTGTGCGGAGCTGGGACCGCTGCGCCTCGATTTCTCGAGGCAGCGGTCGCAGGTCCCGCTCCGCCGCCTCCTCGCGCCATCGGAATAACGACGCGAGGACTTCGGCTTCCAGGTCCCAGGGCGGGGATCCGGCCAATAGGGTCGCAGCCTCGAAGGAGATCGTGCGATAGCCGCGCACCATGCGCACGGCCATGGCCCGTTGCGGCCTCCGTAATACGGAAACGTTCCGGGCTGCCAAGTTGGCAGCCCATACGGGCGCTCCGTATAGGGCCATGGACCGCACGATCCCTCCATACAGTTTCCGGCAGGTTGAGCTGGGCCCCCCGAGGTTGGGGAGCAGCCTCGCCAGGGCGGCGGCGGCGCCCAATAACTTGGGCGCCAGCCGGCGGAAATGTTCGATAAAATTCCACCGGCTGTCGAGGACGACGCCGAGATATCTCAGCGTCGACCCGACGCCGATCCGTACGCCCCCAACAATAATGTGGGAGCCCTGAGGTGGCCCTTTTCGGGGACCGTGGAAACAAACGGCCTCCGATTTGGCCAGGGCCACCTCGAGACCCAACCGCCGGATGCGACCCACGACCTGCGCGACACCAGCCGTAGCTGAAATGGCAGCGCGCCTGTAATCCCTCCCCCGAGCCGTGACAAGGGTGTCGTCGGCATAACACGTCACGACGACACCAGGGAGAAGGACGCCTCGTATGACCCAGTCATAGCCGATGTTCCACAGGAGCGGACCAAGGACCGATCCCTGTGGAACACCGCAGGTCATCTCTCGCCGACCGAGAGCATTGTGACCCGGGTAAACTACCGCTCTATCACTAAGATAGGCCCCGACAATGCGGCGGAGGTAGGTCGGCACTCGATGATACACGAGTGCCTCCCTGACGCAGCTCCAGGGCAAGGAGTTGAACGCGTTGGCGATGTCGAGCGACACCGCCAACACCACCTCGCCCCGGGAAAACGCTTCCTCCGCCAGACTCCTCACGCGCATGATAGCATGCACGGTGGAGCGCCCACGGCGAAAACCAAACTGGTTTTCCGCCAGATCCGGCCCGACTTCGCTGAGGTGCTCGACGAGGCGGCTCGCGATGACACGCTCGAAGAGCTTCGCCACCTCGTCGAGAAGCACGATGGGCCGGTAGGCGGACGGAGAGTCCGCCGGGCGCCCCTCCTTCTTGAGGAGGACCAGCTTGCCGGTTTTCCACGGCAGCGGAAATCGGCCCTCCTCAAGGCACGCACTGAGGAGCCCTAACAGTCGGGGCTCGAGCTCCCGAAGGGCCAGGACCCACGCACGGCCTGGAATGCCGTCCGGTCCTGGCGCGGTGTTTTTGGCTTGAAGCCTCTTCACCGCAGCTCGAAGCTCTACCCGGGTCACTTCGGGTAATGCACACGGCGGCACGATGCCGGCATACAGACGCCGGCATCGTGCGCTGGGCCCTCCCAGGTTGGGGAGGAGCCACGAGAGGGCGTCAGCGGCTTTCAGCAGGCGCGTCGACAGTCCACCAACCACTCAGCCATGGTCTGCATCAGCAGGTCCTGGGCCGCCCGGCAGTGGTTGGTGTTCGCCTGGAGGATGCGATGTTCGATGACCCTATCCATCAGTCGGACATCGCACCCTCCTCCTCCGCAGCCGCCGAGGTTCCCGCCACGGGAACGACGGCGTTAGTAGCAGGCCCAACCGGCGCCTGCACTTTACCCTTCTTGGGGGGAGGATTACACATCCTCCCCTTCATGACATGGCCCGCCGGGCGGCCACTGGCGGCACAGACCGCGCAGTGCGGCGTTGCGGCCGTGCAGGAGGCGGCTTTGTGGCCGTCCTTGCCGCAGCGGTAGCAGCTGTCCGACCTGTCCACCGTGGACGGACAGAGGGCTCGGGTGTGGCCAATGCCGAAGCACCTGTAGCAGCGCAGAGGCGTGTCTACAAGTGCCCGGACTGCACCCGAGCTGAATCCGACACAAAGCCGTCCTTTTTCAAGGACGGCTTTGGCAGCGGCGACTGGGCACTCGAACCGCATGGTGCCCATGCCGCCGCGGCCGGGTCTGATGTCCCGGCCTTGCACCGCTGCGACGCTGCAGCCCCCGATCGCTGCGACCGCCGCCACCACCTCCTCTTTGGTGACCGAATCATCGAGGTCGGTCACCTCTAAGGCCGCCATCTTCACCGGGCGGGCCACCTTCGCCGAGTCCGCTATGACCTCCTGCAGCTTGGCTGCGAAGAGGTCAGCACTGGCGTTACCCTCCGCCCCTGGGAACTCGAAGATTCGAGCCCCGGTTTGGGTCCGCCGACAGGAGACTTTGCCAATCCCCAGTTGGGTGGGATCGGCGTTGGCGCGCGCCCGCAGCAGTACGGACGCGTAAGTCTCGCCCCGCTCTGCAGCCTCCGCGGTGAGCGTCACCACGACGGCCGCAGTCTTTGGGGGAACAAGTTTGCTCTTATTCCCCCCCCGCCCCTTTCCCTTTCTCTTACTCCCGCTGGTCTGCGGCTGACTGGGGGTAGTGGTGGCAGGAACGGCAGGGGCGGCTGGCACCGTCTTTTTGCCTTTTCCCTTCCCCTTTCCTCCTCCAGCCGTCTGCGACTGGCTGGAAGGCGCGGCGGCAAGAATGGGGGTGGAAGGTTGGGTCTTTTTCCCCTTGCCCTTCCCCTTCCCCTTCCCGACCACTTCGGTCCAGCCCTGCTGGCTGGACGGAGTGGCGGAAGGGAGAACAACGTCCTTCCCCTGCGAGGACGGACCCGGCTGTCCCCGCTTGTCCGCCGCAAGTGGCGGTCGGAGGCGCCTCTCCGGCAAGAGCCGGTCTTCGATACCTGCTAGGCAGGCTCTCGTGAACGCCCGCTCCTCCATTACAACCTTGCGGATAATATCCTCAAGGTTTGAGGAGGGGGCTTCCAACGCAGGCAGTGGTGTGGCCTGGTTCGGCCGGGCGGTGGCGTCGGCCAGCTTCTGGTGAAGCTGGCTGACCTCCGACTGCAGGCGATCGACTTTCGCCTGCAGTTGCCGCGTCTCGTCGGTCGCCGTCCTTCTGACGAGCTCCCCGACGATGCCGCGCATGCTCGCGGCCCGGCATTTAAGGGCCTTTTGAAACGTCCCTTTTAGATTTGAGGACTTAGAGGCGACTTCCGCTATCTCCTCTTCGTCCTCTTCCGCCATCCGCTCCAGCTCGGCAAGGGAGTGGTCCGAGTATAAAACGCGGGAAGCGCCATACCCGGACCTGGCCCGGGCAGCACGCGCGCGTTGCTCCTGTGCTGCAACTCGCTCCTCCAGCTCTTGTTGGAGCTGTTCCCGCCGAGCCAGGTCCAACTGGCGTTGGGCGTCCGCCAGACCCACGACGTGGGTGTCGGCGGCTGTTGCAGGCTTTTTAGCCTTGGACAGCCCCGCCGAGCCCGAGACTGAGGAGCTCTCGGATCCTCCTTTCCGGTAGGCGCGCTTGCGCGACACCGACCGTGGCTCACCCGCGTCTGAGACGCCGTGTGAGCTGAGCGACTCGTTGTCGGAATCACCGACCCCGCCGAAGAAGCTGGCTGCAGACGGCGCGCGACTTGCTTCGGACGCCGAGACGTCAGATTGACCCTGGGAGGGGTCTTTTGGTTGGCCCTGAGAAGGGCCTTTTTTGGGTTTTAGGAAACGCCCGAGGGCGTCCCGCGCAGGTTTAGGCATAGCCTCCTACGATCGCAGCACGCACGACAAGTAAATATAAGCAACGATGCACAGTGCACTTTAGCCGAGCCCAGCCTGCCACTCCGTTACGGTGGTCAGGACTGGGTCGTTACCAGGGGACACGACGAGGACGTAAGCACTGTGGGGGGTCCCCCAACCTTTTTTTTTTTTTTTTTTTTTTTTTTTTTTTTTTTTTTTTTTTTTTTCGTGGGAAACTCATTACGAGTACGCACCCGCCTGGGCGAGGCGGGGGTTATGTCGGACTCTCCGGCCACAATGAGACAGCGGCCGGCATACCGACTAAAACCCACGGTGTTCCTCCAGACGGCCAGAGTGCCGGGGTCACGGGAGACGCTCGCGCATTCATCCGCGACCCCGACGGGCCACGGCCCGCTCAACGTGAGCGGGCCCCGTCTGATTTGGGGGGCCTAGCCCCCCTTCCTCCATCGAGAGGCGTTCGTGGAACACGTACGCCGCCTTCTCGGGCCTGTGCTGTTCGAGCGGCGATTGCCCAATCGCCGCCCGCAGGCATCCTCCTACGGTGGCTGGAGATCCCGGAGCGCCCCACGGCGACGTCCGGGGCGGACGCGACGGGCGGGGAGCAAGGTGGTCAGCTCCCTCTCCCGCTCGGCCGCCTCCTTGGCGAGCATTACCTGCTCGCAAAAGGAGGCGACCCCCTCCCAAGCCCTCTCGCTGCGGACCATGGCCAGAACCACGGCCGGCAGCGAGAGTTGGGCCGTCGCGAGCGCCGCAACCAAGTCGCGGCGCTGGTCCGCCCACGCTGGACACTCCACGAGCGTGTGAAGCGCCGTGTCGCGCGGGCAGACTAGGGGGGTTTTTTTTTTTTTTTTTTTTTTTTTTTTTTTTTCGTGGGAAACTCATTACGAGTACGCACCCGCCTGGGCGAGGCGGGGGTTATGTCGGACTCTCCGGCCACAATGAGACAGCGACCGGCATACCGACTAAAACCCACGGTGTTCCTCCAGACGGCCAGAGTGCCGGGGTCACGGGAGACGCTCGCGCATTCATCCGCGACCCCGACGGGCCACGGCCCGCTCAGCGTGAGCGGGCCCCGTCTGATTTGGGGGGCCTAGCCCCCCTTCCTCCATCGAGAGGCGTTCGTGGAACACGTACGCCGCCTTACCACCACGCCGAACCACAGCCGGCAGCGAGAGTTGGGCCGTCGCGAGCGCCGCAACAAGGTCGCGGCGCTGGTCCGCCCACGCTGGACACTCCACGAGCGTGTGGAGCGCCGTGTCGCGCGGGCAGACCCCGCAATGGTGGCAGACGGACGTCTGCTCCCGGCCTATGAGACACAGGTACGTGCCGAAGCACCCGTGACCGGTGAGTACCTGTGTCAGCCGGAACGTGAGGACGCCGTGCCTCCTCTCCAGCCACTCCTCTAGGACGGGACTTACCGCCACCACCGTGGCGTGCCCTGCACTTGGTCGCGCAAGTCGCGCCTTCCACTCCGCCACTAGGACTGTGCGGAGCTGGGACCGCTGCGCCTCGATTTCTCGAGGCAGAGGTCGCAGGTCCCGCTCCGCCGCCTCCTCGCGCCATCGGAATAACGACGCGAGGACTTCGGCTTCCAGGTCCCAGGGCGGGGATCCGGCCAATAGGGTCGCAGCCTCGAAGGAGATCGTGCGGTAGCCGCGCACCATGCGCACGGCCATGGCCCGTTGCGGCCTCCGTAATACGGAAACGTTCCGGGCTGCCAGGTTGGCAGCCCATACGGGCGCTCCGTATAGGGCCATGGACCGCACGATCCCTCCATACAGTCTCCGGCAGGTTGAGCTGGGCCCCCCGAGGTTGGGGAGCAGCCTTGCCAAGGCGGCGGCGGCGCCCAATAACTTGGGCGCCAGCCGGCGGAAATGCTCGACGAAGTTCCACCGGCTGTCGAGGACGACGCCGAGATATCTCAGCGTCGACTCGACGCCGATCCGTACGCCCCCAACAATAATATGGGAGCCCTGAGGTGGCCCTTTTCGGGGACCGTGGAAACAAACGGCCTCCGATTTGGCCAGGGCCACCTCGAGACCCAACCGCCGGATGCGACCCACGACTTGCGCGACACCAGCCGTAGCTGCGATGGCAGCGCGCCTGTAGTCCTTCCCCCGAGCCGTGACGAGGGTGTCGTCGGCATAGCACGTCACGACGACACCAGGGAGAAGGACGCCTCGTATGACCCAGTCATAGCCGATGTTCCACAGGAGCGGACCGAGAACCGATCCCTGTGGAACACCGCAGGTCATCTCTCGCCGACCGAGAGCATTGCGACCCGGGTAAACTACCGCTCTATCACTAAGATAGGCCCCGACAATTCGGCGGAGGTAGGTCGGCACTCGATGGTAGACGAGTGCCTCCCTAACGCAGCTCCAGGGCAAGGAGTTGAATGCGTTGGCGATGTCGAGCGACACCGCCAACACCACCTCGCCCCGGGACAACGCGTCCTCCGCCAGACTCCTCACGCGCATGATGGCATGCACGGTGGAGCGCCCGCGGCGAAAACCAAACTGGTTTTCCGCCAGATCCGGCCCGACTTCGCTGAGGTGCTCGACGAGGCGGCTCGCGATGACACGCTCGAAGAGCTTCGCCACCTCGTCGAGAAGCACGATGGGCCGGTAGGCGGACGGAGAGTCCGCCGGGCGCCCCTCCTTCTTGAGGAGGACCAGCTTGCCGGTTTTCCACAGCAGCGGAAATCGGCCCTCCTCAAGGCACGCACTGAGGAGCCCTAACAGTCGGGGCTCGAGCTCCCGAAGGGCCAGGACCCACGCACGGCCTGGAATGCCGTCCGGTCCTGGCGCGGTGTTTTTGGCTTGAAGCCTCTTCACCGCAGCTCGAAGCTCTACCCGGGTCACTTCGGGCACGTCGTCGTCGTCCGCGTTGGGAGCCATGGGAGGCAGAACCATCAGCGGAGGAGGGTGCTCCGCCCTCTGAGGGAACAGAGCAGCCACCACCTCCTCCAGCAGCTGTGGCTGGAGACTCTGGGACAGTGGAGGCGCCCACGGGCGAAGTTTGCCCCGAACCAAAAGGTATGGGCGCCCCCACGGATCACGGTCCAGAGTCTCCAAGAACTGCTCGCGGGCCTGATCTTTAGCCCGCGAGATGGCCACCTGCAGCCGTTTTTTGGCTGCTCTGTACGCCTCGTACAGTTCTGCCTCCCTGGCCTCGGCATCGGGAGGGCGGCGACGCCTCCTGCGGTGTCTGGTGTACTGGCGGCGCGCCGCGACACAGTCGCGACGCAGTTGCGCGATCTCTTGCGACCACCAGTACACCTGACGCTTCGCGGGTCTGCGTCGGACCCGCGGCATCGCCGCGTCGCAAATTTGCGACATCGCTTCCTGGAACCACTCGGCCTCCATCTCGATGTTCTCAGGCCTGTCCGGTGCTCTCACCCAGGCCTGAACGATGGAAGCCTCCAGGAGCGCCTCCCGATCCAGTTGTTTCAAAGACCAACGCGGACTGTTCTCTCCCGGGGCCGCTCTGGCCGGCGCGCCATGGTTTTCGGCGGAGACGTCAAATCGGATGTATAAATGATCCGACAGAGTCTCCACCTCCTCGATGACGCGCCAGCCCTCGACACGGCGGGCTAGTGCGGGGCTGGCGAAGGCGAGATCGACAATCGACCCGCCCCGCTGACGCACGCACGTGTTTACGGCTCCCCGGTTGAGAACGAGTAGGCCGTGTGCCACGGCCCACTCCTCGAGCACCTCACCCCTGACGTCCGTGGCCGGGGAACCCCAAGCCGTGGATTTGGCATTGAAGTCCCCGAGGACGAGAACGGGGTGAGGGTGGCTTCGAGCGACGACGGTACCCAATAGGGCTACAAAAGCCTCAAAGTCGGCGAGAGGGCGGTTGGGGGAGAAATACACCCCAACCACCACGAGACTATCCAGGCGCGCTGCCACAAAGCCCTGGCCCCTCGAACAGCAAACGAGGGGCACTGCGGGCGAAGACATAACGGCCACCAAGCCGTCCCGGTCCGACACCCAGTCGTCCCGAGGTGGGACGTGGTACGGCTCGGCGACCACTGCCACACTTATTTCCCACTGCGCCATGGTCTGCAGGAGGAGGTCCTGAGCCCTGGCGCAGTGGTTAAGGTTCCCCTGAAGGAAGCGGAGTGGGGCCATCACTGGCAGTCCATCTCCGCTCCCTCCACGGGACGTGCGACATCCTTGCCGCCAGCCGGTTTCGACGACGGTTTGGCTGCCCCCTTCTTATTCGTCCCTGTCTGTTTGGGCCGGCCGCAGGTCTTGGAGCCCACCCGGTGCTCTGCCGGCTTGCCTGCCGCCGCACAGATGACACAGTGCGGCGTGGCTTCACACGAGCCGGCTTTGTGCCCGGGCTGACCGCAACGGAAGCAGCAATTGCTGCGGTCTTCTTTTGAGGTGCACCGCGCGCCTAAGTGGCCTGTCTCCAGGCAGCGGTAGCACCTCGCTGGTTTGGGCCCCAGGTGTTTGACTTGCGCCGACACCCAGCCCACAAGCAGGCGTTTCCCGTCGGCGAGCTTTTTGGCCGCCGCCACAGGACAGCTCACGAGGGCTGTCCCCATCCCGATGCGATCTGGTCGAACCGCACCCACCTTCACTTGCTCAGGTGAACAGCCTCCCGCCCGAGCGACAGCAGCGGCCAATTCCTCTGCCGTGACGGAATCGTCCAGGCCCGCGACACGAAGATCAGCGCTCTTCGTGGGCCTGGACACGCGAACGTCTTCCGCTGGGAAAAGTAGCCGTAATTTGGCTGCAAGAGCGTCCGCCTTCTCGCCGCTTGTGGCACCCGGGATTTCAAGCAACCGAGCGCCAGTCTGCGTGGGCTTGCAGCGCAGCCCTGATGTTATCCCCAGCTCTGTGGGATTTATTTTTTCTTTTGCTGCAGAAAGGAGCTGCGCATAAGTCGTGCCCCTTTCGATCGCCGCCGGTTGCAGCGTCACCACTACTGCCGCCGACCTTGGCACACGCAATGCAGCCTCCTTTTTGGCAGCCTGTTTTTTAGCTGCCTCGGCTTTTTTAGCCGCTTTCTTCCGCTTTTTCTTTTTCTTTTTCTTGGCTCCCACCATCTCCCATTCGCCCTCTTTGGGCTTTGGAGTGGGAGTCACAGCCGACTTCTGTTTGCGGTTTTGCGGTACCGCGCCACTGGTCTTTGTGGCTTTCTTAGCCGAGGCGGAAGGCAAAACTGCTGCCGCTGTAAGAGCCGCAGGTGCTGCTGCGGGTGCCGGGGCCGCCGGTCGCGCGGAAGTGCCCGCTGCCACTGCTGCAAACGTCCTTCGATCCGCCGCAAGAGGGGGACGCAATACCTTGCCCTCCAGCACAGAGAAGCGTATGCTCAGTTCTTTAATGAGCTGGAGGAGATCCGGCTCGCCTCTCTGTGCCGCCGCGTCCGACGCTGGTTGCTCGCGGCGGATCGCTGCGAGGTCCGCTCTCAGCGCCTCGTGCTCTTCCTTCAGCACCCGCATCTGGGCAGCCATGCGGACGTTCTCGGCCCGCAACCGCCTGACCTCTTCATTCGAGGTCCTGTTAAACAGGACCTCAGCCACCTCGGCGATAGATGCCGCCGCATCTTTCAAGCCCTTTTGGCTGGTGCCTTTCAGGTGCTTGGAGATCTTGGCAATGGTGCGAATTGCACCTACCGCGACCTCCAAACGCTCCTTCAAGGCACCAGCCGAGAGCTCCTCTACGTCGGAGGCGTCTGTTAACATCTCCGACAGCCGGGACGCCCTGTCAGCCGACACCCGCTTGGTGACCTCGGCGATACGGCGGTCCGAGTCAGCCTCCTCAGCCTCCTTGGCCGCCGCGCGCCTGGCCTCCGCCGCCTCCTTGCGGGCCTGGCTGACACCGACGTACTTTCCATGCTTTAGGGCACCCTGGCCCCGTCCGCGCTTGGCAGCTCTGGTTCGTGAGCCGACTGGCGACTGCGAGCCGGCTAGCGCCTCTTCCGAACCCGAGGCCGAATCCGACCCCGGGTTACTCTCGTCGGTGCGAGAGCGCTTCCGCCAAAAATTTCTGTCTGAAGCGCCATCCACATCGACGACAGTAGGCTCACTGTCCGTGGACATCGAGCCTGCCTCCTCAGCACACGGCTGTGTGCTCTTCGGGCGCGCAGAACTGGGCGTGCGCAGCAACTCCGCAGGCAGTCGCTGTAAAACAACGACCGCTGCCCTTTTCTCATCATCAAGTTTGTTTTCTTTTAATAAGTCCATAATAAGTCCCACGAGTGGGGGAGAACTAAAGGTCCACCCGTGCAGAGATCCCCCAATACACGGGCAAGTCTACATTTGTAACCCAAACCGGAGGGCGACAGGTATCCGTCTGGGGTCGGCCTTGCGCCGCCGACTAGCCGCCATTCCTGGCTGCCGTTAACGACAGGGACTACCCTACCCTGCCACGCACACCTCGCCACGGCAAACAGCTTGTGTTAGGGGTTTTTTACAGTGGACTCTCCACGCAGCCCCCACCCTTCCACCGACCAAGGGTGGCGGCCCTCGTTCCCGCCTTATCATGACGGGGTTACGAGTCGGCCGAACGGTGGTCTGTACCAGACCATCCGTCCGCCCATAGCGGCAGTGGCAACAAGGTAAACCCCTTGTTGCCCGCCCAGCTGCAAAAGCACACTAGGCCCGCCTGAAGGTGATTTTTTATAGAGGTTTTCTTCCTCGCAGCCCCCACCCTGAAGGGTGGCGGCCCTCGCCCCCAACACCGCTGGGTCGGAATTACGAGATGAAGTGCCTGGCAGCAAAATGCATGCCAGGCCCTTCCTAGGGTAATTTTTTATAGAGGTTTTCTTCCTCGCAGCCCCCACCCCGGAGGGAGGCGGCCCTCGCTCCTGACTCCCGCGAGAGAGTCGGGTTTACGAGTTGGCAGAGCAGTGCCGGAGAATCCGACACTGCCCCACCCTGGACTCTCCACCATGCTCTCTGCTTAACAGAGAGACATGTGAAGAGCGGGGGTAATTTTTTATAGAGGTTTTCTTCCTCGCAGCCTACCCCTAGAGGATTCGGCCCTCGTTCCCGGCTCTCGCGAGAAAGCCAGGTCTACGAGTTGGAGGTCTCCGAGGAGACCCCTCTGTAGGACTATTCGCCATCTGCCAATGATTTCCAGGCCCGAAATCAAACCTGGGAACGATTGACAGACGCCCAGGGCACACCGGCCTGGACACATGCACTTCCCACCGGACGTATCCAGATAGGAACCACGGCATCCAGGTACACGGGGAGGTTGTCCATATTAGTGCCCCAGACTAGGGGGGTCCCCCAACCTTTTTTTTTTTTTTTTTTTATACGTGGGAAATGCATTACGCATACGCACCCGCCCGGGCAAGGCGGGGGTTATGTCGGACTCTCCGACCGCACTCAAAGCGCGGCCAGCATACCGACTAAAACCCACGGTGTTCCTCCAGACGGCCAGAGTGTCGGGGTCACGGGAGTCGCTTGCGCATTCATCCGCGACCCCGACGGGCCATGGCCCGCTCACCGCGAGCGGGCCCCGTCCGATTTAGGGGCCTAGCCCCCCCTCCTTCGAGAGGCGCGTGCGGAACACGCGCACTGCCGTCTCGGGCCCGTGCTGTTCGGGCGGCGACTGCCCGATCGCCGCCCGCAGGCCAACTCGGCCGCAGAGGATAGGGAGAACGGCGCATCGCAATACCGACACTCCTCTTCCCCTGCGGCCCCACCGCGTCCGCAATCTGGCGGTTGCGGCCCCGTCGAGGCCGCGGAAGGTAGGGAGAGCGGCGCACCGTTATACCGGCACTCCTCTCCCGCCGCGGCCCCGCCACTCCTGGGGGTCCCCCAACCTAACCTAACCTAACCTAACCTAACCTAACCTTTTTTTTTTTTTTTTTTTTTTTTTTCGTGGGAAACTCATTACGAGTACGCACCCGCCTGGGCGAGGCGGGGGTTATGTCGGACTCTCCGGCCACAATGAGACAGCGGCCGGCATACCGACTAAAACCCACGGTGTTCCTCCAGACGGCCAGAGTGCCGGGGTCACGGGAGACGCTCGCGCATTCATCCGCGACCCCGACGGGCCACGGCCCGCTCAACGTGAGCGGGCCCCGTCTGATTTGGGGGGCCTAGCCCCCCTTCCTCCATCGAGAGGCGTTCGTGGAACACGTACGCCGCCTTCTCGGGCCTGTGCTGTTCGAGCGGCGATTGCCCAATCGCCGCCCGCAGGCATCCTCCTACGGTGGCTGGAGATCCCGGAGCGCCCCACGGCGACGCCCGGGGCGGGCGCGACGGGCGGGGAGCAAGGTGGTCAGCTCCCTCTCCCGCTCGGCCGCCTCCTTGGCGAGCATTACCTGCTCGCAAAAGGAGGCGACCCACTCCCAAGCCCTCTCGCTGCGGACCATGGACAGAACCACGGCCGGCAGCGAGAGTTGGGCCGTCGCGAGCGCCGCAACAAGGTCGCGGCGCTGGTCCGCCCACGCTGGACACTCCACGAGCGTGTGGAGCGCCGTGTCGCGCGGGCAGACCCCGCAATGGTGGCAGACGGACGTCTGCTCCCGGCCTATGAGACACAGGTACGTGCCGAAGCACCCGTGACCGGTGAGTACCTGTGTCAGCCGGAACGTGAGGACGCCGTGCCCCCTCTCCAGCCACTCCTCGAGGACGGGACTTACCGCCACCACCGTGGCGTGCCCTGCAGTTGGTCGCGCAAGTCGCGCCTTCCACTCCGCCACTAGGACTGTGCGGAGCTGGGACCGCTGCGCCTCGATTTCTCGAGGCAGAGGTCGCAGGTCCCGCTCCGCCGCCTCCTCGCGCCATCGGAATAACGACGCGAGGACTTCGGCTTCCAGGTCCCAGGGCGGGGATCCGGCCAAAAGGGTCGCAGCCTCAAAGGAGATCGTGCGGTAGCCGCGCACCATGCGCACGGCCATGGCCCTTTGCGGCCTCCGTAGTACGGCAACGTTCCGGGCTGCCAGGTTGGCAGCCCATACGGGCGCTCCGTACAGGGCCATGGACCGCACGATCCCTCCGTACAATTTCCGGCAGGTTGGGCTGGGCCCCCCGAGGTTGGGGAGCAGCCTTGCCAAGGCAGCGGCGGCGCCCAATAACTTGGGCGCCAGCCGGCGGAAATGTTCTACAAAATTCCACCGGCTGTCGAGGACGACGCCGAGATATCTCAGCGTCGACTCGACGCCGATCGGTAATATATCCCAACAATAATGTGGGAGCCCTGAGGTGGCCCCTTTCGGGGACCGTGGAAACAAACGGCCTCCGATTTGGCCAGGGCCACCTCGAGACCCAACCGCCGGATGCGCCTATAGTCCTTCCCCCGAGCCGTGACAAGGGTGTCGTCGGCATAACAAGTCACGACGACACCAGGGAGAAGGACGCCTCGTATGACCCAGTCATAACCGCGGCCTGATCTTTGGCCCGCGAGATGGCCACCTGCAGCCGTTTTTTGGCTGCTCTGTACTCCTCGTACAGCTCTGCCTCCCTGGCCTCGGCATCGGGAGGGCGGCGACGCCTCCTGCGGAGTCTGGTGTACTGGCGGCGCGCCGCGACACAGTCGCGACGCAGTTGTGCGATCGCCTGCGACCACCAGTACACCTGACGCTTGGCGGGTCTACGTCGGACCCGCGGCATCGCCGCGTCGCAAATTTGCGACATCGCTTCCTGGAACCACTCGGCCTCCATCTCGATGTTCTCAGGCCTGTCCGGTGCTCTCACCCAGGCCTGAACGATGGAAGCCTCCAGAAGCGCCTCCCGATCCAGTTGTCTCAAGGACCAACGCGGACTGTTCTCTCCCGGGGCCGCTCTGGCAGTCCATCTCCGCTCCCTCCTCGGGACAATCAGGTTTTTTGCCGCCAGCCGGTTTGATGGCTGGCGGTTTGGCCACGGCTTTTGGCCCTTTTCCCTTCTTTTTGGCCGGCCTGTTGAGGGAGAAGGTGGCGTCTTCTCCGACCTCTTCTTCGCCTTCGGAGCGGCGCAGCGAGAGGGTCGTCCTCCCGCGCGCGCTCCTCCGCCTCTTTTTGCGAAACGACGTCCTCGCAAAAAGAGGCGACCGCAGCCCAAGCCCCTCGCTTCCCAGCATGGAACGAACTACGCCGGCCGGTAGGCGGACGGAGAGTCCGCCGGGCGCCCCTCCTTCTTGAGGAGGACCAGCTTGCCGGTTTTCCACGGCAGCGGAAATCGGCCCTCCTCAAGGCACGCACTGAGGAGCCCTAACAGTCGGGGCTCGAGCTCCCGAAGGGCCAGGACCCACGCACGGCCTGGAATGCCGTCCGCGTTGGGAGCCATGGGAGGCAGAACCATCAGCGGAGGAGGGTGCTCCGCCCTCTGAGGGAACAGAGCAGCCACCACCTCCTCCAGCAGTCGTGGCTGGAGACTCTGGGACAGTGGAGGCGTCCACGGGCGAAGTTTGCCCCGTACCAAAAGGTATGGACGCCCCCAGGGATCGCGGTCCAGAGTCTCCAGGAACTGCTCGCGGGCCTGATCCTTGGCCCGCGAGATGGCCGTCTGCAGCCGTTTCTTGGCCGCTCTGTACGCCTCATACAGCTCCGCCTCCATGGCCTCGGCATCGGGAGGGCGGCGACGCCTCCTACGAAATCTGGTGTACCGGCGGCGCACCGCGACGCAGTTGCGGCGCATGGTCGCTATCTCATGCGACCACCAGTACACCTGACGTTTTGCGGGTCTCCCACGGACCCGCGGCATCGCCGCGTCGCAAATTTGCGACATCGCTTCCCGGAACCACTCGGCCTCCATCTCGATGTTTCCAGGCCTGTCCGGTGCTCTCACCCAGGCCTGAACGATGGAAGCCTCCAGGAGCGCCTCCCCATGGGGGGAGGGTCGGGAATGTCCGGCGGAGGTGGTGTGGAGTGCAATGCGGGCGGAGGCGCCCCCGCGCCTGTCGCCCGCCCATCACCACCGAAAGGAGGGAGAAGATGGCGTCTTCTCCGACCTCTCCTTCGCCTTCGGAGTGGCGCAGCCAGAGGGTCGTCCTCCCGCGCGCGCTCCGCCGCCTCCTTTTGCGAAATGACGTCCTCGCAAAAGGAGGCGACCGCAGCCCAAGCCCCCTCGCTTCCCAGCATGGAACGAACTACGCCGGAAAGCGAGAGGTCCTGGCCGATCTCCGCAATCAGACTGCGGCGCGGCTCAGACCAAGCCGGGCAGACCTCGAGGGTGTGCTGCGCTGTGTCCTCCGCCGCGCCGCAGTCACCGGCGACCTCCGCGTGAAACTCCTCCGCAGTCACCGGGGGACCCCTTCCTCCGGTGGGGCCGCACCCGGCGGGGGGTCCATCGTTGGTGGGGTAAAGTCGGTCCTGCGCGGGAACAGGGACCGTACCACCCCATCCAACAGTGCCGGCTCGAGGGTCTCGGTCAGAGGGGGACCATGAGGGCGCAGTTTGTTCCGCGCCGCCTTATATGGTCTCCCGTAGGGATCCTTGTCCAGATCCTCCAGCATCTCGGCCCTCGCCGAGTCCTTGGCAGCGCACATAGCCGTCTTGAGGGCCGTCTTCGCCTCTCGGTACGAGGCGTAGAGGCGGTCCTCGTCCGCCTGACTACGGGCGCTGCGTCGGCGGCTCCGCGTGTAGGCCCGCCTGGCTGCCACACAGGCGGCACGGAGCCCCGCCAGTTCCTCCGTCCACCAATACACGGCACGACGGGGAGGCGGACGGCGAGAGCGAGGCATGCTGGAGTTGCATACCTCGGTCAGGGATCCCCTGAGCCGGACCGCTGCGGCGTCGACGTCCGGGGCCTCAACAAGGGGCGACAGCCAGTCCTGGAGGAAGGCCGCCTCCCTGGCTGCCTCCCGGTCCAGGCGAGTGAGAGCCCACCGGGGGAAGGGTGACCTACCAGAGCGGGCCATCTGCCCCCGGGGACCCTGGGTGGAGATGTCGAACCGCACGTATCGGTGGTCCGACAAGGTTTCCACCATCTCCACCCGCCAGTTCACGATGCGTGCGGCCAGTACGGGGGTGGCGAACGAGACGTCAACCACCGATCCTCCCCGCTGCCGCACACACGTGTGGACCGCCCCCCTGTTGAGGAGGGAAACTCCGCATGACGCCGCCCAAAATTCGACGGCGCGCCCCCGGACGTCACATGAGGCAGCCGGGTTGCCCCAGGCCGCCGACTTGGCGTTCAGGTCGCCCAACACGACGACCTGGCGCGGCACCGCCCTCCCCACGACTGCAGTGAGGACCTCGAGGAAGTCCTCAAAGTCTGAGAGAGGGCGGTTTGGGGAGAAATAGACCCCAACTAGGGCCACATCCCCCCACGCGGCGGCCACGTATCCCGGTCCCCTCTCTAAGAGCGAGAGGGGAGGGGAGTCTGTGGAAGACCGCGATGTGAGTGCGACCAGGCCGTCCCGGTCGCCCAGCCAATGCCCGGGGACTGAGTAAGGCTCGGCGACCACCGCCAAGTCCACCAACCACTCAGCCATGGTCTGCATCAGCAGGTCCTGGGCTGCCCGGCAGTGGTTGGTGTTCGCCTGGAGGATGCGATGTTCGATGACCCTATCCATCAGTCGGACATCGCACCCTCCTCCTCCGCAGCCGCCGAGGTTCCCGCCACGGGAACGACGGCGTTAGTAGCAGGCCCCACTGGCGCCTGCACTTTACCCTTCTTGGGGGGAGGATTACACATCCTCCCCTTCATGACATGGCCCGCCGGGCGGCCACTGGCGGCACAGACCGCGCAGTGCGGCGTGGCGGCCGTGCAGGAGACGGCTTTGTGGCCGTCCTTGCCGCAGCGGTAGCAGCTGTCCGACCTGTCCACCGTGGACGGGCAGAGGGCTCGAGTGTGGCCAATGCCGAAGCACCTGTAGCAGCGCAGAGGCGTGTCTACAAGTGCCCGGACTGCACCCGAGCTGAATCCGACACAAAGCCGTCCTTTTTCAAGGACGGCTTTGGCAGCGGCGACTGGGCACTCGAACCGCATGGTGCCCATGCCGCCGCGGCCGGGTCTGATGTCCCGGCCTTGCACCGCTGCGACGCTGCAGCCCCCGATCGCTGCGACCGCCGCCACCACCTCCTCTTTGGTGACCGAATCGTCGAGGTCAGTCACCTCTAAGGCCGCCATCTTCACCGGGCGGGCCACCTTCGCCGAGTCCGCTATGACCTCCTGCAGCTTGGCTGCGAAGAGGTCAGCACTGGCGTTGCCTTCCGCCCCCGGGAACTCGAAGATTCGAGCCCCGGTTTGGGTCCGCCTGCAGGAGACTTTGCCAATCCCCAGTTGGGTGGGATCGGCATTGGCGCGCGCCCGCAGCAGTACGGACGCGTAAGTCTCCCCCCGCTCCGCAGCCTCCGCGGTCAGCGTCACCACGACGGCCGCGGTCTTGGGGGGAACAAGTTTGCCCTTATTCCCGCCCCGCCCCTTTCCCTTCCTCTTACTCCCGCTAGTCTGCGGCTGACTGGGGGTCGTGGTGGCGGGAACGGCAGGGACGGCCGGCGCCGTCTTTTTGCCTTTTCCCTTCCCCTTCCCCTTTCTCCCTCCAGCCGTCTGCGACTGGCTGGGAGGTGCGGCGGCAGGGATGGGGGTGGAAGGCTGGGTCTTTTTCCCCTTGCCCTTCCCCTTCCCTTTCCCGACCACTTCGGTCCAACCCTGCTGGCCGGAAGGAGTGGCGGAAGGGAGAACGACGTCCTTCCCTTGCGAGGACGGACCCGGCTGTCCCTGCTTGTCCGCCGCAAGTGGTGGTCGGAGGCGCCTCTCCGGTAAGAGCCGGTCCTCGATGCCCGCTAGGCAGGCTCTAGTGAAGGCTCGCTCCTCCATTACAACCTTGCGGATGATATCCTCAAGGTTGGAGGAGGCGGCCTCCAATGCAGGCAGTGGTGCGGCCTGGTTCGGCCGGGCGGTGGCGTCAGCCAGCTTCTGGTGGAGTTGGCTGACCTCCGACTGCAGACGATCGACTTTCGCCTGCAGTTGCCGAGTCTCGTCGGTCGCCGTCCTTCTGACGAGCTCCTCGACGATGCCGCGCATGCTCGCGGCCCGGCATTTAAGGGCCTTCTGGAACGTCCCTTTAAGATTTGAGGACTTAGAGGCGACCTCCGCTATCTCCTCTTCATCCTCTTCCGCCATCTGCTCCAGCTCAGCCAGGGAGTGGTCCGAGTATAACACGCGGGAAGCGCCGTACCCGGACCTGGCTCGGGCAGCACGCGCGCGTTGCTCCTTGGCAGCAACTCGCTCCTCCAGCTCTTGTTGAAGCTGTTCCCGCCGAGCCAGATCCAACTGGCGTTGGGCGTCCGCCAGACCCACGACGTGGGTGTCGGCGGCTGTTGCAGGCTTTTTTGCCTTTGACAGCCCCGCCGAGCCCGACGCTGAGGAGCATTCGGACCCTCCTCTCCGGTAGGCGCGCTTGCGCGACACCGACCGGGGCTCACCCGCGTCCGAGACGCCGCGTGAGCTGAGCGACTCGTTGTCGGAGTTCTCGACCTCTCCGAATAGGCTGGCTGCAGACGGCGCGCGGCCAGCTTCGGACGCCGAGGCGTCAGATTGGCCCTGTGAGGGGTCTTTTGGTTGGCCCTGAGAAGGGCCTTTTTTTGGTTTAAGGAAACGCCCGAGGGCGTCCCGCGCAGGTTTAGGCATAGCCTTCGACGATAGCACGCAATACAAGATATAGAGCTACGATGCACAGTGCACTTTAGCCGAGCCCAGCCTGCCACTCCGTTACGGTGGTCAGGACTGGGTCGTTACCAGGGGACACGACGAGGACGTAAGCACTGTGGGGGGGTTTTTTTTTTTTTTTTTTGTTTTTTTTTTTTTTTTTTTTTTTTTGCGCTGGGAAAAAATGCAATTACGCATACCCGCCCATTTGGGGGAATGGGGGTTATGTGGGACTCCCCGGGCTGGCAGCCCGGTATACCCACTAAAACGACCCAGCGGCATTCCCGCATCGTCTGACTGGGGGGGAACTGGGAAACCGGCGTTGCCTTTACGTCCAGTCCCCCTCCGACGATCGCCCGCATTCACGGCGGGCCCCTCACGTCCTCCCCATGGGGGGAGGGTCGGGAATGTCCGGCGGAGGTGGTGTGGAGTGCAATGCGGGCGGAGACCCATCCCACCAGCAAGCGTTTGGCGTCGGCCAGTTTCTTGGCCGCCGCCACGGGACAACTCACTAGGGCTGTGCCCAGCCCGCTGCGGTCCGGCTTTACTTCGCCGGACTTCACGAGCCCTGGGGCACAGCCCCCAGCCCTTGCGACGGCGGCGAC
Organism: Parascotia fuliginaria; assembly: GCA_963082885.1. NCBI lineage: Eukaryota > Metazoa > Arthropoda > Insecta > Lepidoptera > Erebidae > Parascotia > Parascotia fuliginaria. The sequence goes on along the minus strand of OY720199.1, from coordinate 9,016,176 downwards.
CAATTCGCCAGCCGCCACGGAGTCATCCAGGCCCGAAACGCGAAGATCCGCGCATTTGACGGGCCTGGAGACGCGAACGTCCTCCGCCGGAAACAGCGTCCTCAGCTTTTCGGCGAGGACGTCCGCTTTATCGCCGCTGGTGGTGCCGGGTATCTCCAGCAGACGGGCTCCAGTGCGGGTGGACTTGCACCGGAGACCCACCGCTATACCCAATTCGGCAGGGTTTATTTGGGCCTTTGCCGTGGCCAGAACCTGGGCGTACGTCGCCCCCCTCTCGACGGCCGCCGGCTGCAGAGTGAGAACTACCGCAGCCGAGCGGGGGGCGCGCAACGCCGCCTGTTTTTTGGCAGCCTTCTTGGCTGCCTTTCTTTTATTTTTCTTTTTCTTCGCTTTGGCTCCCGCCGTCTCCCATCCGCCCTCTCTGGGCTTGGGAGCGGGAGCCGCAGCCTGCGCTGGCGTTGGTCGTCCTTGCTTCTTTGACGCAAGGCCCGGTCGAGTGGCAGCAGGGGCAGTCTGCGAGGGCAGCGCCGCAGACGGTGCCGGCCGCGCAGCCACAGGCCTGGTCGAAGGGCCAGCTGCCACTGCCGCAAATGTCCTTCGATCCGCCGCAAGAGGGGGACGCAGCACCTTCCCCTCTAGCACGGAGAAGCGTGCGCCCAGCTGCTTGATGAGCTGGAGAAGATCCGGCTCGCCTCTCCGTGCCGCCGCGTCCTCCGGCGCTGGTTGTTCTCGGCGGATCCGGTCCGGTCCTGCAGCGCCCGCATCTGGGCAGCCATGCGGGCGTTCTCTGCCCGCAGCCGCCGGACCTCTTCGTTGGAGGTCCTGTTAAACAGGACCTCCGCCACCTCAGCGATGGATGTCGCTGCATCCTTCAAGCCCTTCTGGCTGGTGCCTTTCAGGTGCTTGGAGATCTTGGCAATGGTGCGAATTGCACCTACCGCGACCTCCAAGCGCTCCTTTAAGGCACCAGCCGAGAGCTCCTCCACGTCGGAGGGGTCCGCCAACGCCTCCGACAGCCGGGATGCCCTGTCAGCCGTGACCCGCTGGGTGACCTCGGCGATACGGCGGTCCGAGTCAGCCTCCTCAGCCTCCTTGGCCGCCGCGCGCCTGGCCTCTGCCGCCTCCTTGCGGGCCTGGCCTACACCGACATATTTCCCGTGGGTTAGGGCACCCTGGCCCCGTCCGCGCTTTGAGGCTCTGGTGCGCGAGCCAACCGGCGCCTCCTCCGAACCCGAGGCCGAATCCGACCCCGGGTTGCTCTCGTCGGTGTGGGAGCGCTTCCTCCAGAACTCCCTGGATGAAGCGCCACCCTCGGCGACGATCATCGGCTCGCTGCCCGAAGACAGCGCGCCTAACTCCTCCATACTACACGACTGTGTACTGCCCGGGCGCGCAGGACTGGGCGTGCGCAGCATCTCCGGGTCTTTTGGTTTGCTGTTACGTGCTGAAACAGCAGGACGATCAGTTGCCCCCCCCAGAATACGATGGGGGCTGACCGGCGGGACTCCGCCGGTGTGGGATTCCCCGTCTGCGGCGCAGACGGAACCCACCTGGGTACTACTTTTACTTTTCGTCTTATTCATTTTAATTATACTTTTATTAACGAGGGTGGGTTCCCTCGTGGGCTCAACGTGAGCGGGCCCCGTCTGATTTGGGGGGCCTAGCCCCCCTTCCTCCATCGAGAGGCGTTCGTGGAACACGTACGCCGCCTTCTCGGGCCTGTGCTGTTCGAGCGGCGATTGCCCAATCGCCGCCCGCAGGCATCCTCCTACGGTGGCTGGAGATCCCGGAGCGCCCCACGGCGACGTCCGGGGCGGACGCGACGGGCGGGGAGCATGGTGGTCAGCTCCCTCTCCCGCTCAGCCGCCTCCTTGGCGAGCATCACCTCCTCGCAAAAGGAGGCGACTCCTTCTCAAGCCCTCTCGCTGCGGACCATGGCCAGAACCACGGCCGGCAGCGAGAGTCGGGCCGTCGCGAGCGCCGCAACCAGGTCGCGGCGCTGGTCCGCCCACGCTGGACACTCCACGAGCGTGTGGAGCGCCGTGTCGCGCGGGCAGACCCCGCAATGGAGGCAGACGGACGTCTGCTCCCGGCCTATGAGACACAGGTACGTGCCGAAGCACCCGTGACCGGTGAGTACCTGTGTCAGCCGGAACGTGAGGACGCCGTGCCTCCTCTCCAGCCACTCCTCGAGGACGGGACTTACCGCCACCACCGTGGCGTGCCCTGCACTTGGTCGCGCAAGTCGCGCCTTCCACTCCGCCACTAGGACTGTGCGGAGCTGGGACCGCTGCGCCTCGATCTCTCGAGGCAGAGGTCGCAGGTCCCGCTCCGCCGCCTCCTCGCGCCATCGGAATAACGACGCGAGGACTTCGGCTTCCAGGTCCCAGGGCGGGGATCCGGCTAATAGGGTCGCAGCCTCGAAGGAGATCGTGCGGTAGCCACGCACCATGCGCACGGCCATGGCCCGTTGCGGCCTCCGCAATACGGCAACGTTCCGGGCTGCCAGGTTGGCAGCCCATACGGGCGCTCCGTATAGGGCCATGGACCGCACGATCCCTCCATACAGTCTCCGGCAGGTTGAGCTGGGCCCCCCGAGGTTGGGGAGCAGCCTCGCCAGGGCGGCGGCGGCGCCCAATAACTTGGGCGCCAGCCGGCGGAAATGCTCAATGAAATTCCACCGGCTGTCGAGGACGACGCCGAGATATCTCAGCGTCGACTCGACGCCGATCCGTACGCCCCCAACAATGATGTGGGAGCCCTGAGGTGGCCCCTTTCGGGGACCGTGAAAACAAACGGCCTCCGATTTGGCCAGGGCCACCTCGAGACCCAACCGCCGGATGCGACCCACGACTTGCGCGACCCCAGCCGTAGCTGCGATGGCAGCGCGCCTGTAGTCCTTCCCCCGAGCCGTGACGAGGGTGTCGTCGGCATAGCACGTCACGACGACACCAGGGAGAAGGACGCCTCGTATGACCCAGTCATAGCCGATGTTTCACAGGAGCGGACCGAGAACCGATCCCTGTGGAACACCGCAGGTCATCTCTCGCCGACCGAGAGCATTGCGACCCGGGTAAACTACCGCTCTATCACTAAGATAGGCCCCGACAATTTGGCGGAGGTAGGTCGGCACTCGATGGTAGACGAGTGCCTCCCTAACGCAGCTCCAGGGCAAGGAGTTGAACGCGTTGGCGATGTCGAGCGACACCGCCAACACCACCTCGCCCCGGGACAACGCGTCCTCCGCCAGACTCCTCACGCGCATGATGGCATGCACGGTGGAGCGCCCGCGGCGGAAACCAAACTGGTTGTCCGCCAAATCCGGCCCTACTTCCCTGAGATGCTCGACGAGGCGGCTAGCGACGATACGCTCGAAGAGCTTCGCCACCTCGTCGAGAAGCACTATGGGCCGGTAGGCGGACGGAGAGTCCGCCGGGCGCCCCTCCTTCTTGAGGAGGACCAGCTTGCCGGTTTTCCACAGCAGCGGAAATCGGCCCTCCTCAAGGCACGCACTGAGGAGCCCTAACAGTCGGGGCTCGAGCTCCCGAAGGGCCAGGACCCACGCACGGCCTGGAATGCCGTCCGGTCCTGGCGCGGTGTTTTTGGCTTGAAGCCTCTTCACTGCAGCTCGAAGCTCTACCCGGGTCACTTTGGGTACGTCGTCGTCGTCCGCGTTGGGAGCCATGGGAGGCAGAACCATCAACGGAGGAGGGTGCTCCGCCCTCTGAGGGAACAGAGCAGCCACCACCTCCTCCAGCAGCTGTGGCTGGAGACTCTGGGACAGTGGAGGCGCCCACGGGCGAAGTTTGCCCCGTACCAAAAGGTATGGACGCCCCCACGGATCACGGTCCAGAGTCTCCAAGAACTGCTCGCGGGCCTGATCTTTGGCCCGCGAGATGGCTGCCTGCAGCCGTTTTTTGGCCGCTCTGTACGCCTCGTACAGTTCTGCCTCCCTGGCCTCGGCATCGGGAGGGCGGCGACGCCTCCTGCGGAGTCTGGTGTACTGGCGGCGCGCCGCGACACAGTCGCGACGCAGTTGTGCGATCGCCTGCGACCACCAGTACACCTGACGCTTGGCGGGTCTGCGTCGGACGTCACGGCGGATTCTCCTCGTACCTGCACCGCTTCAGGTGCAAGGAGAGTCCGGCGTGTATCTGCGATCCCGTAGCTCAAGAAAGTGCCCTGCACATAATAACAGACTGCCCAGTATATGGAAGGCTAAGGTTCGACGCGGAAATGGAATTGGGAAAAGAAATAAAAGTGAAAAATTTAAGCGATTTAATACAAAATAAGCAAACAAGGAAAAGATTTTTAGAATATTGTAAGGAAGTAACTATAAAAACAGTAAATAGAAACAAAACGACTCATAGATAAGTATCAAATCAATTCGGTAATTATAAGCAATTATCGAAGATGATTAGTAATGTAAGAATGTACTAAATAAGAATAATATAAGCATTTGTAATAATAATAATGTAAGAAAATGTAAATTAGATAAGACTTAAAATAAGATAGAATAAATTAGAAATAGGAAATTGTATATTAGCACGTAAGAACAATGTAAATCAATTTTACAAAATAAAATAAAACTGCTTGTCATTAACTACCCCACAACAAAGCCCGAAAGAAGATTGAATGATAGAAAGATTAGGTATGCGGAAAGAGAGAAGATGAAAACAAGATATGAAAAATAAAAACTCTGATTATGTCAGAGGTGGTACGTAGGTTAGCTCGCGGGCCGGACCACTGCGTCCGGACAGGGAAAAAAAAAAAAAAAAAAAAAAAAAAAAAACCTAACCTAACCTAACCTAACCTTTTTTTTTTTTTTTTTTCGTGGGAAACTCATTACGAGTACGCACCCGCCTGGGCGAGGCGGGGGTTATGTCGGACTCTCCGGCCACAATGAGACAGCGACCGGCATACCGACTAAAACCCACGGTGTTCCTCCAGACGGCCAGAGTGCCGGGGTCACGGGATGCGCACGGCCATGGCCCGTTGCGGCCTCCGCAGCACGCAGACGTTGCGGGCATCTAGATTGCCCGCCCATACGGGTGCTCCGTATAGGGCCATGGACCGCACGATCCCTCCGTACAACCTCCGGCAGGTCGGGTTGGGGCCCCCAAGGTTGGGGAGCAGCCTCGCCAAGGCAGCGGCGGCACCCATTAGCTTGGGCGCCAGTCGGCGGAAATGTTCTACGAAACTCCACCGACTGTCGAGGACGACGCCGAGATACTTCAGCGTCGACTCGACGCCGATCCTTACGCCCCCAACAATAATGTGGGAGCCCTGAGGTGGCCCATTCCGAGGACCGTGAAAACAAACGGCCTCCGATTTGGCCAGGGCCACCTCGAGACCCAACCGCCGGATGCGACCCACGACTTGCGCGACACCTGCTGTCGCTGTAATAGCAGCGCGCCTGTAGTCCTGCCCCCGGGCTGTGACCAGAGTGTCGTCGGCATAACAGGTCACGACGACGCCCGGGAGAAGACCGCCTCGTATGACCCAGTCATAACCGATGTTCCACAGGAGCGGACCAAGTACCGATCCTTGTGGAACACCGCAGGTCATCTCTCGCCGACCGAGGCCATTGCGACCCGGGTAGATAACCGCTCTATCATTCAGATAGGCCCCGACAATGCGGCGGAGGTAGGTCGGCACTCGATGATAGACGAGTGCCTCCCTGACGCAGCTCCAGGGCAAGGAGTTGAACGCGTTGGCGATGTCGAGTGACACCGCCAACACTACCTCACCCCGGGATAACGCGTCCTCCGCCAGGCTCCTCACGCGCATAATAGCGTGTACGGTGGAGCGCCCGCAGCGAAAACCGAACTGGTTGTCCGCCAAATCCGGCCCCACTTCGCTGAGATGCTCGACGAGGCGGCTCGCAATGACGGTTCCTCAGTAGTTGTTATGTTGTGGAGGGTGATAGAGAAATAATTAACAGCACACGGTTATAATATGTCACTGTGTATTTCACTATAAAAGGTTCTGTTTAGTTCTCTGAGTCGCACTTTACGTAATAATATTACGATTATGGTTAATGACACTACACATTAGCGCGTCACGGTAGTTTTGTTACGACTAAATTAAAGTAATTATTTTGGCGCATAAGCATCCATATAAAAAGTGCTGTATGAGCGTTATTGGCTCGTACATGCTCCCGAGGGAAAGGTAAAGTACATACTCAGATTACTAAACTTGAATATTTTACAAGTTAAATAGTTTCAAACAAATTCAGTTGTATAAAATGTTATAAAAATAGTAGATCTGTAAAAGTAAAAGAGTAAAGATAAAACATAAAACAATAGTTATAATTCAAATCTTGTTCCCATCGTTGGTTGTTGCCGAAGATTCTTCATGGGAATACGTCTATCTTGTACTTTCGCGTAAATAGGAATCGCCTTCATTTCTATATTTTCTGTTTTATTTCTTGTATCTAGGCTATTGTTCTCCTTTCGTGATATAAGGTATCTTCTTACTAGCCATACTATTAAAGCGACGACGCTTCCTCCCACCAGGCAGGCGCTCATCGCGTAATTACCGATGTCGTGGACACTAAGGTCGTTAGGTAAACTCTCTCGTTCTTTTTGAGTATTTATCTGTTTATCCAATAATCTATGCTCTTCCGATAAATTTGATTCGGCTAGAACAATCTTTGTATTATTGAACGTATGCCACATATCATTCGGAGAGTCAATAATTGGAACGTTTAAAGTCATTTCAATATTTGTTTTGCTACTATAAACGTTATATGAGTATATCGAAGTATCTTTGTGCTGAATAATGCAATCCTGACCTAAGGCAAGGAGCCCCGCCTTCGTTATGACGGTTGGTGTAATATGATTCTCGCACACTATACGAGTCGCGCACTGGTTGACACAATTATACATCCATATGTTTGGTCTCTGTAATTTCTCCCATTGGTCAGTACATTGTTGTACCATCCTGTTACATGTTATATTATGTACAGATTGACTCAGCATTTTGGCCTCGCACGATGCTGTAGCTCCATGCAAGTTTCTTATTGGAATATAGGCGTGACATATGTAGCTATCGTCTGTCATTGTTGTACATTGTTGTAGATCAACCTCTTCTAATTGTATATAAGTGTTCTTCACGAAGTTTGAACACTTTCTTCAAGAAGTTTGTTACAATATATTTTGATGCTATCGCTATAGTCTGACATTGGTTGTCTGTGTGCCATCTTAGTATAGGTATATTCCGATATAAGGTATATTCGTCATCGCTTAGTAACGGGATATGTAATTCGAACAGTAGGTATTGTTCGGTGAGCCTTGCTTTGACATAAATAAGTTTGTAAATATTCTGTATATATAAGCATATATACAGAATATTTCTTATTATTTTCGTTACTGTTTTTAATCGGCAACGTTAACCTTTTCGATATAAGACTGGCAATGTAATTGAGTTGTTGCGATAATTGTTTGGGAGTAAACAGGTTCATATCCAGATGTCCTCTATAGATATCTGTCAACGCATCTAAGAGCGTTTGTTGGTTTCTTCGTAATACAGAAATCAGCGAGCTGGCAGTTAATGCGCCCGCGTTGACGTCATTCATGGTCTTCATAATTTGAAATCTGTTATCTAACACTTCTGTCCTGTATACCGTTGTATTTATAAATTGTTGTAGAGCACTGAGTTGTAACTCTACAAAATGCTCATTTTTCTTAATAATGTTGTTTTCGGACTCGATAATAAGCGTTTGATTTTTAATTAGTTGCAGTAAATATTGCTCGTTTGTTTTGATTTTCTGGATGTCCTGAGCGTATTTTTCGGCAAATTCGCTATCCAATACACCAAACAATGTCCGTGCAAGATTTCCTACGCCGTTGACATAGCCCCGACGCCTTCTTTGGTTATGTTGAGACAACAATAATGTGTTTTATTCGTTAACTTGGTTCATTTCGAATTTAAGTTGTCGTATTGTAGAATGACAAGTCTCGTTAGGCATTGTCTCACATAGCTGATCTAAACAGTTGACAAACTTTTCAACTTTTGATGTACTTTGCCAAAAGGTTGTCATGTTATAATATACTAAAAGTCTCCACTCATCGTGTATAAGTTGGATATTTCCAACGGGGTCAAAGTAGACTGGTTGGTCTTCAGATAAGCGTGTTATCTTGAAATGTTCTACGGGTGATCCTAGTGCGCTTGAGAACGTTGTAAACGCTACTAATAGCACCATAAGCACGCTGTTGACGCTATAACCTTTTTTAGGCGGTTTTCTAGAGTTTTCAAAATTTTTGCATTGTTCTGCGTCAGTTAACGGGGTGAGCTTCGTTATGGGACGTTTTAATTCTCCATTCTGTGTCTTAAGCGTTACCACTCGAACTAAGTTATCGCTACCGGGATGTAATTCAACCACGCGACCCATGGCCCATTTTCCCGGGGGTAGATTGTCTTCTTTTACGAGTACAAGCTGTCCTTTCTGTATGTTTTCTTTCACTTGTTGCCATTTATTCCGATTTTGTAATAAATGCAGGTATTCCTTTGACCAGCGGTCCCAATAATTTCGCCGCATTAGTTCAATGAGTTTCCAGTTGTTTCGGAGATCTATTGACTTCATTTCTTCTGGTTCACTGACAGGTAGAGAGAGCGTTGGAGTCCCTGTTAGAAAATGCCCGGGTGTAAGGTAGTCCAGATCATCTACGTCTTCTGATAACGGACCCAACGGTCTGCTGTTCATGCACGCTTCAATCTGTGTAAGCAGGGTGGTAAATTGCTCGAAGGTTAGCTTTTGCTCCCCGATTACTCTCTTCAGGTGAGCCTTCATGGAGCGAACAGCGGCTTCCCATAATCCTCCTGCCGATGGCCAGGATGGAGCATTGAAATGCCACTCTATTTGTAGTTTGTTGACCTCTCTAAAGAACTCTGAAGCCAAAATTGTTTTGTATATTTGGAACTCTTCATTCAATACTCTTGCAGCCCCGACAAAGTTAGTTCCGTTGTCGGAGTACATGTGTTTGGGGGTGCCCCGTCTTGCACACATTCTTTTCAAAGCTGCGATGAAAGTCTGCGTAGATAAATCAGAGACAAGTTCAATATGTACAGCTTTAGTGCACATACATACGAATATGGCTATGTAGCCTTTGCAAGTTTTGACTCCACGACCTTTGTTACATTTGATGTTCACATAACCCGTGAAATCGACCCCACAGTGTGAAAATGGACGCGATGGGATAATTCTTTCTTTAGGAAGATTACCCATTAACTGGTCAGTTCGGGTAGTTGCATAACGACGGCATTTTATGCACTGTCGTAATATTTTCTTCACGGTTCGATTCCCGCTTAAAATCCAATATTTGTTTCTAGAGTAAGCTAGCGTTAATCTAGCTCCACCGTGCAACGTTTGTTGATGCGCCTTTTCTATAATTAATTGGGTCAGTTTTCCTTCTCCTGGAAGAAGCACTGGATGCTTTGTTTCTTCAGGCAAATTTGAGTAGGTTAAACGTCCACCAACACGTAAGAGCCCGTCCTTGTCTAGAAACGCGTTAAGTTTCAAAATGGTGCTCTTGTTAGGAAGTTTTCCATTTTTCTTTATATGTTCGATATCGTTATAAAAATAATTTTCTTGTATTGCTCGTATAATTATACTTAATGCATTGTTTATTTCCGACAAGTTGAGTTCACTGCGCTTGATCGACCTCCTTTTATTTCTAACTGCATCAGCAAAACGTATAACCCAGGCAAGTGTTGTTGTAATGCGATCCAACTTGCTATGTCGCTCAAGTAATGAATTAATTAATTCATTTTTAATTGACATAGGTTCCGTACTGTTTAAAGTGTAACAGTTTTCTAAAATGTTCTCGTTAGTTGTATAATTTTCGTGTGGGATATGGTCTTCCTTTTCTTTCTCCTTAAGCCATGGAGGCCCTTGCCACCACAAGGAAAAATTCACCAATTTTGATGGCAGCAGTCCTCTTGTTGCGCAGTCGGCGGGATTTTCAATACTTCTTACGTAACCCCAGTTTATCGCAGGAACGATGTTTGTTATTTGAGTTGTTCGATTTGTTACGTATTTTTCGTACTTTGTTTTATTGCCTTGAATCCAAGCAAGGACCACTTTAGAATCGCTCCAGCAGCTTATCTTGAGATTATAATCTGCAAGGATCTTCAATATTTTCTCTAATAGTTTCGTTAGTAAAACTGCGGCACATAATTCCAACTTAGGTATCGTAGTTTTTGTTTTTAAAGGCGCTACTTTAGTTTTAGCGGCTAATAATGTAATTATATATTCGCCGGTCAACGATACCGTTCGGCTATAGATAACGCACGCGTAAGCGTGTTCGCTTGCGTCACAGAAGCATTGCAATTCTATAATACATGCTTTGTTCTCGTTTTTCATCCATCTTGGTATTTTGATGTTATTTATGTATGAGAGTTCTGATTTAATTTTAATCCATTCCTTTTGTATGTTATCGGGCACAAATTCATCCCAACCAATGTTTCTGCAGCTATGACTCCATAGTTTTTGGAAAATAAGTTTTGCTTGAATAGTTAGTGGAGCCAACCAACCAAGCGGATCGTATATCTTGCTTATTTCTGATAATAGCTTGCGTTTTGTGTATGATGACGTATTGTATGACGTCTCAGTAATGAAATGAAATGTGTCGCTTGCACTATTCCACGCAATCCCAAGGGTTTTGCTGATTTCTTCTTGTTTGAAATTGGCGGTAAACTTTTTGTCTTTTGACTCTACTTTCTTGAGAATACTAGGTTCATTGGTGGCCCATTTTCGTAAAAGAAAGCCACCTTTCTTTAGTAGCTCGTAAAGCTCCTTTTGTAGTAATTGTGTTGTTTTTGGGTTCCAGTGTCCAGTGGTGACGTCATCCATGTAACACTCGTTTAATAGAGCCTGTTTAGCTAGCGGGAAAGCGTTGCCTTCGTCCTCTGCCAATTGTTGGAGCGTTCGCATTGCAATGAAAGGTGCCACTTTCGTGCCATAGGTTAGTGTGCATAGCTGCATCTCTTTCAATGGTTCTCGTACAGAGTCTCTCCAAATAATTTTTTGAAGACTCTGTTGTTCTTCATGTATTATAATTTGACGATACATTTTCTCTATGTCCGCCGTTAAAACGTATTTATAGCTTCGCCATTTAATAATGATGGATAAAATGTCCTTTTGTAGGTTAGGTCCCTTTTCCATCAAGTCGTTTAGGCTGTAGCCGGTGTCTGTTTTTATCGATGCGTTAAAAACCGCTCGAAGTTTAGTTGTTGTTGAGCTATTTCTTAATACGCCATGATGTGGTAAATACGCTTGTACTTGGTTCTCGGAAGCTGTCACTGCTGTCATGTGACCTAATTCAATGTATTCTTGAATAAAATCTTTGTATAGCCGGGCAAAATGTTCTTGCTTGGCCATTTTCTTTTCCAATTGAAGAAATTGTGCGACAGCCGACGTTTTCGAGTTACCAAGCTTTTCTTCATAATGCGCTTTCATTGGCATCTTTACAACATATCGCCCATTGCTTAAACGATATGTTGTTTTCTTGTAATAGTTTTCACAGTATTCGTCTTCCTGTGTTGTTGGGGGTTCTGACTCAACTTCCTCAGTCTCCCAAAACTGTGATATGTTGTCTATCTCCGTAAGAGTAACGAGACAGTTAAACTGCCTAGTGATACCGCACAGTATCCAACCCAATTTAGTTTGCTGGGCCAGCGGTGAGCCATTGCTCGGTTTGATTATTCCTTCTAAGATGACCTCAGAATAAATATCTGCCCCTAGCAGTAAATCAATAGGCCCAGAGATATTAAACTCTGGATCAGCTAACTTGATGTTGTCGAGATGTGTCCAGTTCTTTGTATCGATGGTGAAGTTAGGCAGGTTGTTGATAAGTTTACTCATGACCAATGCCTTTGTTTGGAACGTATAATCAGAGTGCACAGATTTGCATTCCAATTGTATTGTACCTCTGCTCTTCCCCATTATAGAGCCCACGCCAGTGATCGCGGCGTTCAGTTTGCTTCGTGGTAAGTTCAAACGTTGAGCTGCGTTTTCTGTAATCAAGGTCACTTGAGACCCTTGATCAAGTAACGCCCGAAGGGTGACGTAGTCACCTTCCTTGTTTTTGACCCTGAGCTGAAGAGTCGTTAAGAGTATCTCTTGGTTGCCGTTTATATGGTTTGCTGATCGCTCAACTGCCGCTGAGGTGACTGGCTTGGTTTGTTGTCCTTTCAGATTATCGTCATGCAAAAGGGAATGATGTTTCCAGTTACAGGTTCGACATCTTTTCGTTGAAGTACATTTATTTGCACCGTGGCTAAATAAACAATTTTTACACAAATTTAATTTACTTTGTGTTTGATTTCGCAATGACACATCCATATTTAAGAATGTAGGGCATTGTCGTAATGCATGATCGTTTTTGCACAGTGGACATTTTCGTAACGTTACATGGTAGGTTTTTGTACACTTTTCTGCGTCTTTAAAGTTCGTTGACTTTGTATTATTATAATTATTTTTATATTGTCCGCCCTTTTTTGTACGAGACGACTCCAATGTCATGAACTTCAATTCTAGGTACTCCATAAACTCGTTCAAGTCTGGAAGCTCTCTTGAATATTTCATATTTTGTATATAATCACCGTATGTGACGTCATCGAGTTTTAAAGATAATAAGTGGACGATAAGTGGCCCCCACACGGGAATATCTATGTCTATGTTTTCCAGAGCGTTTAGACATTCTTTCGTGGTGTCGTGTAATTTCTTCAAGTTAGCAGAGTTAGGTTTGTCGATGGATGATTGATTGAGGAGTGTATCTATATATGACGTAAAAAGCAATCGCTTATTGTTGTAACGATGCTGGATGATTTCCAAACACGAGTCGTAGTTTTCGGCACTAACAGGGAGGTGTTTAATCAACTTTTCTGCTTCACCTTTCAGTTTAGACTTTAAAAACTTCATTTTTTGTGTTTTATTTAACGTTGGGTTGTTATGAATCATCTCAAAGAATAAGTCTCTAAAAGAAATCCAATTGTTATAACAGCCATTGAACTCCGGTAATTCCATACGAGGGGTAGTTTTCTCGTAGTGGGATGTTTCGAATATTTTTCTATTTAATTCTTCCTTAAGCTTGTCGTAGACTTGCTCCCAATGATCGAATTTTTCTTCATAATCCTCGTCGCTTCCTTGCAACAAGTAATTTATCTCCCAGTGAATCTTATCGATTGCTGCCCACTTTGATTGCAAGATGCTTAGTTGATCTTGAAGTTGCCACTTTTCTCTCATGTCCTCAAGGTTTGTTTTGGCCACTGCCCGCTGCAAAGCGTTGAAATTGCACATTTGAAGTCGCAATAGCGTTGATAAGTGTTTATCCGACTCATCTCCAGTTATATCAAACTGCTTTTTGCCATAAATCATGGGTGATTTCGACCTTGATGTACCCGAAAAACTAGGTTCATTCAATAACTCATTTTGTAACTGAGTCATCGATTGCATTGTTTCATCAAACATGATTTTAGTTATATCAAAAACCATCTCCTTGAAATATTGGTGGTCACTGTAAGTTGACTCATATTTCCTAATGGTCTCGTGGTTCGCTCGAAATTCATCCCAGAGGGATCGTAATGCTTCGATGCGTTTGTTAAGGTACTCTATGGACTTTCTACTCATAGAATCCTTTTTGTAGTTGGATTGAAGAGTTTTTATTTTCTCATAACTGATTTGTTGTTTGTTTATGAGTTCTACAAACTGAGCGTAGCTGTCTTTCGACATTGTAAAGAGGGTGCTTAGCTAGTATACGTTATATACACGCAAGTTCACTCCGGTTAAGATGTTGACGTACCAGTAGACGTTATCTCTGCCACGTCGGTTGATGTGTATAGTGGTAGCCGCAGTGGACGCTATCCCCGCTGACAAACCAAACGATGGTATTTTTCTGCTAGTTTATTTATGATCGTACAAAGTGCAGCTTCCTCTCCTTTACGTTATGTGCAACTTCTCAATGTTACTGGTGAGACCCGCTTGTGGGAGGCCAATAACACCGATTTGCTAACGTAACCGAGAAATACTACGCTGAAGATCCGGCTCGAAGGACCAAAAGATGTTGAGGATATCACGTCGTTGACGGTTCCTCAGTAGTTGTTATGTTGTGGAGGGTGATAGAGAAATAATTAACAGCACACGGTTATAATATGTCACTGTGTATTTCACTATAAAAGGTTCTGTTTAGTTCTCTGAGTCGCACTTTACGTAATAATATTACGATTATGGTTAATGACACTACACATTAGCGCGTCACGGTAGTTTTGTTACGACTAAATTAAAGTAATTATTTTGGCGCATAAGCATCCATATAAAAAGTGCTGTATGAGCGTTATTGGCTCGTACAACACGCTCGAAGAGCTTCGCCACCTCGTCGAGAAGCACGATGGGCCGGTAGGCGGACGGAGAGTCCGCCGGGCGCCCCTCCTTCTTAAGGAGGACCAGCTTGCCGGTCTTCCACAGCAGCGGAAATCGGCCCTCCTCAAGGCACGCACTGAGGAGCCCTAACAGTCGGGGCTCGAGCTCCCGAAGGGCCAGGACCCACGCACGGCCTGGAATGCCGTCCGGTCCTGGCGCGGTGTTTTTGGCTTGAAGCCTCTTCACCGCCGCTCGAAGCTCTACCCGGGTCACTTCGGGCACGTCGTCGTCGTCCGCGTTGGGAGCCATGGGAGGCAGGACCATCAGCGGAGGAGGGTGCTCCGCCCTCTGAGGGAACAGAGCAGCCACCACCTCCTCCAGCAGCTGTGGCTGGAGACTCTGGGACAGTGGAGGCGCCCACGGGCGAAGTTTGCCCCGTACCAAAAGGTATGGACGCCCCCAGGGATCGCGGTCCAGAGTCTCCAGGAACTGCTCGCGGGCCTGATCCTTGGCCCGCGAGATGGCCGTCTGTAGCCGTTTCTTGGCCGCTCTGTACGCCTCATACAGCTCCGCCTCCATGGCCTCGGCATCGGGAGGGCGGCGACGCCTCCTACGAAATCTGGTGTACCGGCGGCGCACCGCGATGCAGTTGCGGCGCATGGTCGCTATCTCTTGCGACCACCAGTACACCTGACGCTTCGCGGGTCTCCCACGGACCCGCGGCATCGCCGCGTCGCAAATTTGCGACATCGCTTCCCGGAACCACTCGGCCTCCATCTCGATGTTTCCAGGCCTGTCCGGTGCTCTCACCCAGGCCTGAACGATGGAAGCCTCCAGGAGCGCCTCCCGATCCAATTGTTTCAATGCCCAACGCGGACTGTTCTCTCCCGGGGCCGCTCTGACCGGCGCGCCATGGTTTTCGGCGGAGACATCGAATCGGATGTAACGATGGTCCGACAGTGTCTCCACCTCCTCGATGACGCACCAGCCTTGGACACGTCGCGCTAGTGCGGGGCTGGCAAATGAGAGGTCGACAATAGACCCGCCCCGCTGACGCACGCACGTGTGCACGGCTCCCAGATTGAGAACGAGTAGGCCGACCGCAACGGCCCACTCCTCGAGCACCCCACCCCTGAGGTCCGTGACCGGGGAACCCCAAGCCGTGGACTTGGCATTGAAGTCCCCGAGGACGAGAACAGGGTGAGGGTGGCTTCGAGCAACGACGGTACCCAGTAGGGCAAGAAAAGCCTCGAAGTCGGCGAGAGGGCGGTTAGGGGAGAAATACACCCCAACCACCACGACGCTATCCAGGCGCGCTGCCACAAATCCCTGGCCCCTCGAACAGCAAACGAGGGGCACTGTGGGCGACGACATGATGACCACCGAGCCATCCCGGTCCACCACCCAGTCGTCCCGAGGGGGGACAAAATACGGCTCGGCGACCACTGCAATATGAATTTGCCACTGCGCCATGGTCTGCAGGAGGAGATCCTGAGCCCTGGCGCAGTGGTTTAGGTTCCCCTGGAGGAAGCGGAGTGGGGCCATTAATGGCAGTCCATCTCCGCTTCCTCCACCGGGCGTTCTGATTCGTTACCACCAGCCGGTTTGCTGGCTGGCGGCTTAGCCACTGCTTTTGGCCCATTTCGGCCCTTCTTTTGGGCCGGCTTGGTGCAGGCCTTTCCCACCCGGTGATCCGCCGGCCTGCTTGCCGCCGCACATATTACACAGTGCGGCGCTGCCTCGCAGGTTGCGGCCCTATGACCGGTTTGACCGCAGCGGAAACAGCAACCACTGCGGTCTTCACCCTTGCAGACCGCACCTACGTGGCCGGTCTGCAGGCACCGGAAGCATGGGGTCGGCCTGGCCTCTAGCAGCCTAACTTGGGCAGAGACCCAGCCCACCAGCAGGCGTTTTGCGTCGGCCAGCTTTTTGGCCACCGCCACAGGACAACTCACTAGGGCTGTGCCCATTCCGTTGCGGCCCGGCTTTACTTCGCCGGACTTCACTAGTTCTGGAGCACAGCCCCCAACCCTTGCGACGGCGGTGACCAATTCGCCAGCCGTCACGGAGTCGTCCAGGCCCAGAACACGAAGGTCTGCGCACTTAGTGGGCCTGGAGACACGGACGTCCTCCACCGGAAATATCGACCGCAGTCTCTCGGCGAGGACATCCGCCTTATCGCCGCTGGTTGTGCCGGGTATTTCCAGCAGACGGGCTCCAGTCCGGGTCGGCTTGCACCGGAGACCCGCCGCTATACCCAGCTCCGCTGGGTCTATTTGGGCCTTAGCAGTGGCCAGAATTTGGCCGTACGTTGCCCCTTTTTCTATGGCTGCCGGTTGCAGCGTAATAACTACTGCAGCCGACCGGGGAGCTCGCAGCACAGCCTGCTTTTTTGCAGTCTGCTTAGCTGCCTTCTTTGCTGCCTTTTTCTTCTTCTTCTTGGCTCCCGCCGTCTCCCATCCGCCCTGTTGGGGCTTGGGAGCGGGAGCCGCAGCTTGTGCTGGCGTTGGCACATCCTCTTTCTTCTTCTTCTTCTTCTTCTTGGGCGAAGAGGCCGATTTAACGGCAGCAGGCAGAACTGCTGCCGCCTGCGTTGGCAGCGCTGCAGGTGGTGGTGATGGTGCCACCTGTGAAGTCACAGGCCGGGATGATGGACCCGCTACTATAGCCGCGAAAGATTTGCGGTCTGACGCGAGGGGAGGGCGCAGAACTTTCCCTTCTATCACCGAGAACCGAGCATTCAGTCTCGCCAATTCTTGTTTGAATAGCGAGACCAGCTCGGTCTCGGTGTCCTTTGGCGCCGCAACAACGGGAGGGCACTCGCGCCGGATCGCTGTGAAGTCCGCCCGCAGCGCCTCGTGCTCCTCTCTGAGCACTCGAATCTGGGCCGACAGACGCGCATTCTCGGCCCTCAGCTTCTGGGCCTCCTCGCTGGCAGTCCTGTTGATGAGGACTTCCGCTACCTCAACAATTGTAGCCGCCGCCTCCTTTAGCCCTTTTTGGCTGGTGCCTTTTAGGTGCTTCGAGACTTTCGCAATGGTGCGAATCGCACCCACTGCAGTCTCAAGCCGCGCCTTCATGTCCGAGACATCTACAGATGTCTCAGATAGCCGAGACACCCTGACCGCGGACACTCGCTGGGTGACCTCAGCTATTCGGCGATTTGACTCCGCCTCCGCCTCTTCCTTTGCCGCTGCACGCCTGGCTGCAGCTGCCTCTTTCCGGGCTTGGCCGATTCCCACGAATCGGCCGTGTGTTAGTGCCCCTTGGCCTCTTCCGCGCTTGGCAGCCGTGTTGGTGGTGCCAGCCAACACCAGACCATCCGTCCGCCCATAGCGGCAGTGACAACGAGGTATCACCTTGTTGCCCGCCCAGCAGCAAGAAGCACACTAGGCCCGCCTGAGGGTAATTTTTTATAGAGGTTTTCTTCCTCGCAGCCCCCACCCCGAAGGGTGGCGGCCCTCGTGCCCGACACCGTTGGGTCAGGATTACGAGATGAAATGCCTGGCAGCAGAATGCATGCCAGGCCCTTCCTAGGGTAATTTTTTATAGAGGTTTTCTTCCTCGCAGCCCCCACCCCGAAGGGTGGCGGCCCTCGCTCCCGACACCGTTGGGTCAGGATTACGAGATGAAATGCCTGGCAGCAGAATGCATGCCAGGCCCTTCCTAGGGTAATTTTTTTTATAGAGGTTTTCTTCCTCGCAGCCCCCACCCCGAAGGGTGAACCTAACCTAACCTAACCTTTTTTTTTTTTTTTTTTCTGTGGGAAACTCATTACGAGTACGCACCCGCCTGGGCGAGGCGGGGGTTATGTCACTGGACACTCCACGAGCGCCGTGTCGCGCGGGCAGACCCCGCAATGGTGGCAGACGGACGTCTGCTCCCGGCCTATGAGACACAGGTACGTGCCGAAGCACCCGTGACCGGTGAGTACCTGTGTCAGCCGGAACGTGAGGACGCCGTGCCTCCTCTCCAGCCACTCCTCGAGGACGGGACTTACCGCCACCACCGTGGCGTGCCCTGCACTTGGTCGCGCAAGTCGCGCCTTCCACTCCGCCACTAGGACTGTGCGGAGCTGGGACCGCTGTGCCTCGATTTCTCGAGGCAGAGGTCGCAGGTCCCGCTCCGCCGCCTCCTCGCGCCATCGGAATAACGACGCGAGGACTTCGGCTTCCAGGTCCCAGGGCGGGGATCCAGCCAATAGGGTCGCAGCCTCAAAGGAGATCGTGCGGTAGCCGCGCACCATGCGCACGGCCATGGCCCTTTGCGGCCTCCGCAGTACGGCAACGTTCCGGGCTGCCAGGTTGGCAGCCCATACGGGCGCTCCGTACAGGGCCATGGACCACACGATCCCTCCATAAAGTCTCCGGCAGGTCGAGTTGGGCCCCCCAAGGTTGGGGAGCAGCCTCGCTAAGGCGGCGGCGGCGCCCAATAACTTGGGCGCCAGCCGGCGGAAATGTTCGACGAAGTTCCACCGGCTGTCGAGGACGACGCCGAGATATCTCAGCGTCGACTCGACGCCGATCCGTACGCCCCCAACAATGATGTGGGAGCCCTGAGGTGGCCCCTTTCGGGGACCGTGGAAACAAACGGCCTCCGATTTGGCCAGGGCCACCTCGAGACCCAACCGCCGGATGCGACCCACGACTTGCGCGACACCAGCCGTAGCTGCGATGGCAGCGCGCCTGTAGTCCTTCCCCCGAGCCGTGACAAGGGTGTCGTCGGCATAACACGTCACGACGACACCAGGGAGAAGGACGCCTCGTATGACCCAGTCATAACCGATGTTCCACAGGAGCGGACCAAGGACCGATCCCTGTGGAACACCGCAGGTCATCTCTCGCCGACCGAGAGCATTGCGACCCGGGTAAACTACCGCTCTATCACTAAGATAGGCCCCGACAATTCGGCGGAGGTAGGTCGGCACTCGATGGTAGACGAGTGCCTCCCTAACGCAGCTCCAGGGCAAGGAGTTGAACGCGTTGGCGATGTCGAGCGACACCGCCAACACCACCTCGCCCCGGGACAACGCGTCCTCCGCCAGACTCCTCACGCGCATGATGGCATGCACGGTGGAGCGCCCGCGGCGGAAACCAAACTGGTTGTCCGCCAAATCCGGCCCTACTTCCCTGAGATGCTCGACGAGGCGGCTAGCGACGATACGCTCGAAGAGCTTCGCCACCTCGTCGAGAAGCACTATGGGCCGGTAGGCGGACGGAGAGTCCGCCGGGCGCCCCTCCTTCTTGAGGAGGACCAGCTTGCCAGTTTTCCACAGCAGCGGAAATCGGCCCTCCTCAAGGCACGCACTGAGGAGCCCTAACAGTCGGGGCTCGAGCTCCCGAAGGGCCAGGACCCACGCACGGCCTGGAATGCCGTCCGGTCCTGGCGCGGTGTTTTTGGCTTGAAGCCTCTTCACCGCAGCTCGAAGCTCTACCCGGGTCACTTCGGGTACGTCGTCGTCGTCCGCGTTGGGAGCCATGGGAGGCAGAACCATCAGCGGAGGAGGGTGCTCCGCCCTCTGAGGGAACAGAGCAGCCACCACCTCCTCCAGCAGCTGTGGCTGGAGACTCTGGGACAGTGGAGGCGCCCACGGGCGAAGTTTGCCCCGTACCAACAGGTATGGACGCCCCCAGGGATCACGGTCCAGAGTCTCCAAGAACTGCTCGCGGGCCTGATCTTTGGCCCGCGAGATGGCCAACTGCAGCCGTTTTTTGGCCGCTCTGTACTCCTCGTACAGCTCTGCCTCCCTGGCCTCGGCATCGGGAGGGCGGCGACGCCTCCTGCGGTGTCTGGTGTACTGGCGGCGCGCCGCGACACAGTCGCGACGCAGTTGCGCGATCTCCTGCGACCACCAGTACACCTGACGCTTCGCGGGTCTGCGTCGGACCCGCGGCATCGCCGCGTCGCAGATTTGCGACATCGCTTCCTGGAACCACTCGGCCTCCATCTCGATGTTCTCAGGCCTGTCCGGTGCTCTCACCCAGGCCTGAACGATGGAAGCCTCCAGGAGCGCCTCCCGATCCAGTTGTCTCAAAGACCAACGCGGACTGTTCTCTCCCGGGGCCGCTCTGACCGGCGCGCCATGGTTTTCGGCGGAGACGTCGAATCGGATGTATAAATGATCCGACAGAGTCTCCACCTCCTCGATGACGCGCCAGCCTACGACACGGCGGGCTAGTGCGGGGCTGGCGAAGGCGAGATCGACAATCGACCCGCCCCGCTGACGCACGCACGTGTTTACGGCTCCCCGGTTGAGAACGAGTAGGCCGTGTGCCACGGCCCACTCCTCGAGCACCTCACCCCTGACGTCCGTGGCCGGGGAACCCCAAGCCAAGGATTTGGCATTGAAGTCCCCGAGGACGAGAACGGGGTGAGGGTGGCTTCGAGCGACGACGGTACCCAATAGGGCTACAAAAGCCTCGAAGTCGGCGAAAGGGCGGTTGAATCGGGCGGAGAAATACACCCCAACCACCACGAGACTGTCCAGGCGCGCTGCGACAAAGCCCTGGCCCCTCGAACAGCAAACGAGGGACACTGCGGGCGAAGACACGACGGCCACCGAGCCGTCCCGGTCCGACACCCAGTCGTCCCGAGGTGGGACGTGGTACGGCTCGGCGACCACTGCCACACTTATTTCCCACTGCGCCATGGTCTGCAGGAGGAGGTCCTGAGCCCTGGCGCAGTGGTTAAGGTTCCCTTGGAGGAAGCGAAGTGGGGCCATCACTGGCAGTCCATCTCCGCTCCCTCCAAGGAACGATCAGGTTCTTTGCCGCCAGCCGGCTTACTGGCTGGAGGCTTGGCCACGGCTCTCGGCCCTTTTTGGCCCTTCTTCTTGGGCGGTCTGTTGCAGGCCCTGCCCATCCGATGATCCGCCGGCCTGCTTGCCGCCGCACATACAACGCAGTGCGGCGCAGCCTCGCAGGTGCCGGCCTTATGACCTGGTTGACCGCAGCGGAAGCAACAGCCACTGCGGTCCTCCGCCTTGCAGCCCGCACCTACGTGGCCGGTCTGCAGGCACCGGAAGCACCGGGTCGGCCTGGCCTCCAACAGCCTGACCTGGGCGGAGACCCAGCCCACCAGCAGGCGTTTGGCGTCGGCCAGCTTCTTGGCCGCCACCACGGGACAACTAACTAGGGCTGTGCCCAACCCGTTGCGGTCCGGCTTTACCTCACCGGACTTTACGAGGTCTGGAGCACAGCCTCCGACCCTTGCGACGGCGGCGACCAATTCGCCTGCCGCCACGGAGTCGTCCAGGCCCGAAACGCGAAGCTCCGCGCATTTAACGGGCCTGGAGACGCGAACATCTTCCGCCGGGAATAGCGACCTCAGCTTCTCGGCGAGAGCGTCCGCCTTGTCACCGCTGGTGGTGCCAGGTATCTCCAGCAGACGGGCTCCAGTGCGGGTGGACTTGCACCGGAGACCCGCCGCTATACCTAGTTCGGCAGGGAAAATTTGGGCTTTCGCCGTGGCCAATATCTGGGCGTATGTCGCCCCCCTCTCGACGGCCGCCGGCTGCAGTGTAAGAACCACTGCAGCCGAGCGGGGAGCGCGCAGCGCAGCCTCCTTTTTGGCAGCTTTCTTGGCTGTCTTCCTCCTTTTTTTCTTGTTTTTAGCTTTGGCTCCCGCCGTCTCCCATTCGCCTTCTCTGGGCTTGGGAGTGGGAGCCGCAGCTTGCGCTGGTTTCTTCGCCACCTTTTTGTCCTTCGACGCAGGGCCCGGTCGAGCGGCAGCAGGCAGAACTGCTGCCGTTTTTGCGGACGATGCCCCAGTTGGTGGTGCCGCGTGGGAAGCCGCTGGCCGAGATGACGGGCCAGCTACAACGGCCGCAAAAGATCTGCGATCCGACGCGAGAGGAGGACGCAACACGCATACCCGCCCATTTGGGGGAATGGGGGGTTATGTGGGGCTCCCCGGGCAAGCCCGGTATACCCACTAAAACGACCCAGCGGCATTCCCGCATCGTCTGACTGGGGGGGAACTGGGAAACCGGCGTAGCCTTTACGTCCAGTCCCACTCCGACGATTGCCCGCCTTAACGGCGGGCCCCTCACGTCCTCCCCATGGGGGGAGGGTCGGGAATGTCCGGCGGAGGTGGTGTGGAGTGCAATGCGGGCGGAGGCGCCCCCGCGCCTGTCGCCCGCCCATCACCACCGCAAGGAGGGAGAAGATGGCGTCTTCTCCGACCTCTCCTTCGCCTTCGGAGTGGCGCAGCCAGAGGGTCGTCCTCCCGCGCGCGCTCCGCCGCCTCCTTTTGCGAAATGACGTCCTCGCAAAAGGAGGCGACCGCAGCCCAAGCCCCCTCGCTTCCCAGCATGGAACGAACTACGCCGGAAAGCGAGAGGTCCCGGCCGATCTCCGCAATCAGACTGCGGCGCGGCTCAGACCAAGCCGGGCAGACCTCGAGGGTGTGCTGCGCTGTGTCCTCCGCCGCGCCGCAGTCGTGGCACGCCGGGGTTTCCTCCCTCCCGATCCTGTGCAGGTGCGAGCCAAAGCAGCCGTGCCCTGACAGCACCTGCACCAGACGAAAAGAGAGGAAACCGTGCGACCGCTCGAGCCATTCCCGCAGAACTGGCCCGAGCGCGTCCAGGGTCCGGCGGCCAAAGGTGGCGGTGGCGAGGTCGTCCGTCCAGTGGACGACGATGGCGTTCCTCGCCTCCCGCCTCACTGCCTCCCGCTCCTCTGCAACGGGGCACTCTCCGAGCGCCTTTCGGCGCGCCGCCCACTCGTACACTCTGGCGAGGACCCACGCCTCGAGCTCCCAAGGAGGGGTGCCCGCCAGAGCGCACGCCGCCGAAAAACCCACTGAGCGGTAGGCCCTCGCCACCCGCTGTGCAATGGCCCTCTGTGGCCTGCGAAGAGCGGTGGCATTCTCCCTCCTGTGGAGGGAGTCCGCCCAGATGGGGGCCCCATATAGGGCCATGCTCCGCAGGATGCCGGCATACAGACGCCGGCATCGTGCGCTGGGTCCTCCCAGGTTGGGGAGGAGCCACGAGAGGGCGTCAGCGGCTTTTAGCAGGCGCGTCGACAGCCCGCTGAAGTGCGGGCCGAAGCGCCACCTGCTGTCCAGCACCAGGCCCAGATATTTCATCTGGGGCCGGACTTCTATGCTGACGCCCTCCACGACTATGTGGGCGTCAGGAGGGCAGCGCTGCCGAGGCCCGTGGAAGAACACGGCCTCGGTCTTGTTCAGCGCTACCCTCAACCCAAGGCGGCGGATCCTCCCTGCGACCAAGGATCCGCCAGCCGAGGCCAGATTGGCCGCCTCCCTGAAATTCCTCCCCCGGGCAGTGAGGAGAGTGTCATCCGCGTAACATATGACACTCGTGCCCGGGAGGAGGGCCCCCCGCAGAAGCCAATCGAACCCGATGTTCCACAGGGTGGGCCCCAGCACCGACCCCTGTGGAACACCGGACTCCGCGCCATATCGCCTCAGCCTGGCCATTTTGTCCACAAGGAGGACCTCGCGGTCCTCCAAGTAGTTGGCCAGGAGGCCCCTCAAGTACTGAGGCACTCCGTGATATCGGAGTGCCTCCAATATAGTCGAGTGGGGCACGGAGTTGAAGGCGTTGGCTATGTCGAATGACACCGCCAACACTCCGCCCCCCACCTCAACTGCCTCCTTCACCTGGCCCCTGAGTAGGGCCAACGCATCAATGGTGGACCGACCCTGTCGGAAACCGAACTGGGCGTCCGACAGGTCTGGCCCTACTCCCTGCAGATGGCTGTTGAGCCGGCAGGCGATAATCCCCTCGAACATTTTACCGACCTCATCGAGAAGAACGATGGGCCGGTATGCCGAGGGGGAATCGACCGGGCGTCCCTCTTTACGGAGGAGGCACAGCTGCCCCTCCTTCCAAGGCTTCGGGAACCTTCCAGCCGCAAAGCACGCGCTGAAAAGGTCCCGAAACCTGTCCTCCATTTGAGTGGCAGCTATGGCCAGCACCCGAGCAGGGACGCCGTCCGGTCCAGGGGCCGTCTTCTTGGCGCGGAGGCTGAGGACCCCCGCGTGGAATTCCTCCGCAGTCACCGGAGGGACCCCTTCCTCCGGTGGGGCCGCACGCGGCGGGGGGTCCATCGTTGGTGGGGTGAAGTCGGTCCTGCGCGGGAACAGGGACCGTACCACCCCATCCAACAGCACCGGCTCGAGGGTTTCGGTCAGAGGGAGACCATGGGGGCGCAATTTGTTCCGCGCCGCCTTGTATGGTCTCCCGTAGGGATCCCTGTCCAGATCCTCCAGCATCTCGGCCCTCGCCGAGTCCTTGGCAGCGCACATAGCCGTCTTGAGGGCCGTCTTCGCCTCTCGGTACGAGGCGTAGAGGCGGTCCTCGTCCGCCTGACTACGGGCGCTGCGTCGGCGGCTCCGCGTGTAGGCCCGCCTGGCCGCCACACAGGCGGCACGGAGCCCCGCCAGTTCCTCCGTCCACCAATACACGGCGCGACGAGGAGGCGGACGGCGAGAGCGAGGCATGCTAACCTAACCTAACCTTTGTTTTTTTTTTTTTCGTGGGAAACTCATTACGAGTACGCACCCGCCTGGGCGAGGCGGGGGTTATGTCGGACTCTCCGGCCACAATGAGACAGCGGCCGGCATACCGACTAAAACCCACGGTGTTCCTCCAGACGGCCAGAGTGCCGGGGTCACGGGAGACGCTCGCGCATTCATCCGCGACCCCGACGGGCCTAGCCCCCCTTCCTCCATCGAGAGGCGTTCGTGGAACACGTACGCCGCCTTCTCGGGCCTGTGCTGTTCGAGCGGCGATTGCCCAATCGCCGCCCGCAGGCATCCTCCTACGGTGGCTGGAGATCCCGGAGCGCCCCACGGCGACGTCCGGGGCGGACACGACGGGCGGGGAGCAAGGTGGTCAGCTCCCTCTCCCGCTCGGCCGCCTCCTTGGCGAGCATTACCTGCTCGCAAAAGGAGGCGACCCCCTCCCAAGCCCTCTCGCTGCGGACCATGGCCAGAACCACAGCCGGCAGCGAGAGTTGGGCCGTCGCGAGCGCCGCAACCAAGTCGCGGCGCTGGTCCGCCCACGCTGGACACTCCACGAGCGTGTGAAGCGCCGTGTCGCGCGGGCAGACCCCGCAATGGTGGCAGACGGACGTCTGTTCCCGGCCTATGAGACACAGGTACGTGCCGAAGCACCCGTGACCGGTGAGTACCTGTGTCAGCCGGAACGTGAGGACGCCGTGCCCCCTCTCCAGCCACTCCTCGAGGACGGGACTTACCGCCACCACCGTGGCGTGCCCTGCAGTTGGTCGCGCAAGTCGCGCCTTCCACTCCGCCACTAGGACTGTGCGGAGCTGGGACCGCTGCGCCTCGATTTCTCGAGGCAGAGGTCGCAGGTCCCGCTCCGCCGCCTCCTCGCGCCATCGGAATAACGACGCGAGGACTTCGGCTTCCAGGTCCCAGGGCGGGGATCCGGCCAAAAGGGTCGCAGCCTCAAAGGAGATCGTGCGGTAGCCGCGCACCATGCGCACGGCCATGGCCCGTTGCGGCCTCCGTAAAACGGCAACGTTCCGGGCTGCCAAGTTGGCAGCCCATACGGGCGCTCCGTATAGGGCCATGGACCGCACGATCCCTCCATACAGTCTCCGGCAGGTTGAGTTGGGCCCCCCGAGGTTGGGGAGCAGCCTCGCCAAGGCGGCGGCGGCGCCCAATAACTTGGGCGCCAGCCGGCGGAAATGCTCGACAAAGTTCCACCGGCTGTCGAGGACGACGCCGAGATATCTCAGCGTCGACTCGACGCCGATCCGTACGCCCCCAACAATAATATGGGAGCCCTGAGGTGGCCCTTTTCGGGGACCGTGGAAACAAACGGCCTCCGATTTGGCCAGGGCCACCTCGAGACCCAACCGCCGGATGCGACCCACGACTTGCGCGACACCAGCCGTAGCTGCGATGGCAGCGCGCCTGTAGTCCTTCCCCCGAGCCGTGACGAGGGTGTCGTCGGCATAGCACGTCACGACGACACCAGGGAGAAGGACGCCTCGTATGACCCAGTCATAGCCGATGTTCCACAGGAGCGGACCGAGAACCGATCCCTGTGGAACACCGCAGGTCATCTCTCGCCGACCGAGAGCATTGCGACCCGGGTAAACTACCGCTCTATCACTAAGATAGGCCCCGACAATGCGGCGGAGGTAGGTCGGCACTCGATGGTACACGAGTGCCTCCCTGACGCAACTCCAGGGCAAGGAGTTGAACGCGTTGGCGATGTCAAGCGACACCGCCAACACCACCTCGCCCCGGGACAACGCGTCCTCCGCCAGACAACCTTTTTTTTTTTTTTTTTTTTTCGTGGGAAACTCATTACGAGTACGCACCCGCCTGGGCGAGGCGGGGGTTATGTCGGACTCTCCGGCCACAATGAGACAGCGACCGGCATACCGACTAAAACCCACGGTGTTCCTCCAGACGGCCAGAGTGCCGGGGTCACGGGAGACGCTCGCGCATTCATCCGCGACCCCGACGGGCCACGGCCCGCTCAACGTGAGCGGGCCCCGTCTGATTTGGGGGGCCTAGCCCCCCTTCCTCCATCGAGAGGCGTTCGTGGAACACGTACGCCGCCTTCTCGGGCCTGTGCTGTTCGAGCGGCGATTGCCCAATCGCCGCCCGCAGGCATCCTCCTACGGTGGCTGGAGATCCCGGAGCGCCCCACGGCGACGTCCGGGGCGGACGCGACGGGCGGGGAGCAAGGTGGTCAGCTCCCTCTCCCGCTCGGCCGCCTCCTTGGCGAGCATTACCTGCTCGCAAAAGGAGGCGACCCCCTCCCAAGCCCTCTCGCTGCGGACCATGGACAGAACCACGGCCGGCAGCGAGAGCTGGGCCGTCGCGAGCGCCGCAACCAAGTCGCGGCGCTGGTCCGCCCACGCTGGACACTCCACGAGCGTGTGGAGCGCCGTGTCGCGCGGGCAGACCCCGCAGTGGTGGCAGACGGACGTCTGCTCCCGGCCTATGAGACACAGGTACGTGCCGAAGCACCCGTGACCGGTGAGTACCTGTGTCAGCCGGAACGTGAGGACGCCGTGCCTCCTCTCCAGCCACTCCTCTAGGACGGGACTTACCGCCACCACCGTGGCGTGCCCTGCACTTGGTCGCGCAAGTCGCGCCTTCCACTCCGCCACTAGGACTGTGCGGAGCTGGGACCGCTGCGCCTCGATCTCTCGAGGCAGAGGTCGCAGGTCCCGCTCCGCCGCCTCCTCGCGCCATCGGAATAATGACGCGAGGACTTCGGCTTCCAGGTCCCAGGGCGGGGATCCGGCCAATAGGGTCGCAGCCTCGAATGAGATCGTGCGGTAGCCGCGCACCATGCGCACGGCCATGGCCCTTTGCGGCCTCCGTAGGACGGCAACGTTCCGGGCCGCCAGGTTGGCAGCCCATACGGGCGCTCCGTACAGGGCCATGGACCGCACGATCCCTCCGTACAATTTCCGGCAGGTTGAGTTGGGCCCCCCGAGGTTGGGGAGCAGCCTCGCCAAGGCGGCGGCGGCGCCCAATAACTTGGGCAAAAAAATTAACGAAGATTTAAGACATATATTTAATTGGGCTCAGCGCAACTCGTTGGTCTTAAACGAGACCAAAACTAAATACTTGCTTCTTGGATCCAAAAATCAACGGCTGAACATCGCTAATCAGAATCCACTTATTTCAATTAATAATGTGAGTGTCGCTCGTGTCGACATGGTTCGTAATCTGGGTCTGTTGATGGACGAAGACCTTCGCTTTGAACAACATATAGCAAACTTAGTTAGAAACTGTTTTTACCGCTTAAAAATTCTATACAAGTTGCGTAGACACTTATCGATACCACTCCGCGAACAACTAGTAGAATCTTTGGTGTTATCGAAATTAAATTACTTAGATGCAGCCTATGGGCCGAGACTCCTGGCCAAAACTGCTGGTCTCATCCAACGAGTGCAGAATGCGTGTGCTCGCTATTGTTACGACATACCACCCCGTAGCCACGTGACGCCTTTTCTCAATAATCACAAAATACTGAAAATGAATCTACGCCGAGATATGCATTTAGCTACGCTTCTGTTTGGACTTATAAAAAACAAAGCTCCTACGTACTTATATACGAAGCTAGTTTGGATGAGTGATAATAGTAAATATCCTAAAAGATCAGTATCGTGCCCACTTCGTGTCCCTCCGCATAAATCCACGGCCTTCCGTGGTAGTTTCAAATATAGTGCAACTAAGTGCTGGAATAACCTGCCACCCCCACTGCGAAATCTTACTAATGTAAATAATTTCAAGATCAATTTAAAGTTTTCACAACTTCTTTCACAGATCTCCAGCACAGGAAACAGAGTAAATGAATAGACACTTAACTAATTGATATTGGATGCTTATTAATTTAATTGATTGCGACACTTATACATATTTAATTTTATTATTCCATTATGGCTAATTATTATTATATTACAATTATATTACAATTATTATACAATATATCAAAATCGCTTGACATTATTATACAATAAATCTATTACATATTATTTGTCTAATTTGTTTTAATATATCTAAGTTGTTTAATTAAGCAATATACAACATTTAACCTAGTTAAATTATTTTATGCTAATTTAAATTTTATTTCTGCATGACATCCTATAAATTATTTATTTTACATTGAATTATTATGCCATCACATCTACAAATTGTTTTATTGTCCTCTAGCCGCTCGAGGCTTCGGCTGAAAATCAGCGCTGCAATTGTACTTGTACTTTTGCAGCACCATGCTGAGCTGAGGCCCATTAGCAGTACAATATAAAGTTTCTATGTACTTACCGTGCTTGCAATATTACACTACCTTTGCTAGCTTATAAGTTAATTGTACCTACTTATAAAATTTTGTATTTGTTGCTATTTGTATTTTGTCATTGTACGCTAATAAATTATTTTTCTTTCTTTCTTTCTTTCTATCCTCATTCCGCCCCATTGGTCCTATTAATGTCCTTGGCAAGCTGCTAGAAAGACTAATCACTGATCGCCTTGTGTACCATCTCAACCTCAATAATATTAGTAGCAATAAACAATTTGGATTCATGCAGCAAGTCTCTACCTCCCAGGCCATCTCTAACGCTATCAACTTAATCAAATCCAAAAAATCTCTCGGGAAACATGTCATCACCATTTCACTCGACATAAAAGCGGCGTTTGATAACGCTTGGTGGCCCGCTATTTTCCACAGGTTACGCCACTATAACTGCCCCAGTAACATATACAATATTTTATTAAGCTACGTCACTAATAGAACAATAGGCCTCACGTTCTCGGATATAGACATCACAAAAAACATGACACGCGGCTGCATTCAGGGCTCCCTCTGTGGTCCCACTATGTGGAATCTTATCATGGACGAGCTCCTGGATCTCGACCTCCCCGACAATTGCCACACACAAGCATTCGCTGACGACGTTCTACTTACCATACACTCAACCAATCTCACTACATTAGAAAACACTACTAACCTCGCCCTACACAAAATCAATGAATGGGGCAACAGCGTCAAATTACGCTTTGGCCCTGAAAAAACCACCATCACTGGCTTCACCAACAAATCCACACAATTAAACATTCACATTAACAACACCAAACTTAAATTCACAAAACAATTCAAATACTTAGGAATTATCATCGATGACAAATTTAGATTTATCAAACACGCAAACTACATCATCGAAAAAGCCAAACACATCTTTTACAAACTTCTCATATACACAAGACCCACATGGGGCATTCACTCTGACAACATCACCATTATATATAACCAAGTAATCACCCCCATTATTACTTACGCAGCATCTATCTGGTCGAACGCTCTAAACTACAAACTCGTTAACAAAAAACTCCTCTCTCTACAACGACTATTCGCCATCAAAATCATACACGGTTTCCGAACCAATAGTACTATAACATCTATCACACTCGCACAATTGACACCCCTCCCTGACAAAATAAAAAGCGTCTCCGACATTGAAACATCTAAACTCACTGGCACATCATCATTCCTCCCACCTGACATCCCTCTCGAAAAACCCTCCCCTCCATCATCTCTCCTTCACCCCTTCCTCCGAGAACCCATAACCTTCCTTGAACTAAACTCATTAAGAGAATACGACGAACTTCACACTACCGAGGCATGGAACATCTTCACTGATGGCAGTCGCCACGATAACGTGGTAGGAGCGGCCTTTGTCGCTTTCGACCCACCAGTAACCTCAACCACCACCAAAAAGTACAAATTACACTCCTCTTGCTCTGTATTCCAAGCAGAAATGCTGGCCATCGAAAAGGTGTGCGAGTGGATAAACAACAACAACAACATAACTCAACACTCATCCTGTTACATCTTCTCCGATTCAAAATCTGCCCTCCTAGAACTCTCCAACCCCTACAGTCACAATACATTCGCAGTCAACATCTTCCACCACCTACACAGTCAAAACTAAAAATATTAACATTCATTTTGCATGGGTCAGGGCACATATTGGTATCCCTGGAAACGAGATAGCTGACACAGCAGCTAAAGCTGCGGCCTCCCTACACAAGCAACCAGACTATTACTACACACCTATATCACACATTAAACACAAATAAACTACAGCTTCTCACCTCCTCACAAGAACTCTACGAAAAATCTCCCGGCTCCATCTACACTAAACAACTTCTTTACTATCCACAGTCAAACTCACCTTTCCAATAACCCAATATCTCACCAACCACGCATTCCACAAATCATACCTACACAGATTTCACATAACTAACAATGACCTCTGCCCCTGTAATAACACCGACTCACAAACATTTCAACACCTCATATACAACTGCCCCAGATTTGAGTCATCTCGCCTAACATTTATTAATAGTTGCAGCGTCAATCACATTGATCCCCAGGACCCCCTTATAGTCAAAAATGAAGAAACTTGTCTAGTCTTGTCTTGTCTTGTCTCGTCTCGTCTCGTCTCGTCTCGTCTCGTCTCGTCTCGTCTCGTCTCGTCTCGTCTCGTCTCGTCTCGTCTCGTCTCGTCTCGTCTCGTCTCGTCTCGTCTCGTCTCGTCTCGTCTCGTCTCGTCTCGTCTCGTCTCGTCTCGTCTCGTCTCGTCTCGTCTCGTCTCGTCTCGTCTCGTCTCGTCTCGTCTCGTCTCGTCTCGTCTCGTCTCGTCTCGTCTCGTCTCGTCTCGTCTCGTCTCGTCTCGTCTCGTCTCGTCTCGTCTCGTCTCGTCTCGTCTCGTCTCGTCTCGTCTCGTCTCGTCTCGTCTCGTCTCGTCTCGTCTCGTCTCGTCTCGTCTCGTCTCGTCTCGTCTCGTCTCGTCTCGTCTCGTCTCGTCTCGTCTCGTCTCGTCTCGTCTCGTCTCGTCTCGTCTCGTCTCGTCTCGTCTCGTCTCGTCTCGTCTCGTCTCGTCTCGTCTCGTCTCGTCTCGTCTCGTCTCGTCTCGTCTCGTCTCGTCTCGTCTCGTCTCGTCTCGTCTCGTCTCGTCTCGTCTCGTCTCGTCTCGTCTCGTCTCGTCTCGTCTCGTCTCGTCTCGTCTCGTCTCGTCTCGTCTCGTCTCGTCTCGTCTCGTCTCGTCTCGTCTCGTCTCGTCTCGTCTCGTCTCGTCTCGTCTCGTCTCGTCTCGTCTCGTCTCGTCTCGTCTCGTCTCGTCTCGTCATGCACATGCACGAGTGTCTGACACTAGTCTGATGTTTGCAATATGAGTGTCTGAAACTAGTCTACTGAATGTATTATTGACAATGATTATCAGGAATATGCTTAAGATGACTATGCTAATACTGAACTTGATAAATAATGATCTTGGTACTATACAAAAATACAGTAGGTACGGTCTGATAGATAGGCCACGAATATCGCTTCGACGAATTGACTTTGAAAATTCAGTTAACTTTTTTCGAAAGGGAAACACAATGAAAAAGTTGATACTTGGCAATAACTAATAGTATAGTCTGTCAAGAAAGTCGTGACAATAAATGAGGGCGCTACTGTTATTTAACTGGTATCATTTGTACTAGGACTAGAATAATTAAGATAATTGTAATGTTATTGTTAAATTTAACATAAGCACATAATTTATCAATCATATATATTATGTAGATATTATAATCATAATTGAGCTTAAAATTAAGTACATCATAACAAATTGTGTTGTTTATGTGCCTAAAACGGCAGTGGAGCTGTGAGTTCGATCCCCGCCGGCAGAAGCAATGTGAATTTCACTTTGTGGAATTTATAAGTACTAGTCAAACGATATACCATCTGCTGCGGTGAAGGAAAACATCTTGAGGGAAACCGCATGTCCTAAAAGAAATTCTATGGGCATGTCAGATTCACCAACCCGCATTAGGGTGTGTGATTATTTATAAGGTGAAACCCGTATAAATATTATTAAAAGACTGGTTCTAATTCAAAAGTTAAAAACTATATGCCACAGTAAATTTCAGCCACTTTGAAATAATAATGATGCAATAATGATATCAACATTAGAAAGAAAATTTAGTTGAAAGTATAAAATAAACAGATTTAATCAAAATAAAACAATTTTTCTGTTCTGATTTTTATTTTTGTAAGAAATGCCAATAGATGTAATAATCTGCTTAAAATGCTCAAGACTGCTATCATAACCCAAGTCTTCTTGACAACGGCAAGCAATTTTCTTAATGAAGGAACTTCCTTTCGTACCGTGTGAAAGAATTGTATCTTTTCAGCATTCAGCATTTTTTTGGGTCGCCCACTGCGATGTTTTCCAGGTGTGGTGAATTTGCCATTGTTGTTGAAACTTTCATTTACAATACGACGGACTTTCTGATTTGCCTGAAATCATCATTTTATCATCGTTCAGAAAAGAATATTTCATACTATAATTATATAATAATAATAATAATAATAATAATAATAATAATTTATTAGCAGTCCAGTTAATATACAAAAAATATATCCGTGGAAGCCACACTAGGCAAAGCCTGTGTCGTGGCTATCAAACATACACGTTTAACAGAGGACTTAGACATAAGTTTGTAGTACAATAATAAATTAAAATTTAGACAAAATATAAAATAAAAAGTGAGACAAATCATAATATTAAATGTGTGTGTGTGTGTGTGTGTGAGTGTATGTAAGTATGTGTATGTGTGTGCGTGGGTGGGAGGTGTATGTTGTGTGTTTAGATATAGATATTATCAAGATTTTAGGCAGGTTTTCTAAGAAGTTGTTCTATTTCATGATAGGTCAGTTTCGAGATAATTTCTTTAGCTTTGATCTGTACTTCACGGGTTGTGTTATGTTTAAGTTCATGCTTATTGACAATTTTATTGTATATGTACGGAAACATGTGTTTTTGGTAACGTTGTGCAAAACTGGTATTACTTCTATTTGTAGCAATTTTAAAAATTCTATATTTAAGCAAATCCTTATAATTTGGCAAATTTAAAACTGTTTTGTGAGTAGTGACGATGGAGCGAAGGATGTACAGTCCTCTAACACTTAGTAGGTTAGCCTCTCTGTAGAGAGTGGCGGTAGGGAATCTGATAGGCTTTTTAAACATTACCTTTAGAACTGATCTTTGTGCTCTTTCTAGCGGTAATAGGTGAGATGCAGATGTACCGCCCCAAACGCTTATACAATATGTTAAAATAGATTCACAAAGTGAAGTGTATATAGTCCTTAGCAGGTCAACACTAGCAACATCCCTAAGTTCCTTAATAACATATATCAGCTTTCTAGTTCTTGCTGTAAGTGCCTTTATGTGCTCCTTGTAGTTAAGTTTCTCATCTATAATAATGCCTAGATATTTGATTGACGTTGTCCTTTGAACTTCATTGCAGTTACATTCAACATATGTACTTTTATTTAGGTCACAAGTGTGAATAGGTATGGCAGAAGTAAACGTAGGTGAGGAAGCACTAGTTTTATGAAAACATATATATTTCGTTTTGTCGGTATTTAAAGTTAGCAGGTTATCATTCAACCATTTCGCTATAATCTCCATTCCTTGTTCTGCGCTTTGCAAACAGTTTTTCCAGGTGGTGTCATGAAATATTATTGACGTGTCATCTGCATATCAAATGATTTTTGCATTTTTTAGTGGTAGTTGGTTCAGGGTATTTAGATAAATTAGGAATAACGTCGGACCCAACACGCTACCTTGAGGAACCCCAAAAGATGTTTCCTGTTTTGTGCTGAGCCAGGTATTTAGCTTTACACACTGTTTCCTGCCTGTAAGGTAGTTACGGAACCATTCCAGAGCAATTCCCCTTATGCCAATGCTTTCTAGCCTTCGTAGCAAGATCGGAATAGATACAGTGTCGAAGGCCTTAGCTAGGTCTAGAAAGACACCAATACATACACTGCCACTGTCCAGATGGTCAACTATGTTATTTGTCAGTAGACTCACTGCATCTTCAGTTGATTTATTTTTCCGGAAACCAAATTGAGTATCAGATAAAATATTATTATGGTCTAAATATTTAACTAAGCGTCTGTTAACTACTTTTTCTAATATTTTTGCAAAAACAGGGAGAAGTGATATAGGCCTATAGTTATCTGGTACGTTGGGTTCTCCACCTTTGTGTATTGGTACTATGACAGCAGTCTTCCAATTTTTGGGGATAATCCCAGTTGCTAGACTTTGATTAATTATGGTTGTGAGTGGTTCTGTTATATACTGTTTAACTTTCCTAAGTAAAAGGTTGGAGACACCATCGAGGCCTGAAGCACTATCCACTTTAAGAGTCATTATTATATCTTCTACTTCTTTGTTATCTGTAGGCCCAAGAAAAAAAGAATGGACTAGAGCAGAGTGGATTGGTACTTTTTGTGCCAAGATATCTTGAGTCGTGTTTAGTTCTTGTATTATATTATTAGCATAATTTTGTCCAATTGATACAAAGAATGTGTTACAGGAATTTACTGCACTTTGCGGACATTTATCAATCGATATCAGCTCGGATGAGTTGGTTTCTGTAATGGGTTTTTTGTGTGTAATTTGATTAATGGCTTGCCATAGTTTTTTTGGTTGGTTTTTGTATTTCACTAGAATTTCTGTTTCATACGCATTCTTTACTTTCCTTAGCAAATTTATGTAGAAGTTACGATATCTACTGTATACTATAGTTTTCACGTCTCTGTTTAGTTCATTTCTAGCTTCTAGATGTAGTTTGTCTTTTACCCGAGAGCACCTTAGAAGCCCCTGGGTCATCCACGGCTTCATAACTATTTTCGATCTTCTAATTAAAGTTGTTCTGGAGTTTGACTTGATTATATTTTTTATAATATCTAATAAAGTTTCAGTTTGCTGAGTGACATTTTGAATGTTATTTAAGCGAAACCAGTCTACGTTACTCAACTCTTCTGCTACTGTTTTATAGTTTAAACTTATTTTGTATTTGGGGATATTTAGCGGAATTCGTGCGTTATTTGATAAACCTGTGATTACCAGATCATGATCAGACACAGCTGATGGACAGACGATTGTATCAACATCCATGTTACCTTTAATAAATACGTGGTCTAGACAAGAACTGCCCCTGGTAGGTTTATTTAAAACCGGTCTTAACCCTATTTCTGCCATGGCACATAGATAAGAATTTGTGTCAGCAGAGTCAGTATTTATGATATTGATATTAATGTCACCAGTGAATACCGTGCATGGTTTTAAATTTAATGTTTGTGTAGTGCTATGTAATGAATTAACAAAAGAATCAATACTCTTGAAGGATGGCGATCTATAGACGCCTAATACGGTAATTACATTTGGTATAATTATGCAAATACATTCTGCGTCTTCAATATTGGGTTCGCAAACCCGTGGACACCACTTGTCCTTTACATAAGCGACCACTCCGCTTGCTTTGTTAATATATTTCGTTGTATGAAACGTCCTATAACCTTCAATATGAAATAATATTGAATTTTTGTTAAGCCAACATTCTGTCAGAATAATAACATCAAAGTCGATATTGATCCTTTGAAGAGTAACGTGGAAGTTATTAAAATTATGACTAAGACTTCTAATATTTAATGTTATGATTTTAATATTGTGTTTCTGTATTAAATGAATAGCATCCTCTACACTATTTATTGAATGGCACTTTATAGGGTACGAATTATCCATACATTGCATAGCGTCAAGTGATGTCATTGTTATTTGTATAACCCAATAAGAAAAAGAGAAATTTATAGGTTACGAACAGTGCCGTTCTATAATATTTTAAAAACATGTATATAGATGCCTGCGAGGAAGGTATGAAAGAGTACAGAATGTATAATGTGCGGGTTATATTGTAAGTTAGAGTGTTGTTTATAGGTTTTGTATACGTGTAATGTGTAATGTGTGCCAGTTTCCGAGCGTTAATGTATTGTTGTATAGTCCTTTTGTATATTGTATTGTGTGTAGATAATGTGTAAAGTTGTGAATAGTTATTTCGTGTATACATAAACAAAACAAAATTATGGTGATAATTGTTTACAAAATAAATTAATGCATAGGAAAAGCCAAAAGAATATAGTGACTTAATTAGGGTTTGCCTGAAAGATAGTTGCTGGTGTTGTTGTAGTCGAAATGCCCATGTACTTGTCCAGATCTTCGATAGAATGTATGCATATTGCTGAATGTTTGTTGTTGGTAGTGCTTTCAGCTTTTCTAATAAATATAGAACCGTTCCGTAGCCAGCAAAATTGAAATCCATTGGTTTTAGCTCTATTACGGGCCTCTCGAAATAACAGCCTGGTTTCTTTGGTAATACGCTCGTTTATGAATATTTTAGATGTGGTGCCTTTAACAATGTTTTCCGATGTGATATTTCTCCTCGATTTAGCGGCGGCGAAAAATTCATCTCTCTTTGTTTTCCTGGTTAGTTTTACCACAACGGGTCGCTGTCGAGTTGATTGTTTGTCAACGTTGAGTTTTGGCCCTGCTCTTACTATTTCACTTATATCATACTCTTGTAGTGGTACGCTAATTTTTTGCGAAAGTGTTAAAAGTAAGTGTGAGAGATTTTCGTTATTTTCTTCGGGAATTCCACATATTTCAATCTCATTTTTCAGATTGTTTCGTTCTAAAACATTAACGGTTGTTTGTAGACGGGATACGGATAGTTTTAGGCAATTAATTTCTACATTTTTTTCATCTATTATTTTTTTAAAGTCTATAAATAGCTGTGACATTGATGACGAGGAGCTTGCAAGATGCTCCTTCAGTTCTTGTACGTCCTGTCTAAGTAAGCTGATATCACTATTTGTTTGTTTCAGTTCTTTGACCTCTTCTCTTAGTTCTCGAATTTCGTAAATTAATTCAGTTATTGATGTATCCTGTGCTAATGTATTTTTGCCTCGTGAACCACGTACTGAGTTTATATTGTCAATCGAATCATCATGAGTATTTAATGTAGTGTTACGTACCGGCGTATTCGTATTTCCATTTTTCGGCAGCGAACTTAAACAAATTGGGCATAACCAAGTTTGTTTGTAGGTCATAGAAAACTTAAGAAAACATTCTGTGCTTATATTAATGCATAGCAAATCATA
The DNA here is from genome assembly GCA_963082885.1 of Parascotia fuliginaria. Taxonomy (NCBI): domain Eukaryota; kingdom Metazoa; phylum Arthropoda; class Insecta; order Lepidoptera; family Erebidae; genus Parascotia; species Parascotia fuliginaria. Next base: position 8,978,293 of record OY720199.1, on the reverse strand, counting down.
TCTATATTTGCATTTTGAACAATCCATAAAATTTTTATTTTTAATATTCTTACCGCAACCATTGCAAGTTGTATACGGCGGCGACATGTTAATCGTACTCTGTGCTCTTGATCAGTTTCTCTATATCTTGCACTACTCTGCGCCTGCAGCCCGCACGTTCCGGACTAACCCGAACAGTCACGATCGTATCCGAGTGCAGCGCGAGCCGGCGCGCGCGAACGTCGCGAGGTCGTATTCAAATAATTACCGGTTTATTGTTTACTAATTGGATAAGTGTTAATTGTTATATCACCACAATGCGTTGAGATATCGACAATTGGTTTTCGACACTATCAGCTGCAACAATTGTTCTTGGAATGTATAATATTGTGACAACGGAATATTTACTTTTTACTAGTTATTGCAAATTATTAGTGAGGAAGGAATTGACACAGTTACTGTCCTATCGAGTGACGTACGACGAATGATATACTTATATACAAGTGTAATAAAAGTATCAAAACCATCAAATTGATCTATAAACTGTTGTAGATTATGTAATACAACACAAAATATCGCATTGTAAACATTATATGTAATTATCTTAAACAACGATTTTATTTAGCATCTCTAATTAGAATATGTGTAGATATAAGTAAAACACTATTACATACCAGTCATTTTATCTGTACGTGCGTACACCATGGAAAATGATTTCTCTACCAGCACTTCGAATAGATTTACTCATGATGACAGTATTTCTGTTAATTCATAGTACAAACACTACTAATTTGTAACTTTAAAAATAATTTTGTTGTTAATACACAATAAAATTATCAGAATCAGAGGTTGACATTTAAACTACCACCATCTTAGAGCAGAGTGGACACGCGCTCTATTTCCCTTGCGCAAAAGTCTGCCACTTTCGGCGGGGGACGGGGTAACGCGAGCAACGCACACTAATTACAATGTTAACTACTAATGCATTTTTAAATCGCGTCGTTATACACGCACACAATAAAATTATTACACACTAGCTTAAACTAAACACACACAATCACATTCACACACAGGGACATCTATCAGTTTACGCTTCCTTAGCGTAGACCAGTCAGAGCTTGACTCTGTCGATATTTAGTATCGATGTTTAGGATTTCATATAAGTACGCGAAAGATTTAATTATTTTCATGATTATTATGTTTACTTATTAAAATGAGCATTATCTTATATTATATAGAACAGTTTTAGGTAATAATAATCTATTATAATTTTAAGGTTTTTTTTTATTTAAGCACTTTGAAATAGATGAAAGTAAAGTAAATAGTTCATAAACATGAATTAACTAGAAGTAATTCTGTTAATTCATGTTTATGTCAATATTACAGGAAGAATAAAACAGTGTTTCTAACTAGCACACTTTTTTGTAATTATTATCAAAAAGCCCGTCCCGTCATACGGTCGGGCTAAATTTATTTGTTAAACATTGTTCGACAAACAAATCTGGTTATGCGGTCGGGCTCTCCTACTATGTTTACTAATGTTTATTCAATACTTCCGATCCCTGATAGTACGGAACCCTCGGCGCGCGAGTCCTACTGGCATTTAGCCGTTTTTTTTGAAGTTATACTTCTTTTGGCGCGATTGGGAAAAATGATGAGAGTGAATTTTTACGATGCGCGCGCACACCGACAGAAAAAAGCAACACCCTGAAGCTAGTTGCGAACCTTTTACACACTGAAGTTAGTTGCGGATCTTTGTGTGTCGTATTAGTACAAATAATCAGTGTGAATAAATAAAAAATATATTGGCGTTTATATCAATTCAAATATTTATGTATGTATGCGTTGTATTATTATTTGGTATTTTTGGATTGTTACGCCAAAGAAGTATAACTTCTTACGTGCGTACATGAGTACCCACTCTTTTTTTTTATTTTACTACTGCGCACAAGGATGTATGTTCAATAACCACCACCTGTTGAAATTTGTTCTAGTGTGGATTAAAGATAGTAATTAATTATTACGTGTCAATTTTACGTGTATTATTCCTAAGTATGTATGTATATTCAAACCAAATAATACTTTGAATTAATTATCTGTTGCTAGTAAATTTCGTTCCAACTAAGCAGAGCTTGTATTTGGAGGATTTTTGTTCTGATTACATAGTAACAAGACACTGACATGAGAATGTATGAGTAGATTTTTATTAGAGAGATATTTTATCTGTTCAGATAACAAAAAAACAACAGAATATATTTCAGAAAGTCTTTATTTAAGTAGGTATAATAAAATACTGAAAAACTGTGCAATTTAAATTAACCTTACAAATCTAGTTTAACTAATCCTAGGTAATGCAATAAGAGGAGGTAGCGCACAGCGAGTTTACTTGCTAAAAATTGAGCAGCCTGCCGCTTAAGGGTAGGAAGGAGTAGCTGTGCTGGCAGCACAGCTACTGTCCTTTAAGCTGCTAGTCAGATACTTGTACGTTTAGGAACCCACTTATATGGTTCCTACAATATTGGACGCGACTCGAGGCGCTGCTTCTTTTGAAAATCTAAAACAAACATAAAAAAAATAATTTAATACTGGAAAACCAATATCGATATTTGTGATTAAACTGTCTCATCTCTAATTATGTTAAAGTGTGACCAGTTTCTTAAAAATAAATACGCTTATTTTTGTAAGAAATGAGCAATTATCTTTCGGAATAAAGTGCACTTATCTTGTATATTTTGATTTATAATCTCATTTCACTTGTTCATTTAATATTATTTTGTGCATTACTTGGTAAAAAAAACATTGGTTTTAATTAAAAATAAATAAATATGGGAACGGTGACACAATAATGTACATCCAAAATGAAACTTATTAGATATGTCAACAAGGCGAGATATAAAAAAGGAAAGGTTAGTTTTTATGTTAATTCAACTTAAAATATTACCCCAGATTGGAGTATTGATGATAAGCCTGGCAACACTTGTTGATTAGCATTTTATTTGGTTAAATTGCTAATTTAATGCCTTATTTAATAATATTAGAACAAAATAATACTTACAGGTGGAATGTAATATTATCCTTTTGTAGACTTGATGTCGCTGAACGCTTTTTACACCAAAATACACTGCAATTCGGCATTTCTATTGAGACGCTATTACGCATGCACTGATAGGTGACTTATGATGCGGAACGCGCGTCAACTAGTTTTATATAACGGGTATGACCGGTGGGCTGGTACCTTTGGCAGAGGGGTACGCCTGTCAGTGGCCTCTCCGGTTGGTTTAATGCTCTAAGACCACCATAGACATGTTAATACTAGTGGTGAGCGTTGAATGAACGAACCGTTTTTTTAGACTGTTTATCTCGCATGAACGGTAGACTAGTTTCTGTCTACCAATAAACTAGTTTACTCGTGAACGAATAAGCCGTGCGATGACTGCGATGACTCGACGATCGACAAGAACGAGAATGAACGACCGACAACATTCCGATTTCCGAGTAAACATACTTTAGACCTTATGAACCTGAAGGAACACGAAGTACGAACTAATCTTCAAAGACTAGCCGTCGACACAACGACGTGTTGTTTTGTAGACTAGTTTTGGTCGTCGACGACTGTCGACAAAATGACATGTTGTTTTGCCGACTAGTTTCGGCCGTTGACGACCGTTGACAAAACAATGCGTTGTATAGTTGACGGCCGAAACTAGTCGAAAATGAAACTGTTTTTTAAACTAGTTTATCGTTGACGCTAAACGGTCTCGTTGCGTTGTGTCGAAATACGTCAACGACCCACCACTAGTAAATACTGGGTTGCCTAATTAAGAAAAATATTAGTTCCGATTTTATTCTTTTCACGACTTTCTTGACAAACTGTAACTCAATTAGTTACTTTTTGTTGCATCAAATATATAATTGTAACTTGATTAACGAATAATCGACTACAATAGTTTCATAAATTGGTCACCCTATCGTTACTGCCTGCATCAATTCAACGAAATGTGACATTTGCCTAACGACGCTGACGTTGTCAAATGTCATAGGATGCAGTAAAAAAATTGTTGTTGGGCCGATTATTTATAGGCGGGAATGTGCCGATCAGGTTGTTTACAAGATTAATACGAATAGTGGACCGCGACCTGACCGTTTAGTGCAAGTGCAAGTGGCAGCGTGTGCGAGTGTGGAGTGTATGTTATGTGTAGTGAGCGCGCGAGATGAGCGACGCGAAGTACTTCGTGTGGGGCGGTGCGCGGTGGCGCGAGGTGGACAGGTCGTCGGGCGCGGTGGCAGGCTGGCGGCGGCGCGCGCATTTCGTGTACGTGCGTCACGGGAGATTGCGCGTGGCGTCCCGCCGGCGCGTGCTGGCGGGGCTGCAGGCGCTGCATGACGGACGCCCCAGCGCTGCCGGCCTCGGCCCGCGCCTCTCTGTACGCAGGTTGGTTCTACGAGCACTCACAACAGTCACTTCAAGTTGCTGCTGTACATTGATGTTACTGTGTCTATATTCCAACACTACCTGAACAGTCATCAACAATGATACAAACATGAGACTGAGCCGTGTATAGTGTTGATATCGTTAGTTTGTGTTCCATGTTATATAAATAGTTGTATGTTGTAGTGTGGAGGCAGCAGCGCCACACAAGAGAGTGCACGAGCCCGCACCGTTACACTGTGGGCATCACCACTGCTGCATGCACACACATGGGTAAGTTACTTACATGTCGCTAAACTTGATAATTATGTGTGTCATCATCAACCTGCTAAATTGTAGTACATGTTTGGACATGGCACTATGTTATGTTATGTTTTCTACAAGTACTTTGTGTTGTGCCTTCATTTGTCCTGCATGTAGATTTGTCAATACAATTTTAAGTTTCATTATTGTATAATTAGTACATTAATAGTGTAGTCATTAAAGTGTTGTACACTAACTGATTGTGTTAGTTAAAGCTGTATTGTGTGAGCTGTACACAGTAAAGTAACATCTGTCTGTGTACACAAATTGCGTGTAGCACAAGTACTGTTATGTACAAATCCTATTAATATTGTAAATGCGATAGTTTGTGTGTGTGTTTGCACTCAGTGCCTAAACGACTTAACCAATTTAGATGAAAATTAGTATGCAGATAAATTCAGAGATGGACATAGGCTACATTTTATCCCAAAAATTAATTGGTCTGGTTCCCGGAGGAAACAACAAAAAATATTTTATGCGCAGGCAAAGTCATGAAGCGCAGCTGGTATTGTGTAGTTATGTTTAACTAGTGGGATACTTTTTTTTATATATATATTAGCCTACCAAAGTGACTCCACCCCGCCTGATGGTAAGCAGGCAGTGGAATCCAGAAGTGGTGGCCACTATACCAAAAGCTATCGTCTTAAACTGCTGGTATGGTGGCCTCCACTATGGCGGCTGGGAATGGGGTTAGGGGAAGGGAATGAGGGAGGTGAGGAAAGAGGAAAGGGGGGAAATTAGGCCTCCAGCACTCTCACTCACCGAACGAAACGCAGTAGTACGGATACTACTACTCTTAAGTCGATCTTCTATGAGAGGGTAGTACTTCCCCGGACAATCCGGCCCATTCATGCTGCGTAGATCTACTACCATCAAAAATATCCATACTGACTAAATATCCATTCTACATTTACAGATTGTTAATTTTTTTCCAATTTTTATTGTACAACCAATACCCTTTTTTAATCTTACTTATACCTATATGTTTTTTTTAGACTGAGATTAGATTAAGTGCTAAGTGTAGACTTAATTACAGGTTGCAACAGCATGCAACATAAGTGGTTAAGTATGAGATGTTGAACCAAACATGGAGGCACTATCCTGCACCATGTATTCAAAAAAGTGAGGAGAGTGTTGTGTATACATTTATGTAGTTAGCATGCTTATAAACACTCTAAATGTATTACAAACTTGCCTTACATTTCATAATTTTACAAACAGCCTTATGAAATACTAGCGCGACGCTAATTACGTTTACTGCAGCCAAGGGTTCGAAAAAAACCAAAGTTACTTATAATTAATTTAATTAAAGAAAAGAAGTTACAAATTTTAAAGTGAAACCTATTTGATGCAAGAATATGGAATGATAATTTTTATGAATAAAATAACTAAAATTAATTTGCTGCGTCGTTGCGTCGTCGGCGATTGAAGTACAGGCGTCGTCGCACACCTGCATACTTGCTGTGTCGGCATATCCATCCTAGTTTCCATAATATTTTTAATAATTTTATAGACTTGCTGTGTCGTTGTTATTGGTTAGGGATCCGTACTTAACACACTCTTACTTATGATTTGTGTTAAACTGTACACAATATTTCTTTTTATTTATACCATTAAGTTACAAACAAGCATACCTGTCTAATGGTAAGCAGTTACCGTAGCCTATGGATGCTGGCAACACCAGGATCATCAGTAGTGAGTTGCCGACCCTGTTAAAAACTCCTTTTTTGAAGAACTCCATATTGTAGTCTCTTGGGAAAACCTCGATGGGGAGCTTATTCCTCATCCTCATTGTACGAGGGGGAAAGTTTCTCTGAAACCTCACTGTATGATATGTAACCATTGTGCACCTGGAGTACGTTTCAGGTAATGTTACCTGTATTATCTGTTACCTTTCTGCAGTGTTAATGTTAATACCTATGTATTATGCGCCTGTGTGTGTGTGTGATTTCGTGACTCACAGCAATTTCACAACACCTGCTGCTGCTTGCGTATTTAAACGTTTCCAATGTGATACATAAATGAACTTTGTTGTGGCAGGTGTAACAACAACAGTAGCAAGCAGTGTGGGGAGCGCTGTGAGCCCGCGCCACCTGCGCCCCTCCCTGACGTCGGCCCCGCGCCGCAGCGCAGTGATGCGCCTGTCCTGCAGCCCGAGCGCGCGCTGGCTGGCACCGAGGCACCCCGCCCCCGGGACAACACTAGGCGCGCGCCGCCGCTCGATCTGCTCCTCGATGTGCGAGCGCCTCCCGCCAAGCGACGCCGCAGCGACACGCCCGCCGACTCGCCCGAGCGCACCCTCACCAGCGAGAGTGAGTCGTCGCGGGAAGCTTGCAAGGAGCTCACTATCTCCGAGTCGGACGTGTCAGCTTTGCGCAGCTTCGTAGCGCGCACCAGACGAGACGCGCTCCAGCGCTTCGACCGCGATGACCTCTACAAGCGCGCGCTCTTCTACGCCATCAACCCGCTGGTGACCGTCGCGCGTTGTCCTCGCACCGAGCGAGCTCTGAGGGAGAGGTCCGCTGAAGCGCTGCCGCACTTTGCCGCGCGTCTTGGTCTCGCGCCCGCTCACGACGACAAGGAGAACCGCGGCGCGCGCAACAAACACCACCGAGCCGCCCACACGCGTAACTCGCTGCGACAGAGGAACCATACTACTGACAACAAGAGTGCAAGCAAGCGAGCCTCGCTGCCACACAACACGAGCAAGTACGTAGAGCTCACTGACGACAGTGACGCACGACCACGACAGAGACCACTTGCAACTAAGAGTAAACGCAACTCAGTGCGAACAAACGTGAGAGCTGTGCACAGTAGCGACAGTGATGAACATAGAGGTGAGCCGCGACACAGCACCGACACAGACAGCGACGACAGCAACATCGGTGCTGACAGGAAGAAGCGCGATTCATTACGTAAGAAGAATGTAACTGTCATAGAGGACAGCGACAGTAGCGTCGAGGACACCGACAAAGACTTCAAGAGCAAAGCCACGCCCACGGTGGAGAAACGCAAGTCCTTAAGACACACAGTGCACACTACACGGAACGTAGAAACTTCGAGTAACGAAAAAAAGCGCGAACTTATTCTAAAACATAAGACTGTGACAACAAAACCAAGTGAAATCTCCGATAGTGACAGTGAGCTCAAAAGTGAACAACGACGGCTTTCTCTGCGCAGAAGGACAACGAATACTAACGTAGAGAATAATGACAAAAAGCGCGAGAACGTTAAACCAAGTGCAAGCAAACGTGAAGAAGCTCGTAAAGTAGTGCAGAACAATAATGTAATAAATGATAGTGATTGCCAGTCTAAAGCTGAACCGAGTCGAGCAAAACGTACAGAGAGTCCGAAGAAGCCTGCGAAGAGTAAGGGTCGCAGCGACAGTACCGTCCCTAGGCCAGGTCGCCCGCCACCCGGGACAGGCGACCCGCCCACCACCAGCGTCGCGGGACCCTCGCACACTATCAGCAAGCGGTGAGTCACACTGTTGTAACTGTATACTTTGTCTCTGTGTAGTGAACTATCGACGAGCAGGTCTAGCGCGTGTCTTAGTTGACGGACAGACTATGAATTTGGTGAACTAGAATGATCTTAAGTGACATCAAAATTTAGTGTATAACGAAATTTAGTTGGTCACTAGAAATGTATGGACTGACACGCAGAGGTCGCGGGTTCGATTCCCGCTCAGTGCAAATATTTGTGTGCATGAACATGGCTATTTGCATTGATCTGGGTGTTTCTATGTATAATATGTATGTATTCTAGAACCCTTATCACAAGCTATTAATATATATGCTTACTTTGGGTCTAGATGGCGTTGTGTGGTTGTTGTGGTATTATTTATTTATTTATTTAAATGTCATAAAGTTGCCCAATAGGCCTGCTAGCTACTACAGCTGCAGTGGTGTATGGTCGACTATAATGTAGATGTCGTGTGTGTAGAGCGTCGGCCCCCGGCTCGAAGGAGTACTCGAACTTGGAGGATCACGCGATCGTGGCGTGGGTGAGCGGCGGCGGGCGCGCGCGCAAGGTCAACGGCAACAGTGTGTGGCGCGATCTGCAGGAACAGTACCCGCGACTTACCGGACGCAGTCAGTATATTACACATTAACAGGATCCTCTGTAGACCGCAGGGTAGTGGTTCCTTGCCGTCACATCATTCATAGAATGAAGAAGGAAGTCAAGTATTTAATAAAAATAACTATTGCTTGCTTCTTTGCAGAAAAGAGAGAGCTTTGGAGGCTCTTTTTTTGTCATTTGAGAATCTATTTTAGTGACTCTTCTAAAACCTTTGACTGTGTAGACCGTAATGCGCTCCCGTGATAATTTAGGTATTATATTATTTCCGACACTCTTTATAATCTAGTCACAAGGTATTTAAATAATAGAGACCAATAATGTGTATATAAATGAAAACTGCTCGTCGGGAGTATTTGTAACAGGGGGTGTTCCACAGGGGACTATAATAGGACCGTTTTGTTTTAAATGATTAGCCGTCCATAAGTGGAATTAGCCCCCTCGTGGGCGCTATTTTTGAAAACCCTTTCAGCAATTTTCTTTTGTCCTTAAGCACGCGAATTATCAAAAATTAAATTGCCGAATGAATATTGAAAAATATTTGTTTCGATAGGATTGTCAAAATGGAAGACCTTTTACCAAAGTGGCGCCAACTGGTGGCGAGAAGTTATCTAAACACCCTCATTATTGCAATATCGTAGTAAATATAGTACATATTGTAGTATTCTTAGAATACCACACAGATTTTGAAACGAATGTGCTATTGGATGTCAAACCTTTATCGTTCGAAGTTGGGGCAATTTATATCAGTGTAATAATACAGAAGTGGTCGTACCGCGCAGGTCGTTCGTGGCACTCGCTGCGCAACCGCTACCTGCGCTACATCTTACCGTCACTGGCTGCGCTGCGCCTGCCGCCCGGCGACGAGTCTCGCCTGCGCGCCGCCGCCGCCACCGGTACTGTGTCGCACACACGCACACACAAGTACACACTCACACTCAACTACACGCTAAATATGTGTGTTGTTGCGCAGGTGAGATCAAGCGCAAGCGCAGCGGCGTATCATCGACGCGACGCAACTCCATCTTCCACGAGCCGAGTGTCAGCGCCGCGTCCGCGCGCCTCCCCCGCGCGCGCCCCCCGCGGGGGGAGGCCTCGTCCCCCCGCGCGCGCCCCCCGCGGGGGGACGAGGCCTCCCCCCGCGGGGACGAGGAGCCTCCGCCGCGCGACACCGACCACAAGAAAACTAGTGGTAAACTTCTTTTTTTTTTGCCTACCAAAGTGACTCCACCCCACCTGATGTTAAGCAGTCAGTGGAGTCCAGAAGTGGTGGCCACTATACCAAAAGCCATCGTCTTAAACTGCTGGTATGGTGGCCGCCACTATGGCGGCTGGGAATGGGGTTAGGGGAAGGGAATGAGGGAGGTGAGGAAAGAGGAAAGGGGGGGAAATTGGGTCTCCGGCGCTCTCACTCACCGAACGAAACGCAGTAGTACAGATACTACTACTCTTACGTCGATCTTCTATGAGAGGGTAGTACTTCCCCGGACGATCCGGCCCATTCATGCTGAAACCAGCGTGGTTATTATGTAAACAACTTGAAAAGTTCTTTCACTTAGCAACAGCTACTGTTGTTATATTATGGTCTATAAGTACTAACGTTATGTATTACAGCAGCTGAACCGCGGCGGTCGTCTACACGCCTCGCCCCGGCGCCGCCCGCCGCGCGCACGCGCAAGCTGTTCAACCCCAATACTGTGATGTGAACATACACACTGTAACAATACGAGTTTTGTTTATATTGTGTGTATAAAGTGCCTTCTTTAAGTAGGTTTTTAACCGACTTCAAAAAAGGAGAAAGTTCTCAATTTGACTAATTTTTTTATGTTTTTTACCTCAGTATTTTCGACCGATTTCGATGAAAATTGATATGTAGATAGATTCGGTGCCGGAGACGAACGGCTACTTTTATCCCAAAAATAGGTCTGGTTCTAGAGGGAGACAAAACACATTTTAGGCGCGGACGAAGCCGCGAGGCGCCGCTAGTAGGTAAATATTAGACTGCATCTCGCTACTTTAATGCACTAACGCGTTTTTGTTATAAAATTATTTGATTCTTTTATAATATTGTGTATATATTTATATCTAAGTATGTTTATAATAATATATAACGATCACAGTTTGCTTCATTTCATTATGTTTTGTTTGTATATAGCTGATTAGTATATAAGTATGTAGTAGTAGGTACAAATACATCACATGGCATTTGAGCTCTTACTTAGTTGTCGTCGATCATCCAGCAGGGCTGGTCATATGTTTGTATCTTTTATCAATAGTTTTTAATAAAAAAAGAGTGTGTGTACTCATGTACGCACGTAAGAAGTTATACTTCTTTAGCGTAACAATCCAAAAATACTAAATAATAACACAACGCATACATAACAGTTAACCTCAAATCTATAAATGCACTTAAAACAGTATATTAAAACCACTTTTACCACTAATATTTAAAATAAATATTTTTACTGATAAATGATCAATAAAAAATATCTATCACCGTCATAAATATAATTGAATTGATATAAACGCCAATATATTTTTTATTTATTCACACTGATTATTTGTACTGATACGACACACAAAGGTTCGCAACTAACTTCAGGGTGTTGCTTTTTTCTGTCGGTGTGCGCGCGCATCGTAAAAATTCACTCTCATCATTTTTCCCAATTGCGCCAAAAGAAGTATAACTTCAATAAAAAAACTATTAAATTGTGCATAACTTTTGATCTTAAATGATAACATTTAACTATTAATTCTCTTGTTTGTACTCGAGCTCATTATTTATTAACAATTACACAACACAAACAAAAACGGTACTTACTGGAGACATGGAACTTTTTAAATTATGAAATGAATTGTGTTATTAGAAGAAACCATTCTAAGATAGTCAAAGTCAAAGTCAAAGCATTTATTTCATTTAGATCATAAAGTATGATGCTTATGAAAAGTCAACATTACATTTTGTCAGCCAATTGACCTACAGCCAGTTCGCTGACGAGGTAGAGCTGTGAGAAGAACTGGCAACAAACTCACGCCACTCTTTTCAATCGCCAGATAATTACAGTTATTTGAATGAGTTACAATTTAAACACTCAACGCAACCAAAGAACCATACAATGTAATTATTACAAATTAACTAATTAATATAATACTAAGATTAAAGAAAGAAAAAGAGGATTTCAATTATTTAGTTTCAACTAGTATGGTAAAATATTTTGATATTAATGCGACTGCTTGTTTTGATTTGATTGTATGGCTCACCTTGGCACAGCCACCGTCGCGAACTGATAATCCAATTAGATGACCAATTAGTCGTTAATTAGTCGCAAAATACCAGAATTAATCGGTCCACAGTTTAAAAGTTATAGGGAGGTATTGGTGGCTGTGAAACTGCTGCTTGTTCTGATTTGATTCATCTATCTCTTATCAATACATATAATAAAATTGGTGTGTCTGTGTGTAATATTGAAATAACCGTGTTTTACTACATGTATATAAATATATATACGGTAAATACACCAATATAACATTTTTTTCAATTTTTGTCTGTCTTGTCTGTTTGTTCCGGCTAATCTCTGAAATAGCTGGACCGATTTTGATGGGACTTTATTGGCAGGTAGCTGATGTAATAAGGAGTAACTTAGGCTACGTTTATTTTAGAAAAATTCTTTTATTTTAGAAAAATATAGTAATGTTGATCGACTGTTAGGCGGAACGAAGTTCGCCGGGTCAGCTAGTCTCTTAATATATATAAATATCCCATGTGGACAGGGCGAGAGGAAAGCCAACTACTGCATGTATTTTCACTTGCCTTTTCTTTTTTTAACTTTCTTATATTAATTATGTTATTAGGTATTATACCTGACAGACACTGTCCTTCCCTAAGATGGAGCCCATAAAATATAATAGTTATAAATCTCAGTCCATATTAGGGGGTAGATGTGTTAATAATTGTTACAAAAATCGGTTTGATTATGTATATCTCGAATGTATATGTTTAGGTAACTCCTCGCTATACATATCCACGTATGTATAGTACATAATGTAAGTAAATAAGTTAGCTTACAACTTGTCGCATTATGAGTTATGTTTTTAATAAATGTTACAATATTATGTTTTGTTTAATTGTGTAATAGATACTAATCAAATATCGAGTGGTTGGTGGTCAACCTAGTGTCAGGGTTGGTTCAGGTCGCCCATAGAGGCATCCGACTTGACCTAACGACTTTTATCAACTTGGTAACAACAGGAACCGACTTTTAAAGCACGGAGCCACTCAGATCAAATACTACTGTGCGGTCACCCATCCATGGTCCAGCTGCACTCGTATGTTACTTAACCCGCTAATCGTTTACCGATCAGTGAGCGCAACGAGCTATGAGCGCCTCACAACTAATAAGTACTAAAAATCATTGTACAAATAAAATAAAGCGTTTTGATATTTGCATTATGTATAAACAAGTAAAAAAAAAAATTATTGATACAGGTTTTATTTATTTATTAATCAAAACTTACAACTATCCTTACAGGCTAACCTAATGCGATAGTGCAGTAACAAAATTATTAATTACATTAATATTAGACTTATTACTAGGTACCTATTTTTACAATAAACAATAATCATATTTATTTATTTATTTCCAAACTTACATCTATTTTTACAGGTTACATACAGATTGATTATTATATATTTACATAACATATGTACAAAGTAGTCTTGGTGAATTCACTCAGTGCACAACCAAACAAGTGTGTACGATTGGCTATATTCTACCTTACGTACCTACCTTTCAACTTACAATAAATAACAAAGAATAAAATTGACAATATTATAAAATACAACAATAAACAGTAACCTATTATGTATTGCACACCCAATACACGACTTGTGTAAATGTTTTGAGAGTGCATCCAAACAAGTCTAATGTTCGGCCACCGTGTTGAGCGCGCGCTGCAGCAAGTTAGTGCGCGCGGACGGTACACAAGCAGTGGTGGTCTTCGCCGCCGACCCACACGTATTCATCCAAAAACGAATTTCTGCGAGAATTTGCGGTTTTTTTTTTTATATTATAGCCTACCAAAGTGACTCCACCCCGCCTGATGGTAAGCAGTCAGTGGAATCCAAAAGTGGCGGCCACTATACCAAAAGCCATTGTCTTAAACTGCTGGTATGGTAGTCTCCACTATGGCGGCTGGGAATTGGGTTAGGGGAAGGAAATGAGGTAAGTGAGGAAAGAGGAAAGGGGGAAATTGGGCCTCCGGCGCTCTCACTCACCGAACGAAACGCAGTAGTACGGATACTACTACTCTTAAGTCGATCTTCTATGAGAGGGTAGTACTTCCCCGGACGATCCGGCCTATTCATGCTGAAATCAGCGTGGATCTACTACCTGTGGATTGTGTTTTACCGCGCACATGAAATAAATACGTAACCAGTTCCACTTCTCGTCTAGTCTCTAGCTTATGGTACCCCAGCATACCCATCACAAATAGTGTTGGGTATAGTAACGGATACCCGGGATATACCTTATATACCCTTAAAAATAGAAAACGCAGAAATTTGTTTTGAATTTTTTCTATCATAAACGTATACTTGGCTTCACTTGGTCCCCAGATAGCTGCATTATACTCAAGGTGACTTCTCACCAGAGCATCGTACTAGGCTCTCAAAGCTCTCATGTTTGTAAATTCATTTGCCAGACGTAAGATAAATCCTAAATTCCTGTAAGCCTTGTTTCATACTTTTATTATATGTATCTTAAAATTTAAATCAGGTGTAGAGCAAATGCCGAGATCTCTAACTTCCGTCACTCGCTTCAAAGGTTCTGCTTCTACTTCATACCGGTAGTGTGACTGATTGCGAGCTCGGGTGTACATCACTGAACATTTGTTGATATTAAAATAAAGTTTATTCTCCTGGCTCCATTTGACTACTCTATGTCTCGCTGTAGTGACCCATGGTCAGTGAATTCTCCAACCACTTGGAACAGCTTCAAATCGTCAGCAAATAGAAGACAGAATGATTCCTTAACTATCTCTGGTAAGTCATCTATCATTATTATAAAGAGAAGAGGACCTAGATTACTTCCCTGACTTAGACCGGACCTCGTGAAATAAGATGTCGAAAAACATCCACCACAGTCCACGAATTGCCTCCTGTCTCGTAAGTAACTAGCAAAGAACCTTAACGTATGTGGTGTGCAACCTTTAGTAGCTAACTTTGCGAGCAAGACATCATTGTCAACCGTATCGAACGCCTTTTTAAAGTCGAAGTAGGCGACGTCTACCTGCAAACCTGCATCCACTGCTGGTATTAAATTCGACATTAAATGTAGTAAATTACCTGAAGTTCCATGTCCAGGGCGAAAACCATGCTGAGCAACATCACTGCGCCAACTAATATATAAAAATACTAATATAATGGCATTATGTGATTAATATGTAAAATAAATGTTAATGTCTTGTAAATAAAAGCCATAATATACTAAAAATAATCATTTATTTAATTCAGTTTGGTATCAACACACAATATTTACAATACGTACAATGTACACGTACATACTCACGCTCACACATGAAAGATGTGAGGAAACCTGGACTTATAACAAATATAGAGTAAATAGTTCACCTAGGGCACCTTTCCGAAGGGCACCTGCGCGTTGAGCACCTAACCTAATCCACTTTGAGCACCTATTAATATTTTTGGCAGACAGCACCTGCTTAAAATATATTGATAGGTGCTCAACGTAGTCTAGGCTAGGTGCTCAACGCGCAGGTGCTCTTCGGAAAGGTGCTCTGGGTGAACTACGTCAAATATAGCACTAAATATCTGTTGATCATAATCCTCTGATCTGCGACAGTCAAGTTTAGGCGCAAAACGTCTGTACGGAGACGTACATATTCCGTTTGACTAAGCAATATTCGTGACCTACTGACGGCACATTTTAAATACTTACATATTATTATACAAGTGCAATATCACAAATTGTCGTTTTGCGTCTAAACTACAATTACAACTAGATAGGTAGGCGTATAACACCCACAGTTCGAGTGCTATGTTTAATTTCATATATCGGACACAATTTTGCAATAATAATAATTTCTCGCCTCACTATCACTTTACACAACTCGGGAATCAAATCCATGACCTCTGCACGACACTCACAACCATAAGTTCTGAACACTTAGTCCATTCATTTGTATATTTTGTTTCCCTTATAAAACTTAAAATTAACTAATATAGTATATTAGATTCGCTCACAGGTACTTAATATAAATATTAAAATAATAATAATATAATATTAATATTCTACCACATGCACACAGCGCCATCTAGTCCCAAATTAAGCAATTATATTTGCTTGTGTTATGGGAACTAAACAACTGATATACTACTTACATACATATTATAGATAAATTACACCCAGACACAGAACAAACAATCATGCTCATCACACAAAGATTTGTCCTGGGTGGGAATTGAACCCACAATCTCCGGCTTAGCAGTCAGGGTCACTAACCACTAAGTCACTAGTCACTTAACTTTAAGCTCAGAGTGCTACGACGAGAGCGACGTCGCATTTTTACCATATTTTTTTTACAATATGCAAAATATAATAATACATGCAAAAGTTCAATAATGCTCTTATTGTTGCAAAACCTTTATGTAAAAAAAAACATTGAAAATGTACATTAGAACTTGCTTCACTTCAAACACACTAACTCGTTGAAAAAAATGACAAGCAAATGACATTCTATAGCCTCTGCTTACCCCATTAATGGGAGACAAGCGCGAAGTTATACATGTATGTATTTATGTTAATGCGAAGACACTTTAATATTAGTGACAGATATTAAAATTAACTAACACTTCATTATTTGTATAAAACAATTTTCAATTAAAGTAAGTACCCTCACATTTGTGCTATAAACAATCACTAACGATCGAATGTCACGTTGTGTACTTACTGAGCCGGGCATCGAACCCCACTACTCAATATTACACTTATATTAAGTAACTAGACTCGGCGAATTTCGTTCCGCCTAACAGTCGATCAATATTACTTTATTTTTCTAAAATAAACGTAGCCTAAGTTACTCCTTATTACATCAGCTACCTGCCAATAAAAGTCCCGTCAAAATCGGTCCAGCCATTTCAGAGATTAGCCGGAACAAACAGACACAAAAATTGTAAAATATGTTATTTTGGTGTATGTACCGTATATATATTCATATACATGCAGTAAAAAACGGTTATTTCAATATTACAAACAGACACACCAATTTTATTATACGTATAGATTGAACATAACTCAAGTATATAAAGCTTATGTAGAACTACAACATGGCCTGCTTTCGCATTATAAAAAATAATCCTTCTAATATAAATACGAACGTCTGTGTCTGTATTACAACAGCGCCAAAACGGCTGAACCTATATCGATGACAATTGATATATAGATTTGGTGCAGGACAACGGACATGGAAACTTTTTATTTCGAAAATCGGTCTCGAATATATATCCCGAATCTATCTACATACCGTAGGCGCTAAGTAGTGACAAATATACACACACGCAAACTTTCGCATTTCGAATATTATGAGGGTTAGCCTACAAAAGTAAATCAGTGGAATCCAGAAGTAGTGGACACCATTTCAAAAGCCAACTAGTATGGTGGCCTCCACTATGGCGGCTTGGTGAGATACTTGTTCACGCCCCGATTAAAAGACCCAGGATCAACATTAGATGAAACATGTGCTGGTGTAGACTTTAGTTCTTACTGCTTACCTACCTAAAATCACTGTAAACTGACTGTTGGTCTAGTGGTTAGTGACCCTGACTGCTAAGCCGGAGGTCGTGGGTTCGATTCCCACCCAGGACAAATCTTTGTGTGATGAGCATGATTGTTTGTTCTGTGTCTGGGTGTAATTTATCTATAATATGTATATAAGTAGTATATCAGTTGTTTAGTACCCATAACACAAGATAATATAATTGCTTAATTTGGGGCTAAATGGCGCTGTGTGCATGTGGTAGAATATTATTATTATTATTATTAAACTTATCTATCTATACCTATAATAAAATTGGAGTGTCTGTTTGTAATATTGAAATAACCTTTTTTTACTTACACCAAAATAACATTTTTGAAAATTTTTGTCTGTCTGTTTGTTCCGGCTAATCTCTGAAATGGCTAGACCGATTTTGACGGGACTTTTATTGGCAGGTAGCTGATGTAATAAGGAGTAACTTAGGTTACGTTTATTTTAGAAAAAATCTTTTATAAATAATAATAATATGCGATGTAACCGACATTTACGCGAGCGGAGCTGCGGGCAACAGGCTATGTAACATCACGCTACTGGCGTTGGGAGTAGAGCAGTAGCGCGCTGCGGCAAACTATCAGCATACACATACATTATACACAAGAGCTCACTCAGATCATTCTACAGTCTGTGACAGTGAGTTCGATTACCACACGGTAAATATTTGTTAACATTGAGTTATTTCTAATGTGACACAGTGCTTATGTCTATTAAAACATGTATAAACTGGCAAAAAAAATTACGATAGTATAACTCTAATATTACCCGACCTGGGAATCGAACACCAGACCTCAGTCAACACACCACTGCGACACTATTAAGTATTAAACTATAAACATTCACAAAAATACCAATAAAATTATTACATAATATAATGTCAGTACAAAATTTCAATTATACCTATTGTCATACATTATAATACCCCGCGTCATTTGAACAAGGCTCACACACACACACACACCCACGCACATACGTACACACTCACACACACAGCGTGCACGTATACGTACACACTCACACACAGCGTGCATGTATACGTACACACAATCATTTGTGCGTATTCACTATACAGAGTGCACAGAACGAGACACTTATTTAAATAAGAGATAAGACGCTTATCTATGGCATAACATCAACAATTAAATATGGGACTAATTTCAGAATATACGCTTTCAAATAAAAAATAAATAAATTGGTTCATAAGTTACCGAGATATGAGGTATCAAACAAACAAAAAAAAACACGACCCGATATGATAACCTACTCCTTTTTGAAGTCAGTTAAAAATCATACACTTTTTCTCTTTTTTGACGACCTCTGTGATTCGGTGGCACTGAATTCGCGGGTTTGATTCTCAATGCAAATATTTGTGTGCATTAACATGTCTATTTGCATTGGTGTGGATGTTTTTATGTATATGTATGTATTTACAAAAATTATAAGTATGTATATCTACATTCTAGAACTCATAACACAAGCTATAATATATGCTTACTTTGGGTCTAGATGGCGTTGTGTGTCTTAATACTATTATATTAAATAGTTATATCCATTCATAATTTACGCAATTTTACTCAAAAAAAATAACAAAAGGTAATTTATATTTTGGCAATGTTCAGAAATTATTAAGAAATTTTCATTTTTAATAAGTGTCCCGTTTTCTCATGCACCGAGTATATACATAAAATATAATTATACATAACGTTATATACAATTGATACATCACAGACTTTGTTAGGTATAACGTCCGCCATCAGACTTTAAATACCCTAGTACTGTACGCTGTATACCCCATCCCATGAGACTCACAATAGGCGACTATGGGCCAGGTAACGGTCAAGAGCGTTACCTGGGTAACGAACTCCTGGGTAACGAACTCCTGTGTAAGCAGTCCCTCTAGTCCCCGAGCAGTCCCCTCGCTTTAGGCGTGAGTTTCCGCACCCGACCCCTCGACGATATAGACACGGTGTTGGGAGGACCTGATGAACTACTGGAGGGCTCTGCTGACCCGTTGGAGGGCCCCGCACCTGCTACACCAGTGTTATTTAGAACAACCAGCTGTTGTTAAATTGTAGTTTTCGTATAAAGTACATTTATTACTTATTACTATAATGCATAACATGCAAAGAAAAAACACGAGAGATTTTAGAAAAACTTTCGCCACCAGTTGGCGCCACTTAGGTGAAAGGTCTATTTTTTGTGAATCGATCACAAAAATTAGAAATTTATTCACAATTTAAAATCAATAGAACCGTTCACAGTTATCTATCAAAGATTGAGAGCTTTGACAGGTGCCTGGACCTCACCTCGTGCGCATTATATGTGTACGTACCGTGCGCGTGTCCGTTGAAGTAGTTGTGGTCTGACGTGTGCGCGCCCTCCGCGCTCGCACTCTGTAAACGTACACGTTATGAGTTATGTAAAGGTATCACACCATATACCTCCACCCAAAGAGAGGGCTCTCCTTGCAGGCTAGGTGATCGTGGCTGGTGGGATACTGCCTGACAGTTGGTTTTTTTTTTGTGAGGTGTGGGTTGTTAGCTTCTGATGGCTTTCACAACCTTACGCGGACTGTCGGTGAGCAGAAGGCTCTCAACCGCTAGCCGACAGTTGGTAGTCGGGAACTTGTATATATAGTTAGTTGGTGTGAGAATGTTGAGACCGCGAGTCAGGCTTCCATACATTTGTGGTATTTTGTATAGAAGTTGATTGAAAGTGTTACTCAGCGCCATCTATGTTTTCAATGTTGTAAACTCGTAGTCGTCGTCTTCACTTGGTTAATTTCTGTGCTTTACCATTGGCCAGATAGATGACGCCACAGTTGCTTAGGACTATTTTTTTTATTTTTATTAATTGGTTCACAAAACTAGCCATTACACTGAAAACAACTCTTAATAACTAGTAGGTATTGTATTACAATAGTGTATGACCTTCTAGAGGTGAACACAGCATTCTACATATTTATCGTTTGAATTTAAGTTTTGTACAGTACAATCGTTAAATTAAGAATGAAAGTGAATACAATTTCTAAGACATAATATTACTGGTAATATGAATATGTAAGACAGATTTTAGGACCGAAACAGACGTGCCAAACACGTCTATTTTGTGACAAATGTTATTATAGGCTGAACATATACGGTACAATGGTGAGTGCTGACTGTAGTTAGTGCGGCAAGAGGGTAAGCTAAAGGTCTTCCTGTTTTGAACTCGACTGCACGAACGCGGAACTGCTAGGTTAAGTTTTCCTAGTATAAAGGGACTATCCAATTTGCCATTTATTAACTTATGCAGATATACGATATCTGCAATGTTTCGCCTATCTTCCAGTGAAAGGATCTTAAAATGCTCAAGTCTAGACTCATAGGTTGGGAGCTCCCGGCAAAGGTTATGGGCATACGATAGATGGTACAAGAACTTTTTCTGGAGTCTTTCTATTCGCGAGATATGTACTGCGTAGGACGGGCTCCAGATTTGACTGCAATATTCGAGAATAGATCGTACAAAGCAGTTGTAGAGGAGAATAGGAACTTCGTAGTCCTTAAAAAAATTTGTTTGTCGAATCACAAATCCTGCAAGACGTGCTCCTTTGTTTGCGATATTCTCTATATACTCGCGAAAGTCTAATTTAGTGTCAACCACAACTCCTAGATCCCGTATGCTAGAGACTTCGGTGATTGGGGAGTTAAGGATGTGATAAGTGGCGGGTAAAGGTTGCGCTTTCGCGTAAACTTGATGTGAATACATTTCGAAGAATTTATTGACATGCCGTTTGAAGAACACCATTCGCTTATTGTATTGATATCATTTTAGAGAGAGCTTGTATCACTAGAGTTAGAGACAGTCCTGTACAACTTAAGGTCGTCCGCAAACATCTGGTAGCCAGATGTAATGGTCGAACACAAGTCATTGACAAATATTAAGAAGACAGGACCCAAGTGTGATCCCTGGGGCACGCCAGATGGTATTGCTATCTCTGCAGACTTGTAGCCCCTGATTTTCACTAGTTGTGTTCTGTTCATGAGATGTGACTCGCACCATCTTAGCAGCGATCCACATATGCCTGCGTGTCCCAATTTTCGCACCAGTAGGCTATGATCAACAATGTCGAAAGCCTTTGAGAAATCGGTGTAGACGGCATGAACTTCTGTATTATTTTTCTATCGATTCGTAAATATTTGTCACGTAATCTAACAGGTTTGACGTAGTTGACCGGCCTGGTAAAAAACCGTGCTGGTTGATGTTAAATATGGATTTTAAGTGGAAGTTAATTTTGACCTGAACCAACTTCTCAAAAACCTTCCCAATCGCTGATAAAATCGATATGAGTCTGTAATTCGAAATATCGCACTGGTCGCCCTTCTTATGGATCGGCGTGATATGTGCGACTTTCCATTTAGAGGGAAAGGTTCCACTAACGAGGGATTTGTTGATTAATTTCTATATTCGATCTTTAATCTAATAATTTTTAATCGGGATTTTATGAAATAAATCGTTTGGCGCTAAATTATTATGTGAATATAAACACCAGTTATTTTAACACCATTTCCATTACGTAGTTGTTCTGATGTCGTACCAAGTACAGTTATGTTAGCGCTAGTAGTAGTAAGTACATACTTGTGCTGCATGCCGTCGTCTCCTGTGCGCGAAGTGCGCGTGCGCGTGTGAGTTCTGGTGTTGCAGGCGCTTGCTGATGGCGGCCACCGAGTCCTCCTCGCTGTCCTCGTTGTACTGACGCTCCTGGCGCCGCGCTCGCAGCGACACGCCGCCGCCCTGCAACACGCGCACACATACACAGTGTCGCTAGTAGTGCGGGGAGGCTCGCTGCGGCGCACACTCACGTGGCGGGCGCGCTCGCGGTACAGCTGCAGCGGGCGCTCGTCGTCGCTGGAGTAGCGCGGGCGGTACGAGCGGTCCGACGAGTAGTGGCGCGCCGACCGCGCCGAGCTCGCCGACCACGACGACGACGACGACCCCTCGCTGAAGCGCTCGCGGGTCCTGGGACACAGGCGACAGCTAAATTTACTATTAACGAAAAGAAAGAAACCCATTTGTTTCTGTGCTGACGCTACATCACAATACTGTGCTCTATGTCACTCCCACAATTAATACGAATCTAACGACACCTCATATGTTAACATCCATTAAGCCAAATACAGTATAGACATAAGCCTTTGACGCTGTTGCTCATGTAGCTCATAGTAAATGTAGGGAAAATTGTGGCGTACCACTGGGCGCTATATTGGGACCACTTTTATTTTTACTTTACGTAATGGTAAGTGGCAACTGTCGCACATGGCTCATGAAAGCTGCAGCCTACCGTGATATTAATGCCTCTTTCAACTTCGTTCGAAGAAGGATATATCTCAGGTTAAACATCGCAGCTAGCAGTTTATTTCAAAACTTACACATGTACAGGCGAAATAATAATAATAGCACAACTACACAACGCCATCTAAACCCAAAGCACGCATATATTATAGCTTGTGGTATGGGTTCTAGGATGCTGATATACATACTTAAATAAATAGATAAAATATTTTTTATTGTACACCATTTAAATGTTTACAAAACACAGTAAGTTGTACAATGGGTGATCGCTAAAAGCAATCTCTTCCTAACAACCTTTAGATGATAATTAATATACTTATAGTGTAACAAATAATAATATTTTTTGTATATTTACATAATAAGAAATAAATACTAACCTCTTAGGTTTCTGTTTATGCCGCTCGGGTGGACTGTCGCTGCTGTGACTGGCGGGCAGTGGCCGCTTGCGTCGCGGTCGCTCCCCGCGCGCGCGCTCGCTGTCGGTGTACGTGAGCTCCACCTCGTCGTGCAGCTGTTCCTCGAGCACTTCCAGCGAGGTGCAGGCGCTGCTGCCTCGCGACGAAGCGTCCGAGACAGATACGTGCGCGCCACTACTAGCGCAGCGACCGTTTAACAACACGTATGGCTCTGGAACTGTAACAACAGTTTATTTTATTGTGTTAATTGTACAAAGAAAATGCAATATCTAATACTATTATATAAAACAGAATAGTTTGTTTGGTTGAACGCGCTAATCTCTGGAACTACCAGATTTGAATATTATATATATAAGGTTATAGGCTATGTAACATCGCGCTGCTGGCGTCAGGAGCCGAGCAGTAACCAATGACGCGGCTGAAACCTCACCACGGAAAGCTGGGGTAAGCTTTTTTTTTTTTTTCACATTCACACAGCGCCATATAGTCCCAAATTAAGCAATTATATTTGCTTGTGTTATGGGTACTAAACAACTGATATACTACTTATATACATTTTTTTTGTAAATACATACATATTATAGATAAATTACACCCAGACACAGAACAAACAATATATTATGGTAGGTAAATATACATATAGCTGTTATGTAGGTGCTCTAAATATAATAAATAAAAAAGCAGACTCATCACAATGATTCAGATCAAATATATATTATTAAGTTTATGTATATGTGTATATTTATATTTTATATTTATGTAGGTATATTTTTGAACATAAGGCTATGTATTTTTTTTTTTTTTTTTTTATTTTTTTATTTATTTAGGTAAACAAACAGTGACACAATACATAGTTTGTACGATTTTACATAATGGTTTGTGAGTAATTGTGACACCAACGACATTTACCACATATTACTTTTATAAATTACTTAACATGGAATTATTCTTGAGAACTAATCTATAGGTACTTATATAAATCAAAAAGAAACAATAACATATGTTTTTTACGTAAAGCTACAATAAAATCAGAGTACATTTAAAATTGTCTATAGTCTATGTTTGTGTTTATTTAACATAATTTTACTTTTAATGTGTAAATTATTACATTTTTTTTATATTTTCTAACAGAAGTTTTTTATAAGTACTAGGACGTATTGCCATTAAATCTATAGAATTAAAATGTTTATTATAGGATTCAACTAACCGGTTCATTGGTGATCGTTTGCCAGCGTTAGTTCGACATCTAGTGGTAGCAAAAATGTTACACAAGTTACGACTATGAGTCTTTGTAGGTATTCTATAACATAGTTTGTTCGTTAGTGAAATACAGTCATAGCCACTGTGACAAAGATCGTATAGTGACATTGCTTCCAAGTATAGACGCCTGTGTTGCAATGTTATACAGTTATATTTTGTAAGCAAATCTGTATATGAAAACCTACTACTTTTGCATTTGTAATGCATACAGCGTAGAAACTTTTTTTGAACCGCCTCTAAGGCAACAACATATTTGTCATATATTGGGTTCCAGATGGGCACGACATATTCAAGCTGCGAACGAACTAAGGACTTATATAAGTATAGATATGTTGAAGGCTGAGTGAAACATGAACTGGAGCGAAAAATAAAACCATACATTTTAAAAGCTTTACTGACAATAGCATTAACATGTGAGTCTAAGTGCAATTTGCTATCTAATAAGACTCCTAGGTCTCGTATAAGTTCAACTCTATCAAGGAGTATATTATTTAACTTATAACCATAAATACTTATATTTTTCTTTTTTGTAAAAGTAATAGTTTTGCATTTATTAATACTAAGTGTAAGTTTGTTTTTAACACAGTATGTAGTAAAACGGTCAAGATCTTGTTGAATTTTGAATTGATCTTCTACTTGATCGATTTTATGAAAAATTTTTAAGTCATCAGCGTAAAGTAAGAAGTTGCTGAATTTAAAGCAGGTTTTGATATCATTAATAAACATAACAAATAGAAGCGGACCTAAAATTGAACCTTGTGGTACACCAGAACTTACATTAATGTAGTCAGACTCATGACCGTTCAACACAACTTTCTGTGTACGATTTGTAATATAGGATTTAAACCAACGCCATAAATTGCCACGTATACCATTAAAGGCCAGCTTCTCAAGTAGGATTTTGTGATCCACTCTGTCAAAAGCCTTTCGAAAATCAGTGTAAATACTGTCTATTTGCTTATTATCATCTATACTTTCGAATAAATATGATGTATAAAGTAACAAATTTGTGTTAGTAGAGCGTTTCTTTACAAAACCGTGTTGTTGCTCTAATAAAATGTTATGAATCGCCGGATAAATATAGTTGTGTACTAATCTTTCGAAAGACTTTGCCAGAGTGGACAGGATAGATATAGGCCGATAATCCTCTATATTGGATTTGTCTCCTCCTTTGAAGACAGGCACAATACGGGCTGCTTTAAAAATTGCTGGAAATACACCCTCTTTAAGGCATGCATTAAATATATGATGTATAGGTAAATGGATTACTTGAGCAGTAGCTCTCAAAAACATTGGTGGAATATTGTCAACTCCTGCCCCTTTAGTTATATCAAGGTTTTTCAATTCCTGAAGTACTTCGTCAGTAGAAAGTCTAATGTCACTAAAATTGATATCAGAAACATGGTTGCATTCTGGAATGTCAACTATGTCAAAATCATGAGTCACATCCGAGGGTTCAAAAACTGATTTGAAAAATGAAGAGAACAAACAACATATTTCATCTGGCTTATTAGCAACACTATTTTTGTAAGCCATCATAGAAGGTGTGTCCGCTTTATTCTTCTTGTTTTTTATGAATGTCCAAAAATATTTTACATTTTTCTGAATACTGTTCTCAGCCTCATCTATATATCTCTTATAACACTCATGAGAAGCTTGTTTAAATCGTTTTCTAAGCACTGAAAAAGTTTCATAGTCAGAGATATTACCGTATTTTTTTCATTTTATCCAGTAATTATTTTTATTTTTATATATATGGATAAGAGCAGGCGAGAACCAAATAGGAAATTGTGATGATTTGATTATTTTATTAGGTACATATTTCCTAATAATCTCATACATTTGTTCATAAAAAACTGTTACCATTGATTCCGCATTTTTATTATCTAAAATTTCTTTCCAGTTAATGTTTGCAATGTTTTGATTTATGATTGAGTAATCGGCTTTGTGAAATCGAAATTGTGTTTTTGATTTATTTATTATTCTTCTAAACATATTACCCATAGTAAATATTGTATAAAAAGGTGGATGATTTTCATCTGAAGGGACTAGCGAAACTGGGGGTTGAAAAGCTTTGCAGTCGGCAATGTCGGTCAAAAACAAATCTAATGACCTTCCATATTTGTTAAAAAAAAATATTATACTGAAGAGAGTTGAACATAGATATAAAATTAATAAAGACCCTGGAAGTTGCCGAATAGCTGTGTGTTAGACTAGGTTTCATATGTGTGCCGTAATCTTCCCATTCTATGTTTGGTAAATTGTAATCCCCAAGTATAACGTAGTTTGTTATATTGGTAAACTGTAATATAAATGCTAGATAATCAAAATGTGCTTCATATATATCTGAACTCATAGCGGGCGGTATGTAAGCCGCGCTAATCAAGCAACAGTAGTTGTGCGAGCGTAGCTCAATAAGAA
Organism: Parascotia fuliginaria; assembly: GCA_963082885.1. Taxonomy (NCBI): domain Eukaryota; kingdom Metazoa; phylum Arthropoda; class Insecta; order Lepidoptera; family Erebidae; genus Parascotia; species Parascotia fuliginaria. The sequence goes on along the minus strand of OY720199.1, from coordinate 8,951,248 downwards.
CATGGTCAACAAATGGCGATGACAAGCGGGGCGCACTGGCCGGCACCGACACCCACGTCGAATCCAGCTCAACCCGCACAGCCACCAGTACGCCACCCCCATCACGGCGACCGCTGCTCACGCGGTCCCTGTCACATCGAAATACTCGATACCGCGGATCTATGAACTCATTATCATGTATATCCATATGCAACCATGTTTCAGTCAACACAACAACGTCATAATTGTGCGACAAAATATTCATAAATAAAATATGTAGTTTTGTTCTAAGTCCGCGACAATTTTGATAATATATCGATACATTATCCATAAGTGTTACGAATAAATATAATTAAGTATTGAAATAAAGCTTGTGCCCATCCAGAAATCAACAAAATAACAATGAACAGAAAGTTACAAATATTGCTTATTTGTGTGCCCGATGTCCTACGTAAATTAAAAAGCATTATACTAGTATGATTATTGCAATAAGACAACCTATTACAGAAATTAGAAATAAATTTAAAGACAATGTTTATTTGTGTACAACATGTCCAACATATGCGCCTCGACGAAATAGATTTATAACACCGTATTAATATTATGATCCGCGTTATACAACAAGACTTATCATAACAACAGAAGCCATGACCGCAATTCAGAACAAATATATAATTACTAGTGCAACATACCTGTGTACTACATATCCAGCCAAAGCACATCAGCGATTTGAAATTTAGATAACTATAACAATATGAACTATCACCGTGATTCATAATAAACAATAACATACTTACATTGGTCATTTGTGAACTACTTGTATAAAAAGAAATATTACAATAAATTAACCAATTATCATATCTCTTCAATAAACGTAGTATTATCATGTTTCGTTTTAAAATTACAATAAATGTTATACTGGCTACAACAAAGATACAGCTACCAAGTAATGTATAAAAATCAATATACCCTCCAATTACAGTATAATACATTACATTGTTACAATAATTTTGAATTTGATACAAAACAATTGATTTGCATAACAATATGTTTACATAATAGAAATCACTTAATTTTGTTGATATCCTGTTGAGATCGAATTGCAATGACGGGAGATGTGTCCTGTTTACGAGCCAGTATGATCCCGTGTTTAACCCATACGTATTTATACTCATGAGTTTTGGCATATTCACGACATTGGCGAAACAATATTTTATTATTGAGGGTTAAATGTTCGTTTATGTAAACGGTATTAACTTGTGAACCTCCAATGCCTAACTTAGCACTATCGAGTCCCTTTGTGGCACGGTACGCCGCGATGATATTATCACGTAGCACTCGCGTCGTAACCTTTAATATAATATTTCTTGGGCGCGGATTGCTTTGGTTGGCATGGGGTACCCGGTGGACGGCCACGATGTCTGTTGATCGTATTTGATGTTTGAGAGCGTTTCCTAGGCATTCAGTAATACTAATAAGATTTTCTCCACGCCTCTCAGGTAGATTACAGATTTCAATGTTGCACTGTCGTGCCTGCTGCTCCATTGTAGATATCTTGTTTTCAAGTAGGTTTATTTTATTTGAAGTGTCGGTATTTTTGTCACTGGTGTCCTCTAACTTTTTGAGGCGGTAGTCAACAGAGTCCTGCTTATCAGAAATGTAACTTTGCGATTTTTCAATGTCGGTGAGACGATTATTAGTGCTTTCTAATGACTTGCTGATAGACATATAATCAGAATTGTGTAAAAAAAATGTATGTATATGTATCAGTGGCGAAGCGTCCATATAACACGATTCCTGCCGGCTTCCCTTTTAAAATATGTCCTGACCACCTTATACCTATCACTGCTTGCGTGTCTACTCAAAGACTAACTAGCCTTCCGAAACTCAACATATTTTAGTCCCACCGGCTTCCCTCCTCGGGAAAGTGACTCTTCGCTACTGGTATGTATGATTCTATGTATGTTTATTTAGTATTGTAACTCCTTGTGATAATCTCTTCACACTGTCTTGAGATACACCTATTTTGTTGTTCTCTGCATCACCCGTAATGGTTGACTGGTAGAGAATGGCTCAGGCCAATATACTTTGTGAAGTTTTTAATAAATAAATAAATAAATAAATAATACTATGAAAGCTTATGTCGTTGCTGACTGTAAACGGGCAAAAGAAAAATGTTCTATCGAGTGCCTCCGAACCTCTCATTCTATATTACATTTATACAAAGCGTATACTGTGTAAATAATAAACACTGGCTGTCAATCAAGATCCTTGCAATGACACTATCACTGAAATAAGTGATGATCAGAAGTCGGAATAGCTGTTTTGGTTCATTGACCGCAAACATATGTATTAATATGGACATATCCCGGGATTTCGAAGTATTCTAAAAAAATTAAGAAAACAGAATAATTAAATAGTTTGTTTTACGTAAACTAATGCACACGCGACGTTGCCAAAGTTTCATCAATGACATCGGATTTCCATAGTTGCAAAAGTTCAATGTGCACGCGCGATGTTGCCGTCCTTATAGGATGCAAACACAACTTGTGGAAACAAAAAGATATTAACAGCGGGAATACGGGACATTGTTTGCCTAACAAAAAGTATGTGTCTTCTCTTTCCAACGTATTAAATTTTTTAATTATAATAATTTCATTTTATTTATTTAATTCCGGGATGTAAGGCATGTCCATATTATTACTTCATAGGTATCAAAAATAGCTCGTACCTATTTCGATCTCTGAGGATGATACAACTAAGCAGTAATTATACAATAATAAAAATGTAGTATAACTAGACGACCGCCCTCGCTTCGCTTCGGTAACAAAAGTTTTATTTAATTTTATAACAAAGGTCTACGGAAAATATCATAGCAATAGTGTCGTATTGCATCATTCATATTTACAAAAACGCTTAAAATATTGAAATTCAGAACACGACTGTAAAAATACGTTACGTATTATTTCTAGCTTTCTAAAGGCGAGAGAATTTTTTAAATCGGTTACGTAGATCTTGAGTTAAATCGAAACAAACAAACATACAAATATTCCAATTTCTTTATAATATTAATTACGCTACACATACCATGTCCTGTATCTCGACTGGTGGAAGGAACGGGCTCGGCGCTGGCGCTCGCACTGCTACTCTTACTCTTCTTGCCGACGCCTTTACCTGCACATACATACAATAAGTACTTATAATTAAATGTGTGTTTGTGTGTCTGTGTGTCTGTGTGTGTGTCTGTGTGTGTGTCTGTGTCTGTGTGTCTGTGTGTCTGTGTGCGTGTCTGTGTGTGTGTCTGTGTGTGTTTCTGTGTGTGTGTCTGTGTGTGTTTCTGTGTGTGTGTCTGTGTGTGTGTCTGTGTGTGTGTCTGTGTCTGTGTTTGTGTGTGTGTGTGTGTGTGTGTGTGTGTGTGTGTGTCTCTGTGTCTGTGTGTGTGTGTGCGCGCGTGCGTTAGTGTGTGCGTGTGTGTGTGTGTGTGTGTGTGTGTGTGTGTGTGTGTGTGTGTGTGTGTGTGTTACCTTTAGCGTGCGCAGTGAGCGGCACGTCACTGTCGCAAGAGTCGCTGGCGGCGGCGTGCACCCTGCGCGAGGTGGTGTATGTGTGTGTGTGTGTGTGTGTGTGTGTGTGTGTGTGTGTGTGTGTGTGTGTGTGTGTGTGTGTGTGTGTGTTACCTTTAGCGTGCGCAGTGAGCGGCACGTCGCTGTCGCAAGAGTCGCTGGCGGCGGCGTGCACCCTGCGCGAGGTGGTGTATGTGTGTGTGTGTGTGTGTGTGTGTGTGTGTGTGTGTGTGTGTGTTACCTTTAGCGTGCGCAGTGAGCGGCACGTCACTGTCGCAAGAGTCGCTGGCGGCGGCGTGCACCCTGCGCGAGGTGGTGTATGTGTGTGTGTGTGTGTGTGTGTGTGTGTGTGTGTGTGTGTGTGTGTGTGTGTGTGTGTGTTACCTTTAGCGTGCGCAGTGAGCGGCACGTCACTGTCGCAAGAGTCGCTGGCGGCGGCGTGCACCCTGCGCGAGGTGGTGTATGTGTGTGTGTGTGAGTGTGTGTGTGTGTGTGTGTGTGTGTGTGTGTGTGTGTGTTACCTTTAGCGTGCGCAGTGAGCGGCACGTCACTGTCGCAAGAGTCGCTGGCGGCGGCGTGCACCCTGCGCGAGGTGGTGTATGTGTGTGTGTGTGAGTGTGTGTGTGTGTGTGTGTGTGTGTGTGTGTGTGTGTGTGTGTGTTACCTTTAGCGTGCGCAGTGAGCGGCACGTCACTGTCGCAAGAGTCGCTGGCGGCGGCGTGCACCCTGCGCGAGGTGGTGTATGTGTGTGTGTGTGAGTGTGTGTGTGTGTGTGTGTGTGTGTGTGTGTGTGTGTGTTACCTTTAGCGTGCGCAGTGAGCGGCACGTCACTGTCGCAAGAGTCGCTGGCGGCGGCGTGCACCCTGCGCGAGGTGGTGTATGTGTGTGTGTGTGAGTGTGTGTGTGTGTGTGTGTGTGTGTGTGTGTGTGTGTGTGTGTGTTACCTTTAGCGTGCGCAGTGAGCGGCACGTCACTGTCGCAAGAGTCGCTGGCGGCGGCGTGCACCCTGCGCGAGGTGGTGTATGTGTGTGTGTGTGTGTGTGTGTGTGTGTGTGTGTGTGTGTGTGTGTGTGTGTGTGTTACCTTTAGCGTGCGCAGTGAGCGGCACGTCACTGTCGCAAGAGTCGCTGGCGGCGGCGTGCACCCTGCGCGAGGTGGTGTATGTGTGTGTGTGTGTGTGTGTGTGTGTGTGTGTGTGTGTGTGTGTGTGTGTGTGTGTTACCTTTAGCGTGCGCAGTGAGCGGCACGTCACTGTCGCAAGAGTCGCTGGCGGCGGCGTGCACCCTGCGCGAGGTGGCCGCTAGCGTCTCCGAGTCGGAGCTGGCGCTGTCCGACTCTACTCGGAGCCGAGCGCGCGCCACCGAGCGAGGGGTCACACCGTTCAATACTGCCTCTGTGTAACATGGAGGGTACTGACATTAGTAAAAAGAAATGTTTGTTGTCGGTAAAGTCGGTTCCCGGACGATAATTTTACGTGATAACGTCGCGACATAAGAAAAAGTTGATGAAAAATTGCATATTGTGGCGCGCATAGGGTTAAAACTCGAGTGTAGTTCGCATTCGCACGGTTAAGAGTACGTACATCGTTCGGGCACCGTTGCCCGCTGGATGCGTCCGTTGAGTACACACGTACTACATTTCTCTCCTCCGCGGCTCTCGCTCACTCACCTAAGTCTATGTAAAGTCTATAATAAACTCTATGAATTGAATTAAATTATTATCACTGAATTATCATTATTTTGTATAATAGTGTTTGCGGCCGACTTAGACCGATCGTGCCTCTCTATCGCTTGTACCGCGCTCTCGCTTGCACGCGGAACGTGACATTATTTCGTGCGTGCAGCCGGCGTTCATCGATTTATAAGACACTATAATATATTATCAGAGGTACTTATGTGGAACGTTACTATTTTTCGTGCGTGCAGCCCAGTATTTTATTATTACAATTTTGTATGTTTTATTGAAAAGGGAGAGGGTCAAAGTCAAAGGATAAGGGAGGAAGGCGACGAGGAAAAAAAGGAAAAAGAAGGAAAGGGAGAGGGGAAAGAAGGGAGATAGAAGTAGGGAAGGGAGGAAGAGGAAAAAGGTTTAAGGGGGAAGAAGGAGAGGGGCGAAAGGTGTATTTGAAGTAGAGAGATAAGGGGAACGGGAGATAGGAAGGGAACCAGGCCAGGGAGAAAGGGGTAAGGGACAAGAGGTGGAGGGGGAACGGACAGAAAAGGGGGGCAAGGGGAAGACAGGTACGTGGAAAAGAGAGAGTGAGGAAGGGAGGAAGGCGGGATAAGTTCTAAAGGGGGAAGGAGGTAGAGGGGAAAGGAGGAATAGAGGGTAATGTTAAAGTGAGAAATGGGAAAGGGGGAAAGTCAAAGTCACAGTTACAGTCATAGTCAACTTAAGGGTCAAAGTCACAGTCACAGACAAATTCAAAGTCAAAGCTACACTAAAATCCAATTTATATTTCGTTTAATTACGTTTATCACGTTAAATCCGTAAACCGACTTTACAGACAACCAATTTATTTTTATATTAATTGTAAGTAGATCTGTTAGATACTACCCACCAATACCTGTGCCTTTTTCACATTATAGGCAGAATTCATATATTGTGCGAGCGAGTAGCAATTTTAATAACTTATGTAAGGAATATTCCTTGGACCCTTTCAACACTAAAAGCACTGTGGTGCGCAATGAGCTAAACCGTAACTTTTTCAAACTATAATTAGTGTAAATTTATTAAATTAATATTTATTTCTTTTCAAAATTCGATGTAGATTAGTGTAAGCGTGCTTATTCTTTTTTTTTTTTTATTATTATTATATTAGCCTACCAAAGTGACTCCACTCTGTCTGATGGTAAGCAGTCAGTGGAATCCAGAAGTGGCGGACACCATTCCAAAAGCCAAACTACTGGTATGGTGGCCTCCACTATGGCTATGACTATATGTCTATGTCTATAAGTGAAAACCTGTAATTAGCTTTATGTTTCCTATCCTATCTATTTGTCAAATTTGTACAATAATAAATAAATAAATACATACAGTATTATTTATAAATTAATATAAAAGAATTTTGAGTTATTGACGACTCGAGTTGGGTTGGGTTCTTAACACAACACACACACCCATTTTTGAAAAGTGTCTCAATTAAATTCTATTGTGCTAATAAAAAAATAAAAAAATTTCAAAATTTTTATTCAGTCGTTAAGTGCCAAAAAAATGCATTTAAGTTTTGCATTTTCAAATTTAGTCATAATTTGACGAAACCACTGGATGCAGTGGACGCCATATTGCTGTGGTCAGTTTGGCATGAGTAACCCGGAAGGGACACATCTATATCCTCGGATATATATCCCAGAATGGATATATTGCAGGCAAATTGTATTAAGCGGATGTTTAAAATCTGCCTTGGCATATTACATAACGCCGGATATGTTACCAGCAGAGTGTTTACCTAATTTGGGATGTATAAATATTATATTTTTATGTTTATGTTTATCGAATATATATGTAAAGAAAAATATAATTTTCTTTAGTTTTAATATTCCCACACATTAAGCGCTATCGTTGCAACATTTGTAATTTGTGGTCGAATTATAACCTATGGCATAATTTAGTGAATAATTTTGTTACAAGACAACGAATTACCATTGTGATTTTTGAATCGACATTGTGATTAATAACATTAAATGTCGTTTTATAAAAATATCATATATATATATATATATATATATATATATATCCTAACTTGGAAGGATATACTACATATTCAATCTTTTACTCGAGTTACTAAGCTCATACCTACAAAGCAGTATGACGTAATAATATGGCGACTACAATTTAATGGTGTTATGAAACAGATAAAAAAAGCTTTGAACTGAATTTTAAAATTTAGTTTGCTATTTTATGAACTAAAAGTAAAATTTTCCTATATAAGCTATCTCAATAATATATTTTTAGATTTTTACTCTTATAGAGTAAAATATCCTATTGTAAATAGTGGGTAGCTGTAGTAAGTACATACACTAAGTGTAACAGCTCGTCGGCCAATATATGTTGTAAAGACAACTTGTGTGTTATGCCTGAACTTTATTGCCCGGCATTTTAATATTTTGTTTTTTGCTTTCATTAGCTTTAAACTTCGTTAGAAGAAGGACATTTCATGTCAGTAGTATACTAAGTGTACCTAATACATCACAACAGTGGCGAAGCGTCCATATAACACGATTCCTGCCGGCTTCCCTTTTGAAATATGTCCTGACCACCTTATACCTATCACTGCTTGAGTGTCTACTCAAAGACTAACTGGCCTTCCGAAACTCAAAGTATTTTAACCCCACCGGCTTCCCTCCTCGGAAAAGTGACTCTTCGCTACTGCATCACAATGATACGTACTATGCGTGGGTCGCGGCTGCCTGCGGGCGCGCTGCCACAGCGCCTCGAACAGAGCCGACAGGCGCACCGTCATTGAGTATATCTGAAACATATCTGTACATTATATAAAGTTGAACAGTTTGTTTGTTTAAACGCGTTAATCTCTGGTATTACCAGTCGGAATTGAATAATTTTTTGTGTATGATAACCCAGTTCTCGAGGAAGGTTATAGGCTACGCTGTACACGGATTTTTTTACATTTATTTTTTACATTATATCCATATTATTGGTCGTGTCAATAAATTAAATAAAAAAATAGCCGTCAGCAAATTTCAAAAAAATACTGTAAATATTTATTAAAAAACAAATGTTGTCAATAAATTTAAAAATAAGTCATGTCAATAAATTGAAAAATGTATTAACTATAAATAAAAAAAAACCTGTTATTTAAAAAAAATTGACAAGCCAATAAATTTAAAAATGTCATGTCAATTAATTTAAAAATGTCATATCCATAAATTAAAAAATGACAATAAATTTGAAAATGTCACGTCCATTAATTTGACTAAATTGACATGCCAATAAATTTTAAAATATTATTATGCTTATTAATTTAAAAAAAATTGTATGATAATAATTTTAAAATTTCATTCGGTCAACAAATTAAAAATGAATTCTTTTTTTGAAATTTATTGGCAAGTGCGTCCACGTGCTTCAGCCGCGTGGCGCCGCCAAGTAGTGTGTAACGTACAACGCGCACATACCCGGCTGCGCTTGTTGGTGTTGTACAGGCGACTGTTGGCGAACACCTGTCGCACGTCTGTGGCGAAGTGCTCCGGCGAGAGGTACTCGCCGCGGGACAGGCGCTCGCGTACCGTGCCCAGGTCCATGGGGCGGGACACCACCAGCGCGTAGTCTGGCGCCTGGTCCGGCGACACGGCGGCGCGGAAGGGCTCGGCGTCGGCGGACGCGGTGAGCTCGCTCAGCACGCCCGCGCACGCCGCGCGCCACTGCGAGCGAGACCGCCGCCGAGACTACACACACAACATTTTTTTTAAATTGTTAAAATTAATCTAATGGAGAATGCATTCCTGGTACTATTGAACACATTGCGAGCAAATACTTAAAAATTTCGAAGTGTTTGGTAATGAAAACAGAAATAGGGAGTGGCTCAAGAATACTACCCTGGGGTACACCTAAATTGTTTTGCACGAAAACAGAATTGTAAGAGGTTAAAACATGTTTTTTATTTATTTAATTGGGCTATTAACCTATTGTCTATGACTTCTGCTAAGTTCGTAACAGATTCTATCAGGATTTAGAACGTAGTCGATATTAGTGACTGTGTCAAACGCTACAGAGAAGTAGACAAAATATGTGATTTTTTGACTTGGGTTATCTGTGCCAGGTGCAGCAGCAGATGTAGCAGCAGGGGCAGCAGCAGGTCGCTGAGAGGCGTGTGCAGTGTTACCTTGGCGCGCACGAGCGGCTGGTCGTCGTCGTCCTCGGAGCGGTAGGTGTCGGCCAGGCGGCGGTACTGCGCCAGCACGTCCACGCGGCGCCAGTGCGCCAGCAGGTGCAGCAGCAGGTCGGTGACGAGGCGCGCCTGCCGCACGATGGGCGCGTGCGGCTCGTTGAAGCGCTCGGCGTTGGAGGCCAGGTAGCGCGCGTCGAACTGCGCGGCGGCCGCGCGCCGGTAGAACAGCTGCTGGCAGCGCGCGCGGATGGTGGCCAGGTCCACGGGGTAGGGCACCACGCGCGCGTACGCGGGGTACTGCTGCAGGTCCACGGGCGCCGCGAAGGGCTCGGCGACCGCCAGCGACATGACGGTGCCGATGTGGTCGGCGATGGCGCGGCACGCCTCCGCGCGCTCGCCGCCCCACTCGTCGCCGCTCGCGCGGTACAGCACGGCGTCCAGCTCGGCGGGCAGCACGGGCACGGCGCCGCCGGGGTGCGCGGGCAGGCGCGCGGGGTCCAGCGGCTCCAGGTCCCAGGGCGACAGGCGCTCCACCTCGCCGTTGTCCCAGCGCACCTTGAGCGCCAGGAAGTGCGCGGCCGCCGCCGCCGCCCACTGCTGCGCCGCGGGGCCGCCGCCCGCCGGCGCCAGGTCGCTGGCGCCGGCGCCGGGGTCGCCCGCGCGCTCCAGCACCTGTGCGGGCACAACACGCGAGTGACACCAGCTCAACAATAGATGATACCGTCATACACAAACACAAGGGTGGTACCTCCCCGGTCCACCAGCAGTCGTCGATCATGCAGCGGAAGCGGTCCCCCGCGCCCCAGCGCCGCGCCACCGCCGTGTCGTACTGCTGCCGCAACACTGCAAGCGCACAACGTCACTGTTGAGAGCGGCGCTTGACACACGCACGTACACGTACTAGGGATGTGACGGCGCTCACCGAGGAAGTCGATGACGTCAGGCATGTCGTGGTAGCGCACGTGCAGCGCGCGCCCGGCGCCCAGCGAGCACGCCAGGCGCAGGCACACCACGCGCGGCGGCTTGATCACGTACTTGATGCCCACCACCTTCACCAGCTCGCACTCCTGGACACACCAACACACGTACATGCCTTGATCTCACCAAAGCCTTAAACACTGTCATCTATACCTACTTTTCTAAATTTTTTTTTATACTAACCTATTGCTTGCCATTAGACACAACTCGTGTCTAATGGCAAGCAGTCAGTAGAATCCAGAAGTGGTGGCCACCATTACAAAAGCCATCATTATAGCAGATTTGTGACATGCTAAATATTTTTTGATCTGACGAAAGCCTTGGACACAGTGACCTGTGCCTATTTTTAAAATAAATCACAACAAATAAAAAAAATAACCAGATAGTCAAAGCTCATTGTGACCTCATTAATACAGTGTTAAAAAACACCATTAAAATAAATCTTAAAGTATAAATTAAAAAAAAAATTGGTCCCAATATATGACCCTGTGGGACCCCCAAGATAATATTCAGCTCGCTACATACATAGAGCCGATTATTTTATAATTTAATATAACTATACTACATATAATAGATATTTATTTAGTAATCTACTTAACGGCTTCTAACATTTAATACTTTGTTAAATAACAGGGTGGAAACAGAGTCGAATGCTTTGTACAAGTCTGAACGCGCTAATCTCTGAAACTAAGTCGAATTTGAATAATTTTTTTTTGCGTTTGATAGCCCAGTTTTCGAGGAAAATTATTTAACATCACGCTAGGAAACATGGGAGCAGAGCAGTAACCAAAAACGTAATTTAACGTAGATGAAACCGCGCTTTCGGGCAACTATTATTGCTATATACGTACATAAACTTGTGTCCTTTCCCACGGCTTGTCGCGCGGGTTGATCTTGTACACATCCTTCTCCGCAACTGCTTCATAGTACCTACACAAGAAAACAAACATTTTATAATTAAGAGATTTTTGAGAAAATCGCTTTCCGATTCATCCGCGTTTTTGCTTACTGCTGTACTTCCGTCGCCAGTAGCGTGATGTTACTTAGCCTATAACTTTCCTCGAGAACCGGGCTATCATACGCAGGACAAATTTTTCAAAACTGACAGGTAGTTCGAGAGATTAGCGCGATCAAACAAACAAACAAAGTCTGCTGTGAAACACAATAATGTGATAAAAACATATATTGTCTATCTGCTCTTGCGTTATTATAGTTTTTTATTTGTGCTTGTGTTGACCGTCTAAGAATTTGTGTATCTTTTAGTCTGTGTCAAATAAATGTAATAAATAATTCAGTCGGATTTAAATAAATTTTTTTATCGAGTGGTTAGTGGTCAACCTAGGCATCCGATTTGACTTAACGACTGTTAACAACATGGTAACAACCGGGACCGACTTTTAACGTGCCCTCCGAAGCACGGAGACGCACAAATCAAATACCACTATGCGGTCACCCATCCATGGGCCAGCCGTAGTCTTAGTTGCTTAACCCGCTAATCGTTTACCGATAAGTGAGCGCAACGAGCTATGAGCGCCTTATAATATGTGATGAAGTGTATCAGTATGTAAAATGTAATTACCTCTGGGTCAAATTGATCTCACTCAAGATCTATGTTCGCAGGTCTAAATACAATGGAAGTACTCCTCCAAACTGGTCTAGGCCAGAGACATGGTACACATTAATACACACCAACTTGTACACTATTCTCATATATTTACATTCTACACCACACAACATTAATTTATCTACCATTTTACAAAAATCCACATTAATTCTTAAATTATATATTTTGTTCCGTTTATCTGTGTCACATAATCATTAAACATGGCGGAGGGACGCAGACGCAGATTGCATCATTTTTGTTTTGATGCTAGCGAGTTTAGGCGCCCTCTCCAATGTTAGAATAATGTTGCTAGTTTATTAAAAAAAAAAAAAAAAAACTTTTTATCTATTGCTGTTCACGTGCTATTTTTATCTTATAAAATCATTTTTATATTTATTCATAAACATGTCATTATTATTATTTATTTTTTTTCCTATCCGTGGGTCCCACTGAAAATCAGCGCTGTTAGGTGACCAGCAGCCGCAGCTGCGGGCACCACAGCACCATGCTGAGTAGGATCCAAATTTCCTGCACAGATGTGACGTGCAAACTTGCCTTTTATTTTTATTTTTATAAGCATTATTCTGTCAATTCAAAACCAAACAAGTTTACTATTACCTACTAATTATACTTACTAGTGCAAAGAGATTAGGTTAGGTTTAAGTTAAGGTTTTTGTGCAAAATTTATAGCATGTTGTTTGCATCTTTTGTATGTCACCTCTGGGCAGTAAATAAATGCTTTTTCTTTCTTTCTTTCTTTCTTTCTTAAACTGCTTACTATAAGCGCCTCAAGTAATTATTTAAGTAATTGTTTGATGTTTGATAGCCCAGTTCTCGAGGAAGGTAGGCTATGTAAAATCACGCTACTGGCGTCGGGACTAAAGATATGTTCGGTTGGTAAATGAGTCCTAGGTGTGAGGAAGGTGCTGGTATCACCTCTGGTGCCCCAGTCGGAAGTAGAGGCACTGGTCGCCCATCTGCGGGTGGTAGGGCGCCTTGCGCGGCGACACCGCCGTGAGCCACTCGCCGGGGCGGTAGGCGTCCGGCAGCGCGCCCGCCGCTGGGGACAAGCTCAATGTGAGTACACATGCTCCCAAACAGATGGAGCTCAATAATAAAGATTTTACAAAAAATTCAGACAGAAGGAAATAAAAAAGCCCTAAATTAAGGACGCGTTTACAATTCTATCAAAAATAACCCCTTTTTCTGTTCATTTTGCGGCAAAACGATAAACAATTTTATATATCTAGCAAATACTACAAATAGAATGGTTCTTTATCTTGTGATGGGACGTGTTTTTTTCTAATAATATTTATTTTCAATGTAGTAAAAACCGTTGTTCTTTGACTCTCAATGCAGAATTTACGAAATCGTGTTGATTTCGAGACCTGTTTTTTTCTATATATATTTAAAATATTCTAAATGCAAAAATACCAAAAGTTAGCAAATATCTTCAATTTATAAAATATCAGACAATTTTTTTAACATTTTACAAATTTACACGAAAATCAATGAAAAATAATATCGTCGTTTTCCATACATTTTGCTATGCAGCGTGAATCTTGATGCATTGTAATAAGACTTATTTTGTTTGGTAGTTGTTTTCATCGCATTGAACAGGGCTTTGTGAACAAGAATCAGTCCGCGCTCGGCGCCCGTCGTGAGTGGACCTGTGTCGCTTATCGGAAGCTGCTCGACACGTAAATTTCGTTGTATAAACACAATGTAGTTGACAATACTAGATTTGATACTTACAAGAGTTGCAAGCATTTTATACGAAATATTTGTCAAGGTATTATTGTTTTTGCTATAAGTACCTAAGTAGCTATTATTATTAGTTGCGTTTCGGACATGCTGAGAAATCTGAATGTCTACTTCGGTGACTGCTATTGGGACTAGCTAACGAGTAGAGCTAGGTGTACCGAGTATGGGCTTGTTTTGTTAGGTATGATGAGACCTTACCACCGGACAAGGTGGATTGACCTGAAGGTCTACTTTGGTGACTGCTACTGGAACTAGCTAACGAGTAGAGCTAGGCGTACCGAGTATGGGCTCGTTTTGTTAGTTATGATGAGACCTTACCATCGGACAAGATGGAGTGACCTGAAGGTCTACTTCAGTAACTGCTACTAGAACTAGCTGATTAGTAGAGCTGGGTGTACCGAGTATGCGCTCGTTTTATTAGTTATAATGAGACCTTACCACCGGACATGTTAGTGTCCTGAAAGTTTACTTCAGTGACTGCTATTGGAAGTAGCTGATTAGTAGAGCTGAATGTGCCTTCTGGTCACTCCATCATGTCCGGTGGTAAGGTCTCATCATAATTAACCTAACGAGCCCATAATCGTTATACCCAGCTCTTCTAATCAGCTAGTTTCAGTAGAAGTCACCGAAGTGGTATCAGGACACTTACGCGAATCCACTTGCGCAAAAGACATTTGCACATTGCGCGAAAGACTTTTGCGTGAATGGACATTTGCGAGAAAGAAACTGGCACAAAAACTTTTGCGTGAAATATGATAAAACAAGATTCTTAAGTCAAATTTAATAAAAGCAGCCGCCATTTTGAACTTTGCTGATTTTGTACCTATTGCTTTCAAAAACGATACCTGTGTGTCCCAGCGATGACGAAATACGAATCTCTAGTCAAATTTAATAAAAGCAGCCGCCATTTTGAACTTTGCTGTTTTTGAACAGATGGCTTACAAAATCGATATCTGACTGTCCCAGCGATGAGCAAACAAGAATCTTAAGTCAAATTTTGTTGAAGCAGCCGCCATTTTTAACATTTGCTGTTTTTGAACCGATTGCTTTCAAAATCTCATCTGAGTGTCCCAGCGATAACTGAACACAAATCTTAAGCCAAATTTAATAAAAGCAGCTAGTAATTTGAACCTTGTGGTTAGAGAACCGATTTCTTTCAAAATTGATATTTCGGTGTCCTTGCGATAACCAAACACGAATCCTAAGTAAAATTTAATTAAAGCAACCGCCATTTTGGGCTTGGCTGTTTTTAAACAGATTGCTTTTAAAATCGCTGGGATACTCACTATATACATTTTGAAAGCAATCGGTTCAAAAATAGCAAAATTCAAAATGGCGGCTGCTTTTATTAAATTTAAATTAGGATTCTAGTTTAGTCATCGCTGGGACACTCAGATATCGATTTTGAAAACAATAGGTTGAAAAACAGCAAAGTTCAACGCAAAAGATTCGCGCGAGTGTCTTTCTCGCAAATGTCCATTCACGCAATGTGTGACTCCATGCCCACCAAAACTAATTCTAAGTACAAAATAAAAAACATACTACTAGAAATTTCAAATACAAGTCATTCCAATTAAACAAAATAAAAATTTATTTCTAAAGTATCAACGTGAGTTTATTTTCATATAATCGCCTTTGTTAGGCTGACCTATTTATGTGTGTGTGAAATTTGTTTATGTATTGGTGCGATTCGATACCTATGATTTTTGAGAACGCGTCCTTAAGCTATTATATTTGCTTGTTATTTTTTTTTTTTTTACATTCACACAGCGCCATCTAGCCCCAAATTAAGCAATTAATTTGCTTGTGTTATGGGTACTAAACAACTGATATACTACTTATATACTTTTTTTTTTTTGTAAATACATAATATTATAGATAAATTACACCCAGACACAGAACAAATAATCATGCTCATCACACAAAGATTTGTCTTGGATGGGAATCGAACCCACGACCTCCGGGCTTAGCAGTCAGGGTCACTAACCACTAGACCAACAGGAGAGTCAAATGTCCTGATATCAAAAATTTAAGTTTAAGTTACAATGATAGTAGAACAATATTTTAATACGACTGTGACGAACAAGAATATAGCACACGGTATATCGTTACCGACGACCTTGAGACACGACGTACTCGACCTTGAGCTACGACGTAGTCGACCTTGAGCTACGACGTAGTCGACCTTGAGCTATGACTTAGTCGACCTTGAGCTACGACGCAGTCAACCTTGAGCTATGACGTACTCGACCTTGAGCTACGATGAGTCGACCTTGAGCTATGACGTACTCGACCTTGAGCTATGACGTAATTAAGGTTTAAGGTTACGTTACCTGCAGGTCCCGGCTGGTCGTCGGTGACGTCGGAGGCGTGTGTAGCGGCGGGCGCGGGCCTCTCCGCTCGCTTAGCGCTCACTTGACTGGGGCTGTACCTGTAACAGAACAATGCACAACAAATTAAAGTAAAATAGAATATTTTCATTTACTCCTTTTTAGAGTTCATGTCCAAAGACCTCCGCTATCTGCTTATCTATCAGCAGGCTGTATCTTTTAAATAAATAAATAATAATAGTTGGACACTATCACACACTGTCGTCTAGTCCCAAGCTAAGCAGAGCTTGTGTTATGGGTACTAGATAACTGAAATATAATACATATACATACTTTTTTTTGTAAATACATACTTAGAATACATAGGAAACACCGTTGGTCTAGTGGTTAGTGTAACTGACTGCGACGCCGGGTGTCGTGGGTTCGAATCCCGCGGAAGGCAAATATTTATGTTATGAACATTTGTATTTGTCTTCAGTCTGGGTGTTTCCTATGTATTCTAAGTATGTATTTAACAAAAAAATAGTATGTGTATGTATTATATATCAGTTATCTAGTACCCATAACACAAGCTCTGCTTAGCTTGGGACTAGATGACGGTGTGTGATAGTGTCCACATATTATTATTATTATTATTATTATTATTATTTTGTTTTTTGTTTTTATTTTTCTCGGCTAGCCGGTAAAACTGATGGCACGGGCCTAAGCCAAGTGTACATCAGTATCACTAATGGTTTGTGTAGGATTAATGGGTATATCGTGTGGTGTTGGTGTGTTGTGTATGGGTGTGTTGTCGGCTGTGCACTGTAAAAATTTTCTAACTAATCTACACGTGTTCAGTATTACTGCTTTTTGTAGAAGGTGGTAGGTTTTAGGTGGCATGTTGAGAGTTTTGAGAGATTAGTGTAACTGTTTAGGTATAACTCCTGTTGCAGAGAGGACTATGGGAACGATTACTACTTTTTCAAGGTGCCAAAGTCGACTAATTTCATCTTTTAATTCTATGTATTTCGTTAATTTTTCTGCAATTGTTGTTTGAAGATTGTGTGTGTTTGGTACAGCAATATCTATAAGGTATCCGGTTTTATTTGTTTTGTTTAATAATATAATGTCTGGTCTATTGTAATGAATTGTTCGATCTGTGAGGATGGCACGGTCAAAGTAAAGTTTTGTAGTGTGGTTCTCTAGAATAGTCTCTGGGTTATATTTATAATATGGTGGTGTAGGTGTGTCAATAAGTTTGAACTGTTGTGCAAGTTTTTGATGTATAACTTTAGCAACCTGGTCATGTCTATGTTTGTAATCGGTTTGGGCTATTGATTTGCATGCGCCTGTAATGTGCTGTATTGTTTCTGATGAACTATTACATTTTCTGCAGATATCTGTTGGTAAATTTTTAATAATATATTTTCTGTAGTTTTTGGTTTCAATTACTTGGTCTTGTATTGCTATCATAAAACCCTCAGTCTCTGGAAAAAGTTCACCTCGGTTTAGCCACGCGTTCGACGCCTTTTGTCGACATTTAGGTTGCATAAATCTTGGCGATGTCTTCCATGTAGAGACTTTTGATTCCATTCGGTTAACTTAGTTTTATCATCTACAAGCGTTTCATTTTTCTGTTGTGTAGTATCTTTAAGGTTAAGTGGAGTGAGCTTATAATCGTTTTGTACTATTGATTTATGTAGTGTAGATGATTCAGTTTTGGTGTAGAAATATTGTCTAAGTGTAGTGATTTGCTTATTGTGTAGGTTTACAATGTCGATGAGTCCTCGACCTCCTTCTATTCTAGGCAGTGTCAATCTTTGCAAACATGATCTAGGGTGGTTTTTACGAAATTTTGTCATTGCTGTGTTAATTTTCCTTTGTAGTTGTTTAAGCTCGGTCTTGGTCCAGTTGATTACTCCAAAAGAATAAGTGAGTAGAGGAATGACAAAGGTGTTGATTGCTTTTACAGTGTTCCGTGAGTTGAGTTGTGTTTTTAGAATCGTGTTTAGTCTATATTGAAATTGTTGTGTCAGCTGCAGTTTAGTTTCTTTGTGGTGTATTTGTAGGGACTGGTTATATCCTAAATATTTGTAGGCGTCTTGCTCATCCAGTGATTTTATATGTGCTCCTGTATCTAATGTATAATCATGTTTATAGTTGTGCCCTGCTTTAATTGAATTTATTTTGCATTTGTCTATACCAAATTCCATTTTTATATCGTTTGTAAATTGTTCTGTTATGGTAGCTAGTTCATACAATTGAGTTTCAGTTTTTGCGTATAGTTTTATGTCGTCCATATAAAGAAGGTGATTTAACATGTTTTGGGTGTTGCTGTCCGTAATTTTTAAAGGGTATCCTAATGAAGTTGAATTAAGTATTTCAGAAAGAGGATTTAAAGCAAGACAAAACCATAGTGGGCTAAGGGTATCTCCTTGAAAAATACCTCTTTGTATTTCAATCGCATTTGTTTCTATTGTTAGGGACGGGGTAGTGAGTGTGAGTATGGTAGACCATTTGGACATAACGGTTTTCAAAAAAATAACAATTAACGGATGAATTTTGTAAATTTCGAGAACTTTAATTAACCAAGAATGAAGGACAGAATCGTAAGCTTTTTTGTAGTCGATATACATACTGAAAAGGTCTGATCGCTCTCGCTGAACTTGTTTAAGAATAACAGAGTCGATAATTAATTGTTCTTTACATCCTTGACTAAAGTTTCTGCACCCTTTTTGTTGTTCTGCTAATATATTATTGGTATTAATATGCTCATAAATTAAAGCTGAAATGCAAGCTGTTATGATTTTGTATAGAGTCTGTAAGCAAGTAATAGGTCTGTATTTAGCTGGGTTTGATAAGTCATTACTGTCTTTTGAAATCATGTATGTTTTGCCTAGTGTTAAGTATGTGGGTACTTTGGTGGGGTCTTGGATAAATATATTTATGTAATTGTGCAAGTAACTATGTACAGATGTGAACTTTTTATACCAATAACTATGAATATAGTCTGAGCCGGGTGATTTCCAATTGTGTAACTTTCGCAGTACTTCTAGAAAAGTTTTTACAGGAACATGCTCATATGTCATTGTGTGTATGTGTGAGTCAGTGTTTGAGGTTTGTGTATGTATCCAGTCAGCATCATCATTGTGTTCAATGGGGTCTGTCCATATTCCTGCCCAGAAATTTTGTAATGTATCTGCTGTGGGGATGTTATGAACATCGTCATTCGTACTATTTCTCGGTGTGTTGGTGGTTGCTTGTTTGATGTTACGGTAGAAAAGTTTCTCATTTCGAGTGAATTGTATGTTTTGCTGTTTCCTTAATGTGCACGCCTTATATCTTTGTAATCTACCTGTTGTAACTGCAAGTTTTTGTTTCAGAGTGTCTAGTGTGTGTGTAATTTGTGTGTTTGGTTCTTCATGTACAGTATGACTTTTATATTGTTCTATAATCTTGTAAGCATGTCTAACTACATTTTTACTTCTGTTGCCATTACAAAATTGTGTAAGTCTGCCTATCTTTGTTCTTAGGTCTTCCAGTTTATTTTCTAGTCGCTGTTGCCATTTTGGTTTATATTCTTTTGTTGTTTGTTGTAGGGTTTCTCTGTTTTGAAGTGTTAACCGTGCTCCATTAAGGCGCTGCCCCCACCAAAACGGCGTGCTGGCCGCATTATGTACAGTTTTTAGAAGCTATCTACTAATTATTTAAAATAAATATTGTAATACAAAATATATATTACATATCTATAACATCTTGACTTTACATTAACTGATTTATATATATTTTTATTTAATTAAAAAGGTATAAAATTTTGATTATTAAGAGCTACTAAGATAAGAAATTTTGTTTGATTGCCTGCTTCTAATCTTGAACTGTACATTATTTTTATTTGTAACTATCATCAATAGATAGATAATTTAATAATCAACATTTTTATCGTTAAAATTTTTAAAATCGTCAATGACAACTGATTTTAGAAAATAAATATCCATGAAGTGCACGTAATCTCACAGGAATTCTCAGCGGGTCTCTGCGCGGGCGACGGGCGGCAGTCGGCGCGAGCCTTTTCGACGGACGGACGTACGAAATTTTCCCAGAATGCGCGCTCGTATTTTTACGTCAATATAATAATATATCAATCTGTGTGCATAGGTAGTTTGAATTTATCATTAGTAACTGTGGATGTGTTTGTGTATTTACTGCGAGAAGACGCTCTTGTGTTTATTATTGTGTTAGTTACTGCGAGAAGACGCTCTGTGTTTAGTTATTTTAGGTATATGTTTTTTGCGCAAAGACGCTTTTGTGTTTATCTTTAGAGTTGATTATTTTTCTTGTGAAAGGACACAACTGTATTATCGTAACTAAATTTAAAATGCCTAAATACAAAAAAGTATTACGGCAAAGGATTGCAAATGCAGCAAGGATGAACGCAGCTCGGTAAGCACCAATATCAACCTATACGTTCTATTTAGGTTTGTGTTTATATTAGTGAAATTATCTAAACAATACATTTTACTTATCAGACAATTTTTTTTTGTAGGTGGGGTCATAAAAGCACAGATATCACATGCAAACCAACATCAGAACTAAGTTATTTTGATACCAGGTAGGTACCTATGTAACCTACTCTAATACCGCAACCATACTAAGAAGACACTCAGAGTTGTTGTTATTGTACTACTAGCTGCGCCCCACGGCTTCGCCTGCGCGTAGAATATGTTTTGTTTTATCCTTCTGGCACCAGACCGATTTTCGAGATAAAAGTAGCTTATATCCGTCTCCGGCACCGAATCGATCTACATACATATCGATTTTCATCGTAATCGGTGCCACCGTTCAGGCGCTGAGTGGTAACAAACACACATAACACACATACACACATACATACATACATACACACATACATACACACACAAACTTTCGCATTTTTAATATTAGTAGGATTGTATTATTATCAACAAAACCTATGAAACACTAATTACCTATTTGTGCGTACCATAGACGTAGAAACGCATAGACGTAGAACACGAAACTTCCTTATCATAATATTTGTTTTGTTTTATTGAATAAATGTATCCTAACATAAATACATTATATTTCTAAAACGAGTGAGAGCCAACCAGTAGCACCGCTAATGGACATTTATATTCTTCAACCGGTGAATGAAAATAATGTGTATGTATTATCTTTTCTGGGTAAAAATGTAAAAATAATCAAAAAATTTAAGAGAAGCGTTATTGGGACAGAGCAACTTATTCTCAGGTCCTAGGTCGTGATTCCTAAGGTCTGCCTTATTTTCTATTTTGGGTTCTTATTACATATCTGTAACAATATATCTAAACAAGAAAAGGAGGTGGTAACAGGCTAACGAAATACACAGTTACTTGATTTTGCGACACAAATAGAATTTTTAAAAGTTTAAAAATCATTTTGATCTATGCCTACATCTTCAACCAGTCTTTGCTGGACATTGGAACACATACATGATTTTATGCAAATATTCTTTTAAAATAAATATAAATTTTTTCTCCTTTCCAGTTTACGGAACTTAACAAGCAATACAAATAAAAATATTGAGAGTACAAAAAGCATTCATAAGATACATGAAAATATTGATGAAATGGTAAGTCATATACTTGCCCAAAGTCGCCTTAACTTGAAAACGAGTTAGGAAACATATATTATATTTTCCTTTATCATAAAGTATCAAGCATTTGGACTAAAGGAAGTGTATTGTGTCAGTAACAAAGGGTCAATATCTTTAAAATATTATATTATATATAATATATTTTTTTTATATTAGCTTGATTACACATAGTGACTGCACCCCGCCTGATGGTAAACAGTCAGTGCAATCCAGAAGTGGTGGCCACCATTCCAGAAGCCATCGTCTCAATCTGCTGGCATGGTGGCCTCCACTATGATGGCTGGGAATGGTGTTAAGGGAAGGGAATGAGGGAGGTGAGGAAAGAGGAAAGGGGGGAAATTGGGCTTCCGGCGTTCTCACTCACCGAACGAAACGCAGTAGTATGAATACTACTACTCTTACGTCGATCTTCTATGAGATGGTAGAACCTCCCCGGACGATCCGGCCCATTCATGCTGAAACCAGCGTGGATCTACTACCGACGTTTACTATTTTATAATTATTATGAAAATGAATAAATCTTTTATGAAGTGATGAAAGAAAAATTACTAAAGACATATTTTTTTTAAATTTCAGAATGATTTTACGGTTGCTTTTGAAGAGGAAGCCAAAACTATTGAAAAAATAGTAAGAAGGAGGATAATCGACGTCAGTCATTTTGTCAATGAATTGAAACGCATTTCAAACCATGGACCGCTCGGGTGTGGTTTTTCAGAACTCATCCTCATTGCTGAAACCCAAATTGGCCTGCAATCAAAATTTTCATTTCAATGTCGGCTTTGCAACCAAAAGTTTATTATAAATGGTGACAACTGCAGTGACAATTATTTACATATAAATACTTGTGCTGTAGCAGGTACAATTGCAACAGGTGAGGGGCATTCGCAGCTAAATGAACTTTTGTCAGCAATAAACCTTCCAGTGCTATCTGAAAAATTATATTCAAAAAATCACGAAATTGTCAGTAAGAACTGGGAAGATGTTTTGTTGGAATCCATGAAACAGGCTGCAGAAAAAGAAAAACAATTAGCATTATCTACTGGCCGAATTAACAAAGATGGAATCCCTATAATAGATGTCATTGTTGACGGTTGTTGGTCCAAACGCAGTTACAAAAAAAACTACAATGCGCTTTCGGGCGCGGCTGCCATAATTGGCAAATATACAGGAGAGCTTTTATTCTTAGGTATTAAAAATAAATACTGTGTCATTTGCGCTCGTGCTGAAAATCAAAGGATTGATCCACCAGAACATAAATGTTTTAAAAATTTCAGTGGTCCATCCACAAACATGGAAAGCGAAATAATTGTGGAGGGATTTAAAGAATCAATAAGTATGTACAATGTAATTTACGGTAGATTCATATCCGATGGTGATTCTAGCACCTACTCCAAAATATTACAGGCTCGTCCGTATCCAGATGTCACTGTTGAAAAAATAGAGTGCCGAAACCACGTGCTAAGAAATTTTTGCAATAAATTGCAAATGCTCGCCACAGATAGTAAATATAATATAAAATATCGAAAATTAGTTACTAAGAAAGCTATAATGCGAACTAGATCAACAATTTGCAAAGCCATTAAAAAACATAAAAGTAACTCTGATGTCCAACTTTTATTTAATGACATAATGATAAGTCACCTTCATGGCTTCGGAGATCACACTAAGTGCCAATCTTACTTTTGTGATAAAGTCGGCAACACAGACCTATCAAATGACTTTATTTTAAGCCCTTTATGGCAGAGAATATGTTTTGTTATTCAGAACGTTGCCGGATATGCTCGCAGTCTCATATATGACGTTGACAGCAACGTAGTGGAACGCTTTAATAGTGTGGTGGCTAAGTTTGTTGGTGGCAAAAGAATTAATTTTTCTTTGCGAAATTCTTACCAAACTAGATGTCAGGCTGCTGCTGTCGCTTTCAACGAAAAGAGAACAATTTCACGACTATATAAATGCATGAACAAAGGAGACAGTCCTCAAGGTAAAATAAAACGGTTGGAAACCAAAAGAATAAATAAAAATGCAAAATGTAAGGCCAATAAGAAACCAAGAAAACGATTCGTACTTCAAGATAAAAAGGATCATAATTATGGCCAAAACTGTACAAAACCTGATTTACCAGTTGAAATTTTCAATAATTTGAAAGAAAAGTTCCTTCAAAGCTTAAAAAAAACTGACGAACAAAGAAAAATAATAGAAAAAACAACCATCTTACAACGTGATAGCAGCGAGTGGCTAGAGTTACGTAGGTCACTATTAACCGCATCAAACTTTGGCAAAGTAATTACGCGGCGAAATGACACTAGTTGTCATAATTTTGTCAAAGATTTATTATATAAAAATAATATTGATCACGTGTCATCGATTAAACATGGCAAGGATAATGAAAACCTCGCTTTAAAACAACTTGAAACTCAAGAAAATATTAAAATCGACCCTTGTGGTCTATTTATAGATGAAGAATTTCCATTTTTAGGAGCTACACCTGACGGAATTTGTGCTGATAAAAACACAATAATTGAAATTAAATGTCCATTAACGGCATTCAAAATTGGTTTAAAAGAAGCTATCACAAAACGCAAAATAACGTTTTGGAAGCCTTCAAAAAATGAGCTGATAATAAATAAAAACCATCAATGGTATTACCAAGTGCAGGGGCAACTACACGTAACCAAGCGACAAAGGTGTATATTTGCAGTTTGGTCAAACGAGCATTCGCCGTTAAAAGTAGAAATCATCATTAGAGATGATACATTCTGGAAGGAGAAAATGGAAGGAAAACTTAGAGCATTTTATTTAAATTGTATATTGCCGGAATTGGTAGATCCTCGTTACCCTCGAGGTATGCAGATTAGGAACCCTTCGTACATTGAAGTGGCAATTAACAATAAAAAAAAAACTAAAGAAAATATTAAACATCTGTTTAGAGAAGGCATTGATAACACGGGTGATATAGATACGAGAAACGAATTGGACGAACTCGTTGACGAAAATGTACCTATGCCTACATGTTCTCGGTATTTGGACTTTGAATTTATGTAAAACACAAATGAGTGATTTTAAGCTAGAAAAATAAACAGAAATGTACGTGACGTTGTTCCTGTTTACTTTTTACTTTTTGTGTAGAGTTTTCGGAAATTCATATATATTTTTAATAAATTATTAAATGGCTTCTTAAAAATGGTAAATGTCTAGTTATTTCTAATTTTATCTTTCTACTGTCATTACTCATCTCAATAGCAGCTTTCTTCTCTTGAAATGTCTAATCTTGACACACACACACACACACACACACACACACACACACACACACACACACACACACACACACACACAAACTAACTCACATATCTTGTCTCCACATCCTGTTCACAGCATAAAAATAACGATCATAATATTCAACTAGCAAAATTATGATAAACTGTACACATCTGCTTGCCCCTTTATGAGTGCAGATTCATAATGTTATGAGTTAGAAATTAAACGATTGTAAAAAAGAAATATTTATTTATTTCTATAACTGTGAGTTTCTGAGGTCTGTGGTTTTGTTACTAGTTAAGAGTTGTAATGCGTTGGTCGTTCGTATCATAATGGATAGATGGCGATAGTAGTATTTGACGATATATTGTAGAGGTGTGGTGCGGCTAAGAGGGGTCGAATGCTCAAGGTCCTTTGCTCGGGGTAGCGCCTTAACTTTAGCAGCGGTCCAAGCCGCACAATATATGACAGTTTGTAATGTATTAAAATTTGTGTATACATCAGTATTTTCAGGAAGAATTATTGTGTTTAAGTAATTAACAATGCTCGCAAGTTTTTTTGATGATTTTTGTTTGGGTATGTAGGTTCTATTTGTAGGTTCCGAATCTTTATAAAACTGTAATGCCTGTTGGAAAGTTTCATCTATCTGTGGTAGTCTTTCTAAGTTTACATTAGGATTTTGACCTAATTCTTGCCTATTATTTATGTTTAACGAGGTCTCAAAATTTTCATTGTTATATTCATTAATATTTAAATCGGTGTTAGAATCAATGTTGATAGTATTGCCTAGATTGTTATTGCTTATTCCTAGTTCTACTATTACTTCTTCTTTTATTGCATTTAACCTGTCTTTACTAATATACCTGTTATTAATTATTACTCTCCTCTGATCTGCTATTCGTTGTTCACTTAAATGATTTAGGAAAGGAAATTTACTAATAAAATCTGCATGTAGTAGTGGTCTATAAGCTGTTTCATTAGTACCTAAGTTTGTTATTCGGTACGACCGTATTATTGCTTCATTTTGTTCAGTCGTCCATTTTATTCGGGTTTGTTTTGTATTTTGTGTTTTTTGTGTTTCAGGTGTGTTATGGTGAGTTTGTGTCGGGTTACCAGTTGTCAGAACTCGTTCAGAATCGTTGTGCATTTGCTGTGAATAGTAGCTTAATTGTAATTGGCTTAATTCTGTCTTAATTTCGTTATATATCTGGTCTATTGTATCCTGCGGCAACAATTTATTGCGAACGATTGCTCTACGTTGATCTCCTATTCTTTGTCTGCTTACTTGCATATGGGGAAATTTTTCTATGAGTTTAGTGTGTAGAGGTTCGAGATAATTTTTTGTATCCGTGTTAAGTGTAGTTAATTGAAGGTAAGTACGCATTATGAACTTATTCATTTCAGGTGTCCATCGTCTGCGCATCGAAGAATTGTTGTCCAAGGTGGGTGCAAATTGTGAGTCTAAATTGACACTTTGCACAACACTGTTAGACGTACTAGTGGACAAGGTAGATGTTCTTCTTGTCATATAGGAAGGGCGAGTAGAAGGAATCGATGAAATCAACGAACTACTATCCTCGCCTAAGTAGTCAGCTGTAACATGTTTGTCGATGGGAGCCCGCCGCCTGTTCAACTCCGCATCGCTGATGGTTCGCATGCTGAGACACTCAGCATCAGCTCCAAGTGTGCCCCGGCGACCCCCGGGCAGCGACCGTAAATTATATACTTTTTTACTCATCTCCATAAAGGGTTTACCTTTCCTTGTTAGCCGCGTAAGTTTTATAAGTACGCGTATCCGCCCCCCACGTGAGTCTGATGTTCGATTCGGACGTAAGGTAGGATTTTAGGGGGCTTATTATTATTATTATTATAATGCGCTTGCTAGCAGTCACGTGCGGCCCGCTATAGAGCGATACTTCATATAAAATACATGCGAGCGATTTGAACTAACTCTATCTACTGCGGCCATAATACGAACTTTAAGGATGCCGTTTTGCCTCTTGAGGAACGGTCCCTAAAATCTAAATGATTAACAAAATATAACAACAATAGTAAATATAAGTAGGTATTACCTCTTGGTAGGTCTGAGCGGTCGCCTGCGCGCGCGCGCCGGCGGAGCGAGTGCGGCGCCCGCCTCCCAGTCCGAGTACTGCGACGACGACGACGAACTGTACGTACAAACATTACTACTATTATATATTTATTGATAGAAACATATCTGGGATGTATACAAGATAGCATTAATTATTAAACTACCACACACTGGAAGAAAACACTTACTTACATGTATACAAAGCAAAAAGTTTTTTTGTTTGTTTTTTTTACCGCGCTATCTCTGAAACTACTTTCCAAAAAGAAAAAGAATTATTCAAATGAGACTGGTAGTTTTTGAGATTAGCGCGTTCAAACAAACAAATAATCTCGTCCGTTTTATATAATAGTATATATGAGGGAGCAATACCGCCTCTATCAATACCATAATAATGTTTTCTTAATAGGTAATGAACGTGTTTAGGAAAATTTTCGACACCAGTTGGCGCCACTTGCACTTTAGGTCAATCAGGGGTTAACTTTCTAAAAGCGCTTGACAGCTAGACCTGACGCATCGGTGCTGCCATCTCGTGGGCGCCATTTTAGAAAACCCTAACACCAATTTTCTTATGTCCTTAATGACGTGAATTATCCATTTTGTAAATTAAACATTAAGAATTCTAAAATATTTGTTTTGATAGAGCTGTCAAAATGGAAGACTGTTTACCAAAGTGGCGACGACAACTGGTAGCAAAAATTTTCCTAAACACTCTCATTAAAACAATTAATTGTTATTTGATACAGAATCATTAAATTAAATTCGGTAACAGTCCAGCGAGTGGTAATGTTGGGTAGTATAAATGGTATGTAGTGTAACGCACCTGCCGCTCCGAGTGCCCGAGTGCGAGCTGTGACAAACGAGCAGACAGTTAGTGCAGTACACATACATATAGTGGAACATATAGGTGGAGAAGTGTTGGTGTTCCAGTCGCTTGCACTCAATAGTAGTAAAACCGCTTCTTTTCCATACTTACATCTTTTTCATCGATCATTTGGACCATTTAGGGTTTATAAATATACGCATATGTACAGTTATAACTATATTTAATATTATAACATAAAAATCGCAACGTAACTGAGCGATGTCCAAATTTTTGGCACTAATGGGACACACACTTTCACACATTACATATTTTATTTAAATAATTTTTATTTTTATTTTTTTTTTCATTTATAATTTATATTGTAATCTGCTCTTTTTTTTTATTTTACATTATTTTCTGATTTTAGTTTTATTTTTTCTTTGTAATAATTTAAGTGTGTTTCGTTTGGTGTACAAAAATAAATCTTTTCTTTCTTTCTTTCTTTCTATATTTATTTTATTATTTTTTATTAGCATAAGGTATAGGTTTTCTTTCTTAACCATTACCTAAACTCAAATTCAAAGTGTTTATTTCATTTTGATCATGAAGTAATCTTCTTTAGTAATCCATGTTAAATTTGGAAAGCATAACATGCACATTTGAATAAAGTTACAGCGATATTTGTAGAGTTTTCAACCCAATACCTGACGCTTAAGAAACAGATGTTTGTTTGAAACGCTTCAATTAAATAATGTGTGCATGTCACACTGACATCCACATAAAAGTAGGTGTAATAATGTGGGTAGTACCTGGAGGTGTCGTCGGTAAGCTCCAGACTGGACGGGTCGGAGCGGCTCCCGCGCGAGGAGGGCGCGGCGTGGGGCCGGGGGGCGCGGGGGGGGCGCGAGGGGCGCGCGCGCGGGGGGCGCTGCACCCACTCGTCGCTCGTGTCGCTGCAGCTGGCGCTGGCGGGCGACGGCGGCTCGGGGCGCGGGGGGCGCGGGGGGCACGCGGGGCGCGGGGGGCGCGCGCCCGCCCGCCGCCCCGCGCGCCGCCGCGGCCCCCCGCCGCCCTCCGGCGCCGTGCTGATCATGACGGGACGGCGACGCATCTCGCGACGGTACCATGCCTACGCGAGACATTATCGTAAGTTAATAGAATAGTTTCAATTGAAAATTAATACAGGTAACGTAGGATTTTTTGTCAACTGCTACTACGAATACAAATAGTTTCACACTAAATAATAGGGTATTACACCTATGTTTGAAGTGTCTCAATAAATTCTATAGTGGTTATGAACCACAAAAAAAATTCAAAATTTTTATTTACTCGGATAAGTGCTTTAAAAATATATTAAAATTTTGCATATTCAAAATTCGCGCGTAATTTACACTTTTAAGTTTACATACTTTAGATAGCCGTATGACGTAATAACACTACGACTACTATTTGACAGTGTTTTGCAACAGATTAAAAATGCTGAAACTTTTGAACTGAATTTTGAATTTCAAAATTTAGTTTGCTATTTTATGAACTAAAAGTAACGTTTTTCGACTACTTTTCCCCTAAGCTATCTCAATAATATATTTTTAGATTTTATCTCATACTAGCGACCCGCCCCAGCTTCGCACGGGTGCAATGCTGATACTATATTTAGTAACAGCATAGCCCGTGCGAAGAAAAACAAATGCTGTGAACGTTGTATTTACACATTCTGTAGTATATTTAATTTTACTACAGAATGCCGGCCCCCTGCCGCTATATCTCTCCCTGCATTTTTAATCTGTAATAACTTTGAAAATATTTATTTAAAATACATGCTCTAAAGGGCATTATTGATTTATATTTAATGCACAATTAATTTAAGGTACTTAATTTGATAAGGATAAATGCTGTATTGCTTCGAAAATAAGCCATTATTTCTCATAAAATGTAAAGGATAAAAATGGTTATCCCTTAGAGATAGACATATACTATCGCGGACTCTTTTGTAGACCTTTTTAAGGTGTACAATACTGTAGTACATTATTTTGATCTATCTTGTAGGATTTAGCCAGCGTTGCAATGTAAGCGCAAAAAATTTGTTTATTTACGACATCACATTAAAAACATCTAAATTTATCAATGTTTCCCTACTATATTATGCATGTTTATATACATATAAACCTTCCTATTGAATCATTCTATCTATTAAAAAAACCCGCATCAAAATCCGTTGCGTAGTTTTAAAGATCTAACCATGCACAGGGACAGACAGCGGGAACCGACTTTGTTTTATACTATGTAGTGATGATATGGTGGTTACGTATCTTAAACTTTCTAAATCACCACGCAATTTTCTTAGTTTTTCTTGCATAAAAACCTTCTCCTGACAATAACAAACACAACAAAAAAAGAATTAACGAAATTGATCTAGCCGTTCACGCGTGATGCCATGACCAAGGAAAATAGGGATTCATTTATATATACAGAGTGTATACGACGGTATGACATTAAATGCAATTACGTATAGTATGTGACATTATAAAGCGAGACAAAAAAAAATCTACTAAATATCTTCAATAGTTTAGACACAGGACAAATTTTTTAATTTCTTTAATTCTAAATTAACACTATGTAAGTACGTCAAACGGTCACTGACTTAAGTCATAGTCCACGTCGAAGGATAAACGTTGCCGTTCATTACAGTTCAGTGAACTTGTCATAATAAAATGGTGTATTACTTCGTTACTATTAAAATATTATTTATTTTGTTAGAAAATTTCAAATTTTTGTTTTTCGTCAAATTACTTTTGTGATTAATTAGAAATCATTATATGGGCTAGTAACACCTGCCTTTTCATTTAATGTCAAACCGTCGTATACACTATGTATAAAGATAGAGTAAAATATCCTAATATGGAACTAAGTGTAACCCTTGAAGTACCCCAAATATATTGTTCTAGCAATAAATTTATTATAACCATTATTTTTACTATATGAATATATTTTGTAAGTAAGATTAACAAAGTTTGTTTAAAAGCATCACATTCTCGCTTCAGCAAATTTTTGTGTAAATAACTATGATCAACAATGTCAAAAGCGTTTTAAAAATCAGTAATGACGACATGCGACTTTAGATTTGTTTTGTATAGTTTTTATTAGCTTACCAAAGTGACTCCACTTTGCCTGATGGTAAGCAGTCAGTGGAATCCAGAAGTGGTGGCCACCATACCAAAAGCTATCGTCTTAAACTGCTGGTATGGTGGCCTCCACTATGGCGGCTGGGAATGGGGTTAGAGGAAGGGAATGAAGGAGGTGAGGAAAGAGGAAAGGGAGGAAATTGAGCCTCCGGCACTCTCACTCACCGAACGAAACGCAGTAGTAAGGATACTACTACTCTTAAGTCGATCTTCTATGAGAGGGTAGTACTTCCCCGGACGATCCGGCCCATTCATGCTGAAACCAGCGTGGATCTACTACCGTCAAGTTTTATTAATAATGAGAAAACCTCAACTGAATACCAGTAGTTGCCGACTCCAATGTTGACCAGTGGTTCAGGTGTATTAGTAGTGAACAAAGGCGTGGCCAAGATTTTGTTATAAGGTTAGCTCGTTAAAACTATAACTACAACTCTTTTAGGGAAAGAAAGAGGAACACAGCTATTCTTTCTGCTTAAAACCGTCACTACTGGTAGGCAGAATAGCCGCCGCCCTCTGCCCATATCTCGCTGCATCACTGCGGCACAGCTGTATAACAATGAATGTAGTGTACACGAACCATCTCCATCGCGTTGAGGTCTGCGCAGGTGCGGTGCATGAGGTCGGCGGCGGCGGGCGGCGCCGGCGCCACGATGGGGCGCGTGCACTGCGGCACCAGCAGGGGGTCGCCGCGCTGCCAGCTGCCCGCCGTGTAGCGCACGCCCTCCCCGCGCCAGACCCCGCGCGCCCCCCCGGCGCCCGCCCCCCCGGCGCCCGCCAGCGCCTCTATGAGCGAGTTGATCTGCGAGCGCGGCGCGTCGGCGGCGGGGATCAGCTGCGACAGCGCCAGGTTCTCGCGCCCCGGCACCAGCCGCTGGTACTCTGGCGCGTGCGGGGCGCCTGGCGACACACACGACCTTACGATATAACACCACTCCAACACAAACACGACATAGATTTCACACATATAATAGCTAGCAATATGACTCGTATAAAATATCTACACAAATGTCGGGATTTACGTAAGGCGTTTGACACAGTTTCTCTTCTCTTACTTATTACGAAATTCGAAGGGTTCGGTTGTGGAGCGTCTCTGGATTATTTTCAAGAATGATGTACTAACTAAAATAGTTTAAAAAATTACTCGTATTAAATTGACATAAGTTGTCCACTATAGTGATGGCGTGCCACAAGGCAGTACATTCGGTCCTATACAGTTTCCTAATTTTTTATTAACGACTTCTGTAAAAGAACGTTCGTAGGAGTATGTTATAGAATACCTACGCCTAAAACGAGTACAAAAAAAACTCGATTGTTTAAACATACCTTCGACGTCGACGAGGAAGGGCGGCGGCAGCAGGTGCGGCGGCGTGTCGGTCTGCTCGTCGTGGGCGCCGCCCTGCGCGTCCACGGCCACGGGCCGGTAGTCCGTGTGGAAGAACAGCTCGGTGGGCAGCTGCGAGTACAGGCGGTGGCCGCGCCCCAGCCCCAGCAGCAGCAGGTGGCCGTGCGAGTCCGTGGCCGCGATGCTGGCCGCGCCGCCCCACTTGGCGTCGAAGATGGCGCCGTCGCCGTGGCCCTCGATGCGGTTGTGGAAGCGGGCCAGCGGCGCGTCGGCGGCCGCGTCCCACACGAACAGCTGGCCGTCGTGGCCCGCCGACAGGAACACGCCGGCCAGCAGCGGGTGCGCCTCCAGCACGTAGGCCTCGTCGCGGTGGCCCAGCAGCGCGCGCACCTGCGAGCACGAGCGCGCGCACCACACGCGGATGCTGTTGTCGGACACGGCCGTGAGCACGTACGCGTCGCTGGCGTCCCACGCCACCATGGTCATCTTGAGCCGCTTGGCGTCGGGCGCGGCGGGCGCCAGCGGGCCGGGCCGCAGCAGCGCGGGCCGCCACTGGGCCGCGTGCAGCGCCCACAGCGCGGCCCGCCCGTCCTTGCCGCCCGACACGAAGCGCAGCCCGCGGCGCGCCCACGCCAGCGAGTCCACGGCGTCGTCGTGCACGGCCACCTCCAGCACGCGCTGCGGCCCGCCGTCCAGCGCGTACACGCGCACGTGGTGGTCCGCGCTGCCGGCCGCCAGGAAGGCGCCGCCCGCCGACCACGCCGCGCAGATCATGTGGCACACGCCGGGCCGCATGCGCTCCACGTACTGCACCGGCTGCGACAGGAAGTGGCCGTCGGGCGAGCACGTCCAGAACGCGACGGAGCAGTCCGTGGACGTGGAGGCGAGCCAGCGCAGGTCGCGGCGCGCGGGCGGCGCCCAGTGCACCGACGTGATGGTGCCCGCGTGCGCGGCCAGCACGGCGCGGGGCTCGCCCGACGCCAGCGCCCACACGCGCACGAAGCGGTCCACCGAGCCGCACGCCACCAGCGCGCCGTCGTGCGTCACGCACACGTCGGTCACCTCGGCGCCCACGCCGCGCAGCGTGGCCACGAGGCGCCCGTCGCGCGCGCTCCACACCTTCACCAGCATGTCGTCGGCGCCCGTCACCACGTAGCGGCCGCTGCGCTCGAACACCACGCAGTACACGGCCGACAGGTGGCCCAGCGTGCGCCGCTGCAGCTGCAGCCCCGCCAGCATGCGCGGCGAGAACGTGGCCGCGCCGCCGCGCCCGCCCGCCCGCGCCGCGGGGCCCGCGCCCAGCTCGCGGGCCGCCAGCCGCCGCACCAGCGCGTGGTCCTGCTTGTGCGACGCGTACTGCGGCCGGGGACGCACCAGCGACTCGCTCAGCAGCGACAGTCTAGCCGCCAGACCTGGGGAAGTACATCATCACATGGCATCACACCCCTTCTAAAGAGTTGCAGATATAAGCAGTATAGCTGAGCAGTACCTTGCGACGCTTCGTCCCCGGCGACGGCGGCGGGCGCCTTCCTCGCGAGCTGCAGCGCGCGCTCGCACACCGTGGCGAGCCGCCGCCATGACACCTCCGAGTACTGACCATCCTGCGATAAACACACAACCCTATACTGAGAATCTATAGTCTACTGTAATCCAGGACAAGAAACACTAACATAGGCTTGTTGGTACTGTGTACCAAAAGATAAGTAAAATTATTAATTGATAAAATAATATTACCGTCCCTTTTAAACCAAAATAAACTCCACATCTGGATCAAACTGGATGAATGCAAACTGCACTCATTTATTGGTTACCCAAAACTCTTATTTCAATTATATAACAAATGACTAGCTTTATTATAACCCAGTTCTTGAGGAAAATTATGACTATAAAACAACACGCTACTGGCGACGGAGGCAGAGCAGTCATCAAATATATGACTTAACATGTGAAACCGCCAGTTTCTAAAAGGCTGATCAACGAAAAATTTACTTATCGTCTGTTAAACCTCATTTAAAGTACCAATTGGGTTGTAATTAGTTACCAACTAGATTATATTAAAATAATTATGAATTATGTTTATATCGTAGCAAATAGTGTTCTATAGTCTCTACTTACCTTGTTACTTACGTGAATTTATAGATCATATTCAAAGGAATACCAAACAAAAAGTTAATAAACTAAATGTCAACCTGTGTGACAGTATCTAAAACAATTTAATAAAATATATTTTTCTTATTTTAGCTGCTAAAATAGTAAAACTATAATTTATATTATACTTACTTATATTTCATTATATACTTATTATATGTCAAATTTAGTTAAGGCTTTGTTCAAATTTGTCACTAGAACCTTAATATTGTTACTAAC
Organism: Parascotia fuliginaria; assembly: GCA_963082885.1. NCBI lineage: Eukaryota > Metazoa > Arthropoda > Insecta > Lepidoptera > Erebidae > Parascotia > Parascotia fuliginaria. Next base: position 8,916,508 of record OY720199.1, on the reverse strand, counting down.
TTACCTTCTGTTATAGTGCTACTACTACCTACTTACTTACTTTACTAATACTTAAATTACTGTGTAATATTCTACCTACATAATTATGTTACCTATTTCCTCTAATTATCTTCCCTCTTTTGGCTTCGGGTGGGCTTAAAACCAGCGCTAGCTGTACCCATACCGTTTCCACTTAAGAAACAATGTATTAATTTTGTGTATGTAATTTTATGTTCGAGTGAGTGGAATAAATGATTTTGTATTTGTACTTTATCAAAAGTTTCACTTTGTAATAATTTTAGCCAATAATGTGGGTAACTTATTTGATGATGACAGACAAAAACACTTAAAATTGTATTAATATATTGCTAAAGTATAGATAATTAGTTTAATTTGATCTAGTTAAGTACTACTAACTATATTATAGTTTTGTATTAATTAAATTCGATTTTGATTTTTGTAAATAAAAACTGCTAATAATTTATTTATGAGCAAGTTTGGTACCTATATGTAATTAATGTTTTGTTTGTAAGTATTACATTTTAAATTGTTCGTAATATTTTAAGCACTCTGAATGATACAATTTCAAAATCGGCGCCATTTCCCAGAGGCGGCACTCGTGACCAACCGGCCGCCATTCATCGGTTCCTATTAGCCAATCATGTGCGTGAACTACTGCAGTCGACTGTCGGACAGAGACAACACGCGCAATATTACAACGAATCCGTGGAAAGGAGAGAGAGAGAAGCATATCTAATTACGACACTGCTCCTTCCCAATAGTGCATGATATAACAAAATTTTCGCAAATTGGTCAAAAACTTACAAATTATCACATAAACCATATGAAAATATTTTTTACGATGTTCCACCGTATTTTCATGGTCATTTTGAGGCATAACACATTTTAAGACATTTTGTTGTTTTCACACAATTTTAGTTGTTTTCCAATGCATAAACTGCTTAAAAACGTAATTAAAACGCTATTTGGGTCCCTAAATCGCCCAAACTCACCAATTCCTCGTAAGATTGTGCATGATCGTTGCCCTCCCAGTCGAGTCGTCGGGGCAGCACCTGCAACCACCGCGAACATTACAAAAACTTTTCAGCAAAGTTTCAGCTAGTTTGACAGCCACAGCCACGTGCGTTTGCGATCAAAACAAATAAGCTTAAAACCCGGCACTAGGAAAAGCTCAAACCTACCTCTATAGTCTCGAGCTCTTTTAGCAAAGTCTGTAACAGAAAAGGTCTCGATTAGCTCCATGATCTATAAAAGACAATAATTCAAAGTAATTCGGAGCTAATTTACCTTCGCAGTCTCCTTCAGGGGTCCTCCAGACAGAAATTTTGCGATCAGAAAGTAGAGCTCTGAAATCGGGAAAGCTAACATTACACGACCTCGTCTGACGGACACTTACATGTTCAAGCATTATTTTCTGTGCGTTACGCTTACCGGGAACGACCCTGTGCTCCTCGTTTGGCTCCTCCATTATTCTAGGATTTTTCCAAGTGGTGAAAACTGAACTTGCACATCACACTCACTATAAAATTCCAACAAACATTTCACTTTACATTGTTGACGAACAGATAAAGCAATCTCCTGTAATAATCAAAATGGCGTTTGATCTGTCAGTCAAACAGTTTCTGGGAAATTTGCGTCGGTCAAACAGGTGTCTCCGTAGTTTATCATGTACTGCATAGATGTCTCTGTGTATAACTAAATACTTTGCTGATGTTTACTGAGGAAAATGGGTACAGTAATTTATCTTAATTATGTAAAACATGTTTGATTGTTTTATTATAATGTTTATGTACAAAAAAAAAAATATATTTTTAAGTTACACTTATCATGTGACCTGATTTTTACGTCCTTGACCCCTGGTTGACCCAATTAAAAAATATCCCTGGCAACTCAAGGCAATAAATGTCAAAGGAGTAATACACTAACACAAATTTAATGAAGTAAAAATCGTACTAAAATGCAAGTAATCGTAATTAAACGATGGGTATTGTTGTTTACAAGTGTTTATTTCAAGAAGTATTAATAGTGGATTGTAGTGCATGTGCTATTATTGCGTGGCTTTGCTCGTGGCGTATTTGCCGGGGCGGTGTCAGCGCTGGCTGATGACCAGCAAGACTGGAGAGTGCGACGCTGACCTGGGACGTGTGTTCCTTCGTAGCATGAGAGTCCGACAGGTTGACTAGACGGCGGCATGTTCGTGGACTTTACTAACGCTTGAACACATTAGGTCAGTGCTGTTTAATTGACCATACTCTGATCAATATTTATTGATTATAAACTAAATATATACGCCTGAAATTATAAGTATTACGTCGTGGGTAATAGCTAACAGGTGGTTTCTGTGATACGGAGCAGTTTTGGTAGCATTTTTCGTAATCTATATACAAGAATTGTTTTACCAGTTGAGGCATAGTAAGTGTGATACCTGCACCTACATTGTGCAGCTTAGGAACTGCAGGTAACCATATTTAAAGGTATATTGTATCTTAATTATTCATTCCAAACAAAATTTGGTATAAAAAAATTTAAACTTATGATGACTTGACAATATAATTGACAAACAAATATTTATTTATTTATTTATTTATTTATTCATTTATTACTCTTAAACTTACATCTATCTTTACAGGCAAGCCTAATGCGACAGAGAAGTTGAGCTTTTTATCTAGTTTATAACTATATTTATTTCTACATCCTAATACATTATTAAAACTAACCTAAGTACTGCAGATGCAATAAGCAGTCTTAGTAAATTCGTTCAGTGCACATGAAAACAGATCTATCCGGTCAGACAGCGTGTTGAGCACACGCAACGCCCGCACAAGCGGCGCCCGCTGCAGCAGGTTGGTGCGTGCGCAAGGCACAACCAGCAGCGGCGGGCGTCGGCGACGCCCTCTGTATTCATCCATTTTCTGTATATGAAAACATAAGTAAAATGTATCAGATAAGGTTTACTTGGTGCATCCCATGATGGTCTCAGCAATTTCAAGAGTTCATGTTGACTCTGCTCAACATAACATTAGTGCTCTTATGACTGCTTCTATGTTGGCACTTAGATTATTTGCATACAACTGACTTTGAGATTTCTCTACTAATCATGGATTAAAACAGAAAAAAAAACTGACTTCGCTCAGAAGCTTTCTGAGGTATTCGTAGACTCTTAGGATGATCTTGGTTTCGTAGATTTCTCATGTTCCAGAAGCATATCTATAATATTTTAAAGAGCGGAAGAGTTTGTTTGTTTGAACGTGCTAATCTCTGAAGCTACCAGTTGATTTCGAAAAATTCTACAGTTGATAGTTTTACAAAATAAATGATAGCTCAATGTATGTAGGTATTGGGCTCACCTTAGTGTAGAAGTTTTTTTTTATATCAGCCTATCAACATGACTACTCTGCCTAAATCCAAAAGTGGTAGACACCATTCCAAAAGTCCAGATGGTACTGTGGCCTCCACTATGGCGGCTTAGTGTGAAGCATTGTCTCAGTGATACTGTGGAATGATTGCCATATAGAGGTGATAGGTTCCCGGGCAGGACACCAATAGATGCAACTTTTTTAAGATTTGGATGTACTGCTAAAGTCTCAGCATTAGCTAGAGATTCTGCAATTTTGCCTGCACCACAACAAGAACCTCGCCTGTGTTACTTTAACTCTGACATCGCTGACACAAAACAATGTAGTTATATATTTTATATTTCAAAATTAATCACTAAAAGGAAAGAGTGAAATGTTATTCATTAAATTAAAATAACATAAGAAATTACTTTTCCTAATGTTTATTCTATTAATATTATGATATTATAAATGCGAAAGTTTGTGTGTATGTGTGTGTGTTTTCACTACTCAGCACCTAAACGGCTGAATAGACTACGATGAAAATTGGTACATATGTATGTAAACTACAAATTTTGACACAAATTTATTAATGAACATTGCTTTTAGTTATGGACTCTATGTTATGTAGTTAATATTGTTAAATTTATATTATTTGCATTTGTTTTAAGATTGTATTAAAAAAAAAAAAAAAAGCATTTTTCATAGCTTGACATTTTATAAAATTGTTTGACATTTAAGATTAATTTTATTTGAGTTCAGAAGTACAAATCTTTAAAATTAATATTTCTACACCGGCAACGGTATTATATGTGAAACTTTTAGCATTAAGATCTCTATGTACCATATACTTATATTATTATTATATTATTATTATTATAAAGATTCGTTGCCGGAGACAGACATAGGCTACTTTTTTATCTCGAAAAGCAGTCTGGTTCCAGAGGGGGACAAAACACATTTTAGGCGCGGGCAAAACCGTAGGGCGCAGCTAGTTAAAATTCTATAATCTGTATGATTGAGGTGCTTGTACCTCGTTGCGCTCACTGATCGGTATACAATTAGCGGGTTAACTACCTAGCCATGGTCGTCCAAGTATCAGGATTTGTTCACGTCGCCTATAGTTTATTAAAAAGGCATCTGATTTGACCTAACGTTTGTTATCACCATGGTAACAGCCGAGACCGACATGCGACGCAGCTTAGATCAAATATAATGTCACCCACCCATAGATCTGTCGCACTTTTTGTTGTCTCATTTAAATCGTTTACAGCTAGCGCCTCTTCTTTGGTCTTCTTTAGTATGTTGATGTCAACACGTTCGTTACAGCACCATGTCGGGCACGGCCGCAAGCGCGAGCGGTGGCGCGGGCGGTGCGGGCTCTGCGGGCGGCGGGGCGAGCGCGCTGGGCGGGCTGGGCGGCTCGCTCGAGGACAAGGACTGCGACCTGCTGTGCCCCGTGTGCTTCGAGCTCATCGACGAGGCCTACGTCACGCGCTGCGGGCACTCGTTCTGCTACGCGTGCATCGGCAAGGCCGTCGAGCTGCATCGAAGGTGCCCCAAGTGTGGCGCGGGGTTAGCTTCCAGAGAACACATATTCCCTAACTTCCTTCTGAACGAATTAGTGGCGAGGCGGCGCGTGAGGGCTAGACGTGGAGCCAATAATGCGGCTCCCGGTGCTACCCCTGGGCGGGGGCCGGAGCGCGTGCGGGCGCTGGTGGCGGCCGAAGCGCGAAGGTTGCCGCTAGCCGACGTGGATGCGATGCTGGACCTGCTGACGCGGCGCAAGCGGCTGCTGGAGGCGGAGTGCGCGGCGGCGCACCAGCGCCTGCTGTACGAGTTCCTGGCGCAGCTGCACCGGCACCGCGCGCACCAGCTGGAGCAGCTCGCGCGCGAGGCGGCGCTGGTGCGGCGCGACATGGAGCACGTGGCGGGCGCGCTGCGCGAGCTGCGCTCGGGCGCGCAGGGGCTGGCGCGCGCGCCCGCGGGGGAGGGGCCCGCGCCCGCGGGGGGGGGGCCCGCGCCCCCCGACCCGGCGCTGCAGCCCGAGGCGGGCGACGCCGTGCGCGCGCTGCGCCGCGAGCTCGCGGACCTGGCCGGCAGCGTGGGGGACGCCGCCGCGCACGCTGATGGTACGTTGTGTAATCTTTGTGTGTGTTGTTCTCTTGGTAGCTCCTCGTATTTGTGTGCCGCAATTTAATTAAGCCAGATTTCCCGCGACTCTGCTGTTCGACGCGAAATTTACCTCTCCCATGCGAGGTCGCTCTACGACGCTAGCGACATCAACAGTTCGGGACTAGTTGCAAGTCGACATACTATTCAATGGATAGTTTTTTTAATATTTTTTTTTTATATTAGCCTACCAAAGTGACTCCACCCCGCCTGTAAGCAGTCAGTGGAATCCAGAAGTGGTGGCCACTATACTAAAAGCCATCGTCTTAAACTGCTGGTATGGTGGTCCCATTATGGCGGTTGGGAATGGGGTAGGGAAAAGGAATGAGGGAAGTGAGGAAAGATGAAAAGGGGGAAATTGGGCCTTCGGCGCTCTCACTCACTAAACGAAACGCAGTAGTACGGATACTACACTACTCTTACGTCGATCTTCTATGAGAGGGTAGTACTTTCTCGGTCGATCCGGCACATTCATGCTGAAACCAGCGTGGATCTACTAACGTGGTGTCATCATTCGATAAAGGTGTATATTCAGTAGTTGGTAGATGGGGAGTTTGTGACATATTGCATGTTATTGCAGGGTCTCTGAACGGCAGTACCGCGGACATAGGCTCCGAGGAGGAGAGCTTCGCGGGCGGTGCCGCGGCGGGCGGGGACGCGCTCGCGGCGCGCTGGAGGCGACTGCACGCGCACTTCGACGACTTCGTGCAGGTAGTATATAAACTTTGCTTTATAAATACTGTTAGGTGTGTTAAGATCCAACAAATAGAAGATAATTTGTTCACTTAAAAAGGGTATAATCTATAATATAAAAATGACTCGCTAAATATGTTGCTAAGCGCAAATCTCGAGAGCAGCTGAACCGATTTCGCTAATTCTTTTTTTATAATATTCCTTGAAGTACGAGGATAGTTTGTTGCCTGAATTAGTTGCCTAAAAAAAAACACATATCTTTCCATACAAAAGTATCTTTATTTATCCAATGTCCACCCGTGCGAAGCCGGGGCGGGCCGCTAGTATAATAATAATTTCGAAGTTCACAAATACAGTACACAAAGTTAATTTGACCGCAGAGCATGTTTGGTGGAGGCCGAATTCGCGTGTGACTGCTAGTTGTTACCGTAAAATGCAGACTGATTTGCGTTCCTTCTATCGCGATCACGGTAATATTATCTATACAGTATTCCAACTTCATACAAACGGACGAAGCGCGAGCTACGCCTACGCGCCTTAATCTCGGCATGCGCTCAGCGTGTAGACAGTCGCGACTGTGTCGCAGTGCCGAACGGACGGTGTATTTTTTTATCAATCTTCACAGCATATTTAGATTAAGACAAATTTAGACAATGTATTTTATTTGTTTATATAAAACAGTATATTTATAATCACAAAACTAAATGGAAACACAAAGTAGGCAAATGTAATTAAAATGCTGGCAGCCCTATCGCATGTTTACGTACCGCGCGGCTGTAGTCATTTATTTCAAAGATACGGCCGAGTTACAATACTGTATAGATAATATTACCGTGTCGCGGTGCAACAGCGTGTGAACGGTGTAAAATTACTGATTCATACGTAAAATTATAAAGTTTGTACGGGTTCCGTACAAATATTGATAACATGTAGAGCTCGTAACGGACAGTTGTCGAAGCGACGACCACGCGATGTTAGTGGTACACAATCTACTTTCTACTAGTTTTTGTCACCGAATCCCCGCTATCTGTTTCGACCTAAAGCAAGAACTGTGTTAATTATATAATGTATTAATTTGGAGATATTGTATCTCATAGCACACCAATTTTATTTATTTATTTATTTATTTAGTACATGGATGACTTACAGCTAAATAGTTGTATTTACGAGAAGCCAGTTACAAGTCGTCACTTATAGTCAACAACAAAAGTTATCGGAAAAAAAATGTTAACAAAATTATTATATTATTATTTTTAAAAACTATTACTATAAAAGAAAAAAAAAATAAAAAAAAATAACGAGCATAATACAAAACAATACATATCAAAATTTATATAAAGAAGGTTTGACTCATTAAACGTCTCGCCGAACATTCACTCGTTGAGAAAGGGTCAATATCGTGCCGCTTACACATCTCATTAAACGTTCTACCTGCGCGCACCATACAGCTGTTTTGTCGATAGTTTGTTGTCACATTATATATATTATCAAACACTTGCTGCTCCTCACGTCTTTGTTTACTGCTCTGCTCCATTCACCAGTAGCGTAATGTTACGTAGCCTATTACCTTCCTCAAGAACTGGACTATCATACGCAAAAAGAATAGATTAGCGCGTTCAAACAAACAAACAAACTCTGCCGCTTTCTATATTTTTCGAATATAGAATCGGCGTAGATTATCTGCAATTACAAACCTTTGTGATTTATATCGCTATGTATACCAAAAAAATACCTCTCCACAGTGCTACTTCGCCCACCGCGCAGACGAGTTATACTTCCCCCCATCGGGCGCGGTGACCCCCGCCCCCTTAGTCCCTATAGACACCGCGTGTGCGCCGATGACCCCCGTGGGCCCCGCGACCCCCGTCACAGAGGACCACGTGCCGCAAGCCCCCGCTGTGAATAATAACGTGGAGGGCGACCAGAGGGCCCCCGACGATGCGCCGGAACCTACCACTAATGCTGAGAGCTGTAATACCAGAACACCTGCAGGTAATAGACCCTTTTGTTCAGGATTCGATGATTTTAAATCTACGTACCGCATATTAGTGAATAAAATGAATTTGTATTTGATGAAAATGTACTAGGGTCACAGCAAAGCATGGAGCTCTTAATTTTTTTTACTATCCTTAAAAGTGTCTACCGTTACTACAACCCTTCTGCGAGGAGGAAGGGACAGCTACCCCCTCTACTATATACGCCAATGCTTAAAACTATTACTAGAACCCTTCTAGAAGGAGGGGGGGAGAGAGGTTGCCCCCCTTTGCATGTACGTCTATGATTATGATAAGTACTAGGCTAACAGTAAACACAAGGAGCTCTATCTGTTTAAGTGACTACAATATATTTTTGTTACAACTATTCATTTAGTTTGGTACAACAAGGTTCGGTGGTACTGTGTATGGACTGCCACGCAGAGGTCGCGGGTTCGATTCCCGCTTAGTGCAAATATTTGTGTGCATGAACATGGCTTTTTGTATGTTCTGGGTGTTTCTATGTAAAATATGTATGTAATTAAAAAAAAAGTATTTAACTATGTTTATCCGCATTCTAGAACCTATATTACAAGCTATTTATATATACTTACTTTAGGTCTAGATGGCGTTGTGTAGGTTATTGTGGTATTATTTATTAATTATTTAATTTTAATTTGATGAGATGTACTAGGGTCACAGTAAAGTATAGAGCTCACATATTTGTTCAATATCTTTAAAAATGTACATCCGTCTATTAATATGATAAGTACTAGGCTCGCAGTAAACACAAAGAGCTCTCTCCATACATTGCTTGGTGTAGGTATAGGGTCGGGCGCGCGCGGACTGGACGCGTTCCGCGAGGACTTGGTCGCGTTTACGCGGTACCGCGCGTTGCGGCCGCTGGCCACGCTCTCGTACTGCAGTGATGCCATCAACTACTCCACCATCGTCTCCACCATCGAGTTCGACAAGGACGAGGAGTTCTTCGCTATAGCCGGCGTCACCAAGCGGATCAAGGTATGTTGATCACTGTTCTACGAATACTAGCTACCATTTTGTTTTGTATTTTAGTGATAACTTTACCTCATTAAGTTTGCATTAACATTTAAGTAATGGCTGTCATTGGGTGGCTTTTTGGGTATCCACCAAAATAAAATATTTTTCTTTCTTTCTTTTTTATTTCTGTCTTTCAATAGACCTACTATAGTATCAGATGTGCATCTAAGGTAGATAAAGGAGCATAATCGGATAAGCAATGAGTTAGCGTTGTGTCTCTTATGCTGTGATCTTTACACGCACTGTCATGTATATACGGTTACTACTTGTGTACCAGGTAGACCTTATGCTTTTGCTGTAAATAAATCTGTACATCTTATTTGACATATTTGCATAAATCATAAATGAATACTAGACTAAAAAATAGACCAAGGTGTGAGCCCTGTGGTACCCCTGATAAAAATATTCTTGTAACAGGTTTAAAAGTTGGCATCTTAGCAAGCTTGCACTGATTACTGTTATAGATCGATGCAACGGCGCCCGCATGGTAGCGCGGTCCATATTGTTCAGATTTTGTGTAAAAAACTTGTAGTCAACCACATCGAACGCCATCGAAAAGTCGGTCTAGATAGCGAGCACTTTTAACTTGTGTTTCATTCACATGTATGTCATCTTTGACATATTCGAAAAAGTTCGACATACGTCTCTAATAGAAATCCGGGATGATAAGTATCGAATCAGGATTTCAAAAAATTCATTTATTACGTAAGACTATTTTCGCTAGTTTTTGACCCTCACTATAAAAAAAATAGGCCGACCCACACCCCCCCTGTTAAATATTAATTACGTAAGAACCTAAAGGAAAAATGGAAATCGTTTCCTATACGCATTCGAGCGAACCTCGGCACTCGCGCGGTTGGTTGCCTGCGCTTTTCAAAGGATAATTTTAACTTTGCGCATTTTTGTGACCAAGAACTATCAAGACTCCCATCGCCTTGTAAGAAAACATAAAACATGGTTGACCTTATCCCCCCACCCCAAATCATTTTACGTAATAAATGAATGGCCCCATGACAAAAAGAAAAGATATTCTTTTATTATTTACTTAATGACCTTGAGATGTTGTTCGTATGTGCTACCACTGTTAACCCTGAGCGTGTGGTCGTCAGGTGTTCGAGTTCGAGTCAGTGGTGCGCGACGCAGTGGACGTGCACTACCCGTGCGCGGAGATGCAGTGCTCGCACAAGATCTCGTGCGTGTCGTGGAACGCGTACCACAAGAACGTGCTCGCGTCCGCCGACTACGAGGGGACGGTGTCGGTGTGGGACGCGGGCACGGGCGCGCGCACGCGGGCGCTGCAGGAGCACGACAAGCGCTGCTGGTCCGTGCACTTCAACCGCGCCGACGTGCGCCTGCTCGCCTCCGGTACGTACTGTCACTACGGGGGACGGGGTCGGTGTGGGACGCGGGCACGGGCGCGCGCACGCGGGCGCTGCAGGAGCACGACAAGCGCTGCTGGTCCGTGCACTTCAACCGCGCCGACGTGCGCCTGCTCGCCTCCGGTACGTACTGTCACTACGGGGGACGGGGTCGGTGTGGGACGCGGGCACGGGCGCGCGCACGCGGGCGCTGCAGGAGCACGACAAGCGCTGCTGGTCCGTGCACTTCAACCGCGCCGACGTGCGCCTGCTCGCCTCCGGTACGTACTGTCACTACGGGGGACGGGGTCGGTGTGGGACGCGGGCACGGGCGCGCGCACGCGGGCGCTGCAGGAGCACGACAAGCGCTGCTGGTCCGTGCACTTCAACCGCGCCGACGTGCGCCTGCTCGCCTCCGGTACGTACTGTCACTACGGGGGACGGGGTCGGTGTGGGACGCGGGCACGGGCGCTGCAGGAGCACGACAAGCGCTGCTGGTCCGTGCACTTCAACCGCGCCGACGTGCGCCTGCTCGCCTCCGGTACGTACTGTTACTACGGGGGGACGGTCACAGGCAGGTCACTACTTGATATAGCGATTTAAGATTTCATGTTTTTTATGTGATCACTTTTTTCATACAAGCGCCATCTATGTTTTCCATGTTGTATTACGATATCATTTATCGTTATTATCTTAGCTCATGTAGGTTTTTATGTGATCACTATTACCCAGATAATTGACGTCACAAAATTATTTAAAATTTATAATTTTCAGGGTCTGACGACGCTCGCGTGAAGCTATGGGCCCTCAACGCCGAGCGATCAGTAGCTACACTCGAGGCAAAGTTCAACGTGTGCTGCGTGCGGTTTAACCCGCGCTCCTCCTGCCATCTGGCGTTCGGTTCCGCAGACCACTGCGTGCACTACTACGACCTACGGGCTCCAAGAACACCCCTAGCTGTCTTCAAGGACCATCGAAAAGCCGTCTCTTATGTAAAATTCCTTGATGCTAGAACCCTAGTATCGGCTTCAACGGACTCGCAGCTTAAGTTATGGAGGGTGGAATCGCCGAGATGCGTCAGATCCTTCACAGGTCATGCGAATGAGAAGAATTTTGTTGGATTAGCCACTGATGGGAAGTATGTGGCGTGTGGCTCGGAGAACAACGCTTTATATGTGTACTATAGTGGACTTTCCAGGCCGCTGTTAGCGTACAGATTCGATGCGGTTCGAGGCTTCCTTGAAAGAGAGCGAAGAGATGAAGAGCCTTCAGAGTTCGTGTCGGCGGTATGTTGGCGCCGATCGCCCGATACACATGTTCTGCTAGCGGCTAACTCACAAGGAACTATAAAAGTGCTCGAGTTAGTGTGAAGTGAATTGTGAACTCTTATTGGTGTATGTGCCCCTGGTACCTCGACAAGGTGTACGTTGGTGACGTCACAGGCGCTATTGTATCTATCTACCATCGCCGAGCATTCTATGAAGAGATGAGTTACCTCCTAATAATGTATGAAGCCCTGGTACTTTAGCGCAAATGGTTTTTTTTTATAAATCGCCATACCTTACTTGAGCATTCTATGGAGAGAAGTCAGCTATCTCTTACTCGTGTATGATGCCCTGGTACTTTAGCAACAACAGACGGATTTTTTGCCGCCGTTTTATTTTGTATTTTAAGACAACTGACGCAGCTCAGTAGAATAAATCATTATTTTTATATTATTTTGTTATTTTTTAACCTTTTTAAGTAATAAAAGTATATTATAGTAGCGCCTGTTACGTAATCAACTTTGGTCAAGAGTATCTTTTGTCCCTTTTACTTGTCCCTGCGCTAGAGAGAGAGATCGTAATAACTATTTGTACAAGGTTCGTTCGCTAATGAATGCTCGTGGTCGCGAACATACTGGTGTGGCCACAAGAATATAAATAAATGCGAATACTTTTTTAAATTAATGTAGGCAAAGGTGTCTGTCTTACGGCTACGTAACGCCATCTGTCTTATGTGCATGTAATAATGAGTTTATTGCAATACACAGAACAGTATGTTATAACGAAAATAAAAACGACTTGGGCATTGTTATAGGAAATCTAAAGGTTCCTACTTCAAGGTAACACATCTATAAATAATTGACAAAATTAAACTTACGAAAGTCAGTGTTACCGTAACGTATATTTTATATTCTGGTGGCAACATTTGTACACGAACTAATTCCTTCACGGTGTATTCAATGCGCATTTACATTGGTCGTTAGCGCCCGTAGGCCATTCGTCCATTTTCATTGGCTGTTAGCTTCGAGAGAGTCCTCGCATGCTTGATACCGACCGAGTTAACGACCGATGAAGTTCATTGGTCGTTAGCCCGCATGCGGAGGCTTCCCCATGCGGACTAACGACCAATGTAAATGCGCCTTTACAGATTTGTGATTTTATTAAAACACGATGTGATTAATGTAAGTACTGTGTGCGACAAGGACAGAGATGTCTGTTCGTGTCGCACTACAGACGTTATGGCTCGCACGCTTACCAGGAGGGCAGCGTGGTAATAAAATTGAAGAAACCTTTAGATCTAAATTAAAAAAACCTTGTTTTGTTTAAAATAATCCGTGTAACAATGGATTGAATAATATCCTAAAAAACCGGTCAAGTGCGAGTCGCACTGGCATACCGAAGCTTACGTACAAACTATCATCATATATTTATTAGGTACTAGCTGACCCGGCGAACTTCGTTCCGCCTAACAGTCGATCAACATTAATTTAATTTTCTAAAATAATCGTAGCCTAAGTTACTCCTTATTACATCAGCTACCTGCTAATGAAAGTCCCGTCAAAATCGGTCCAGCCATTTCAGAGATAAGCCGGAACAAACAGACAGACATCGACAGACAGACAGACAAAATTTGTAAAAATGTTATTTTGGTGTATGTACATGTAGTAAAAAACGGTCATTTCAATATTACAAACAGACACGCCCATTTTATTATATGTATAGATTAGATCAGCGCGAACTTTGTCTAATCTAACCTAAGCACCAGCTGGGACAAAAAGAAACAAGGTGCCCTTTTTGTTTCCATACAAGTATTTTATAACCTGTTTTTTTTTTTTTTTTTAAGTAAGTTTGTACAGCAAAAAAAGTGTTTTTCTTTTCTTTTTCTTTACATCTTTTGATTGTCATGACATAGAACATTGATTTTTTAAAGTCTTCAAGAAAATTAAATGAACGAAAGAGGTTGCAGACAAGAGTATTCGATAAAAATTTCAGCTTGATATTGCTTCGCGTTATTAAAAAAAATTCTTGTTTGACAGACAGCCGGAGTACAAAGTCATCAAGGGATTAAATTTTAACTAAAAAAAGGTAGACTTTAGTACATTATGCACTACCCATCCTGTAGTGTGCGAGCCTAGAACGTTGTCTACATAGGGCTATCAACTTGCTCAATACAAGCCATCACTCGTCCACACCGTCACTGTACGGAGTGCGATGACGTGTGGCTCCTACGTGTATAAATAAATAAATATAATAAATATGGTCGGTTACAAACCAGCGTTTTTGCATATAAAACCAGCGTTTTTGCAGCGCGTAAAGTTCGTTTTTGCATATAAACGCGCCTTTTGCCACACGCACAACTCGCACGCAGTTATAAGCTCGTATAAGCGCGAATTGATTGTTCGAGCCAACACTCCGGAATAAGCTCGTGTTCGCGCGTCCGGTTTTATGAAACGACCGCGCAGGACACAACGCTAGTCTGTAACCGCCCTAACGATGTCCATAGCTGCATAGCAGTGTACGTGTTGTATGTATGTGTGTGAACAGTAAAGTGACCCTTATCGCCCCAAACATGAAGTTTTATTTACTATACATATTTTACCCTTTATAGGATCTTCGGAATATAAACTACAATAACAGCTCTAGGTGAGGTAGGTAGCTAGTCAAGTCCCGAACTCTTGCCTGTTCCGAACAACGAAAGGCGATAGGTACTTGGAAGTCCCATTTCGACGTTAATTAGACGTTATCTAGTTTAATTTAAAGGTATACTATTGTACGGTAGTAGATCCTCGCTGGTTTCAGCATGAATGTGCCAGATCGTCCTGGGAAGCACCCTCTCATAGAAGATCGACGTAAGAGTAGTAGTATCCATCCATACTACTGCGTTTCGTTCGGTGATTTTCCCCTTTACTCTTTCCTCACCTTCCTCATTCCCTTCCCCTAGCCCCATTCCCAGCCGCCATAGTGGAGGCCACCATACCAGCAGTTTAAGACGATGGCTTTTGGTATAGTAGCCACCACTTCTGGATTCCACCGACTGCTTACCATCAGGCGGGGTGGAATCACTTTGCTTTGGTAGGTCAATATAAAAAAAATACTCGATTTTAATATGCTGAGAGAGACACAAGGTACAGGAGGCCTCTCCCTTAACGTGTTTATTTGCCGACAAAGAACTTGCTTCAGCAACGAAAAATACCATAGGCTTTGGAACTAACCAGCAGTGGTTTTTCCGAGCGATACGTCATATCCTTCTACTAATGAGTCTCTGGCATTACAGATGTCCCTGAACGATTGTTAGCACTTACCTTCAGGTGGGCCAAGTCTACATAAATACAAAAAATACACTTATATTTTTTACTTATGATTTACTTTTCTCGTCACGTTTTGGAGTTTGACTGGGTCAACGGTCAAGACATGTTTCAATAAGTTTTTGAACGAACAAAAACACGTACAAGAAAATAGATGAAACACGTCAATGACGTCATAGTCCAACTAGTGTAGTGCCACCACAGAACAAGTACTTTAGTACTTGTTCTGTGAGTGCCACACTGAAAAAAAAAAAAAAAAGACGTCATTCTATCTAGCAGTCAAATCAAAATATATGTACTATGTATTGTGACAACTAAATTTGGTAATACTGGAACTGATACATTTCAAAATAGAGGAAAATACCAGAAATTATCCAGAATAAGCAAAGTAATTATACGTTTCTTAATAATTTGTTATTTAAATTAGTATTACAATACATTGACCAAGTAAAGGTCGTTAACTGCAGTGAGTTGTACAAAACAGTGTTTGTGAGTGGGACGTTGTTGTGAAATATCCTGTAAAGTATTATTCCGTATTTCAAATTGTTAAACTAAATTGTTTATTTTTAGTTTATTTACTTATCTTTAACCTAGAATGCAACAGAATAACCAATAAACGTGATTTATTGTAGAAATACATTTGCAAGTAGCGACATCGTGAACCGTACTGTACGTGGGCGATCTGTTGTTGATATCAGAGTCGTATCAGTGCGATGGATTCGTTAATCGAGGAGGAAGTGCCCACATCCAGCGGTGTAGTGTTCAATCCTGTAGCTATTGGTAAGATATATTCAAATTTTTAGTTTTATAACCAAACATTATTCCAAGGTAAACAGAGTTAATAAGCAAATATTATAATACACAAAACAGTTTTTGCTCGTTGTTAGTGCCTCGGTGGTACTGATATCGGGAACAATTCACGCTCTGAACTAATACTGAGAAGTTCACCATGGCAAAACTTAATATCATTTTACCTGACCAGACTATTTAATGTGAGATCTTTGGTATATTCCAGGGGTTAACAATCTTTTAAGTCAGAAGAGTTAAAAATTTCAATTAACAAGATTTCAAAGTTTTAAACAGCCTCAAATTTTTCTTGCCAACAATAAATAGTACTTGCTACAAAAAAACTAATCTATTTATTCATATATTAACTATATTCATAAGAGAAATGTACCTAAACAGCCGCAGCTTCACATCCAAAGAGCCACATGGGCTTATGAGTGGGTGGAAAATATATTTTCCACCACTCCATGTTAATATGTGCAGTATCACTGAACCACTAAGACAGTTGAACTGTAATAATAATATTTATAAATACACTTTTGTAATATAAACCCTTTATGTAGCACTACAAAACACAACTCTTGCACTAAGGAACAAGTCCTGTATTGCGGGGCAGTGGCGTGCACAGAGAATTTTGACAGGGTAGGCTTTATTTAATTATGTTACTAAAATTGTGATTACAAGCAAATATTAAGGTAGGCAGTGCCTTTCTGCCTATATGGAGTGCACACCACTGTCACCGGGACTTAACAAACATACAATTAACGGATACAAAGTACACCTAGACTCAGATCAAATGCACAGCAGTCTTTTAGACAATAGTAGATCCACGCTGGTTTCAGCATGAATGAACTGGATCGTCCGGAGAAGTACTACCCTCTCATAGAAGATCGACGTAAGAGTAGTAGTATCCATACTACTGTGTTTCCTCGGTGAGTGAGAGCGCCGGAGGCCTAATTAACCCCCTTTCCTCTTTCCTCACCTTCCTCATTCCCTTCCCCTAACCCCATTCCCAGCCGCCATAGTGGAGGCCACCATACTGGCAGATGAAGAATCATCTCATCTCATCTATAACATCATCCAAATACGTAAAATCAAAAACACATTCTTTACATTCTATTTTAATTGGATCACCTCTTAATGCATTAATACGAGTGCAGGAATTACTCTACTGTTATGATCTAGTAAACCACCGTATACATTTGAAAAGCGTAATATTGCTTCATTAAAATCTTTTGAACTTGTTATTTGTTCCTCAATAAATGCTTTACCTTTTGCATAATTATTTATTGGATCGATACTAGCAGATTCTGTGGTTTTCTAACTTTTTCACCAAGGTTGACCCTATCAAACCTGCAGCACCTGTTATTAATATCCCCATGTATACCCTCTCACTACAACTAGGAAAATTTGTCGTACCAATTATCTTACAAGTAAGAATCAAAAGGTATTATAAAACCAATATAAAATAAATGTCAACTTAAATTAGTGAATAAAAAAATGTAGTTATGAAATAAAAGTTGGCTGCCTTCTTTCTTGAAAATAGTGTTCGGCTTTAATCAAATCCTCCTTATTATTTACTCCCATTGCTTCTCTTTCATCAGAAACTACATAACCTACACTCAAGTTATTGTTTGCTGCAATGGGCACTATATCATTAAGACAATATTCATTGGTCGAATTATTAAATTTTATTTCTTTTACTAAGGTAAAGAGATCTTTAGCATATGAAGCTATTATTCCAGAGTTTGCAAGAAGCATTTTATCTCCATTTTTTAGGATTTTTTGAACATTGCCGTAATTATCAATTACTAATCTTCCATATTGTTCATCTTGACTTTTGAATCCAAGAAGAACTAAATTATTATTCTTTAAACAATCAGTCATTTTCATAACTGTATCACTAGATATAAAGGGAGTGTCTCCATACTCTATTAAAACTATGTCTTGATCAGATAACTCCTCCAGATTTTCTAGAGCAATTTTAACTGCAGTGCCAGTACCTGTAATATCTTCTTGAATTATTAGTTTTATATTGTATTGATCGATTATACTTTTTAGGGTATCAAAGTTTTCTAAATCTTTTAGAAGGGAGTTGTTAACAACAATTGATAAGCTTTTTAGACTCAGCGATTTTGCATTAGAAATTATATGTTCTAAAAGAGTAAGATTTCCCACTTGGTGCAACGCTTTTGAATATTCAGAATTCATTCTACTGCTTTTCCCTGCTGCTAATATTATCAAAATGTTACTCATACATGACTTAGGGATTGATTAGATAGTAAGTTAATTTATAATTAATAAGATGTAAAGCCCACTATAATTTTCTAAATGATCTAGATCTTCGCACCCTCATTAGAGTTCCATTTAAGAGAGCTATAACTTCAAACTCTTTACAAGATGTCAGCGTAGAAAATAGAGTAAACTCTGTTTTGGACTTTTTAACATTTCTAATAATCTACTTGCAAGATTTGAGTGTTTATTGATTACTGCAACCTGGACTAATGACTTGCCTTGATCATCACAAGCATTTGTTACAGCTAAGCGCTCATCAGGTTTTATTGCTTTCAGCTTACTGATAATTTCAACATTACCATTTTTTGCATTCTGAAATAGCTCTTTTACTAATTTCAATAGGTTAGTAATATTTTGGTCTCGAGAAAGATCAAGTGGTGCTTTACCTTCTTTATTCTTGATGTTATAAATTGCACCATGTTTTAATAAAGATTTTACAACTTCCAAGGAGCCACCTTTAGCTGCAACATGAAGTGATGTAGTACCACTAGAAGTAGTTTTAGCATTAACAAAGTCATTTAATTTATCACGACTGATATGTTGTAACAGAACCTCAACAATTTATTTGTAACATTTGGAAGTAGCAGTGTGTATTGGTGTATTACCTTTATTAGTAACTTGATTAACATTAGCTCCATTTGTTACTAAGATGTTTACAATATCTATGTGTCCATTGCTAACAGCGTAATGCAACGGTGTTCTTCCATCAATATCTTTATCGTTTGCATCAGCTCCATCTTTTAACAGACGCTGAACAGTTCGTATATCACCTTTACTAGCAGCAATGTTGATATCTTTCTGCAGATGCTGGAGAACCTCTGATGCTTCGCTACCCCAAGCTTAAATCTAAAATTAATCATCTCTATCTTTTTTAAAATATCTAAAACACTCGGATGACTTGGTTCAAAAACAGCTTTTCTTTGATCAAAACTTTCTCTGTAGACTTTAAGTGCGCTGATCCATTTCCCTTGAGCAAAAAGTACATTTGCTATGTTGTATTGAGTATTCAAGGTTTCTGGGTGATTTTGTTGTAAAGATTTTTTCTGGATATTTAAAACCTCTTGAAAAGCTTTCAAGGCTTCATGATATTTATTTTGATTGAAGAGTACCCCAGCAATGTTATGTAACGTTCTCAAGGTATCAGCATGATTAATACCTAAAATTATTTTCTTCTTTTCAAAAACCTCTTTATAGATTTTTAAGGACTCTTCGTATTTACCTTGGTTAGCTAGTACCATTGCTATATTATTTTTGGCACTCACAGTGGCTAGATCATGTGTACCTAGTGTTTCTTTCCTCTTTTCAAAAACTGCCCTATTGATATTTAACGCTTCTTCATATTTTCCCTGTTTATCTAATACTAATGCCATGTGAAACTGAGTATTTAAGGTATCTGAATGATTTGACCCTAGTATTTCCTTTTGTCTCTGATAGACTTCTTGATAAATATTAAAAGCTTCTTCATCTTTCCCCTGTCTATGCAGCACTAAAGCGATTGTACTTTTTGTACTTAAAGTATCCTTATCGTTTAAATCCAGTATTTCTTTTTGTTTCTGAAAAATCTCTTTAAGCATATTTAAAGCTTCTTGGTAAATTCCTTGCTTATATAGCACTTTGGATATATATATGTCTGAATATCTAAAGTACCAGGATTGTCTGGTCCTAGTATTTCTTTTCTTCTTTCAAATGCGCTTCTGAAAATACTTAAGGCTTTTTGGTAATTGCCTTGATTCAAGAGCACTAAAGCTGTATCAATCTGAGCGGATACGTCACTTTGCGATATCTGCTTCAACTGCTCGACTTTTGAAAAGTTACTATGTACTGCAGCAACTACTAACGTTTTGTTCTCTCTATTACGAGCACTCATCACTGCTTTTACTGTATCAATATCCTTTATCTTATTTAGGTCATTAATAACTTGAGCATTACCATCTTTAACCTTTTTAAATGATTCACTGACTAGTTTAAATAAGCTAGTTATACTTTTATCCACAGTAAAATCTGATGGTGTTTTCCCACTGTCAGAGACAGCATTGTATACTGCACCATTAGATAATAGGGCCTTTACAACTTTTAAGTGAGAGAACTTAACAGCATAATGCAGAGGAGTAAACCCCTTGTTACCAACTACATTAGGATTAGCTTTATTTTGTAATAGAATATTGACAACTCCATCATAGCCCTTCCATGCAGCATAATATAATGGTGTTACACTATCAGCATTTTTGGCATTAACAAACGCTCCTGCTTTAATGTAATTCTCAATCTCTGAAGAGCTATTACGTTTTACAGCCTCAAATAATTTCTCAGTTGATGCTAATAGATTGATAACGTCTTTATCGTTAGTCATTTCTAATGGTCTTCTACAAAGCTTGTCAACAGCGTTATAAACTGCACCATTTTTTAATAAAACCTCAATAACGTCTTTATAACCAAAATTAGCAGCAATATACATAGGGGTTAAGCCATTAGTATCTTTAGCATTAACGTCAGCACCTTGTGCTATCAAATACTTTACAACTTCTAACCGACCTTTCATTGCAGCATAGTGTAGTAATGTCTGGTTAGCTGTACCAAGCTCATTAATACTCAACCCCTTGCTAAGGAAAAACTCTACGGTATCTTTATAACCTTCTCTAGCTGCAATGTGTATAGGCTTTGATCCAGAGGCATTTTTAGCATTAATATTAGACCCTTCATCTACTAGACATTTTACCATTTCCAAGTTACTTTCCTGTGAAGCAATGTGCAGTATAGTCCAATCATCATTGTCTTTAGCATTCATATCTACTTTTTTATACTGCAGTAACATTTTAACCACTTGCAAATGACCATGTGCAACTGCTAATTCTAAAGGTGTTCTGCTCTTATTGTCCTTAACATTAACTTTTGCTCCATTACTTAATAGGACTTCAATAACATTAACATGGCCGTGTCCTGCAGCTATATGTAGTGGAGCACCTTCAACATTTACAAAGTTAACGTTAGCCTTGTTTGCTATCAAAATTTCAGCAACTTCTTAATGGTCTTCTTGTGCCGCAAGATATAATGGTGTTGTACTATTAATAGTCATAGCATCAACATTGGCTCCCCTTGCTATCAGAGCATTTACTATTTCCTTGTGGCCTCTTTTAGCAGCCAAATGTAATAGTGTAGCATCTTCAGGACCTTTCATATTAGTACGGGCCCTTTTTTTTTAGCAAAATCTCTACAATATCCCTATAACCAGCGAGCACTGCTAATGATAAAGGTTCACCACCTTCTGCATTAACACTAGCTCTATTTTCTACAAGAACTTCAACGATTTCCTTTTGATTATGCTTAATAGCAGAAAGCAATGGTGTTAGATTGTTACTCTTAACATTAACATTGGCTCTATTTGCTACCAAAATTCCAACGATTTCTTTATAACCTTCCTCCACAGCTACATGTAATGGTGTACTACCTGCAATACCTTCCATATTAACTTTGGCTTCATTTTTTATTAAAAGGTTCACAATATCTTTGTGACCCCCTACAATAGCTGCATGTAAAGGTGTAAGACCATAATTAGCACTAGTATTGACTTCAGCTTTACTTTTGATTAGAAAAGCAATAGCGTCTTTATGTCCACTTAGAGCAGCTACATGCAATGGCGTCATGCCATCATTAGTTCTAGCATCAACTTCAGCTTTATTTTTTATTAGAAGATCAATAATATCTTTGCTACCATTTATCGCAGCTGCATGTAATGGTGTTAGATTATTATTGGCTTTATCATTGATTTCCACTCCATTTTTTATTAAAAGCTCAGCAACTGCCTTATGACCACTCTCTGCTGCATAGTGTAATGGCGTAGCATTATTTTTATCTTTAGCGCGAATGTTAACCCCATGCTCGAGAAGAGCAACAACTATCTTCAAGTGGCCACTCTGCACTGCAAAATGTAGTGGGGTTATACCTTCCACAGTGGCAATACTAGCATTTGCCTTATTTGTCAGTAAAGCCTTAACAATTTTCTCATGTCCATCTTTTGCTGCGTAGTGCAAAGGTGTGTTCTTATAGGTTTTGTCAACAACATTAACATTAGCTCCATGCTTCAATAAAATATTAGCTATCTTTTCATGACCGTTTTCTATTGCATAGTGTAAAATGGTGTACAACCATCTATAACTCTGGAGTTAACATCGGCTCCTTTGAGAATTAAAGCATTCACTACTTCTAGGTGGCCATTTAGTGCTGCTGTATGTAATGGTATTCCCTCCTTATCGTTTCTTGCATTAACATTTGCCTCATTTTTCAGTAAAAAATTAACTAGCCCTAGATAACCACTTTCTGCAGCTATATGTAGTGAAGTAAAGCCACCCATAGTTTCGTCGATGTCAACATTCGCTTCTTTTTCCAGCATAATCTTAGCAAAATCAATATGATTGTTTTTTATTGCATAGTGTAAAGGTGAAAAACCAGCTGTATCTTTGGTATTAGTATTAGCATTATTTTTTAGTAGAATTTCAACAGCATCTTTGTGACCATTTTTAGCTGCAATATGTAGTGATGTTTTGCCACTATTATCTAGATCATCAACATATACACCTGTTTTTCCTATAAAAAATTCCACAACATTTTTCCTTCCATATGCAGCAGCAATATGTAGTGGGCTTTGACCATTAATATCTTTAACATTAACGTCTAAATTTTGATTAAGAACAAATTTTATAATTTCAAGACTAGGTCCCTTAGCAGCAAAATGTAATGTAGTCCATGAGTTAATACTTCTAGCATTGATGTCTGCTCCTTTTTTGAGATAACTCTTTAAGTCTTCAAGATTTCCTTCTTCCAGCGTAGCAAACATTTTTTCCTGATTAGTAATAGTTTATCTTTCAGCTTGGAAGGATCATCTCTTACCGACTTGCCAATTTTCTTCTTACTTTTTATTACATTTTCTGAAATAAGTTTTTTAGCGTTCAAGATAACTGCTATTGAGGGATCTAATAAACTCCTCTTTTGATGTGTAAGAACGTGATAAAAACTGTTTATCTTCTTGATAAAAACTGGTTTGTTGTTTAGGTACATGCATAAACCCTCTGAGATATATTTACACCAGTATTAGAATAGCAAAGTTTACTTAATATGGCAAAAATTAAAATAGCATCTTTTGTTAATAAAATATTTTTGAGAGAATATCTACTAATCCTGCAATTTCAGGACAAAAAGCCTTCACAACATTTGATTTTGGGTGTGGGAAATGTGTTGATTCTCTAATTGCATGAAAGTCAATAATAATTTTTCATATATATATATGCTTAATTTGGGGCTAAATGGCGCTGTGTGAATGTGGTAGAATATTATATATTATTATATTATATATATATCATTGAAAATATTTTTTGATGTAAAATTTAACTCTAATACAATTTTTCATTCAAGACTTCTGTGATTAGGCTGTGTAGTGTTATTGCTTGCATGAGTTTCCTTCTATAAGAAATCAAAACTTAAATACCTAAAACTGTCTGCAGTAAGGCCATTTGATCAACACCGTTAATTTTACGAATCATATTTCAGCATCGATTTCAATAAGCTCGTGACCAGATATGGTGAGTTTATAATAGTGAGCTGCAAACAGTTGCAGCTCACTATTATAAACTCACCCTTAAATGCACAGGCATTTAAGGGTTGCTTTCTCAGCAGGTTTCCAGCTACCAAAATCAAATTCTCTGAGTATTCCCCTGAGATTGATTAATACAGCTTCAATATCGTTACTACCACTCCCTTGTATTCCACCCCTGAGTGTCAAAGCTACTGAATTCCCATCTATCAAACCGAAAAGCCTTAATAGCTCTGAATCATACTCTGCAAAAGTAAAATCAGCTTCAAGCTTTTCCATGCCCATATCAATGCTATTTGGTATGTCCATACCCCCTGCACGGTATTCTTCTGTTTTGATACTGAGCTTCGGCAGAGTTATTTCATCGATTTTCCCAGCATAACCTCTACCATCAACAAATACGTTAAAGTTCTTTAAAATTTTTGGCAACATCTTTCTATACTCTAAAATATAAAATATTTTTTTATTAACCATCTCAAATCGGATACCGTTACTTCATCCTATTCAGTCAAAGGCTGACAGTTATAGCTCTTTCCATAAAAGTCCGGATGTGATAGGATAAGGATAGATGATGATAAGGAGGTTGAATGCCAGCAGCATATCCGGACTTTTATGGAAAGAGCTGTAACTACGTTCTACAGTAAATATTGGACATATACAGCGCATCTTACGTTTAAATTATCTGACACCCCAAAAGTTAAGAAAGACATTTTGAATGGAACACAATTATGCCATCTAAAACTAGCCGACTTAAAGAAGATACATCTGTCATAGAGCAAGCAATTTGAGATTTTTTATAGTCAAGGGATCGTTATTTGTTGGAGCAACATCAACTATGGTACTATATGACCACTCAACATAAAACCGCTGCAAAACTATATAGAATTTACAAACCCATTACTAGTGATATGGTAGGAAAACGAAATTAGTATAGTACTCCCTACCACACACATATAAGGCCTTAACAAAACATTGAATTTTACTACTTACCCTTAGAACTATCTGCAGAATTAACCTGAACTATATTAAGGGCTTCTGTTATTTTAGTAGATACTCCATCTTTTTCAAGATCTATATCTTCAATTTTTTTTAATTTCTCTTGTTTATCTTTTAACAAATCATTCAGATTCTTGTGCATAGTGTCATCTCTTTCCAAAGACCCTCTTGCCATTACTATTGCACCTGTCAGTACTTCACATTCTTTTATTTTTAATTCTTTATAGCTATCCCTACTTTTGAACTTTTCATTATGAATTGCATCAAGAAGAGTGACAATATTATCAAATTTACCTTCAAGAATATACTCTCTCATTAATGATTTTTCTGCCTCATAAAAAGCAGTTCTTGATGTTTTACCACCTCTTATTTGGTCGTCACCTTTCATTAGGTTATTTTCCACCCATTGTGTAATCAAGTCAGGGTTATTATTATTCACTGCATCACATAAGAAATCTGAGTGTGCTTCTTCAAATGCCATCTGTAAATTACTTTTACGTTTTTTCATATAACCTCCTATATGTTCCTTAACGCCTTCTCCTTTTAAGAGTTGCTCAATATTAGTGACAACTCCTTCTTTTGGTAGTTCTGTAATATCACTTCCATCGATACCACCTTCTCCTGGCAGTTTTTTAGTGTGACTTTCATCTACAATGATACTGCTTGCTTCAGAAAAAGACTGATTTTGTTCTTGATATTTTTTAAGTGTTCGATTTACCCAATCATCATTTAGTACTTCTCCAATTCTTTCGTGAAATGGCGCATTAATATAGTCTTGCTGTACTAAATTTATAAAAGAATTTAGTACCTCTTGCATTCCATTTCCTAATCCTTCTTCCACTGCACTTTCCATAAAACCATCCTTCAAGTACCTGTATGGCACTAGATGAATAATAACATGAGAAACAATTTTACTAGATAGTATTTTTCCTATTAATTTATAAGCCATTCCTGAACGAAATATTGCTTTATCATTATAACCTTTTGCTTCATTTATTTTTAACCTTCTATATTCATCTCCTTCTTGTACTAAATATTCTGCTTCTCTTATACCACCAGCAGAAGGATATACTTTGATAGCATCCCCTGCCTCTCTTCTTGGCGCTAATACTCTTTTTTCCAACGGTTTAAAATCAAATACTTCATACAAATGTTTTGCTACATGATTATAAAGAACATCATTTAGATTATTTTTATTAATCTTCCCATTATAATTACCTAAATCTTGACTATGTGTTCTAATAGTAGAATTAGACTTTTCATTATAATCATCCAAATATTTCTTACTTTCTTTTTCATTGATATTATATGAAGTAGTTTTTAGTAAAGAATTCTCTTTACTGTATATCCTTCATTATTCACAATTCTAATACGAAGATTATAATTTCCGACTATCTCTTAAGTGATTTCGTCATGTAGCAATACACTAAACACCTTTGCTTTAGGTTCTTTTGCATCGTTTTGGCTCTCATATAAACGAATTTCTTCTGATAGAGTATTACCTTCTTCAGGAAAAGCAGCATGTATGTCTTGATTAAACATAGTTAATATTATTCTGGCAACTCCCTCACACATTATTGTAACAGTGTTTATATCTTCTGCAGCTAATCCATCAGTTAGATAATCAATTCTATGACTTATGTATTTTCTAAGTCTTGCATTAAAACCAGTGCGAGCTTTTTTATTTCTTCTTCTGTAGAAATTTTTCTTTGTTAATGGTTTCGATAATCTCTTTATCGTATATTAAGTGATATCTATTGCGTTGTCCTTTTTTAGTTTTAGTCGTGAGTTTAAATTTATTATGTTCATCAGAAGAAATAATATTATTTTTTCGAAGTTGATCATACTGTCCTTCTGTCAAACACAAACCTTCTCTGCTTATTATTAGTGGAGTCATAACTTGTTCTTTTGTTTTTCACATGTAATATGTAGCCACCTTTTTCTTTTACTTTCACCGCACTTTCAATAGCACTCTTTATCGAAGAATATGGTATAACATGACGCATTTGTTATGTAGAACTTCCCAATATCTTAGGACGTCTTACTACAGCGATTTTAGTATCATCTTTACTATCAACTATAATATCTACTAGCACATCAGGGCTCATCTCTATTTTAAGCAGATCTTCTAAAAACTTATACGCGTAAGCCTTATCATGTCCTCTAGGTATATTTCTTCGGGTAATTGGTGTAGAAGCATGTGGAGGAGAAAAAGGAACATTTAATGCCTCAAATCTATTACATGGACCTTTCACATTTTTAGGAAATTCTTGTTTTTTAGTAAACGGTTTACAGACTAATCCTCCATCTTTTCTTATGAACATTTTATGCTCTTTAAATGCGAATGATTGGCCGCTGGGTAGTGCGTTTTTCATCAATACCCTCTCCCCTTCACTGAATCTTGAGCCAGAAATGTTTTCCCTACGAGAAATAGTGTAGCATCTTACAATCTGTTGATTCTGTGAATCTTTTTCATTAGTGAGAACAGCAAACTATAAACGTTCTTCTTTAGTGCCATTTTGATTATTAGAATAACCCAAATAAATTCCTTTACTGTCTGCAAAGATATTAGCAAAATGGAAAGACTCGCCAAGGTAACCTTCAATATCTTTTTAAGATCATTAAGAGGCTCATCACTTCCTCTGTAATTTTGTTTTCTCAATACTGGCTCAAAGTGACCAGTGCCTTGATTGACTAAACGTATAGTATCACTAGCATCGTAACCATAAGGATCCAAACCACGATCATGAACTCCTTCACTATCTACTAAAACATAATTATATTTGTCTGCACCTTTCTGCATTTCTGCAACATATAATTTTACACTATAATGTCCACAAAGTATCCTACCTTCAATGTCAGAATCACCCCATACTTTACTCTCACAAATCTCTCTTACATATTGATCTATATCTTCAAAAATTTCCTCTATCAGATTCATTATGCTCTACAAGTTTTCCTTTAATAGCATTGCGAAACCAATTGTAACTTTCATCTGATAGATTACCTAATGCTTTTGATGCAAAATCTTTACACACTCCACGCAATGCTTTGACAGTTACATCTATACTCTTTGTTTCTTCTAGTCCTTGTCTGAATGAATCAAAGAAACAATCCCCTCTAACAGCTGATTTTCCTGCACGAAAGCTTGAAGGCAAACTTGACTCATTTTCTTGCATAAACACCCTCACAAATAAACATACAAAACTTACTTCAACCAATAGAACAGCGAAACCACTATCATACAGTCAACACCACGATTAATTAATTGCTTCTAATACTGTAAGCCACTTACTTATAAAAGCATGATCAACTATGCTTTTATTGTCAAAAATTATTTGACTCAAACAAGGATAAAAATTTTATTTAGGTTTATATCTTTTATAAAAGTGTAACTGTGGATAAGTTCTCTAATTGCATGAAAATCAATAATATTTTTTTGTATCATGAAAAATATTTTTTGATGTAAAATTCAGCTCTAATACAACCTTTTATTTACTAAAGCATCGTATTATCTTATTCAATCAAAAGGTGTCCGTTCAAGCAATTGCGTTAAGTTAAGGAAAGATTGTCTAATATAGCAAAATTTAAAATGGGTGTTTTATTTGTTACATTTATTTTTTAGAGCATTTTTATCTAGAGTAATCTATATAACCACTAACCTTATTAATTACTATCTAAAGTAGTTTTTCCATCCCATTTTTTCTTTATGCTACTTTCCCTTAACTTGATATATATGCTTTTTTGAACATTTCCGTATTAATCCTTTAATTTTCGGATCTCATCTAAAGAGAGGCCAGTGATAACATCTATAGAGACACCGGCCTTGAGTGAGATTTTTGCAACTTCAATTTTACCTTTTTGATGGCCGATTTGGATGCCTTCTTGTCTACCTTCTAGTTTAGCATCATCGAGCTTTTGAGCAAGGACAGCCTGTTCATCACGAATACGCTTTATCTCTTGTTCATAGGCTATAAATTCTTTTTCTGACCAGTTGAACCTATTTAGTTCTTCATATGTTCTTTTAATTATTAGATCACTTCCTATTATTCTCTCTAGCTCTTCTTCACTAGTTTCATCTGCATATCTAAAGAAGTAGACCCATTTTTCAACTATACTTGAAAGCTTATCTTCTTTGGTTTTTGGAAATTTAGGTTACTCAATAAATATAAAGTAAAAATCTTTTAGATCATGTTCATTAGTATCTTCATCGCGAATAGTATGCTTCGATTTGTACTCGGACTTATCAAGAAACAGTATACAATCTGCTATAGCAATACAGATAATTTCCTTAAGGTCATGGTATTAAATTGCTTCGCTACTAGCACTATTTAAATAAAACAGTTTACTCGGAACGAAGCAATTTAATTTGAGAAAACCGGGGGAGGTCATTCAGAGCCGGAGAATCTTAACACCGCGATTCAGCCGACCTGCACAACACCATCTATCGAGGTTGCACTCAAACATATATTTAAATATTCTATTATTGTTCTTTAATCAAATACAAATATTTCATAATAAAAATAGAACTATGTTGCCTTGCTTAACATACCGGCCACCATGGACAGAGTGTCCATAAGAAGTTATTGTACATAATTACAAACAAAAATGAATTCCCCTACTTTGATAAAGGTAAACTATTATCAACAACATTAAAAGTATAGAAGACACTAAATTACAACTTTGAATATTGCAATAAAAACAAGTAAAACATCTAAAATTTAAGTTGTAAAATAGTTAAAACAATAAGTTTAGATATGGGTCTTTTAATTAAAGAATTTTTACATTTAAGTGAAACAACACATGTAAGTTTGTCCATGCTAATGTGCTTGTCAGTTATGATACCGTACAACCATCTTGCCGGAGGCAGATTATCCTCTATAACTAGCACCAAATCGCCAAAAAATGCTTCAGAAGTTAGATCACTCACAACTGGCCATACAGATGAATAAACAAATGTACCCCTTTGTGCCGTGATAGCCATGATCCTTTGTTGGTCTGACAGCATAGTCAACTCCAATTTGAAAAATGGACAACAAAAACTGACACGTGCGTCTGGTAGTTGACCCATCAATTCTTGATTGGTTTGAGCAGCATGTCGAATTCTTACAACACACTTATGCACATGCTGTTTTACAAGAGCCTTTGCTATTATGATCCAATACTGCGTTCTTAAATAATTCAGTAGTAGCTGTGGTCTTCCATGGTGGTTTACCTTTGACTTGTATGCTCTCAATTTCTTTCAGGAAATTCTCTTTGTTGGCGTATTCGAAGTAAAGATTTATGATATACTTCGTTTGCTGTAAGCCCATGTATAATTTTTGAAGTTGTTTTCGCTCGATAAGTCACTGTAAAGAATCTTCTACAATATGAAATAAATCTGGTAGTTATATCTTCTTTCATTTCAGTAGTCACATGACACAAACTTTTCCTTTTCTGTTCTTCCAAGTCTGTTTTTCTAAAACTGCCTTTGCTATAATGGACTGTATTTTCTTGTAGCTACTTCGGAATGTTATTCCAGTTTTCAATTTTAGAAATCTCAGTTGGATTTATTCCGCGCGATGTACAATCTGCTGGAATGTCTTCGGATTTGACATGAGACCACTGACCGGTATCTAATATGTTCATTATTTCAGAGACCCTGTTTGCAACAAATGTCTTCCATTTACTAGAGTGACTACTTATACAATCAAGTACTACGCTAAAATCAATCCAAGCGTGTATGTTTTCATGGGGATGTCTAATACTGTTGAGAATTCCTGGAGTAATTTAGCCAATAATAGAGCTAAATGAGGACCAACCATCAAGTTCTTGTTTAAGGACAACCTATTATTAAGGGAACACGATGCATCAAATACAACTCTTACTTTAGTTGTACTTCTATCAGTTTTAACTACAGCATGATATGGTAGATAAACAGCTGCAGGTTTGCATATATCACTAGGCGGCACTATTTTCATATGCCCCAGTGTTGAATATTCATCAATGACTTCCGAATATTGAATCCGTGATTCTGGATTGTTTTCTAACTTTTTATCTTCACATAATTGTTCTTCCTCTGTTGAGTCTAACTTGTTGCTACATAGAGGCTCTTCTTGCTCCCAAAATTTCTTCAATGTATCATCGGTAGATAGTTTAGTGTGCATGGTAACAATTCTATTTGGTAGAATCGTGCTACTATTACATGGTGCGTGTATGTTGGATATTTTAATTAATCATATTACAACACCAACATTAAATGGTAACTATAATGTTATGTGTGGCAACACACTCCCCTTCTATTTGTGACACGGAACAATAGAACACGTGAAAATTACTTCTCCGGCTTTTATTTCTTCTTCCCCGGCACCTACGTACCAGCACCTCATCAGCATTCACCATCACACCATTACACCGCCAAACATTGGTCCTTCGCAGAGAAAACATCGGTGCTGAGGAGGCAAAGGCTAGAGGTTTGTCAAGATTTTTCCGTCCGTGTCGCAGCCATTTTGTCGGCAACGCAAGCGTGCTCTTTCTTAGCTTGGTCGTCGCAACGCAACATAATCGCCATAATTATCGATTCAACGACTCCAGCAGATATCTACAAGAAAAGAAGCCCAGCCGCAATCTGTAATTTAATTATTTCATCGATCGTCCCAGTCGTCATCGCCGGAATAACTCCTGCAGGTGTGAAGAGTACAGCTGTCAGCAATATAAGGTATTCCGCAAGAAAGAGCGAGACGGCACGCATCATAATAATTCAAGGTATCTAGGTACTCAATCACGCGCCTGAGACGCACGACCCACGCAAGCCGTGCAACAGAAAGAGAGCGAGCGAAAATCGTACGAGCGCAAAAGAGACAGCAAGTGACGCAAATAGTAAAGCAAACTTCCGGATCCCCGGAGCAAGCCGCCATCTTGTGTCATCCTCGAATTCGTTCGATCGACTCGTCCTCAATAACGGTCCACGCGCATAACATTATCAACTTAATTTAGTTGTGTTTAAGTATTTTAATATTAATTTGTGTTACCTCAACAAGTTGTGCTAGTAATTAAAAATGGAAGACGAACTGAAACGAAAAATCGCCTCACGAGGCTATGTGAAAGGTATGATCACAAGAATACTTAATTTCGTAGAACTTACTGAATTGTGTAAAAACAGTTGTGATGAGCTGATTACCAAACGTGATCGACTCATATCTGCTTTTAGTGAATATGAATCATTATGTAAAGATATTCTTTACCTCGATAATGCCGACAAAGAAAATGTTGAGCAAATGGAAAATAATTATTTTAGTATCTTAACATCATTAAACAAACAAATAAAGTCACATGAAAATGCAGGCCCCTCAGGCCTCCACACGTATTCTGATGCAACCACACATAAGACAAAGCTACCACCAATTTGCATAAAAACATTTGATGGTAGGTTTACAGAATACGTACCATTTATTAATTTGTTCGATTCATTAATTCACAATGACAGTAGCCTTGATCACATTCAAAAGTTTTATTACTTGAGATCGTTTCTAAAGGGTGAACCGTATGATCTCATAAAGAATTTAAGTTTATGCCCAGAAAGTTATAGCGAAGCTCGAAAACTATTGAGTGACCGCTACAATAATAAATATAAAATTATAAATGATCATATATGTAACATTTTAGATTTAAGTAGCATTGTTAAGTCAACAGCCAGTAGTTTAAGAGACTTTGTGTCATTCATTAGGCAACAATTAGCTGCAATTAAAAACCTTGACACCAATGTCATATACTGGGATGCAATTCTTTTATGTGTTCTCTCCCGTAAATTAGATGGAATTACTGCACGAGCTTATCAGCTAGATCGAGATCCCAGTGTACAACCTGACCTCGAACATTTTCTGCAATATATTGAGAAGCGAGCTCTGGCACTAGAAAATGCCGGCCAAAGTCCTCACTCGCAGCAACAGACAACAAGGGTAACAGCAATTGCCACTGCAGGAGCAACATGCATCTTCTGTAAGTTAAACGACCATAAATTATATAATTGTAAAAAATTTCAGCTTTTGCCAGCAAACAATAGACTGACATTTGCCAAAGAACAAAAATTGTGTGTGATTTGTTTAGGTATTCATGGTGGCAAATGTAGGTTTCACTTTCGGTGCTCGGAGTGCAAGAAGCCTCATAACACTCTGCTTCACTGCAATTCTGGTGAAATCACACCAGCTGTCACCTTATCAGGTAATGTCAATAATAATGTGCTTTTGCCTACAGTTAAAATAAAGGTTATAGCAAGGAATGGCACTGAATACATTATCAAGGCTTTATTGGACAGCGGTTCACAGGTTTCTTTTATAACGGCAAACGTTGTTCAGCTATTAGGTTTAACACCTTTGCAAAGTGACACTTGTATTATTGGTATCACTAATGAAAAGAGTAATGTAAAATATAGCATTCCAATTGAAATTCATTCATTAAAATCACCATTCAAAACAATGGTAACTTGTCATGTGGTAAAGAATGTAACATGCAAATTACCTCAGAATAAATTTGATGTCTCTAGTGTCATAATACCACCCAACATTTTATTGGCAGATGACCAATTTAATGTGCCTAGTGAAATACATATGTTATTAGGAGCTAACGTGTTTTTCCAGACCTTGTTACCAAACGAGCTGAGCACAAGCATCAACCTGCCATGGCAAACCGAGCAGTCATCGGCTCTGCCCCGGAGTGCTGTTCATTCATTACAGCAGCCTGGTAACACACAACTACACATCTTTAATACATACTTCGGGCACATTGTAGGAGGAAATCTACCACCCAAGGTATCTCAACAGACATGTAATAGAGTAGCATTAAAATGTGAATTAGGTCTCAATGAGACACTTGCCCAGTTTTGGACCAATGAAAAGGTTCCAGAAATATTTGCTGAGCATACATCTGAGCAAGAGCTTTGTGAACATATTTTTCACAGTTCGGTTAAGTTAGTTAACAATCAGTTTGAAGTTCCTCTGCCTTTAAAATTACCATTGTCAGATATAAATAATACTCTTGGTGAGTCATTTCATATAGCTTTAAAAAGGTTTTTTAATTTGGAAAAAAGATTGCATGCCGATCCAGATTTATTATTGCAATATAAAAGTTTCATTCATGAATATCTAGCTCTTGGTCATGGTCAATATGTTGATATAGAATTGTATGATTTGAATAAGCATGCAGTGTATTTTCTACCACACCATGCAGTTATTAATAATAATAGTAAAACCACAAAGCTTAGAACAGTCTTTGATGGTTCAATGAAAACAAACAAGAAGGTTTCTCTAAATGATTTACAACTTAATGGACCTGTTGTTCAAAAGGATTTGTTTGATATAATTTTATTATTCCGTTTAGGTAGATATACATT
This sequence comes from Parascotia fuliginaria, assembly GCA_963082885.1. NCBI lineage: Eukaryota > Metazoa > Arthropoda > Insecta > Lepidoptera > Erebidae > Parascotia > Parascotia fuliginaria. Next base: position 8,882,320 of record OY720199.1, on the reverse strand, counting down.
TACAGCAGATATCAAGCGTATGTTCCGAAACATTAAAGTAGATCCTCAATACACTACTCTTCAGAATATTTTGTGGAGAGACAATCCTGATGAGCCAGTCAAGTGTATTAGGTTAGATACGGTCACATATGGCTTAAAAAGTTCAAGTTATTTAGCAACTCGCTGTATAGATGAGCTAGCAAATAGATATGAAAAATTATACCCACTAGCATCATCTATTATCAAAAATAGTCTATATGTTGATGATATTATCTATTGTAATAATAATTTAGAAACTACCATTGCTGCCAGAGACCAACTTCGTGATTTGCTAAAGTTGGGCAGTTTCCATACTCATAAATGGTCATCAAATGATGAAAATGTGTTGAACAATATACCATTGAACGAAAGGCACTTTGACAGTTTAGAGTTACAAAGGGATAATTATAACATGAAGGCATTAGGACTTCAAATTAATGTAAAAGATGATCATTTTATTATCTCTACACCAGAACCATTTAATATAAATAAGGTTACAAAAAGGAGCATACTTAGTTATATAGGTAGATTCTATGACCCAATGGGATTTGTGAGCCCAATAGTAGTCACAGCAAAGACCATAATGCAAAAATTATGGCTACTGAAAACAGGTTGGAATGACAGCCCGCCTGCAAATATTCAGCAAGAATGGTTTCAATTTACCAACAATTTAGCTGCTATGCAGCCAATCCTATTAGATAGGAACATCAATATTTCAGAAGCAGACTCAGCAGATATAATCGGCTTTGCAGATGCTTCGAGTAAGACAGCCTACGGATGCTGCGTGTACTTGCGACTCACAAACCAATCAGGTACAACAAAATTGCATCTACTCTGTTCCAAATCACGAATCAACCCTATTCAAAAGAAAGGCATGACCGTGCCAAGACTTGAATTGAATGCAGCACTATTGCTATCAAAATTAATTTTGAGAACTCATAATACACTCAGAGTTAGAATTAATATAAGGCAAGTTTGTTTATTCAGTGACTCACAAATTGTCCTTGCATGGCTAAATACTGAGCTAACAAAACTTCAAGCTTACATATCGAACAGAGTAAATGTAATTCGTCAAAACACAGCTGGATGTAGTTGGCATTATGTCAATACAAATGACAATCCTGCTGATCTTATAAGTCGAGGAGTCAATCCGAATGAGCTGAGTAGCTGCGACATTTGGTGGAATGGCCCAAAGTTCCTGCAAAACAGTGAGTACGACTTTCTTGCTTATAGCTCGCCCACTAATTTTCCCACTGTGGAGCCTTGCTTAGCTCTTTCCAGCAACTTGGTGTACCAAAATCCAAACCTGCTTGATTATATATTCAAGCGCTTATATAATTACTCTAATATAAATAAAATAGTAAGGTTATTAGCATACATATTGCGATTTTTAAACAATATCAATAAAAATAAAGTTAAAATACACACAAACTTTTTGCAAGCTTCCGAGTTAGATCGTGCATTGATGTTAATAATTAAGCATGAACAAGACATATATTTTAAAACTGAAATTAAAGCATTAAGCAATAATAGCAACTTGAAAGGAAACCTATCTGAATTGCATCCTTTTCTTGACAGCCAAGGTCTTTTGCGCGTTGGAGGTAGACTACATTATGCTGATATCGCTTACTCACAAAAACATCCTGTCATACTGCCCAAAGGTTCTTTAATTACTGGCTTGCTTATAAGGTGTGAACATGAGAGGCTTCTACATGCGGGGCCTAAGCTTTTACTTTCGCATCTAAACCAAAGGTTTTGGATAGTCAATGGACTATTAGAAGTTAAGAAAATAACTCATAAATGTATTATATGTTTCAGACAAAAAGCCTCAGTGGCCAAACAGCTAATGGGCTCCTTGCCAGCTGCACGAGTAACAGCTACTAGCCGTCCATTTGAAAAGGTTGGCGTGGATTTTGCTGGGCCAATTGATGTAAAACTCTCTCGCGTCAGACGATCCTTAATAGGTAAAGGGTATATCTGTGTATACGTATGTTTCGCGACAAAAGCCGTTCATTTAGAACTTGCGTCAGACTTGACCACAGAAACCTTTCTTGCGTGCTTGAGGAGGTTCATCTCTAGACGAGGGTTGCCCACCGAAATTCACTGTGACAATGCTAGTACCTTTAAATGTGCAAGGAGCCAATTAGTCGAGCTCTACAAACTGCAAGCTTCTCAGGGCCACCAAATGCAGGTTCAAAGATTTACCGCCGAACGTGGAATACAATTTCAATTTATACCATGCTACTCGCCTACATTTGGAGGGCTCTGGGAGGCGGCAGTAAAGAGCACCAAGTTTCACTTAAAACGAACACTGCAAAAAACTGTTTTAACCTATGAACAACTTAATACTGTATTAATAGAAATCGAAGCAGTGCTTAATTCTCGACCGCTCTTACCTTTATCTTCAAACACTAATGATTATTGTTATTTAACACCTGGTCATTTTATTATAGGTAGTGCAATGTCAATGTATCCTGAAAATAATGTTTGTAACATTCCACAAAATAGGCTTAAGTTCTGGCATTTGTGTACTTCTTTAAAACAGTCCTTTTGGAAAGTGTGGTATCAATATTATTTAAATTTGTTACAAAATAGACCTAAATGGCGTGATAATATATGTAATGTGAAACTGGGCAATTTAGTTATTTTAAAAGAGGATAATACTCCTCCTATGTCCTGGCCCATGGCACGAATTGTTAATTTGTTTCCAGGACATGATGGCAAAATTAGGGCAGTGGAGGTTAGGACTCCAAATGGGAAAACACATTCCCGGGCCATCAATAAAATCTGTCTATTACCAATAGATTATGATGATGGTTGTTAAATATTTTTGTGACTTAATGTTTAAGTATTATGTCATATTTTGTTTGTAAAAGCATTTAATATTTAGTTTCTCTATAAGTAAGAAACAATTGTAAACTTTACATTGAAATTTGTGTGCCAATTCTGTGAGGCCGCAGCATGTTGGATATTTTAATTAATCATATTACAACACCAACATTAAATGGTAACTATAATGTTATGTGTGGCAACACACTCCCCTTCTATTTGTGACACGGAACAATAGAACACGTGAAAATTACTTCTCCGGCTTTTATTTCTTCTTCCCCGGCACCTACGTACCAGCACCTCATCAGCATTCACCATCACACCATTACACCGCCACACAGTGTATACAGCCTGAGAGGATCCACCCCAATTTGGTATTTTGTGCTACAGGAAAACCAGGTAGACCCTTGATAACACTGTCCATTAATATCTCACAATAAACTTCTGCACCTAATAACATATCGATTTTGTTTGGCGAACCAAACCATGGATCGGCTAATTGCAACTCTGAGAGTTGAGATGACATAGCCTTCATGCTAATGTTTCTTTCAGGAAGAAATGATGTTAATTTATTTAGAACATGAGCTTTTACATCAACTGTAAAGTTGGGATCATGGCATGACTGAATCTTTATGTTTACAAACCATTTAGACTGCATCTGCAGTGATGTAGTCTGGTCAGTGCCAAGTCCTGAAATAATGCTCCTGTTCGGCATCTTCTTCAAACCAAGCATTCGTACTGCTGCTTCGGTTATGAATGAAGACTGAGACCCTTGGTCTAAGAGAGATCTCAAAATATATGCGCCTGTTTTTGAGTCTACCTTTATCAAGGCAGTAGCTAACAAAACCTGATTATTCAAGTTGGTGAAACAAGCTACAATATTTGATGATCCGACTTGCGAAGTTGATGGTGAAGTTGCATCAGAACCATCTTCCTTCTGATCACTAGTGACCAAGGTCACTCTTCGTGACTGATTTGAAATGAAGTAGAGAGTGGTGTTTCCTTCTACAAATACGACAAGTGGTTGTATGACGACATGAAATTACAGAATGGTTTGTCCCAAGACAATTAAAGCACAACTTATTAGTTTGGACAAATTTTCGCCGCGTCTCAACATCTTGTGATGCAAATTTCTTGCAATGACTAAGTCTATGATTTTCTGAACAAAAATTGCAAAACAACGCGGTTGTCACATGCATAACCTTTGAAACACGAGTACTGTAATTAGACTTATTTGTTTTGTTATCTAGAAATTCAAGGGATCTGAAACGTTCATCTAGGAAATCAATAAAATCACTTAATTTCGGTAATTCGTCTTTGGCTTTACTAATTTGAGCTTCCCATAATTTCCTAGACTCTGTTTCAAGCTTTAAACTAATAATATTAATGAAAATAATGTCCCACGATGAGACATTAACACCTAGGTTATGTAGAGCATTCAAACATTCATTTGTAGTATCTAATAATTCTTTAATTGCACTAGAAGATTCAAATTGCATATTTCGTTGACTCATAAAACGTTTTAATATACAATTAGCCAAATGCCTTTTATTATTGTAACGACTTTCTAGCTTATTCCAACATATTTTATAATTAGCTTCAGTGATCGAAATATGACGCAAAAGCTGCTCGGCTTCACCGGTTAAATAACCCTTAAGATAGTGTAACCGTTGAACGTCATCCAATCCTTTGTTGTTGTGCACTAATGATAAAAATAAATCTCTAAAACTAATCCACTCGGCGTAATTGCCACTAAAACTCGGAATTAAAATATTAGGCAACTTAACAGCACGGGATTGGTCAGCGTTATACAATTTAAGTTTAGGATCAGACAATACAATATTGGAATCAGTTTTAAATGAACGCATACACTCCTTCAATTTAGTCTTGTAATTCGTGTAGAGTTCTTCTGTCATCTCATAGGCATCAGTAGTGTAGTAATCAGTCTTCATTAACTCCTTACTATCAAAATCAGAGACAATGATTCTATGGGTGTCTTGATATAAAGTCCAATAGCTTTCCAATGTCTCTAGCCGAGTTTCAACATACGACCATGTCATTCTGTCTTTGGGTGACTTTTTGAAATTAACTCTGGCTTTGTGTATCTTACTGCATACATCTTCCTGAATCTTTATTTGTGACTCCATATTTCAAACAGGCGTTAATCTAGTAATTTATTACACGACAGAAATAACTTTTCGACTCCGATATCAGCGAAGAAAAATATAATTTGAAATTTTCGTAAAATATTCTAAGTCAATAGAATTTCAGTTGCAAATTTTCTAAGTGTTTTATTCCTTGAATTTTAACTAAGTCAATAAAAGAGTACTCACAGTTTCACTTGGTACTTAGGTTCAAGATCACTTGTCTCACCAACACTCTTTTGACTCTAGTTCTGCCTTTGACTCCGCTCCTTGCAGTGCTGCACTCCTTGATTACAGTGGGATCCGTTGTAACACAATTTGTTTATACTTCCTCCACCGTGACTACTAATTTCTAATCCGACTCGATTAGGACCATGTACAATTCACTACTAGTTCGCTACTAGCACTATTTAAATAAAACAGTTTACTCGGAACGAAGCAATTTAATTTGAGAAAACCGGGGGAGGTCATTCAGAGCCGGAGAATCTTAACACCGCGATTCAGCCGACCTGCACAACACCATCCATCGAGGTTGCACTCAAACATATATTTAAATATTCTATTATTGTTCTTTAATCAAATACAAATATTTCATAATAAAAATAGAACTATGTTGCCTTACTTAACAGTATTGATCGCCTTTATCAGCTTGTCTTGAATAAGCTTTAGCGGCATAGTATTGGGCACGTTTTTCAAAGCCTTTAGTTTTAGCGACCTGCATTTCAACTATCACTTGCAGCCAATTTTCATCTCTACAGAGAACATCAACAATGCTTTGTTTTTTAGAAGCAATATCAGGGTCTTGAATAGTACTTAAAAACTCTATATCCTGTATTGCATTTTTTCCGGAAAAGCCGAGAATATCATTAAGGAAGTGAATAAGAATATCTTTATTTTTTTCAGTACCAAAGATGCGCTTAAATGATATATCATTCTTGGGATCGAGAAACTTAGAAAGAGCCATGACGAATTATCCTAAAAAGCATTGATAATTTATACACAATTGTGAAGAAATATTCAACTAAAATTCAAACATAGAAAGAAGCATCCCTTTTGTATATCTTTATTTGGTAGTATTAAACTGTATAATATTTATGGCAAATATCTCTATAAGGTATCAGATAGCACAAAAAGTAAGGAGCTGGAGGTTAAAGCGAGGCTATACTCAAAAAGATTTAGCAGAGAAAATCGGCGTAACGTATCAAATAGTACTACAATATGAAAAAGGAACACGTAAAATTTCGATTGAGAAGTTATACGCTATGGCAGAGATATTATCAATTAATATTAAGGATCTTATTCCTGTATCAAATGAAAAAATCTGTCTTGAAGATGAGGGGGAAGAAATATTAAATTTAGTAAGAGAATATAAAAAGATTAATGATCAAGAGTTACGTAAGATATTTTGTTTACTAACCAAGTTTGTTTAAATCAGTGAGAAAAGTAGTAAAAATTGCAAAGGGTCTGGTTAAAGGAGGAGTTTCTGTTGATATTGTTGCAAAAACAATTGGTCTCTCTGCTAATGAATGTGTTGAAGAAAAAGGAGGTTCTATTTACTGCCAAATAGGAAAGAAGATAAAAGAATGGAGACTAGTGAGAGAGTATACTCAAAAGGATTTGGCTGAGAAAATGGATACAACACGTGACGAAATAAGCAACTATGAGCAAGGACGTGTGGCCATTCCACTGGAAAAATTATATGCAATAGCAGAAACATTATCAATTAGCATTACAGATCTGCTCATAGTAGAAGATGAGCTACCTGATTTAATAAAAGAATACAAAAAAATTAGGAGTAAAGAATTACGCTATGCGCTAATAAAATCTCTGTTTGAAAGCATACAAATTTGCGAAGAGAAAGTGAAAAGAGCAGAAAAGATGAAAATTGCAAAAGATTTAGTGAAAGGAGTAATTCCAATCAACATTATTTTGCAAACTGTAGGAATCTTTTTAGACGAAATTCAACAAGTTTAAAATAAAAAAATCATCATATATTAATATATTCACTTCTTAATGAAAAAATAAGTAAAAAAGATTGAGAAATTGATTTGACTTCACTCAAAAGTTATGGCTCTATGCCAATGCTGTTAAAAAAAACAGCAGTAAATATTTAAAAAAAGTTTTTTGTTAGTGAAGGGTAAATTATATGAATAAAAGTAAAGAAGAAATCGAATTCAGAATATTAGAAAGCAAAGGCAAAGCATTACTTGATCGTGAAATAATGGAAACGTTTCTAAGTGCAGTACATGAAAGGCCACAAGCTCAAGAAATTGCTAAAAATCTGGTGAATACTTATACAGGAGTAGGAAGGATTTTAGGCCGAGAAATGGATGACCTGAAAGTTATAGAAGGAGTAACTGATTCTGTAGTAGCAATGATTATGTATGTTAAGGAAACACTAGAAAGGGTGCTCTGAGAAAAGCTTAAGAGTGAGCCAATAATGGACTTACAAGGGCTAGTAGAGTACTTAAACGTAAGTATAGGCCACTCAGAAAGGGAATGTGTAAAAATACTGTACTTGAATAAAAGGCGCCAATTAATCGGAGAAGAATCCTATATTGGTGAAATGGAAAAAGCACCGGTATACATAAAGGAGATTATAAAAAAAGCATTAATAAAAAATGCAACATTAATAATAATGTCACATAACCATCCTGGAGGGAGTTTAGAACCATCAGAAGAAGATCAAGCAGTAACGAAGAGCTTAGCAGCGTGTAGTACTGTAAGTGTTAGATTATATGATCATATTATCATCACAAGTGCGGGCTATTTTAGCTTTAGAGAAAACGGATTGTTATAGCAGAAAGTATTTGCAAATCTACTCACTATAATTTATAATGAGTAATAGAATATATAAACTAAGGTTTGTATACTTAAAAAGTATTTTTAATAGTGGGGATAATATGGTTAATAAAACAATTGTACCTTTTAATAATAAAAAGGGAGGTACTTACGAATTAAATATTGATCTTGATAAATTATCAAAAGGTGAGATGTTGAATGCTATTATAGGAATTGGTCGTGCTAAAGAGCAGTCCACTTTTGTAAGCAAAATTAATAAGGCTAAAAAACCTGGAGAAGTGCCCTTCCCTAATAGAGACGTTCAAATCAACTACGGAAAGGGACTTGATTACATATATGGCACAAAACCTATAAGTGATCAAGAAGATAAAAATCTATTTACCTCTGCCTTGCAAAAAATAAAGCCAAGTAGAGGTGAAAGTGAAAAGTTGAGCTGGTTTAAGAGTACTGTGGTAAGAGCAAAAAGTCCAAATGAACTGCACAAGGCTGTAGACGAAGCACTAGCTGCTGGAGCAAGGCTAAATGCATGTAATGATGTGGAATGGAGTTTTGCAGAATATGTAGTATTAGGTACACATTTTCACAGATTAGAAAAAAGTGATCGAAAAAAGCTAATACGTAAATTAATGCTAAGAGGTGCAGAGTTTCATGATACTTTACTGCAGAATAAACTGATAGATGAAATCTATGATGAGCTACAATCAGAAGTTCAGTCACAGATAGATAAGCAACTAGAAGAACTAGAAAAAGCTGGCGAAAGTGCTGTTGAAGAAGGATCCTTAATAGATTTCGAGATAGACAATACAACATCATATATAGAATTTTCTGATGATAGCAAGGTAGAGGTAGCTAAAATACTGGAAGCAAACAGAGGTTTAATTTTAAGAATGGGCAATAATGCAGTAGAGGTTAAAAGCGAGAAAGAAGATAAGACCTGCTGCGAAACGGTATGGAAGTAATTGAAGGATGAGTTAGGTCAACAGGAGGATCAATTAAAACTCATGTTTGAGGTTTACCAGACCAGCAATTATGTTAAATCTCATGTTGTATTTCTTCTGAAAATTGCGATAGGTATGCGACATGATTTTAAAAACCTTAATTTCACGAATTTTATGCTCCACTCTCATTCTAAATGATGCCAGCTTTCGATTGTGCTCTTTTTGATCATCGGTCAGCGATTTTTTTCGATACCTTTTGTATGGAATTACAACGTTACTCTGCAATTTTTGCCACCTTTGATAACCAGAATCAGCATACTTTATATTCTCTTTTGGCAACAGTTTTCCCTGTTTTCGTATCTTAAAATCATGAATTCGACCTCTGTGTGACTTTAAAACTGATAGAATTTGTCCATCGTCTCTTATAATGATTTCCGTTTTCATTGTGTTTAATCTTTTCTTTCCGGAGTAAGACAATTTTCTTTTCTTCCTATCTTTTGGCCGTTGTATAGGTTGTTCTGTAACATCTGCTAATATCTTCAAAATTCTTTCTGGAGTCATAGTTCTGTCCTTTTTTATTGAGATTTTTTTAGCCAAAAGAGGTTCCATTTTTTTGAGTAATCGGCAGATGTTTGAGTTATGCAAGTTGAATAGGTAGCTCAAGAATCGGTGCGTTATGTAAGTTCGATAATATAGAATTATACAGAGTATTTTATCTTCCAATACAGGCAATCTTGACGTTCTTCCATGGCATTTCTTCTGTTCTTGAACTTTTTCCCACCCTGGGCGCACTTTTTCTACAACCTTTTCGAATTCTTCTATTTTCAAACCAGTTACATTTCGAAATTTTCTCGGATGTTCTTTTAGATTATGGTAATTTAAGCTCATCTTTCCTCTCTATTCTCTTGCTATACCTCCTATTTTATAACCATTCCCTCTCTTTTGCAGCAGGTTTACGGTTATTATTTTAAATTAAACAAAAGCGACCATATTATTAATTTAATGACAAAAAATATTGAAATATATACCTATTGAAATAATGTTATTAGTCATGATAAAGATAACTTTACTTTGTTGTCTTTTTCAACTATCATTTGAATAGTTTAGTATAGTGAGTCAATTTGTTCGCAGGGAATAAAGAGTCCGGTAAACCACCTAATAGTAAGAGCACTCTAGAAAAGTCAGATTTTGTTACTAGAGAACCTATTTTCATTTTTAGTAAAATAAAAAATGCAAGTGATGAAGAGGAAAAAAAGAAGCTTAATCAACTTTTAGAGACACTAAGGAAAAAATTGCCTGAGGGCTTTAAGATAGGAGCTGCTATAGGTGAAGAGGATTGTTTCTTTGATTCCATAGCTCAAGGATTGAACGAGCTAAAAGATAAAGGTCTGATTGCAGGTAGTAAAGGATTTAGTGTAAAGTCTTTGCGGGAAAATTGTAAGCAATATGCACAACAAGTTAATCAATCAAAAAAAGGTTCATGGTTGGGTAGTGCTTTAAAAGGAGAAGGTGAAAAACTTTGTGAATATATTCCGCGTATTGAATTTACTGCAGAAGACATTGAAAATACAAGCTCTGATTCAGAAATAAAATTTCTAAAGTTGGAAAACGCTATATGGGGAAGACCTGAAGTTGAAGGAAAAATGATATGCGAAAAGTATGGCGTGAAAGTTAGGACTATAGAATTGAGAGATAAAGAGATAGATGGATTACATGTTACTAAAGGTAAGGTAGGTACAGGTAATAATATTATTTACATAGTGAATTACAGGAACTATTTTGTACCACTTCTTAGTAATATTGAAAAAGATATAAAGAGAAGCATAAAAGTTTCTAGAGAGGAAGCTTACGGTAATGTGGTAGCAAACAATATTTCTCAATCTTACATTTCTACACCATTACAAGATATTGAAAATTCCTCACACGAGCAAAACGATCATTCAAGGAGTACAGGTAAGGAAAATCATAAAACGAGTAGAAAACGAAAACGTTCTGTAACAGACAAAGATGATATAGTATTGAAGAGGTCGCGTGTGGATGTACACAATATTAATGAAGAAATTAGATTTGCTAAAAGTGTTGCCGGTAAAGAAGGGACACCTAGATTTAATCAGTTCTTAGATTTTTTAATTGAAGGGGAAGGAAAAGAATGTCTAGAAGTTCTGAAAGAAAAAGGAATAAACCTATCCAGTATGTCCAGCATTTTAAGTGGATCAGGAGCTGATGCTACAAAAGCTTTTAAAGGCTTATATGATCTGTGGTTTGATGAGCAAGGAAATAAAACACGGTATTTAAAAACTCTAGAAAAAGAAAGAATAAATCTAGCTAGTGTTTCTAGTATTTTAAGTAAAGCAAGAGCTAATTCTGCAAAGACTTTTAAAGGCTTATATGATCTGTGGTTTGATGAGCAAGGAAATAAAACACGATATTTAAAAACTCTAGAAAAAGAAAGAATAAATCTAGCTAGTGTTTCTAGTATTTTAGGCGGAACAGGAACTAGTGCTGCAAAAGCTTTTAAAGACTTATATGAACTATGGTTTGATGAAGAAGGAAATAAAACACGATATTTAAAAACTCTAGAAAAAGAGGGAATAGGTCTAGCTAGTGTATCCAATATTTTGCATGGAGCAAGAGCTAATGCTGCAAAGACTTTTAAAGGCTTACATGATCTGTGGTTTGATGAGCAAGGAAATAAAACTCAATATTTAAAAACCCTGGGAAAAGAAGGAATAAATCTTACTAATGTATCCGGTATTTTAAGTAAAGCAGGAGCTAAAGCTCCCAAAGCGTTTAAAGACTTATATAATCTGTGGTTTGATGAAGAAGGAAATAAAACACAATATTTAAAAACCCTGGAAAAAGAAGAAATAAATCTTACTAATGTGTCTAGTATTTTAGGTGGAGCAGGAGCTAATGGTGCAAAAGCTTTTAAAGACTTATATGATCTGTGGTTTGATGAAAAAGGAAATAAAACACAATATTTAAAAACTCTAGAAGAAAGCGGAATGGGTCTTACTAATGTATCCAGTATTTTGCATAGAGTAGGAGCTAATGGTGCAAAAGCTTTTAAAGAGCTATATAATGTTTTTCTTGATGAGCAAGGAAATAAAACACAATATTTGAGAACTCTAGAAAAAGAAGGAATAAGTCTTGCTAGTATATCCAGTATCTTGCATGGTGCAGGAGCTAATGCTGCAAAGGCTTTTAAAGACTTGTATGACCTGTGGTTTGATGAAGAAGGAAATAAAACACAATATTTAAAAACTTTAAAAGAAAGCGGAATAAATCTTACGAATGTATCCAGTATTCTGAATGGAGCAGGAGCTAATGGTGCAAAGGCTTTTAAAGACTTATATGATCTGTGGTTTGATAAGCAAGGAAATAAAACTCAATATTTAAAAACCCTAAAAAAAGAAAAAGTAAATCTAGCTGATGTGCCCGGTATTTTAAGTAAAGCAGGAGCTAAAGCTCCCAAAGCGTTTAAAGACTTGTATGATCTTTGGTTTGATGTGCAAGGAAATAAAACACAATACTTAAAAACCTTAAAAAAAGAAAAAATAAATCTAACTAATATGTCCAGTATTTTGCACGGAGTAGGAGCTAATGGTGCAAAGGCGTTTAAAGACTTGTATGACCTGTGGTTTGATAAACAAGGAAATAAAACACAATATTTAAAAACTCTAGAAGAAAGAGGAGTAAATCTTATTAATATGTCTAGTGTTTTATCTGGAGCAGGAGTTAACGCTACAAAAGCTTTTAAAGACTTATACGATCTGTGGTTTGATGAAAAAGGAAATAAAACACAATATTTGAAAACTCTAGAAAAGGAAGGAATAGATCTATCTAGCATATCTAGTATTTTGAATGGAGCAGGAGCCAATGGTGCAAAAGCTTTTAAAGACTCATATTATCTTTGGTTTGATGAAGAAGGAAATAAAACTCAATATTTGAGAACTATAGAAAAAGAAGGAGCAAGTTTTGCTAGCATGTCCAGTATCTTACATGGAACAGGAGCTAGTGCTGCAAAAGCTTTTAAAGACTTATACGATCTTTGGTTTGATGAAGAAGGAAATAAAACTCAATATTTGAGAACTATAGAAAAAGTAGGAATAAGTTTACCTAATATGTCCAGTATTTTAAGTGGAGCAGGAGTGAATACTACAAAAGCTTTTAAAGACTTATATGATCTTTGGTTTGATGTGCAAGGAAATAAAAAACAGTATTTAAAACATTTTACTGAAAAAAGGAATAAGGAAAGGAATTTTACTATAAGTAACTTGTCTTGTATTTTTAGTGGGGCAGGAGCTAAAGCTAGCAATGCTTTTAAAGAATTACATAACGTTTGTTTTAACGACAATGGAAAAGAGACAGAACTTTTAAATAATTTCTATGATGTAGGCTTTAAGCCAGGTAACTTATCCTCTATGTTATGTGGATCAGGATCTCATGCTTCTCATGGATTAAAAAAATTTCATAGTACTCTTTTTGACGATAAAGGAAAGGAAACAGGACTTTTAAGTGATTTTCGTAAGATAGGTTTTAATCCTCAGAGTCTGTGCAGTATATTAAGCGCATCAGTAAGCAGTTTAGGTCAGTTTCATGATTTTTGTTTCACAGAAAAAGCAAAAGCGTATTTAATCCATTTCTCACAGGCAGGTTTTACTATTAAAAAATTATCTAATATACTGCATGGAGCAAGGGCTAGCATTTGTTCTGCTCTGAAGGATTTTCACAATGTTTGTTTTGATGAGCAAGGGAACAATACGCAGCTTTTGAATGATTTCTATAGCGTAGGGTTTACGGCAAGTCACTTATCCAAAATATTAGGCATGGCAGGAAATAATTCAGCTTCTATCTTAAAAAATTTCCACAAATCATGTTTTAATGAAAGGAATTATTTAAATCACTTCTTAGCCGAGGAAAAACTTTTTACACCAAAAAATTTATCTAGGGTGTTACATAGAGTAGGGCTTAGTATTTGTTCTGCCTTTGAAAAATTGCATGGTTTTTGTTTTGATAAAGCAGGAAGCAAAACGGATTATTTAAATAATCTTATCAAAAATAACTCACAGGGTACGATACTTGATACACTATATAAAAAAGTAGAAAAAGTTAAAAAAGCTCCTTCTGCTTTCTTAGATAAGCAGAATATTAGTGAAGAAGATAAAATAACCAATCCAGATCTTAACCTGAGTAGCGCATCCGGTAGAACAGAGCAAGAACAAAACTTGGGTAGTTTACAACAAGGTGATTCTAAAATTAAGAGAAAACCCGGATGGGTATCACTAACCAAAGTAAGAACGGACAAGATGATAAAATTTTAGACACAGTAGCAGGTAGCTCAAGAGATTTATCCCAGAGACGAGGAACAAGAAAAAAACAAATACGGTCAGTACACTACAGCAAGAGGCAACGAGAAGTGTTTTCAGACTTATCAAAGTTTGCGTTATCTATTAAACCAGTGAAACAAGGGCTTTATTTATCTTCTTTTAAAGCACGTGGGGTTGAGATTGATGGTAGATGTGTAGAGATTACACGTGGCTTATCCCAAGCTTTATTTTTACAGAGTGACAAGTCATTTTTAAGTAATTTAGAAACTTCTGCTGAAATTTACGAGCGTATAGTGCAGGGCAAGCAGGTATCTAAAATGGAAGAAAGAGAGGTTTTTGCTTTTAGCAAATTATTTAATGTTTTCGAACAACAGTTAGATTCTTCTACGAATAGCCTGCCTTCAAACCTAATGCATAATAAGGACTATAAAACACCTAGTGATTTATCACATTATATAACTGAAGTTAAAGGTGATTTTGCTATTCACTTAGTAACAAGTGATCACGTTGTTGCAGTTTATAGAATAGGTGATAATTATGCTTATTTTGATAGCAATACAGCATTTGTTTCTGGATTGAAAAGTGTTGATCAGCTTATAGATGCTGTAGAAAAAGGAATGAAATCTGCTAGCTATAAAGTAGAAAAAGAAGGGTTCCTTGTTAAACACTTTGACATTGAGCGAGCTAATGGGTTGTTGTCAAGTGAAGATAAACAAATTTTAGCAAAAGAAATCAAAACAGAATGTCAACTTCTAGCAGAGCAAGATAAGGAGCTTGGTTTTATAAAAGTCAATGGTCAAGAAGTATCCAGAGTAGAATTGTATGAGCTTGGTACTAAAATTAGTGTGGAAGGCAGCTTACCTTTACTTATTAATGCTGATATGAATTTAAGTAGCAAAAAATTCCAAGGTCATCTAGACAGAAAAGAAGTAAGTCTGACAGCTAGAGAATATCTTGATCATTTGAAGGGTAGCAGGAATGTAGAAGAAATAGTACAAGCGACTGAAACAATTCCTTTTGAAGGTTCAAAACGTGAAATTGAGAAAGCGGAGCAAATGCGTGAGCCAAAGCAATCTGTGTTAGAACAGTTGGTTAAAAGAACAATTAATACTATATTTGCCGCTGTGTCTCTTACCGACATTAGCCGGTCAGAGAGTCAGTTATTGTGGGAAGCAAAAAGTAGACCTGAAACTCATTTAGGTGATGTGACAGTAAATAATCAACCAATGAGAACAGAGTATCCGTTCAGGAGAGTGGTTTAAGAAATGATAGATAGAAGATTGTGAAAAGGTTTAGGTTACTTTGTTTCCATGTTAAGTATAACGAAATTATCTGTTCAAATTCCTCAGACTTGCTGCGAAGGAGGAGAAATGTTTATATAAAGAAAGATAGAGCAAGTAAAAGTGAGGGAAAATGACCATAATCTAAGGTAATGTTCAAAAAAGTGTGTCAAACCAAAAAATAGATTGATATAAAGAAAAGTTTGTGTACTAGATTTAATAGATCAACTAATTCCAAGAAGAATACTTTTCACAGTCCTTGATTTTGATCTCTGGAAATGGTTATTTTATTAAATTTTAATAGAATATGCTGCTTAATTAAAGATAGCTGTAAGATAAAGTATTTATACAAGCTACTTGCATTGCTAACTTTATTTACGAGTATGTATGGGAATATAAAGTTTAGGTTTTGAGTTAAATAGAGGGAGTTTTATGCTACAAAAACAATCTTCAGTGGGTTATTTAAAGAGCACAAAGATTAATTCACAAGCAAAAAATAAATCTTTTCAGTTTAAACATAGAATAAGACGTCGGTATAATCCTGATGATATTAATATTGCCAAATTGTTTCTTGCTATACGTGAGCATAGAACGGGTAACTCTCAGCTAGACAAGACTAATGCAATTAAAGAATTACTTACTCAAGTAGATAATATTAATGATACTGATTACAATGATAATGGTAATACACCACTACATGTTGCTGTAAGCAAAAGACATCTAGACATTGTCAAACTTCTTTTAAGTACTCGCGATATAAACCCGAAAGCTAAAAATAATAGGGGTCAGACGCCTTTCAATATTATTGATGAAGATCTTAATAGTAAGAGTAAGACATCTTTGGATCAAGATATTATTCAAGAATTACAGGGAGCTTCATCTCTAAAAAGAGAAAATACTGGGGAAAATAAGCCAGAAGTTGATCTTCCAAAGAAGCCAAAAATTTCCTCTATAAAAAAAGAAGAGACTGAAGGAACAAAAATCGAAGAGGGTGATCCAAGAACATACCCTGCTTCTGGATTAAAGCATACTCTTCATGGAAATATTTATCAGCTAAAATTGTTAATGTTATTTTTAAAGCGTGGACTAGAAAAAGGATACTCTTTTCATTTAGCTACAGAGTGGGATGATGCTGAAAAATTTGATGACTTGGTATTTATACATGATGATCAAAATAGAGGAAAAAGTTATCATTTCTTGCAAGCAAAACACAAACAAAATGACGACAATAAGAAAATTGGAATAGGTGATTTACTTACAGAGGATAAAAATGGTGAATTTGGATTGGCAAAGTATTTCGTTTCTTATCTAAAGATTAAAAATAATCAAGATTTTGCAGATGGTGTCCTGAAAGATTTTAGTATCTGTGCTAAAATATTGGTTTAGATTTGGATCAAGATACAGCACAAAATGCAGTAAAAAAGTTGAAAATGCAAACTAAAGGAAATAATAAAGGAAAAGAAATTTTGGTTGAAACGATTGAAGATAATGATGTCTTCTTTAAAGATGGAGGTGAGATATATAAGCTTTCTTATGATAAAGGTAATATGGCTCTAATGGTGCAACAAGAATTTAAAGTTGCTGTGGAAGAAACAATCACGAAGTTAGAAACGGAAATAAAATGTAATAGTTTAGACTTGATCTGACAGGTGAGAATTATCTGACAGAAGAATCGGCGAAGTCAAAACCGATATCAGAATCTGTTTTAATGTTATCAATATTTTTTTGGTAAGCAATATGCATACTATCAAAAAAGGTCTGCATAGGAGTCTTACCATAGCAATACTTACCGGAATGAGGTCTAGTTCTGTTGTAAGAATGCAACCAATGATCGACATCTAACTGAAGCTCCTCCAAAGTACTATAAATCTTTTTCCTGAAGATAATATTGGAACATTCATCTTGCATAGTTTTATAAACCTGCTGCAAAAGAGAGGGAATGGTTATAAAAAAGGAGGTATAGCAAGAGAATAGAGAGGAAAGATGAGCTTAAATTACCATAATCTAAAAGAACATCCGAGAAATTTTCGAAATGTAACAGGTTTGAAAATAGAAGAATTCGAAAAGGTTGTAGAAAAAGTGCGCCCAGGGTGGGAAAAAGTTCAAGAACAGAAGAAATGCCATGGAAGAACGTCAAGATTGCCTGTATTGGAAGATAAAATACTCTGTATAATTCTGTATTATCGAACTTACATAACGCACCGATTCTTGAGCTACCTATTCAACTTGCATAACTCAAACATCTGCCGATTACTCAAAAAAATGGAACCTCTTTTGGCTAAAAAAATCTCAATAAAAAAGGACAGAACTATGACTCCAGAAAGAATTTTGAAGATATTAGCAGATGTTACAAAACAATCAATACAACGGCCAAAAGATAGGAAGAAAAGAAAATTGTCTTACTCCGGAAAGAAAAGATTAAACACAATGAAAACGGAAATCATTTTAAGAGACGATGGACAAATTCTATCAGTTTCAAAGTCACACAGAGGTCGAAATCATGATTTTAAGATACGAAAACAGGAAAAAATGTTGCCAAAAGAGAATATAAAGTATGCTGATTCTGATTATCAAGGGTGGCAAAAATTGCAGAGTGTAGTGTAGTGTCGGTGTCTTATGGGTCTTGAAGATACTCGAATATTAAAAGATTGAAGAAACAGTTACAGAAGTTTAATTCGACAAACTGAAGAGTTACAGATAGAAGTTACAAGATTTTTAGAGTAAAAGAAACAACTACAAAAAGAATTTAAACGAGAAAAGTAAAGGGAAAGAATTTGGATTACAGAAACGTGAATAATTAGTTGCTAATATTGCGCGTGCTCTCGCTGTCGGAGTAGGGTTTCGAGTAGCTGCGATGACCGAGCGTTAGCGGCTCGCTGTCTCTCGTCGCGGCCCGACCAGTCCTCCAAGCGGGGGTTGCGCGGGCGCAAGCGCCGAGGTATACATCTCGCGCGCTCGAAGACGGTGCGCCCATAGCACATGCGCTAAATGTAGGTGCGTCCTCTTTTGACTCGACACGGCGATGATGCTGATGCCACAGTACTCCCCCGCTAAGACCGCTACTGCGGGCGGTAAAAATCGGGAAAGCGCACACGACGTCCTGACCTCGTTCTCCTTTCAGGGTCCTCTGCCGGTGCAGGATGAGGCGCTGGCGACTCGGGGAGTGTTGCTGGTATATCAGCTTCTTCCTGAGTGATGTACGCAGGTTTGAGTCGGTCCACACTGACGGCAACTTCTTTACCACGTATGTCGATCTTGTAATATTTGGAATGGCGTTGCAAAACTTTATATGGTCCGGTGGTTCTAGCGGTCTTCGAACAAAGTCCTGCCGCAAGAAGACATGTGTCGATTCGCCGAGGTTATGTGGCACGTAGAACGGTCCCTTTCTGTGACAAGATGCCGGTCTTGGTGTGAGGTTAGCCATGCGACTACGCAAGCGTGTGACAAAATCGGTGACGTCGGCTGCCTTGTGGTCATCGATTGGAGATAGAAACTGCCCTGGGAGTCGAAGTTGTTCACCGTAGACCAACTCGGCTGGTGAAGCTTCAATATCCGGCTTCCACGCACTTCGTATACCTAGAAGCACCAACGGTAGAACCTCAGTCCATTGCGGTGTGGAATGACACATGATAGCGGCCTTCAATTGACGGTGAAGACACTCGACCATGCCATTTGCAGCAGGGTGGTAAGCAGTGGTGCTGTAATGTCTAGCACCGACCAAAGCAGCGACAGCTCGAAAAAGGTGTGACTGGAATTGACTGCCACGGTCCTTTGTCACCCTGAGTGGGCAGTCGAACCTGGCGATCCAGCCAGCCACCAGCGCCGTTGCGCAGGTCTCTGCTGTGATATGCTTGATGGGATATGCCTCAGGCCATCGGGTGAACCTATCGATGGCGGTGAGGCAATACCTGTAATCACAAAAATAGGTAACGGGCCTACGATGTCAAGGTGGATATGGGAGAACCTTGACGAAGTGATGGGAAATTGGGAAAGAGGAGCAAAGGTATGTCGTGTTATTTTACTGCCTTGACATTTTAGGCATTTGCGTGACCACTCTCTACATTCCTTGCGCATCCCTGGCCAAACAAATCTCTGTGCCACCAGTCGCACTGTAGCTGTGTTTCCTGGATGGCTCGTAGGATTCCATTCAGTCTCCTAAAAGATTTAAAAGATGAGTTAGCCACATTGCAAAGAGAAAACATTATAGTTAAAATTGAAGAGCCTACAGAGTGGGTGAGTTCAATAGTCACTGCATCAAAAAAGAATGGTAAGCTTAGATTATGTATTGATCCAAGAAAACTTAATAAAGCAATAATGCGTCCATATTACCAATTTCCAACTATTGATGAAATCAAATATAACCTTGCAGGATCACAATTTTTTACTACATTAGATGCCAACAAAGGCTTCTATATGCTCAAGTTAGATGAAGCATCATCTAAACTTTGCACATTCATTACACCCCAAGGTCGATAGATTTTTAAGGCTTCCTTTCGGCATAAACGCCGCACCAGAGCTGTTTCATTCAGTCATGAAAAAATATTTTAGCGATATACCTGGTGTTCAAATAATGATGGATGATTTTTTAATTCATGGCAGCACAAAAGAAAACCATGACTTAACATTAAAGACAGTATTAGATAGAGCCAGAGTAATTGGAGTCAAATTTAATCCAGAAAAGTCACAGTTTTGTCAAACAGAAGTTAGGTATTTAGGTCACATATTTTCAAAGGTTGGTGTAAGAGTTGATGATAATAAAGTAAAAGCCATTTGTAATATGCCAACTCCCACTAATATTAAAGAATTACAAAGATTTTTAGGCATGGTCACTTATTTAGGTTCATACATAGAAAACCTTTCAGATAAAACTTCAAATATAAGAAAATTATTATCCAAAGATAATATTGGGAAAATGTACATGAAATGGAGTTTAATTGTTTAAAAGAATGTATTACAAAGGCCCCAGTCTTAACCTATTTTGACCATAATAAACCTTTGATTATGTCAGTAGACTCTACTAAAGATGCCATGGGGGCTGTAATCTCTCATAGTAACAATCCTATTGCTTATGCCTCTGCCTCATTAACTTCTTGTCAACAGTCATATTCACAGATAGAGAAAGAATTACTAGCTATTTTGTTTGGGTGCACTAAGTTTCACCAGTATGTATATGGTCGCCACACTCTGGTAGAAACTGATCATAAGCCTATAGTCTCACTTTTTAATAAGCCAATTTATAATATTCCGCCACGTCTACAAAGAATAATGATGAGACTTCAGCCTTATGACTTAAATGTTATGTATAAGCCAGGCAAGTACCTTTATGTCGCTGACACTCTGTCAAGAGCAGCCTTACCAGAACAATCTTTGATTGATCTAGACTCAGATCTGGATCTACACGTCAATATGATAATGAAGTCATTGTCAGTTAGTCCTCACAGACTTAATCTCATACAAAAATCAACCTCTCAAGATGATGAGTTAATATTACTTATTAAATACTGTAACTCTGGTTGGCCAGAACACAAAAAGTCATTACCTGATAATATTAAGCCATATTTTCCACTAAAAACTGAATTGCATGTTATTAATGGTATTGTCTTCAAGAATGATAGTATTATTATCCCTAAGATCATGAGAATTGATATATTAAAACAAATTCATGAAGGTCACCAAGGTATTCATAGTTGCCAACGACTAGCTAAAAGTCTTGTGTATTGGCCAAACATATACAATGATATCGAAAAGTATCAATAATTGTCACATTTGCATCACTAACAGACAGCAATCCAAGAGATCCACTACAGTCACATGAGATAAAACTTATTCCTTGGTATAAAGTTGGTGTAGATCTATTTGAATTTAATTCAGACAAATATATTTTGGTTGCAGACTATTATTCTAAGTATATTGAGCTTGCTAAGTTAGTAGGTGGTTCTACAAGCAAAATTGTCATTAGTCATTTAAAATCTATTTTCTCCAGACACGGAATTCCTCATACTTTAATTTCAGACAATGGTCCTCCATTCAACTCTAAAGAGTTTCATGATTTTACTTTAGATTGGGAAATTCAAATGATCACCTCTAGTCCTTACCTCCCTAGGTCCAATGGTCTTGTTGAAAGAGCAATTGGTACAGTAAAAAGTATATTAAAGAAATGCTATGCGGATAAAACAGATCCACATCTAGCACTACTTCAATACCGAAACACTCCTAAAGAAAATATGTACTCTCCTGCCCAGTTACTAATGTCTAGATCTCTTAGGACTAAACTTCCAATATTAGAACAATCTTTAAAGCCTAAATTGCCTAATTATAGGTCATTGTCAAATAAAATCAAAACACAAAATGAAAAAACACAGTTTTATTATAACCAACACACAAAACAATTGTCTCCACTTAGTACTGGTGATAGAATTTACTTTAAAAAACAGCCAGATAGTCAATGGATCCCAGGAACTGTCTCAAAAGTAGGGCCACAGCCTAGGTCATACATTATTACGTCTCCAGAAGGAACTTTTCGTCGTAATCGCCAACACATTTTGAAACCACAACAGTCTTCTTCTAATGGTAGTTCTCAGTCTTCATCTCCTTCGGAACACGATCATCCCACTCCAGTTACACAGTCATCACAGTCTATCAATCGCCAACAGCTTGATGATTCTTTTCAATCCTCTAAATCGCAGTCGTCTCCAAATAATTTGTCTCCGCCGAAGTGCCAGTCTCCTAGTCGAGTTGAGCTAAAACCTGAAACACAAACAAACACACCTAAACGTCCTAACATTACATCCTACTCATCTTTCGGTAGAGCTATTATAAAACCTCGCAGATTTTGGTAACAATGAATAATTACATAAGATACTCTAGTGATGTACCTACTTAAGTTAAGATTATAAATTGTATTGTGGTAATTAATAATATTGAATTATGTATGTAACAAAAACCCAAATTTCATTGTCAAATGTCACATGTCATTGTCAAAAATTGTTTTTTTTTTTTTTTTTTTTTAATTTGCCCAAAGGGCAGGCTATAGTTTTTCGACCATACTGCCTAGTCTTTCGTGTAGGATTTCTTACGTGGTAAGTTTGTAAAAATAATGTCTTTCGTTTATATACTCATTGTATTGTTTGTTTTATTTATTTTGTCTTTCGTATTTAACCCATTTTTTAATAGAGTAATTTTATTTTTGTCCAAAACCATTATTCATGTCATTTTACTGTCAATGTCATGGTAGATAACCTCCTTTTTACTAAGACAATCGTTTTGTATGTCTTCAATTCATCGATATAATTTTATTTCATATATTTCAATATTTTTGTCCTATTTTCCGAGCTGTCTCCTTAAGTACCTAGTTAATTGTTTACTTTACATTTTTAAGAATTATACCTAAAGTTAATAAGTATTACTATTAAAACAAATAATATTATTAAATACACGAAAACTTATTATAACTAAATATCATTTACAGTCTCTACTATAAATTTGTACAAGTATATATAAACTGAGACATTCTTAAGTAGCTCCTGAATGCATTGCGGGACCTCGTCAGGATTATTATAAATTTTAAGCAGCTCATCCGACAACACAAGGCGCTGAATGTTGAAAGATGAGCACTGGAAAAAGATATGATGCAGCGACTGAACTTCTTGTGATTGACAATACTCACAGTTAGGAGAATTGACCATTCTAAGGCGATGAAGATGATAATTTAAACGACAATGACCAAAACGCATACGACTGATAATTGAATAAAATTTTCTATTTATGAATCTGTTATACTTGCAGAACCAAGGTATGGAGTTTATTTGAACGTCTAGAGTGGCAAACCAAGTACCTTTATTTTCAACCTGAGTGCACTGGTATGAATGTCTCCCCCACTCTCGACACATGCGCTGTCTTAAAAGACTAACTGCATCTGTAGGTGGTATGGAAACATCCATAACAGGGTCAGAATTAGGAATTAGTTCTTCCAAATCAACAATCTTTTTGGCCAAATAGTCTACCTTTTCATTCCCTACAACACCAATGTGCGAAGGCACCCACACAAAACTAATTACAATATTTGATTGATATAATTCCACCCATAACTGCTTTATTAAATAAATTATATAATTTGTGTTAGCATTTAATTTGTTGTTTGACAAGTTTTGCAGAACACTCATGCTATCACTTACCACTACCCATTTGTTATGTCCTGAGTTATAATTTTGAATATGTTTCAAAGCACTCAATATAGCAACAGCTTCAGCTGTAAAAATACTTGAATTTTTGTAAATTTTTCTGCCAATGCCTATATTTGAGGAGGGCTCATATATGGCAAAAGACACAGCCCTATCATTTTTAGAACCATCTGTGAAACAAATTTATGATCTGTCAAAAATTGTTATTGTCATTATGTTGCGTTCCATTTCAGTTAGCAATAATTTAAGGTAGTGTTTTACATCATTGTATTTTTTTAAAAAGGAAGAAAGTCTTAGAAATAAGCATATTGTTAAAAATAAAATAAAAAGGGGAGATGTCATGTATTATCTATGGTCATACGCCATCTTGATGTTCGTCTCTCTATGCGTAGCATCTCTACTTGATCTGTGGTCTCTCTTCCGACTTCCGCCCGCCATAAAACTTGTAACATGTCCGACTAACGACTCTCAAGAATTACACGTTGAACTACAAACCAGTCTTTAATTAATATACAACCCAGGCCAAGACAAACCTTAAACAAGGAGGCTTACGTACAAACTATCATCATATATTTATTAGATATTAGATCAGCATGAGCTCGGTTTAATCTAACCTAAGCACCAGCTGAGAAATGTGCCCTGTTTGTTTCTAAACAAGTATTTTATAATCTGTTTTTAATATTTTTATTTTATTTAAGTTTGTACTGCAAACAAAATAAATTTATTTTTGCCTTTTCTTTTTTTTTACATCTTTTGATTGTCGTGACATAGAACTTTGATTTTTTTAAAACTTCAAAAAAATGAAATGAACGAAAGAGGTTGCAAACAAAAATATCCGATATAAATTTCAGCTTGTTATTGCCATGTGTTACAAATTATTTCTTGTCAGACAGACAGACGGACTACAAAGTGATAAAGAAGTTCAATTTTGCCTCTTGAGATACGGAACTCTAAAAAAGGTGATATTAGACTTCAGTACATTATGCACTACCCATCCTGTAGTCTGCGAGCCTTGAACGTTGTCTACTTAGGGCTATCAACTTGCTCAATACAAGCCATCACTCGTCCACGCCGTCACTGTACGGAGTGCGATGACGTGATGGCTCCTACGTGTATAAATAAATAAATATAATAAATAAGGTCGGTTACAAACTAGCGTTTTATAAGCGCGTAAAGCTCGTTTTTGCATATAAACGCGCCTTTTGCCACACGCACAACTCGCACGCGGTTATAAGCTCGTATAAGCGCGAATTGATTGTTCGAGCCAACACGCCGGAATAAGCTCGTGTTCGCGCGTCCGGTTTTATGAAACGACCGCGCAGGACACAACGCTAGTCTGTAACCGCCCTAACGATGTCCATAGCTGCATAGCAGTGTACGTGTTGTATGTATGTGTGTGAACAGTAAAGTGACCCTTATCGCCCCAAACATGAAGTTTTATTTACTATACATATTTTAACCTTTTTAGGATCTTCGGAATATAAACTACAATAACAGCTCTAGGTAAGATAGGTAGCTAGTTAAGTCCCGAACTCTTGTGTGCTCCGAACAACGAAAGGCGATAGGTACTTGGAAGGCCCACTTTGACGTCTAATAGACCTTATCTAGTTTAATTTAGTGTTATACTCGATTTTAATATGCTGAGAGAGATGATACAAGGCACAGGAGGCTGGCGCTCCCCAAACGTGTTTATTTGCCGACAAAGCACTTGTCTGTAACTCTGTAACGAAAAAGAGCCTTTGGCCTATAGGCTTTGGTTTTTTCCGAGTGTTACGTCATATATTTCTACTAATGAGTCTCTGGCATTACAGATGTCCCTGAACTGAACAAAAACATCTAAAAATAAAATAAGTAGAAAATATTTATCGGTTACGCATTTATATAATTTTGTATATTACGTATATGAGTATATACTTTTGTTATTTCTAAAACTTATGTAAAATATTTAAGTAGTTTTTGTTGTGACAACCCTGACCCTTTACTGAGTTTCTGTGTGTAGGTATACACATTGGCGGCATGTAATCAACGACAAAGGAGTCGGACTACTGGTAGGTGCATTATAATACTGTGCTTATGATTTACTTTTCTCACCACGTTATGAAGTTTGACTGGGTCAACGGTCACCTTTAGTCTCTGAGTACCTAAAACGCAGTCTGCCAATTTCGCGTTTTGCCAAAATGTCATTTAAATACGCGTTAGGACTAAATAGGTTTTTGTCTATGTCCCAATACACCTATTTCTCTTTGAGTCCATTTAGCGATATAACTATATCGCAATAAAACTATTTCTCATAATGGGCATTTAGCGATATGCTTATGTCGCATTAGGTCTACTTTTTGACAAATATAAGCAGGCGTCTTTGACATACGGTCAATAATTGTTTAACAAGAATAAATTCGCACGCGACGCTTAAAGCGCCCTGAAGCTACAACAAGAGCATGCGCGCGAGTACTCCAGTCGCCGCGCGCTGCGCTGGTCTGCACACCGGCGCTGTTCTGCGCCTCGCCGCGCTGCTCTGCGCCCAGCCAGATTTCATTACCCCACATTGCTAAATGACATGGGGCGCGCTCGGAGTAGCTGCGCGCCGCCGCGCGTCTCTCCGCTCGAAGACTCTCAAGGGCTCTTGGCATCGGTCGGAGCGCCTGAAATCGCCTGCTCGTTTCACGGAAATGCGCTTCGCTGGTGTGCGCTGGGCCTGAGTTTCTTGCCAGTTTTTCTCATGGCTCTGCCCTCACGTCAAGGAACTGGCTGTAGGTTAATTGGCTGACATTTTTTAATTTTTAACATTCATGTGTTAAAAAATTAACCCGAATTAAAAAATAAATGTTCTGTAAGCGAAATACAGATACCTAATATTATTGCATCAACATCATCATCATATCAGCCACAAGACGTCTACTGCAGGACATAGTCCTCCCCCAATTTTCGCCACCGTTGCCGGTCTTTCGCCGCCCTCATCCATCGGTTGCCCGCCACCCTTATAAGGTCGTCGGTCCACCTTGTGATGAGTTTGCCCACGCTACGTCTTCCGGTTAGTGGTCACCACTCTAGAACCTTTCTGCTCCAGCGGCCGTCAGTTCTGCGAGCTATGTGTCCTGCCCATTGCCACTTCAGAGAAGCAACTCTGCGAGCTACGTCAGTTACTTTGGTTTGCCTGCGGATTTCTGCGTTTCTCAAACGATCGCGCAGGGAGACGCCTAACATAGTCCGCTCCATCGCCCTCTGAGCGACTTTGAGCCTTCGGATAAGACCCAGTTAGCGACCACGTCTCTGCTCCGTATGTCATCACTGGCAAGGAAACACACACTGGTCAAAGACCTTGGTCTTGAGACACTGCGGTAGTGTGGACGAGAAGATATGTTGTAGCTTCCCGAACGCTGCCCAGCCGAGTTGGATTCGACGAGTCCCAGGTATGTGTATTCGAGCCTCCGATTGTGATAGGAGTGGTTTATATATTATAGAATGTTGTTACATACCTATAACAAAAGTTCAATTCACTTATTTTGCTTAAAAACTGAATCTCAATTCGTTCGTTACGCACTTGAACTAATACGCACTAAAACTAAATCTCAATTGTCCTTCTTCGCTCATGAACTTATACGCAATAGGTCTAAATATCAATATTCCTATTTCTCGTTAGGTCTGGGCATAACGCGAAATGGTCAGACTGCGTTTTAGGTACTCAAAGACTAAAGGAACGGTCAAGACATGTTTCAATAAGTTTTTGAACGAACAAAAACACGTAAGAAATTAGATGACACACGATAATGACGTCATTCTCAGTCAAATCAAATTTTAATGTGACAACTAAATTTGGTACAGTGTGACCATAAGTGGCAGGATCCTGCCTTTTCGGCAGGTTTAGCTCTTCATTTTACACTCTGGCATATGTTTGACGTTTTGGAAATCTGGCAGTATTTAGCAGTTTAAAGCAATTTAAGCTGGCAGACTTGGCAGCACGGCTTTTAAAAAGAGTTTGGTGCTATATCGACAAAAGAAATAGCATTAGGGAGGATTTTTTTAATGCCAATGGCAACATTACAAATACATACAAAACTTCATTAGTCTTCATTAGTCGGAATAGAAAAACTGTCGAAGACACAAGATTTTTTATTCTGATTTCATGCGGTGTGAATGTTTTCTATTCCTGATACATCATGAAATGTAAATATGAACGATTATATCGCCTAGAATGGAAGCAAGATCCATCACTTTCGTACTGATTAGCAAAAGCGAAAAATGAAGATGTTTCATGGTGTAAAGTACTGTAAAGCAGATAACACTAAGTTGATGCCTAGGTTGTCTATTATAAAAGAACATGCAATCACTATCTACTAATCAAAATGAAGAACATTTTCGGATACAGTGGGCAGTCATCGGTGAAAATTTTAGGAAGTATTATTTATTCATTTATTTATTATAATAGAAGATTTTGCAAAATAAAGTATGAATTATGAATTATAAGATTAAACTTCTATTATAATAAATATATATAATATATAATAAAATATATATAATATATAATAAAAATCTTTTTAAAAAGATTTATAAAATTTTGAAATGTTATCGGCATTATTTTGGCATTTTGTGCATAAGAGTTTGGCAGGATTTGTCAGTTTTCTTGCTTAGGCTGGGCAGGATCTCTAATTTAAAGTTGGTCACACTGATTTGGTACTGGAAACTGATACATTTCAAAATAAAGGAAAATACCAGAAATTATCCAGATTATGCAAAGTAATTATACGTTTCTTAATAATTTGTTATTTAAATTAGTATTACAATAGATTGACCGAGTAAAGGTCGTTAACTGCAGTGAGTTGTACAAAACAGTGTTTGTGAGTGAGTGGCACGTTGTTGTGAAATATCCTGTAAAATATTATTCCGTATTTCAAATTGTTAAACTAAATTGTTTATTTTTAGTTTATTTAATTATCTTTCACCTAAAATACATGTAAATAACCAATAAACGTGATTTATTGTAGAAATACATTTGCAAGTAGCGACATCGTGAACCGTACTGTACGTGGGCGATCTGTTGTTGATATCAAGAGTCCTATCAGTGCGATGGATTCGTTAATCGAGGAGGAAGTGCCCACATCCAGCAGTGTAGTGTTCAATCCTGTAGCTATTGGTAAGATATATTCAAATTTTTAGTTTTATAACCAAACATTATTCCAAGGTAAACAGAGTTAATAAGCAATACAGAAAATAGTTTTTGCTCGTTGTTGGTGCCTCGGTGGTACTGGTATCGGGCACAATTCACGCTCTGAACTAATGCTGAGAAGTTCACAATGGTAAAACTTAATATCATTTTACCTGACCAGCCTATTTAATGTGAGATGTTTGGTATTATACGGCTATTTTCCACCACTCCATGTTAATATGTGCAGTATACTGAACCACTAAGGCAGTAGGACTGTAATAATAATATTTATAAATACGCTTTTGTAATATAAACCCTTTATGTAGCACTACTCTTGCACTAGGGAACAAGTCCTGTATTGCAGGGCAGTGGCGTGCACAGAGAATTTTGACAGGGTAGGCATTATTTAATTATGTTACTAAAATTGTGATTACAGGCAATTATTAAGGTAGGCAGTGGCTTTCTGCCTATATGGAGTGCATGCCACTGTCGCGCGGGACTCAACAAACATACAATTAACGGATACAAAGTACACCTAGACTCAGATCAAATATTTATGTATCACACAAAGTTTTGTCCCGTGTATGGATCAAACCCACAACCTCGTGCACAGCAGTCTTTTGGACAATAGTAGGTCCACACTGGTTTCAGCATGAATGGGCCAGATCGACTGGGGAAGTACTACACTCTCATAGAAGATTAACGTATGAGTAGTAGTATCCATACTACTGTGTTTCCTCGGTGAGTGAGAGCGCCGCAGGCCCAATTTGCCCCCTTTTCTCTTTCCCAGCCGCCTCACTATGGCGGCTGGGAATGGGCCACCATACTAGCAGTTTAAGAAGATGGTATGGTGGCCACCACTTCTAGATTCCACTGACTGCTTACCATTAGGCGGGGTGGAGTCACTTTGGTAGGTTAATATAAAAAAAAAAGTCTCTTGTGCTCTCACTTCACCACAGAGGCAGCCGAACCTCTGCACTATACCAGTGTATGCTACCACCATGTATTCTGTTTCAGTGTTCCAGTTCCTAGCCAGCTATGGTTGGTTCCTTGTGGGCGGAGCGGCCATAGGACTGTACTTACTACACAAGCTGCGACCAACGCTCGACAAGTGGAGGCAGGCCAGGGAGGATGCTGTGTATCATAAGAGTTTGTAGTGCACATATTATTTTGATTTATTGTATAGTTTGGTATTTTTATTTGGTATCAACGGGATATTTTCCGCAACTTTGCGCGTATTTTGCGTGACGGTGGGCGGCGATCACTCGATCTATACCAGCTCCTCGAGGGAGGCCAGCAGATTCATGATGTCCTCGGCAATCTCGTGGAGTGAATCCGGGTTGACGAAGTGTTTTTTTGCATGTGGCGACTTCAAGACAGTGTAGTAGTACTTCGTCTGCCCACATTCAAGCTCTGCACAACGGGCTGTCTGTAATTCCTATGACAAATAGGTATATTGTGTAGTTTATGCCTTTAATATTTGTGTGTTGTGAAAACTGAACTACTTAACAAAATTACAATGCTGCCATGTAATGTTCCAGACCCTGACGTAGCCCTGGCGCGCATGGAGGCCATACAGCGCGCCAGAGAGAAGCAACAACAAGAACTGCTCGCTGCTTCTGAGAGAGCGCTCGAGGAGCAGAGAGAGGTATGTGATCTATATACAAAGTACAACAAGCAACCGACCGACGGACCGATCAAACGACTTCAATCAACTGACTATCTGACTGTCCGACCTACCGCTCACTCACGATAGCAGCAAACTCAAACTCAAAGAATTTTTTAATTTTGATCATAAAATATGATGCTTATGAACATCAAAATAATCGCCAGATAATTACAAATTTTTGTATGAGTTAAAATTTTAACACTCAACGCAACCAAACAATAACAGTGACTTCGACATATTATTAACAGATTATGAAACACTCTCTTTGATGATCTTTATCAAGTGTTTTATGTTATATTTTTCTGTTTAGCGCGAGGAGCGCAAGCGTCAGGAAGCAGTAGAGCGTCTGCAGAAGTACAAGTCTGCGGCCGGACACAGACTAGGAGAGCCCAGCGATGGTATGTAGCTGTCACTATTTAATACTCAATACTCAATACTCAATCGTTTATTGCTTCCACAATGGTAAATACAGATGGTAAATATGTCTTAATTATGTAACAATCATGGACCCTGTCGGGCACAGCATAGTCGGTATAGTAGGAGAGAGGAAGATGGCTTGTTATACAGTAACGGACTTTACATGCACAATATTATTGCTTAATGATTTAAAAGATTTTGTAGTCAATAATTTTTTAAATAATTGTAATTTAATAAGTTAAATTTATTAATTATAAAGATGTTAAAATAAAGTTGTGCTATTTATTAGAATTTTTGTTATGTTAGATTAGAATGTAATTTAAAAATGTCAGTGTTAGAGAAATGTTTGTCAAATTAGTGGGTACTTAATTAGAAATTACTTAATTAATAAGTGGGTACTTAATTTACCGTAAGATACCACAGAGGCAGGCGATTAGATAGTCATATTTCGTTGTTTTAAATTTTTATCATTTTATCTGCGCTGTATGTATTTCAAAAATATGTTCTGCTGGAATTAGGTGAAAGCTGTATAACAAAGTAAGTAACAATAATGGTTACAGTTATTTTACTATGAAAATAACGCAACTTAAGTTCACAACCTCTGTGGTTCGGTGGTACTCTGTATTGACTGCCACGCAGAGGTCGCGGGTTCGATTTCCGCTTAGTGCAAATATTTGTGTGTATGTACATGGCTATTTGCATAGGTCTGGGTGTTTCTATGTATAATATGTATGTATTTACAAAAAAATTAGTATATAAGTATGTATATGGCTTTGTGTAAGTTTCAAATGTATTATTTACATTTAAATAGAACTGTAAACGTAATAGTCTTGGGTAGAAGCTTTAACAAATGGTAAAAAGTGGAAGAAAGTTATAGTAGGATGAAACCTATTGGAAACGCAAGATAATTTTTGCATTTCCTGGAAAAATTTATCACGGTAGTGTATATTTTTTTATACTATCGGAAAGTAGAGATTTCAACAAAAAAAATCCACCAACTTTTTTTAAAAAGTCGGAATTTTGACGTGAGATTTTTCAATTGAAAATTAGGGTGCTTTTTCGATATTTCGTCAAAATTAGATGAAAAATAAATATTTAAATTTAAAAAAAAATACCGTATGTTTGGAACATAAAAAGGTAGGTTTCCACCAAATTTCGTATAAAAAAAATTTATGTAAAAGATAAAAATAAAAAACTAAAAACTTGGTTATTTGAAATTTTTACATAAATTTTGAGGTTATTTGAAAAAGTGTGAATACAAAAGTTGTAAATCTTTTTATTACAACTTTGCCATTTAACTTTTTTCCACAGGACTTGTAGTTTTGCCGGAAATTCAGATAAACCGAATTTAACCCATAAACCCTTTTTTTTTTTTTTTTTTCATATTATATCCTACCAAAGTGACTCCACCCCGCCTGATGGTAAGCAGTCAGTGGAATCCAGAAGTGGCGGCCACTGTACCAGAAGCCATCGTCTTAAACTGCTGGTATGGTGGCCTCCACTATGGCGGCCTCCACTATGGCGGCTGGGAATGGGGTTAGGGGAAGGGAATGAGGGAGGTGAGGGAAGAGGAAGGGGGAAAATTGGGCCTCCGGCGCTCTCACTCACCGAACGAAACGCAGTAGTACGGATACTACTACTCTTAGGCAGTTGTCCCACCGCCGGCGAGAAAACGATGAACTATCGGCTATTTTCTCGCTCAAGAAACGTACAAAAGATATACATTCCGTGTAAACAAAAGAGATGCATATACAAATAGTTGATCGCTGACTGTTCACACTGCCGGCGAGTACTCGCTTCACTAGTTTGTCGCTGAGCGACAAGAGCTATGAAAGATAAAACTCGCTCGGCGATACTCGCCAAGCGATTAGAACTCACGCCGAGAGAGCAACCAGTGGTCATTTCTCTACAGTGCGTATCTGAAAGTACACGTTTTTTATTTATTTAATATGAATAACGAAAAATCATTTGAATTATCATTGTTATCTAGTTCAGACGACGATGATGATGAATTATATGATAGGATTTGTGTAGTGGCTGCGGCAATTCTGAATAAACGTAAGGAAAAAATGAAGAAAAAAAGAAGAATATGGATGGAAAATATTAATTATTTCAGAAAAGAATGCAGTGAATTCAAACTATTCTATGAATTAACAAATGATGCCTTTCGCACATATTTTAGAATGACAAGAGACGAGTTTGAATATTTGCATAGTTTAATAGAAGATGACATTAAAAAAGAAAATACAAATTATAGAGAAGCTATTGGTACAAGAGAGCGTCTCGTCATTACATTAAGGTAAGGCTCCATCGCTTGGAGTGATTTCAGCGGCAGACATTGAATCTTGGATCTCTTCGTTTTGGCTACGAGTACTTGTACGAGTAGTATGTTCTCCAATTCCAATTTGCTGCACACCAGAACCGCTGGGTTCAGGTGAGGCAGAACCGTGTCCAGTAGAAAAATTAGTCTGACTCGTAGAAGGGCGAGAGTTGTAAGAATAATCGTTTGAGTAGTAACCGGTATATGAATAGTTTGTATTAGCAATATTGTCTTCAGCATCCATTACCAATTGAAACAACTTTCTTTTTATTGTTCTTTGATAATACTCCGGCATCTGCTTTGTACTATGATACATTGAATCAAAAAAAGCTTTTAAAGGATCACTTGATGTTAGTACTTCTTTACGTAACTCATCCCTCTGTGCAGTTCGTTTTGCTCGATTATCATCCATATCTTTTAAAAAATTTAACAAATCCTCGTCATTATGAATTATTTCATCCGTCTTCCTTTTTTTTGGAGCTGTTATCGTATCTGCTGAATCTCTACTAACATCTGTATTAGCTGTTTCCTCGAAATTTGTCGAAATATCAGGATGAGGTGTAACATTTGTATCTCGTTCCGCATTTGTCATATATGGAAGCAAAAACTCCATGTGACTCATGTACTTCCAGGGTTTTATTTGTTTTTGTGACTGTCCACTTGTTGTCTTCTTGATTTTTTTCAATTTTTCACGGTGCGTGTCTCGCAAATTTTTCCATTTCAATTTTGCCTGTGTAACTGCAAATAAAACAAATGATTATAACACACCACATTAAAATTAATTTTATGTTATTAACTAATATTATTTGATATTTTTATTTATTTTCAGATATCTTATAACCGGAACTACATATACAGCATTGTCAAAAAGCTATAGAATAGGCCGTTCTACGCTCTCCGAAATAATACCAGTAGTATGTGAATCTTTATGGATCAAGTTGCAGCCAAAAGTAATGAAGCTCCCTACTGAACCCGAATGGAAAGTTATAGCAAAAGACTTTTATGATTTGTGGAATTTCAATAATTGCCTTGGTGCAATTGATGGCAAGCACGTGGTAATTTTTTCGCCCCGTAAATCGGGATCTCAGTACTTTAACTACAAAAAAACATTTTCGATTGTACTGTTAGCAATTGCTGATGCTCATGGAAGATTTATAATGATCGATGTTGGATCAATGGGCAGATACAGTGACAGCGGAATATTCACCGATAGTAATTTCTACAATGTGTTGCAAAACAATGGATTGAGATTACCCGCAGATGAACCCCTATATGAAGGAGGTTTGCCTCAGCCTTATGTTTTTATTGGTGACTGTGCATTTCCGTTGATGACACATTTATTAAAACCATATCCTGATCATGAAAGGTTGAATAAAGACCAGTTAATATTTAATTATAGACTGAGCAGAGCACGCCGAATGGTAGAAACTGCGTTTGGTATGTTGGTGCACAAATGGCGTATCTTTTTTAGGCCATTAGATGTTAAAATAAGTACCGCCAAAAAAATTGTAAAGGCTGCGTGCGTTCTACATAACTATGTATTACGCAATGAAATCGAAAAGGCGCCTTCACAGTCAGTTTTTTCTGATAATATGTCAAGAAATTACTACGAGGTATCTGAACAAAACTCAGCAGATTTTGAAGACGGCTTTTTTGTGAGAGAATATTTCATGGAATATTTTAATTCCATTGGAACAGTTTCGTGGCAAAATAACCGTGTGCAAAATGTATTAGATTCTGATAGGACAACACATAACTTACATTAGACTCTGCAAAATAAATATTGATGTAACTATAGGTAGGTATATGTTGTGTTAGATAAATGTTAAATAAAAAACTTACCACTTTCTATGTTTGTTTTCTTTAAAATCTCTTTCCAAGCTGCGTCCTTCACGTCTAATTGTTTATATGAAATCAGTTTTGTGTCCCAAAGACACGGATATTGTCGGACACATTCAATAAAAAACTCATCCATTTTTATTGGAAAATTGCGAACACGTGTATCGCGTATGAGGCCGCAAGACTGACTGACTGTACGCTTGACTGCCACGAGCGAGTGATGCGAGTAATCGCCCGCCTCACTCGCACACTCGCTTATAGCCGAGCTACACAAATATCGGAACTACGCACTCGCTCCCCGCGTCTCGCTAACTCGTTTCTAGTTCTAGCTTTACTCGTTAGTCGTTAATCGTTGCCGGTGAGACAAGTGCCTTAAGTCGATCTTCTATGAGAGGGTAGTACTTCCCCGGACGATCCAACCCATTCATGCTGAAATCAGCGTGGATCTACTACCGTGAAAACCCTCCCCCCCCCTCCTACTTCCCGAACTCAGATCGTCCGTAATTTATTTTTCTTTCATTTTTATGATATTATCTTGGTTTCATTCTACTATATTTTTTTTTCCTTTCAAAAATTAACTACTCTGGACTATAATGATTTCATAGTTTTATACAATTTTCAACTAGTTCTAAAATGTTAGGAGAACCATTTTTAAAATATATTTCCGATTAAATGATAAAAATTTAAATCACGACATGTGATGCTCCTGGTGTTGCAAGCGTCCATAGGCTACGGTAACTGCTTACCATCAGGCGGGCCGTATGCTTGTTTGTCACCTTAGTCGTTTAAAAAAAATAAAAATATGACTTTATATAGCGACGTTGCCACTCTTTCGTGTGAACACTGTTAAGAGTAACTTATGTTCCAGGTGACTACTTGCCGCTGAGTTCAGGCGCGTCAACCTCCTCATACCGCGCGCCCAAACGCTCCAAGTGTGGGGGCGGCGGCTGCGGACGGTAGACCAGCATTGTACCGTACCATACCATACCGTACCGTCCGATCACACACCTACCATTACATACATTGTAATAAAATTAATTAAAATTACATGTCTAACATAACAGATACTTTTTCAATTTTGTTGGGAGGTTTATTTTTGCTGGTTTCAATATAAATTGTCCAGATTGATCGAGGAAGTGGCAAAAGCTACCATCAGTGGCGTGCACAGAGATTTTAGACAGGATAGACATTATAGGTTTTAACAGCGTAGGCATTATTTAATTATGTTCCTAAAATTGCGATTTTAAGCAATTATTAAGGTAGGTAGTGCCTTTCTGCCTATATGGAGTGCACGCCACTGATATGTATAAACTTATTACAAAACATTTATAATTGAATTACAAACATACTTTTATGATTTGAAATTAAATTTATATTTAAAGATTAATGTATTCAAATTAAATATCGTGTGGTTAGTGGTCAACCTAGTGTCAGGTTTTGTTCAGGTCCGAGTCAGTCAGTCAGTCCGGTCACCCATCCATGGTCCAGCCGCACTCTATGTTGCATATCCCGCTAATTGTTTACCTATCAGAGAGCGCAACGAGATATATATTTACATATAGGTTACAATGCCCACTTTGCCTACTACTGGGTTACACGACACCATAATTTTGGTTCCACTAGTCAACGTAAATTCTGTCATTATGTATTACATTATTATTGACATACCTTTCAATGTTCTAAAATAATCAAATTACTAAACTCACAAAAAGTGTGCGATATACTTTATTGTGTATATAATAAAACTAACATGTTTATAATAAACTTCAAACATCTCATTTTGTTAACAAATGTATTTTAATTTCAAACTATACAGTTGGTATGTAAACATAATAAAGCATTATTTTTCTCTAAAGAGCTAGGTAGGATTTGTATTAAATCCACGTTTTAACATTTACCGAGCAAAATTCCTCACTCTGGACTATAGTTTATTCTCATAATGACAGATTCTCAAAAGGACAGATTCTCAAAAAGACAGATTCTCAAAAGAACAGATTCCAAAAAAAATCTATACATAAATTCATAATGATTTTATCCGACCTGGGAATCGAATCTTGACATCTGTACACATTAACATTGTACCGAGTCATCATTCATCACATTATTGTTACTGCACTTACGTACTTGAACGTTATATATATATGTCTGTGATCACTATCAGATATTATTAGCGTTCAGAGCAAAATCTCTGTGGAGTCTCTAACGCTAAAAATTAGAATTTATTAATTAAATATTGTAATATTTGTACAAATTGTTCAAGTTAATTATTAATAAGTTCATGGTGTTGATAATTAAATTAATTTGGCATTCATATTATTGTGTTTTATTGTAATACTGTAGGTATATACGCTTCCGACTTGCTCTGGGTTAAACTAATCATCCATTATTAGTATAAAAAGAACCGATTTCGATGCAAATTGGTACCTATATAGATAGATTCGGTGCCAGAGACGGACAACTTTTATCCCGAAAATCGGTTTGGTTCCCGAGGGATACTAGACATATTTTACGCGCGGGCGATGCGGCGGGGCGTAGCTAGTACTATTATAGTATAAAGCGGAACAGTTTGTTTGTTAGAACGCGCTAATCTCTAGAAGTACCTACCATTCGGATTTAAATAAGTATTTTCGCGTATGATAGCCCAGTTATTGAGGAAGGTTAAAGGCTATTTATCATCAGGCTCGAGCGACGCGACGGGAGCGTAACAGTAAACATAGATGTAACTTAGCGCGGGTGCAACTGTGCCACGGAAAGCTAATATCTTTATAAAAATATGGATAGTCATATTTACATCATGAACTGGCGTAGCATAATTGCCTGACGTTTTTGTTTTTTTTCTTTGACGTTCATATGTGTCATAAATAATATGTGATCAATATTAAGAAATCGAGGTTCATCTTTTGTTTTCACGGAAGATGGTTGTCATTTAATTTCATCTACATTTTTTCTATTTTTTATCATTGTAATATACCATTAATATCATCAACAAGAATATTATTCTAAACTTGACGCTGGCAGAAATAGCTGACACAATCGTCGGCTCTGTTGCCAAAAAAAAAGGAGAAGAAGAAGAATATTAAGAAATAAATAATTTGTCAATGTCTTATTCAGTCATAGTAATAGTTCTGTTATGGTAATAAGCACAGTATTAGTCATTATAGTAACGGTAACAATTGTGATGGTCACAATAGTGGTAGTCATAATAACGATAGTCACAATAAGAATAGCCATAATAGTGATCGTAGCAACGGTATTAGTCATAATAGTGGGAGTCATAATAGTAGAAGTCATAATAGTGATAGTCACAATAGTCAGCGATAGTCTTAGCAATAGTCGTATCATTAGTCGTTGTCGTAGCATTAGCCGTCCCAATAGTCATAACAGTAGTCGTAGCATTAGTCATAGTCGTAGCATCAGTCGTAGTCGTAGCATTAGTCGTAGTCGTAGAATTAGACGTAGCATTACTTGTAGCATTACTTGTAGCATTATTCGTAGCATTAGCCGTAGCATTAGTCGTAGCATTACTTGTTGCATTAGTCGTAGTCGTAGTCGTAGCATTAGTCGTAGTCGTAGTCGTAGCATTAGTCGTAGTCGTAGCATTAGTCATAGTCGTAGCATCAGTCGTAGTCGTAGCATTAGTCGTAGTCGTAGAATTAGACGTATCATTACTTGTAGCATTACTTGTAGCATTAGTCGTAGCATTAGTCGTAGCATTACTTGTTGCATTAGTCGTAGTCGTAGTCGTAGCATTAGTCGTAATCGTAGCATTAGTCGTAGCATGAGTCGTAGTCGTAGCATTACTTGTAGCATTAGTCGTAGCAGTACTCGTAGTCGTAGCATTAGTCGCAGCAGTAGTCGTAGCATTAGTCGCAGCAGTAGTCGTAGCATTAGTCGCAGCAGTAGTCGTAGCATTAGTCGTACCATTAGTCGTAGTCGTGGCATTACTTGTAGCATTAGTCACAGCAGTAGTCGTAGTCGTAGCACTAGCCGTAGTCGTAGCAATTGTCGTAGCAGTAGTCGTTGTCGTAGCATTAGTCGTAGTAGTGACATCGCAGTGATCGTACTCCTAATAGCAATGTGTATTTCATTTGTTTCGTTCGTTTTATCACTTCCTGGTTTTTTTTCTGTTCAAGTTTTTTACTCAAAGGTTTATCATAATCACCTGCAGTCCGTTTCATTATCATTATATTAGTCGAAACACCTGTCCATGTCCATCTGTCCTGTCTGTTTATTACGAATCTTTGTATATATGTTGCAAGTGCACAGCCGTTACCGAGCGGTGTGCGCGGAGCGAACGATATTGCGACAATCTTCATGAACTTATTCAAATTTGTAAGTCGTGAATTTACGAAATTATAAAACGTACCTAGGTTACGTACGTATTGTAGTTACTGTAAGTTTGTATGAGTATTTCGAAACAATCCCTCCCACATGCCCATCACTGTGACTCCTGTAAGCCAGGATTAAGAGTGATATCCAATACGAAACACTGAGCTTTGACACTCGCGAGTCCCGGGGACTTTTAAACCTACTGTCTTGGACCCCTCAACGAATTTAAATAAAAAACTGGAGTTGGTAATAAAAAATGTCTACTTCCCTCCATTGCAAAGTAGGCGATAAATTTAATCTGTATAGGATTATGACCTAAGAGAGTACCACGGACAAGGAATATTAAGGGACCTATGTGAGCTATATCTGATTCCAGTAATATGTATGGCAGTAACGCTTAAACGCATGGAAATTTACCCTAGTTGACACAAGATCCTCATAATAAACTGGTCCTACTTAAATGGTACATGTAAGTGTATTTTAGTAGTATTGTAAGTACGAGTATATATAGGTACCTACTGCACTGTCGTAGTTTAAAGACTGCAGCTGGACCTGGAGCTCAGTCTCCCAAGCGGAGGTAATTGGTTGCTGAACCTGTGGTTCGGTCGGTGCATACGCAATGGACAGACGACGCAGAGGTCGCGGGTTTGATTCCCGCTCAGTACAAATATTTGTGTGCATAAACATGGTTATTTGCATTGGTCTGGGTGTTTCTATGTATAATATGTGTGTACTTACAAAAAAAACTACCAATTTAAATTCATTTGCATTCTAAAACTCATAATTCAAGCTATAATACAGGCTAGCTATATTACTTTGGGTCTAGCTGGCGTTGTGTATAGGTACTTAGTTGTGTTTATTTAAAAAAAAGCCATAATGGCACACTTAGCAGAGTTGAACGTAATAATAAGAACACAGGTTACTCCGATACCTGATATTCTAATGAAGTGGCCTTCTATATAAGTACAAACTAATCCAAGATTCTTGAAAATCTCCATTTCTCGTGTCAATAATAGACATAATTAATTATTATTGACTATTGTAAAGGCGATTTAGCGCTGAACGATCCATTGCCTAAATGCTCTTGCCTTCTCTCTGAGAAAAGACATGCATTTTATAGTAGAGAAATGCTAAGAAATTCAATGATTTGTAAGCATTTTTTAATTCAATTTATAAATTTCAATGAATAACAATAGCAGATCCACGCTGGGATCAGCATGAATGGGCCGGATCGTCCCGGGCAGTACTACCCTCTCATACAAGATCGACGTAAGAGTAGTAGTATATATGTACTGTAGTGTATCGTTCGGTGCGTGAGAGCGCCAGAGTCCAAGTTTCCCCCTTTTCCTTTTCATCACCCCCCTTAATCCCTTTACCTACCTCTCTCACTTCACTGTAGGCAGCGGCCTCGCAGAGTCCAGTCTTCCACGAGCGACAGTTAGGTACCACTTATTATTAGGTGTGCTGTTTAGCTCGTCTACTGCCGCTGACGGCAATAAAGAAAATCATGTTGTAAAACATACCTAGTACCCGCGTGAAAGCAGGGTCGCTAGTAGGCAATAAAGATTACTATGTCTGTTACTGACACTAACTGTGAGGCTGACTATTAGACTATTATAGAAATATGATTATAGATGTGTATCATTTTATATAAAGAACATATGACGGTATAATAACTACATGTGATTCATATTCTCTATGATCGTAGTTAGAGGCTCAGAACAAGGCTTTAGTCCTTGTTCTGAGATTTGAAGGGAAGGGAAATGATTCATATCAACGGTTATCACGGCTTGATGGTATATGACATTTCTATGATCAATAAGTATAATACGTAAAAATGAAGAACGTCATCATATACAGACAGATATGAAATCATATATATATGATTTAAATATGATATTGTAATACCGGCCTAAGACCCAGTTTCGCATTACTTTCGAAAATACGGTCTGGAGTAGTCGCAGAACTGTTTTTATAATAGTTTACGCACTACATTCATCCGATTTCTTACCGTCATTTGTGAATTTCCATTCACTTTTTCTAGATACCCACTTTTATGACTTTTAATCGGACGTAGTAAGAAACCGCTGTTACTGTATCTGTTTCCAAAGTTCAATGATAAAAAAGCAATATGAGCAAAGATTTTCTGTGATCTGTTTAACAATGCCAAGCTTGCATATTTTATGAGCTGTACCAAATAAACATTTT
This sequence comes from Parascotia fuliginaria, assembly GCA_963082885.1. Lineage (NCBI taxonomy): Eukaryota > Metazoa > Arthropoda > Insecta > Lepidoptera > Erebidae > Parascotia > Parascotia fuliginaria. The sequence goes on along the minus strand of OY720199.1, from coordinate 8,840,874 downwards.
TCTATTATAATATCATACATAACAGCGTTTAATGTTGGTGTTTACCGGTCTCATAGCTACTGGTATGGTGGCCTCCACTATGGCGGCTTAGTGAAATGCTTTTTCATGCCCCGATTAAAAGACCCAGGATCATAATTAGATGAAACACATGCGCTGGTAAAGAGTTCCAGGCTTTAATTGAGCGACAAAAGTATGAAGTGCTGAACCGTTTGGTTCAAGACCCTTTTAGATTGTACTGTAAAAGGGTGACACTTTAGTCCCGCACGTGTCGTTCTGCATAAAAAGGGAGAGTGTGGGATTAATTCAAAGAGCTCTTCAGAACACTCTCCGTAATAAAGGCGATAGAAGACGGCATTGAGACGACGTCTCTACTCAGCTGTAAGGACAAGGGTAGTTGCCTCCGGGCTTTCGATAATACAGACTGCTCGCCGCTGCAACCTATTAAGAGTACCTATCCAGTAAGTACTGTGCGGAGCCATCCCAAAGATGAGAGCAGTACTCCACGCAGGAACGAACCTGTGTCTTATAAAGAAGACAGAGCTGCTCGGGAGTGAAGTACCGCCTCACCCTGTTCAGGACACCGAGTTTACAGGAGGCTGTTTTAATGACGCACTCGATGTAATTCTTGGGGTTGAGACCTTGGCTGACGTCCATACCCGGGATGTAGTGGTAACGCTGTGTTCTGAAGAGAGAGGGGGAAGGACCGAAGATTTTTTTTTTATTTAGAATCTGGCGAATCTGTAACTACATTACAGATATGCTCGCGGTCAGGAATCACCTTTAAACAAGATTCTAAATAAAAATTTGAAATCATAAATTGAGTAATAAATATAATAATGACAAAGCACTAATGTATGTTGACCTTGTACTACGCTCATGTAACTATAATTACCTACTTATGTTTTTTGTACATCGGTGTGCTCTAATCTCAAAAACACTAATGATTATTTAATGAGTTGAAATATTTCAATGGCTAGTTAAATGAGAATTGTTCATTAGTACATGATAAAATTCTTTTTGCACTTAGCGTAAAGGTACTACGGAACTTTTTTGATATACAAATTTACTAGCAAACAATTATACGGTCTGTACTACATACATAGCCTTCCTAACCTTCCTCGAGAACTGAGTTATCGAACGCAAATAAATTTTTCAAATCCGACCGGTTTCAGTTCCAGATAATAGCGCGTTCAAACAAACAAACTCTTTCCCTTTACATAATAGTATAGACTGAGGTCCCCGCTAATGTTAGAAAATGCTTGATCACTCATGTCCGCATTTTTATCAATTGAACGACATGCCTAGTTCGAGACTTCACTCTGGTAACGAAATGTTATAATTGCCAACGATTTGGTCATGCTGCAAAACTCTGTAGAGAAACAAGCCCTACGTGTAATCTTTGTGGCGAAACTATTCATGTGTTTAAGGACTGTAATAAGAGGGATGTCCACCCGAACTGTGCGACGTGTACAAGGTTCAAGAAGTGTGATCACAGGACGGGGGACGAATTTTGTCCCGCACGTAAATTCGCCGAAGATAGATATATTAACTGACTGCACCGTTGGTCTAGTGGTTAGTGTAACTGACTGCGACGCCGGGTGTCGTGGGTTCGATTCCCGCGGAAGGCAAATATTTGTGTGATGAACATTTGTATTTGTCTTTAGTCTGGGTGTTTTCTATGTATTATAAGTATGTATTTACAAAAAAAAAGTATGTATATGTATTATATATCAGTTATCTAGTACCCATAACACAAGCTCTGCTTAGCTTGGGACTAGACGACAGTGTGTGATAGTGTCCACATATTATTATTATTATATTATTATTAACTCGGTAGACTATAAAGGTGACTAAGTGCACTACCTGTTTTATTATTACCTTATAAGCACTTAACACTAGTTTTATTGTTTAACTAGCTGACTCGGCGAACTTCGTTCCGCCTAACAGTCGATCAACATTACTTTATTTTTCTAAAATAAAAATAATATTCTTAAATAAACGTAGCCTAAGTTACTCCTTATTACATCAGCTACCTGCCAATAAAAGTCTCGTCAAAATCGGTCCAGCCATTTCTGAGAATAGCCGTAACAAACAGACAGACAGACAAATATTGTAAAAATGTTATTTTGGTGTATGTACCGTATATATATTCGTATACACGTAGTAAAAAACGGTTATTTCAATATTACAAACATACACTCCAATTTTATTATGTGTATAGATTTATATTTTGTAATAAATATAACTTATAAATTAATTTTTCTTAATAGGTATTAATGACATAAACCTATGTTTACCTAAATACATACTCCGTCATACTCAACAAACTCAACAGTAAATTTTGTTAGCATCACGTACCTACCTAATACATATGACCATATGACACTGTTCTACATGTTCACTAATTATTGCAATAAAAGAATAAAATGCTTTCACAGCTAAATAAAATTTAAAATAAACATGAGTAGCTTCGGACGTGACTTACACATTATTAACCTGGATTATAAAATACTGTAGACGCATTTATTTCATGCGTGAATATAAATATAGTAATTTGCAAGCAGTAATTTTAAATAATAATTTAGTCTTTTAAAATTTAATACTAATTTAAGACTTATTCTAATAGACAATTAAGTTAATATAATTTTATTGTTTAAAATTTTAATTCATTGCTAAACATTTAAGTGTACATGTATTCGTTACTATAAAATTAGCTTCTACACCACTCCTAGTACAGGCACCTAAAATTTATAACTATTTTTGTATAAATTTTAAGGCTTTTAAAATTGTATACCCACCTTTTATTTAAACTGATTAAATGATTTGATTTGATTTGACTAGATGTCGCTTAACAACTTATAATACAAAAATCTAAATTATAAGTAATTTAATTTAAGTAAACACAATTATAAAACTCGTTAATATGTAAAGATAAATTTTCATATATTTTTTATATAAAATAGTTTAATTAACTAATCTCCCTCTATAAATCTCATGTGAAGTACCAATAAGTTGCTAAAAGCATTTATTTATTTATTAATATTCAAAACGACAATCACTTACACTGATTACACAGTAAAAACTTAAAATATATAAAATACTTAACAACTTTCACTCTGACTTCTCACAATACATTTATCAGCAAGCAGCTTGGCATGTAAATCAGGTGGTGCATCAATAGCTCCATGTAGAATTTTACATGCAGTCAAAAGTTAAGATAGACTAATTAGTAACTAATTAAACTAATTATTATCTATGCATTTAGCATGCCTTTAGTTAGGTACCTACTTCACATGAGATTTAACAGGTGATTTGTTACTTTTTCAATGATCAGCCTTTAGAAACTGGGTGTTAGTGTCAGTTATGAAGTAAGATTTTAATTAATTATTTACCTTGCAGGTAAATTGGCAAATTTCTAAAACTAAATGAAACCAAAGAAGAATTTTATCACAAAAAAATATAACCTTAAGTAAACAGGTATAACGAAATAAATGCCACATTGTCATTTCAATTTCTCAACAATACAGGTGACAGAGCCAGTTGTCGTCACTCGTATAATTAAAATATTTTTTAATTATATTTTATTATTCCATGTCGTTGACATTATCGCATGTTTTGTATTGTAACAGTGATGAGTTCCCACAGACTTGGCGTCACCTTTAAGGCTGCATGTCCTCAGAAGCGGAGCGAGAAATGTTAACCAATACGTTGTTCATCGGAGCGGAGAAATATATTTTATTTTTATTTGGGGAACATGCAGTTATAATAAATCTTAACTAATATTATAAAGAGAAAAGATAAGGTTTTTTGTATGTATGTTGCAACACAACAATTTAATTAAAAATCTACGTAACCAGTAAAAAAATATTTTATCATTAGAAATCATTATTTATTACTTAGTTTATTACTTTTAACATATTATTTTTAGTCATTTTCAGAATTTCAATATTTTAAGCGCCTTCGTAAATCTGAATGATGCAATACGACACTATTGCTATGACATTTTCCGTAGGAGTTTGTTGTGAGATCGAATAAAACTTTTGATACCGAAGCGAAGCGAGGGCGGGCCTCGAGTACATATATAATAATAATAATAATAATATTCTACCACATGCACACAGCGCCATTTAGCCCCAAATTAAGCAATTATATTTGCTTGTGTTATGGGAACTAAACAACTGATATACTACTTATATACTTTTCTTTTTTTTTGTAAATACATACATATTATAGATAAATTACACCCAGACACAGAACAAACAATCATGCTCATCACACAAAGATTTGTCCTGGGTGGGAATGGAACCCACGACCTCCGGCTTAGCAGTCAGAGTCACTAACCACTAGACCAACAGGCCAGTCGAAATTGATCAAATTGTTTTTATAATAATTTACTTAATAAACTACAGTTTCCACTATTAAACATAACTACTTATATAGCGCCTAAAAATTACAATCTTATTCTGCACAATGTAAGTAAACAAGGAAGCAGCGCGCAACAGTTATACAATCAAAAAAGCAAATTTTGAATTGTTATTGTGTTCATGCCACTAAATATTATTAGCATATTTTTTTATGTTTATTGTAATAAAATAAATGACTTCTGATTTAATCCTGTTGGTTAATATTTCTCTGTTCGCTTCGCAGCCTCGCTCCCCTCTGTGGACTGGAAGCCTTATGCCTGTGTTATGTATTGTTTATTACTTTTATATATTTTAATTAGTTTTCAATAATACCTATTTACCGCCTGAGGGCGTACTCCAATTAAATCTTTTCTTTCTTTATAAGTTATCAGTTTCCTTCACAGTTTCTTTGTTCTGTTATCCTATCATAGTGACCCTACTATGCCTGATGGTAAGCAGTCAGTGGGATCCAGAAGTGGACGAAGTGGTGGCTTTTTCAAAAGTCACCGTTTCAAACTGCTGGCATTGTGGCCTCCATAAATGAAAAATGAGTAGCGACCCTGGTATATATTTTGAGTACTAAACTTAAAACTGCCACCGAGGCGAAAGCACATGGTAGAGCTATATATAGATATACAATGTAGGTATTTAAGAGTGAGATTAGAGACTGCTAAGGAGCAGTAACTTTACTTGCCTATCGAGAAGTCCTTTTAGCATTTTTACTCGTAGTTTTTATTCACTACCTCCGTAGTGTAAAAAATGTTACTACCTGACTTATCAGACAAAGTTTTAGACCTTAGTGGTCCTAGTTCTATAAAGTCCTACAATCACCCTTAACTAGAGCATATATCATCAGCGCCCGTCAAACGCATGGAGGTCAGACGAACATATAAATAAACGAGTCGAGCTGAGGGAGCAAAGCCTCAGAGCAGGGACTAGGCACAACAGCGACGTACGCATCGACGCAATATTCTTTGTGAACACTCGCGCCCTTTCGCTCTGACTTGTGCCGCAGAGAGGGATGGAGCTATGGCTCACTCGAAGAAGCCTAGCAAGCGCTCCGGGCGTGACGTCACGGGGCGCGGGGCGAGAGGGGCGCGGGGGTCGAGGGGGCGGCCGCAGCGCAACGCCGGCAGTTCTCGGCCGGTTGCCACACCGTGCTGACGGGTGCACGATGCGCGCGCGGTGAAAAAAAAACAATCGCGATGCTGTTTGAGAGTCCCAACGCGAAACTGTTCCCGGCGTTCAACATCCCGCCGCCTGTGAGGCTCAGGTGAGCAGAGTGTACGGAGGCCTCGACCTCTTTGTGATCAAGTGCCAGTGTTCTTAGTTTTTGCTAAAGCCATAAAAAATGCCTATAAAGTGTTGTTATGTACGGCGCGACAGTGCGTCTGTCCAGTAACGCTCCAGCGGCCGACGAATGAAACGTCGATACGTCGCCGCTCTATATTTTTTCTCACCGACCATTATGCGTGTACCTCGAGTTACTTCGGGGCTAGTGATGTATGACGGGTGTTCCCGTCACTCGTCCGACCACCGCGACTACTGCTCGGAACTTGCTCGCTATAAATAGTAATAAATTGCGTTTGATCGGCATCCGATCGACACCAGTCGTCGATACTGACACTGTCATGAATCATGAGAGAAACTGTTGCTCCACTCTTGGACGTTCAATGTCAGTGTTGTCAATAAATCGATCGTCGGCGGTTCTCGGAAGCGCGTCGTCGTCGTGTCGGGTCCGTGGGGGTAAACAGGCTGGCTTCCTGTTGCGCCGAGCGCCGCATACTTCAATGCTGTATAGTGTAGACAGCACAAATCGTTAGTGGTGCGGCGGCGGTCGCTTGTTTAAGTACTGTGCTGCTCACCTGATATGTAAACACATCTCAGACACATGAGCCGTCATCTAATGTCGCACAACGGTGTTATTGTAAGCACGCAATCCGAGTATGACTCGTTTCTTCACCAGAATTGCAAATTCGCAATGCACTTGTCTTCACGATAACTTTAGGTTTGGGTTGAAATAACTTCTTTTAGAGAGCCAAAAAATCCAAGCACAACAGAAAACACAATTTTATTCTTCTCTTACTGCATTTGGATCGATGCCGCAATCGTATTTGATGCACAAATCTACTGCAGTACTCAAAATTGTCAATTTGGCGTTTAAGTCAGTACCTATAATTTAGATACATAGCATGTAACAAACAGAATACAACCAGAAACATGGTCGTTCGTCCGAGCATCGGGGTCGTCCCCTCATTTTGCTAAACAAAAGCCGGCCCGAAACCACTTTTTTATTATTTCTCTTTACAAACGGTAGGTTTGTGAGTGAGCTCGTAAAACTGTGAACATTACATTTCATTAACGGACCATTCTCATCAGTCACTTAGAGGATCTACTTCAGTACTTTGTGTACTCAAACGAACAGTGTATTGTCTGCGTCACATTGCATGCTACTTGAAATTGTAACACAAGAAAAATGTAACAATTTGGCGATTCAAGAGAGTGGCCTCAGTGGCCTGAGTTTCTTGTAGGTTAGTTAGCTGACATCATGTAATTTTGAATTTCATAAGCATCATACTTGATCAAAATGAAATAAAATATGAATTGAGTTTGAGTTTAAGAGCTTTATTTTGCTTGTTCTTCTCGAGGCTTCGTCAGTGAACTAGCTGTAGGAATAGGCTTTTTTTTATTAGACGACTCAGAGTCTGCGAAATCGCTGTCTACCGTGAAAGGAGTAGGGTACGAGAAGGGATTGAGGGAAGTGAGCAAAAAGAAAGGAAGGAAATTGGGCCCCCAGCGCTCTCAATTTTGGCTGACATTTTGTTTTTGTTGTTTTGTAGTAGTGACACTGATGTGATCTAAATTAAATAAACGTTATTCTATTCTATTCCTAAGGTACAATTTTTAAACAGTATATCTGAAAGACATTATTTGCTTTGGCCCGTTTCTTCACTTGATATAGTTTTTACTACTAGAATATTAATCTTAGAAGATGGATGTATGCACATTGTAGTAAAAGCTAAGAATTTCCGTCTATTCCTCTGTTAGCAAAACTACTGGTAAATTTTTACCATTAGACTTATAAGACTGTACTTTATACCGAACTTGTTTTATCTCAACTATTTCCTAATCTGCTACTTAGTACTGTCGATGAAGTCTAGTTAACATAAAAAAATACTTTAATTAAGGTAACAAATACGTACGCAGTTAAGAAAAAACAAATTAACATCGATCAAAGCTTTGTAATGTCTTCTTCATGTAACGTCAGGATAATCTTCAGTTTATGTATAATCTCAGTTTATAGATAGATTTTATCATATCATATAATATAGATTCTACATACGACTGCAGAAAAAGCATCTCACTAAGCCACCATAGTGGGGACCACCATAATTTTAGGCGATGTCTTTTAGAATGATGGCCTATTCTTGTGGATTCCACTAATTACTTACCATCAGGCAGAATTAAGTCACTTTGGAAGCATAATATAAAAAAAGATTACAACCCACAAACTATTGATTAAAAACCTATCTACAGTTTAGTAGTAGTCGTCAACAAATTGCTGTTGACGAATGTTTCTGACTTTCTTAAAACTGTAACTTTAGCTTGTAGTATGAACAAAGCAAATATAGAAATAATAAAAATATTTATTTATTTATTTATTATTTATTTATTTAATAATAAAACGGTTAATTACTACCAAATACAATAATTATTAATCATATACGATTAAAAACAATAAACACAGATAAAAAGGAATAAAATGGAAACAAAAAAAAAATGATATGATAAAACACATTCATGCATCACGCTCGCAGAACCGCAAGCACTCTGACAATATTTAATATGAACTTGTATTTTTATTATTTCTATCAGTTAATAATAATAAATAATACCAGCCTGTTTACTGTCCCACTGCGGGCAAAGGCCTCTTCTCATAGAGAAGGAATGAGCATTAATCACCACGCTTGCTCAAGGCGGATTGGGAATTTCAGACTTTGAAGTCCAGGTTTCCTCACGATGTTTTTCCTTCACCGTCAGTCAGAAATGTCCAAGATAAACTTAGAAAGTACATATGATTTGAAAAATCACATTGGTACTTGCCCGGATTCGAAACCACTACCTCGTGTTTACGAATCAGGTGCCTTATCTACAGGGCCATTTCGACTTATCAGTTACTATCAACTAAATAAATTTGTTTGTCTTTGAGAAACCTAAGTCCTGCAGAACACGTGTCCTATAAGGTCAGCACCGACTTGAACGCGTTGTTTAAGCATTATGTCTGGAAGAAATCACTTTTAGGGATAGCTCATTGTACCTACTATTACTAGATAATTAGTTTATAAGCAAATATTTATAATGGTGTACAATAAAGCATAATAACAAAATAAATATTTCAGCAAAGCTCAGATAGCTCAGAACACATAAATGTCCATCGGTAACGCTGATCATATCAGCCAAAAGAAGTCCACTGTTGGAAACAAGCCTCTCCCAACTTTCCCCACCTTGGCCAGTCGTGAGCCGGTATGAGATCGTCAATTTTACCACTTACCATTCAGTAAACCGTATGCTTATCCACCAAAGTGGTATAAAAAAACATTTGGATTTTTGCTATTCTTATAATATTCGTCTTTGTTACGAACCTGCATTTAGGTCTAAATTAATTATAATTAGACTTTAAATAAAATTTAGCGTTACCTTGGAATACATGATAATAAAATTAAAATATTAACTTATATAGTGTCGTTACGAAACTCTTGTTTCGTGGTCATCGACGAAGCAATTTCAAGCAATCGATTCTCTATTATTTTCTAAACCACGCAACGGCTTTTGATACGGTATATCTATCGTTCAGAAAATAGGGATGGCAATTTTTTTAGTTAATACATATTCAACGAACGCGAATTTTTAACTAATTAATCCTTTAACCGGCAACTTCAAGATGGCGAGTTTCAAGGGTAAAATATCGATACAATGGATTGATTCACTAATGCATATCGATTTAAAAAATCTATCATTTTGGCCAGTTTTGGCCTGAATTAACGATTACTCAGATCGTCATCCCTACCAGAGAATTTCTTCTTTATATGTATAACTAGCTTCCACAACACGTTTTTGCCCGCGTTAAGTTACATCTTTGGTTACTGCTCTGCTCCCGTCGCCAGTAGCGTAATGTTACATAGCCTATAACCTTCCTCAATAACTTGGCTATCAAACGCGAAAAAAATTTCTAACCCAACTGATAGTTCCAGAGATTGGCATGTTTAAACAAAGAAAATCTTTCACTTTATATATTAGTGTAAATAATATATTTGTACGGTACACACGTCTGCCTACCCTTTCGGGGGAAAAGGCGTAATGGTAAGCAGCATTAGCAATTATTATTCAATTACTATGACACGAGAGGGTGTTACCTTTAATTAGTTCGCGTCAAATCTTCGACGCATAAAATCGATGATATTTCATTATGTTCAGAGGCATAATTAACAATTAACTTTACAATTTAACGAGCAAGCAACCTTGAACTTTGAAATATAATATACTTTGAGTTTGGGCTTTTCCTGGATTAATTTCGGTTTATATATAACCTGTAGTAGAAAGAATAAGAATAATTTATTTACCATTCGTATATATAGTGAACAGAAAATAATTGTAGGAATAGCTAAAATAGAATAATACTTAAGAAAAGAAAGCAAGCGATTCTTCAAATTTTAAGAAGTAACCATCGTCTTTCGCTAAAGAAAAAATGAGTTATGAGTTGCAATCATGTAAAAAACTAACAAAAATAATTTTGAAGAAACAAAAGCTGAGCTAAGACCATTTTTGTCTCTCACATTTAATGTAGTTTGTTGCTTAGTTGCTTCAAATTTTTTATTGTTGTATAAGAGCAAAATAAACGTATATTGTTTCTTTCTTCTTTTTTTTGCACTTAACCAAAAATAAAATTCAATTTTTCTCTTCTACCAAAAGGTTTTTGTATAAGTTATCAACTTATCACGATTCTTTATTAATTATGCCAGTTCGCGTTTCATGTACCTTTTCAATAAAATCTGCTATAATTGGTGACTTCCTTTTATATGTATAGAAGAGTATAATTCTAGGTAAATGTTTCTCCCACCCCTTTCGTCTGAACGTGTCAGACCGACAGATCATTACAATACGTAATTGCTTGTTCACTACGTTTATAATACATATGTAATTTCTAGTCGTTAAATATTATGAAATACGAGTTAATCAAATATAATCCTTACCTACTAAGTATAATGTGATTACTATTATGTAAGTTTATTCTTTATAAGCTTCAGCTGAAACTGCTTTACTTATCAATATTTTACCGTTTGTATAATCGAATCGAGCACAAGGCATGCACTAGGATTTTGTTACTTTATATTTCTTTTACGTTTTTTGGTTGCGTTCAGTGTTAAAATTGTAATACTCATACACAAAATTGTACCTAATTGTTGATAAGTCTGAGTTTCTTGCCAGAACTGGCTGTAGGTTAGTTGGCTGACTTTATGTAATTTTGGCGTTCTTATGTATCATGTTTTATGATCCAAATGAAATAAATGCTTTGTGTTTGAGTATATGTCTGTGTTTCTCTTGTAGGTTTTTAATAAACAAAATAAATAAATTCTTCAAGCGCATGTCATTACAGCATAATACAGATGAGACATCGACAAATTCCCCGTCTCACAAAAGAAAACATGAACAAACAAACAAACGTAAAATAAAAGTGTTTAAAAAGAAAAACTCGCAAAGAATAGCATTGTTCATAGTGTTGAACAAACTTAGTCGTTCACTAATCAGAACTGGGAAATGTAGCTCAACTTTATGAAAGGATTAGAGTATAATTATAGAAAAATGTATTTAATTTTTGCATAGTCTAAAAACATTATAAATGCGAAAGTTTGTGTGTGTGTTTGTTACCACACAGCGCCTTAGCTGTCGAAACGATTTCGATTAAAATTGATATGTAAATAGACTCGGTGCCGAAGACGGCCATAGGATATCTTTTAATTCCGAAAATCGGTCTGGTTCCCCAGACAAGTTAAACACACACCAATTTCAGCTAATTTATCATTATTTGGTTAATGTTTTAAACTTAAAAAAGTACAATTTTATTGTTTTTGGTTGCCTAGAAGTGAAAAGTTAGAACCGCAGGCTTAATGCGTTCTCAAAGGCAAATGTTTATTCTTTTAAATCACATAATATGTCTCTTATGAAGGTCAAAATAACACACAATGGCTGTAGGTTAACATAATGTTATCCAGTTAACCTATAGCCAGTTTGCTGTCGAGGTAGAGCCGTGAGAAGAATTAGCAAGAAACTCAGGGCACTCTCTTTAATCCGTTTTTTAAAATTTTTCGTGAGTTACAATTTCTAGTAGCGAGCAAAATATACAAGGGATATTTTCATCCATCTAAATACTAACCGCATCAGTTATACTTAATCTTAACTTAGCTGTAAAATCCGTGCTTGTTTCCATGTTACAGTATAAGCGTAATCATAATAAAAAAGAAAACAAAAACATGTTTGACTTTATCGAAACTTTTACGTTCAAATATTGCGTAAAACTAATCGTAATAATGTGCTCATTGAATAAATATTATACGAACGTTTTACGATCGTATGCTGACGGCTAACTACCATTTTATGTACCTAGCTTTGAATGTTTTAAATAAATAATAATGTTGGACGCTAACTGGCTGTTTTACCTTAGGTTGAACATTTTATTTTTTAAGCTGGTAATAGTGTCTGTCATTATTTTTATTAATATTATTATTTTTCTCCGAATTGCGTAGAATATTTTTTAACTGTCGAAATTCAGAACGTTGCATTAAAAAAAATTAAAAGCCGTTTTTGAATTTTCTGTAAAGGCATTAGGGAAAAGTTTTTTTTACAAATAAAATAAAGTGCGGCTCATACGTATGATTTGTCAAAAAAAATCGAAGCTACGGCTTTCGTGTCAAATAATCAATGATATGTAACAAAATCATAGTTTTTATTAGTACTTTCAATAAGAATATTGAAAATAACTAACAACTTTTTTTTTTCCAGCGTGGCACTAGTTGGACTTTGTGCCAATTTCAGGTGAAAAGGTAGGAAAATTATAAAATAAATAATTACGGGAAGTTATAGAAATTTTGTACGGTAACTAACAACTTTTGTAGAGTTACTGCTCCAACAGGCTGTTCTGATTTAAAAAATTTAGATCTGAATAAGTTCCAAAAGATCTTAATGCATCAGTAGTGAAGTCAACAACCAATATGTATTACTAAAAACAAAAACTTCATCTGCCTAAAACAAAGCATAAAAAAAGAAACTCATTTTTTTCTCTTGCTGTCCCTACATTGAAATTTTATAAACCCTATGTCATTCCTACGATCAATACGAATTTGACAACGTTAAAATCCATCAAGCCATTTAGGCTGTAGAGCGTGACAAAGAAATAGACATACATACTCACATATACATACATACGCTCGAAAAACATTACCTTCCTTTACTGCGTCAGTCGGGCAAAAATACCTCCCAATCCAGACCCGTAAGTACCAGGGTCACATAAACACATAAGAGTAATAACCACACGTAGTACATTGGACTGAGCGATTAGATGACATGATATTTCTACGAACGATTGCATCAGCGAACGAGCTATTGTCAAAATTATTTATTATTTGTACTCTCGAACTAACTAATTCATTACAGCGTGTTTTCTGAAAAATCCATACTAATATTATAAATGCGAAACTAACACTTTCTGTCTGTCTGCTGTCTTTTTTATTTTTTTTATTTTTTTTGTTTTTTTTATATTAGCCTACCAAAGTGACTCCACTCTGCCTGATGGTAAGCAGTAAGTGGAATCCAGAAGCGGCGGACACCATTCCTTTTGTCTTTCTGTCTTGTACGCTTTCACGCCAATTTTTAAACCGATTTTGATGAAATTTGGTATAGGTATAGAATTGACCTTAGAGAACAACATAGGCTATATCTTATCGCGAAAAAATTACTTACGTAAAGGGGATGAAATACGGGATGTAAGTTTGTATAAAACATGCGATATAACCGACATTTACACGGGCGGAGCTGCGGGCAACAGCTAGTTTATAATATAAAAAAGAGTGTGTGTACTCATACTCATGTACGCACGTAAGAAGTTATACTTCTTTGGTGTAACAATCCAAAAATACCAAATAATAACACAACGCATACATACATAAATATACATAAATAGCATGCAACAATAATGAAAAATCATAAAATATAATTAAAATAATGGAAAAAAAAAAATTATTAGATAATAATGTAATAATTTATAATTTGCAATGTAAATAAATTATACATCCCGACAGTTAACCTCAAATCTATAAATGCACTTAAAACAGTATATTAAAACCACTTTTACCACTAATATTCAAAATAAATATTTTTACTGATAAATGTTCAATAAAAAATATCTATCACTGTCATAAATATAATTGAATTGATATAAACGCCAATATATTTTTTATTTATTCACACTGATATTTGTACCTACTGATACGACACACAAAGGTTCGCAACTAACTTCAGGGTGTTGCTATTTTCTGTCGGTGTGCGCGCGCATCGTAATAATTCACTCTCATCATTTTTCCCAATCGCGCCAAAAGAAGTATAACTTCAATAAATAATACCGGCCTGTTTACTGTCCCACTGCAGGGCAAAGGCCTCTTCTCTTATAGAGAAGGTATGAGCATTAATCACCGCTTGCTCAAGGCGGATTGGCAATTTCAGACTTTTAAGTCCAGGTTTCCTCACGTTGTTTTCCTTCACCATCAGTCAGAAATATTCAAGATAAATCTAGAAAGTACATAAGATTGAAAAATCACATTGGTACTTGCCCGGATTCAAAACTACCTCGTGTTTACCAAGCAGGTGTCTTATCCACTAGGCCATTTTGAATATAATACATGCTTATTATTATAGAAAAAATATGAGAACTTCAACGATTTGTAATCATGTAAAACATCCATACTGTTACCTTAATGAAACTATAACTGTTATATTATTAATTTTGTATTTATTGATTTGTTTTAGCGGAAATATGTTACCTAAAATTGTACAATACTATTAATTTTGTGTGTATTATTGGCCATTTTAAAGTTAGTTCTAACAATTTGGTGCCGGAACGATATCCGGCCATATTGCATTTCAAATAATTCTAGTCAAATGAGTGACATAGATGTCAACCTGATACGACTGTATTTTATGATAGTCAGTAGAGATGAGATATACTTGCATAATTCAATACCAGGGCTTCCAAGTACAAGTACGTAAAAATACGAGGGTCGAAAACCAGGTTTTAAAATACTTGAAAGTATTTGTCGTCCCACCCGCTAAAGGTCGGGTTCGATTAGGGCAACCCGCTCCACGCTGGACGCGAACGCCTTACCTAAAATACTTGCATAGGAATTCAACCTGTATTCCTAGTAAGATAAGGAACAAATTCGTATGAATGATAGACAGGAATTTGAACTGGAAAACGCATATAGAAAATGTATGCAAAAAACTCAGTCAATACTCATATGCTCTATATAACCTAAGAAAAGTAGCAAACCAGGCAACATTACTAACAGCATACCATGGACACGTCTCATCTATTTTACGGTATGGGCTTGTATTTTGGGGGAATTCGCCAGATAGAGAACGAGCATTCAAGGCGCAAAAGAAATGTGTAAGGGCGATATGTGGTATACCTTGCACGGAAAGTTGTAAACAACATTTCTTAAAGCTTAAATTACTTACACTTCCTTGTCTCTACCTGTATGAAGTAGCCACTTATGTTAAAGAGAATATACATTCATTTAAACATCTAAAAAGCGCACGACATAAGAACAAAATATGCACTACACAACACAAAAAAGCATTATTTGACAAAAATCTCCTAGGTATGGCACCCAAAATCTCAACCACCTACCAAATAGAATCAGAGATCTAAGCAATGTACACGAATTTAAAAGATGTCTAAAATCATTCTTAATAAATAAATGCTATTACAAAATTAACGATTACTTGAATGATAAATGCGACACCCAATAAATCCGATTTTGATCACTAGCTATTCTCTCATTAATTAAGTATCCTACCACTATGACATTACTATATGTACATAAATTAATATGACATAGACAAATAAAATATTTTAATGACATCGTATTTAAATTTGATAATACATAATTAATATTATATACTTATCCTTATTTAACCAGTGACATAAAAACAAAACTTAATATTTACATACCTCTAAAAATTTTTATTATTCTTATTATTAAGTAATTATTCGATCAAATAATTTATGTGAATTAAAAGCCTGCATGCTTAATGTACCTACTGAAAACATTATATTCTAAATCTAATTTGTACGCTTCAATGCAAAACATAGTTGGACATTATTGTATTGTAACATCGTTGTATACCTGTGTTTACAAATAAACATTTTCATTTTCATTTTCATTTTCATTATGAATAAAAAAATACTTTGAAGATAAAAATATTTATTATACACAAAGTACGAGTGTGTTTCTTATCCGCATTGAAATATGAATCATTTTTCTATGCTATCGTTCGCCTTAAAGTACTTACTTTCATACTTGCAAGTATTAATCACTTTAAGAGTGGAGTCACTTTGGTAGGCTAATATAAAAAAAAAAAAAAAAAAAAAAAAAAAATGTACGCGAGCGTCTTACCTAAAATACTTGCATAGAAATTCAACCTGTATTCTTAGTAAGGTAAGGAGCAAATGCGTATGAATAAAAAAATACTTTGAAGATAAAAGTATTTATTATTCACTAAAGACGAGTGTGTCTTTTATCTACATTGAAATATGAATCGTTTTTCTATGCTATGCTAACGCGAGTTCGCCTTGTAGCACATACTTTCATACTTACAAGTATTGTCTACTCGTACCAGGGCGCCGTACTTCGAAGCGAAACCCTGGTTTTAAGCCCTGGTAGCGTAAATACGTTTCATCTCTAATAGTTAGTCGTCGTACGGTGACCGAGTAGAAAGGACGTGCTAACTTGAAATTGTAATTTATTGTAATTACCTGGTGATTTAGCAGAGTGGCGTGAGTTTCTTGCCAGTTCTTCTCATGGCCCTACTCTAAGCCGGCGAACTGGCTAGTGTGTTTTAAACAAGTCAAATATAAAACAATATAGAAGTGGAGTGTGTATTATTCTAACAATACATATCTTTACGCCTTTTATCTCTGAAAGGGTAGGCAGAGATGTTTAACCATCTACTTTTCGCCATTTTTTTTAGGTCCCATGTAAAAGGTGCGAGCCTGTTGCCATAATATATCGGACCCAATCCCAGACTCCGTGCTAGCACTAAGAATTTATCGATAGAAAAACCCAATATAACTTTTCGACCCAGGGATTGAACCCGAGACCTCTGCGTTGTAATCCATACACACAGTACCACCGAACCACAGAGGCAGTATCATGTAAAACATATTCGTTAGTTATAAATAATATTTTAATGGTAGCCATGACAGTTTGTGTTGTCCAACGAATTAACCATTAGAAGATTCCCGCCAAATTCGTTCATAAATAATACTTGTCATTAATTATCTGTGGCTACCTACGTTACAAGAGAAAAATGCTAACTACATAATATATGCTATTGGAAAATGTACTTAAACCAGTTATATTAAGGCTTGTTTTTATTAAAGTGCAGTTGCAGTCTTATGATAGCTCTATGAATGACATGACACATGTCAACTCAATGCCAAAACAACTAATTAATAATATATTTACTGTGCATTTTTATTAAGTTAACCGTTATGCACGTGGTTGTATAAATACTCATGGTCATATCTATTTGCTCGCGTCTATGCTTAGTGCTCTGCTTCCGTCGCCAGTAGCGTAATATTAAAAAGTCTACCTTCCTCAAGAACTGGGCTATAATACACAAAATGAATTATTCGGATTAGGAGCACAATGCCACATTCGCAAAATGACATATTGACGCAAAATGACACATTCGCAAAAAGTAATTTCTCAAAATGACACATTCTTAAAAGTTAAAGCCACTTAGTGACTTCTGAGTAGTGATTTATTAATAAAAAATAAAACTAATTTAATTACGTATTTAATCACATTATTTATTCATTTTTATTTAATTGATTTACAGCATTGAGTATACGATTTGCTTAATCAAGCCTTTGTTAAAGTTATAGCTAGGTAGCGTTATTCATAAAAACATTTAACGTCTAAATATAAAAAAATTGACTATGTCCCAAGTGACATTTAGATATTTTGATTATTTGACATTGTGCGAAAATTGCATTTTGCTAATGTGACGTTTTGCGATGTGGCGTTTTCGGCATACGACAATTTGAGAATGTGACATTTTACGAAATTTCAAAATGTCATTTTGCGAATGTGGCATTGTGCGCCTAATCCAATTATTCAAATCCGACCGATAGTTCTAGGGATTAGCGCGTTCAAACAAACAAACAAACTCTTTCGCTTATAATAGTATAAAAATATATATTAAGTATAAAACTATTTAAATGTTATTTCCGACTGTCTATCGCTTATCATTTTCTAAGCTGTCATTCTCTAGGTGTCATGAAAGGGGCCAGCACTATAGTTTCTATACATTTTGTTCTTGGCCCCTCGTAAACGATTCTACTGAACTCGCTAAGCGAAACCTTGGCAACGAAAGCGTTGACAGACACAGTGAAACGTCGACTCGCGTTTGACCGATATCATATTTTTACAAAACGACTTCGCGTAATCGATACTTTCTAATGGTAGGCTGAATGTGCATCGTCTGTGCGTGGTTCAATCACAACTAGAGCAATTTAAATGAAGCACCTATTCTATAACATTATTAAAATAATAATAACACAACAACCACACACAACGCCATCTAGATTCAAAGTAAGCATATATTAAAGCTTGTGTTATGGGTTCTAGAATGCAGATATTTATAGGTACTTGAATTAAATGTTTTTTTTTTGTAAATACATCCATATTTTACTTAGAAACACCCATATTATATAAATAGGCATGTTCATGCACACAAATATTTGCACTGAGCGGGAATCGAACCCGGGACACAGTACCACTGAACCACAGAGCCCGTTAAAATCAAAATTATTCTATTATGGCTGCTTCTTTTAAACCCATACTAAATATAAAACAGAAGAATAGGTTTGTTTGAGGGCGCTAATCTCTTGAACTACCAGTCGGCATTTTTGCGATTGATAGCCCTGTTCTAAAGGAAGGTAACATCACGCTACTGGCGACAGGAGCAGAGTAGTATCCAAAGAACTTAACGCAGATGAAACTGCGCTACGGGAAGCTAGTTTTTGATATATTTTACTTTTGAGTTTGAAAAGTAATTATTTTACGGTAAATAATATGAGGTGGGTTAATATTTTGGCTTAAGTCAAAGATTTATATAGTTTTCAATAAATTAAATAAATAATATTGAAATATGAAAAAAGGGCATAGTTAACGTGCATACTGCATTGTTAAGTATGTCTCACTAAAAAGTACAGCGCTCCTAGAAGTAACTCTGTCTGTCGATCTATTTGTTACGCTTTCACGCCTAAACCAATTAACCGATTTTGATAAAATTTGGTATAGAGATATACTAGGTCTTGGGGAACAACGTAGGCTAGGCTAGACTAGCTAAGAAAATTTGTATAAAAAATCATCAATGTATAAACATGTTCATGTTTATTAAAAATATCATATGAAATGTATGAAATAAATGGTGAATTCTTGAATGGACTACTACCCTTGAGTCTTTACAGCTGCGAAGAGTCATCGCCTCAATGGCCGTCTTCTATCGGCTTTACCATGGAGAGTGTTCTGAAGAGCTCTTTGAATTAATCCCACCCTCTCCCTTTTTATCCAGAACGACACGTGCGGGATTAAAGTGCCACCCTTTCACAGTGGAATCTAAAGGGTCTCGAACCAAACAGTTCAGCACTTTATACTTTTGTCGCTCAATTAAAGCCTGGAACTCTTTGCCAGCGCATGTCTCTAATCTAATTTTGATCCTGGGTCTTTTAAGCGGGGGCCATAGTGGAGGCCACCATACTAGTAGTTTGGCTTTTGGAATGGTGTCCACCACTTCTGGATTCCACTGACTGCTTACCATCAGGCAGAGTGGAGTCACTTTGGTAGGCTAATATAAAAAAAAACAACTTGATCAATTTCGACTGGCCTGTTGGTCTAGTGGTTAGTGACCCTGACTGCTAAGCCGGAATTCGTGGGTTCGATTTCCACCCAGGACAAACCTTTGTGTGATGAGCATGATTGTTTGTTCTGTGTCTGGGTGTAATTTATCTATAATATGTATGTATTTACAAAAAAAAATGTATATAAGTAGTTTATCAGCTGTTTAGTACACCCATAAGCATAACACAAGCAAATATAATTGCTTAATTTGGGGCTAGATGGCGCTGTGTGAATGTAGTAGAATAAAAAAAAAAATTACAAATAAGGTTACTTAACCGTAATACAGATATTAATCTACAAATTGTTATTGAAATTGCTTTAGAAGTGAAAGTGTCTATTGTATATTTAAATCAGAAAATTTCTAAATTATAAAGCAAAGAGATCGACGTTAGTAAAGAATTTTAATGGAACTTTTTTATACATACAACTTTGATGGCAAATAAGCATACGGTCCACGGTGATGGTAAGACGATTTGTACACTGCCCCGCACACTGCGGGGTGCGGCGAAGAAACATCTACACGGCGCGTGAATGAGTTTTCATTGTTACACTACGCGTGCGATTATGGCATTTTGAAATTACGACTTTAACATTCTGCGATGTCGTTGTTTATCATATGTGGACATTTTGCATTCTAGTTACTTTCCTACCAACCCGTGATTTGTATACAAAAAGAGTTACTTGCAAACAACGCAAGAACACGCACGCTCGCATTACGCTCCGTGATGCAGGGCAGTGTGTGAACCGTCTAAGTGGTACTTCATTGTAACCCATGGATATGGAAATAATGCTTAGAAAACACAATCAAGCATAACCGACTATAGGGAGAAGAGGAAGAGGAAGGAAAAGAGAAAGGGAAGAGGAACGAGGGAGTTGGGCTGTCAGCGCTCTCACTCACCGAGCGATGCACATTAGTATGGCCACTAATATTTTAAAAAGCGGCAGAGTTTGTTTGCTTGAACGCGTTTATCTCTAGAACTATTATTATTTTTGCGTATTTATAGCCCAGTTATCAAGGAAGTTTATAGGCTATGTAACATCACGCTACTGGCGACGGGAGCAGAGCGGTAAGCAAAGACGCGGGTGAAACCGCGCTGGAAGCTAGTAAATTATTATGTTTACAATATCGACTTCCAAATCTTGTAATAAAATAGTAAATATTTCGATCTGATTAAAAAATTGACCTTGTCTAAAAAATGTTTGATTGGACAATAAGTAACGCGATCTCATGAAGTCCCAAGGTTGATTCTCGAGCGATGTATCTTATAAATCGCTCGTACATAGATATTATAGTGTCGGTACTAGGAGTACATGATGTGGGAGGAGTTAAATATGCCACTGAGATGAGATTTTGTCTTTGATTTAATTAAATTGATGAAAAATGTTGAGAATAATAATAATATCATAATAATAATATTCTACCACATGCACACAGCGCCATTTAGCCCCAAATTAAGCAATTATATTTGCTTGTGTTATGGTTACTAAACAACTGATATACTACTTATATATATTTTTTTTTTTTTTGTAAATACATACATATTATAGATAAATTACACCCAGACACAGAACAAACAATAATGCTCATCACACAAAGGTTTGTCCTGGGTGGGAATCGAACCCACGACCTCCGGCTTAGCAGTCAGGGTCACTAACCACTAAGACCAACAGGCCAGAGAATAAAGTTTATGATGTCGTCGACGCAAAGTTTTTTTGATAAGAAAATGGTAATCTCATATTTCAGTAAAACAAAATTAAATGTACTTAAATAATGAACAAAGTATCACGCTTTATGCTTTAACCCCCCTTTTAAGTTAGGTAGAAATGTGTTTAACCTCTTTCATCAGTTATGAAGTTTCACTTAACAGGGGGCTAGTTTATTGTAATTTTTCGGGAGACAAAATTCTCAGCGAAAACACCAATTAATATCTACACAATTAATAAATAAATAGTGAAATTAATCAAGAGTAAAATTAAAATTACAATTACATTGAAATTTACGTAGGTAATATTTGTAATTTTAAATAATAAATCGCCATTCAAATGTTACAATTTAAACTAAGGAACTTATGGGGCGCGCGCCCTTACACCTGCATGTTGCCGCTCCGTGCAGTGCGTCCGGTGCGGCAACGTCGCACAGGTATCGAGTTCCAGTTCCACTACTGACTGTCGAGAGCAACGGGCTACTGCTACTTTATGCACTCCTAGTAAAACTATTATTAGATTTTATTGTTTTAAGTATGGTATCTACTGTCTCTTTTGAAGTAAGAAGGGTAATGTTTTTAAACTAATTGAACTTTAAAACGGTAATAGGTGGTACTACAGTCATGCAGAGGTCTCGGTAATCCATGGGTGGAGCAATAACGGGTTTTTTGGGAAATTCGAAATATTTTTAGACCGCAGCCTGGCATTGGCTTGGCCCCGATTACATGAGATCTAACAATGAACAAACTTAAATGTATACCTGACCTACCTCAAAACCGTGGAGCTATAGGTTATTTAATGTCCTAAATGGTTGTGGTGGTGGTGGCCGAATGATTAGTGGTCACTTTAGTGTCAAGATTTGTTAAGGTCGCTCATCCGACTTGACCTTGAATGTGTCAACATGTTAATAGCTGGGACAGACTTTGACGTGCCCTCCGAGGCACGGTAATCAATAATAGTAAATAATAAATATTTAGTTACAAATAAAGAATATATTATAATACATTCTTTGCACTTTCTTCCATTTGCTGATTCAGGCAAAATATGAACGTAAAGTAAAGAAAGTAATGTCTATAGGGCTGTCATTGTTGACGTTTAAATCAAGGTGGCTACGCGTTCGTGACACGTTCCAATTTCGAATCGTATCGCAAAAAAATAAACAGCTGGTAAACTCGTGTTGGGGTACCAGCTGTTTGTAAAACGTGGGGTAAAGCAACCTGTACAAGTGCGACTGTCATTTAATGTTATTGTTTTTTTTTATGGCAAGGGCATACTTATTGTATACAAATTATTAAAAAATAAAATAAAAATGTATTTAAGTAGTATATCAGTTGTTTAGTACCCATAACACAAGCAAATATAATTGCTTAATTTGGGGCTAGATGGCGCTGTGTGAATGTGGTAGAATATTATTATTATTATTATTATTATTGAAACTAGACAGTAATGTGATTTTAATTTGTTGATTGTCCGCCCTGTGTTCCTGTTTTCAGCTGTACGTAAGACGGCGGTGACTGGTAGACCAGTAAATAATTTTACTTGGTCACACCAGCGGTTAGGTGATCTACCGCGGGGACGAGGATTCTTTATAAGGTTTCTTTTCATCTATCGGTTGCCCGCCACCCTTGATCGTTGCTTTTTAAAGTCGTATAGTAATGCTTAAATATCTTTACTCGACATATTACTCATTATTAAGTGAATAATTCTTGGAATGTATGACGTAATGTGTATAGAGTTAACAAGAGAATGCGGCCATTCTAACAGTATATCAATAAACAAAAAACACTAAAATCATAATAAATGGCATTTAATAAAGACATATTTGCGGAGACAATAGTAATATTGTTAATAAAAATATCAATCTGATGATAGCTATCAAAAGATTGTTCATTCAGATTGACAATACAATATATTTTTATAGATAGATCCTTCGTGGTTTTAACTTAAATAGCCTGGATTTAAAAATAATTCTTAGCAATGTATTTCAATTTCCCTTAATCTATCCCATTACCAGCCGCCATATTGCAGGCCACCATACCAGCGGCAGTTTAAGTCGATGGCTTTTGGTATGATGGCCATCACTTCTGGATTCCACTGACTACTTAAAATAAGGTAGAGTGGAGACACTTTGGTAGAAAAAAAAAACAGAGTATGTTTATAGATTACGCTTACCACTTTCCATCAGGTGTGCTGTATGCTTTTGCCACTGAGGTTGTAGAAAATGTTTTGCACCACTGGGATATATAGGTTTCTGATATTGCCTCTTTGTTTATATGGTACCCTGGTACACACAGTTACGAAAATTACAAATTACGTAACTTCTTGCTTTGCCCAAATATGTGGGCAGAAGGGTAAACACCCACGTTTCTTTGGACGGGTTATTTCCAAAGTACTCCATTCATTTCCATTCCATTCCATTTCATTCTAAAAAGATAGAAATCTTACACATTTATTTCCAAGTTACTACACTGAATCAGTAATATTCAAAAATGTTTATTGTTTTGTTTCTATTTTGCTTTTGCATGGAGTAGTTTTAGAACTCTCTTTAGAGTAAGTACTTTGGGAATAATACCACAAATTACAAAACCTAACTAATACTGAGATATTTTCGACATAATGACAATGCTTTACCCGCCCCAGAAATCGCACCCAAGACCCGTATACCACCTTTATGTGGTGGTCCGTTTATAGTACATTTACTACCATACCCAATTATGTTGTATTAATAAATACCTACAATGATTCAGAGTTTCCATCTTAAAGTACGTAACAATTGCAAAAAGTCCATTGTTGTTTCAATTAATTAACCTAAAAACGGGAGCTAACAATAAGAAAAATACGTAACAACGACGCCGAAACAACCCTTTCAAACTTTAACAATGTAAGGAGAATGAAGTGTCAAGAATTGTTAAGGGACACCCAACAGGTATGTTTGTCCTACTCGTACTTGAAGCTCATTGTAGTAAAATTTCGGGTGTACAAGCGAGAGGGGTATAATATTAGGGTATATTACGGTAGAGAACAGATGTTGGTGACGTCATGTGTCAGCTCGGTGTGAGTAGCGCTACTGTGTCGTAGGCCTACGTTTAAAAACGTTTATGGCTCAACGTGTGATACCGTTTTGTATTTCAATGTATTGAAGTTTCCTGTCGTTACATTTTGCGGTAAGAGATATAAAGTTATTGGAGTAAATGTAATGTTTACAATCTATTATGTACTCTTTGTACTTTGTATGACAATAACAAAATTTTAATCTCTCTTTATGTTATGGACTCCTAGTACTTTTGTAAGGATTTTTTTGATGATACTATTACGGTTTTTACCCCAAAGGAGAAAGCAGGTATATAATACCTACATTTATCCAGCTATGGCACAAACATTCCAGATTCCAGGCTAATACTTAGAATTTCATGAAAAACATCACTTTATCCGATCTGGAAATCGAATTCGAGAACCGAAAAGCATTAATTAAATAAAGATAGATAATTTTCCTAATAATATAGGTACATAAATAGTGTTCAGTGCTTTTGTATACAATAAACGCGCTATGTAAACATCGCGGCTATGTTTGTGTTAGTCGATGAAGTAAACTAACAGACAGGTTTATTATTATATACCTTTTTATTAACTTAATAATAATAACAAATGATAAAATTATATATTATTATTA
Organism: Parascotia fuliginaria; assembly: GCA_963082885.1. NCBI lineage: Eukaryota > Metazoa > Arthropoda > Insecta > Lepidoptera > Erebidae > Parascotia > Parascotia fuliginaria. The sequence continues at coordinate 8,815,858 of OY720199.1, read as the reverse complement.
CTAGCTGTCCGCAGCGCGGTTTTACACGCGTTAAGTTACACCTTTGGTTACTGCTCTGTTCCCTTTGCTCGTAGCGTGATGTTACGTAGCCTATAACTGCTATGACCTTCTTCAAGAACTAGGCTATAAAATACAATAATAATTATTTAAGTTCGACTCGTACTTCCAGAACAAACAAACTCTTCTCGAGTTTAAATACTGTCGAAATACATAAGAATTTTGCCAACAAGATGCTCATGCCGTCTCGTCTCTGTTTATGAGGCGGCGTTTGCCCTGCAGTGAGGCAGGAGCTAATATTGTTATTAATAAATAGTTAATTTATTTCTGCAAATATAGGTACAATTTCAGATGATACATTACAAATATAACTCATTTTCCATATTTTAGCTCACGGTGTGTATAAATAAATTAAATTGTAATAAAAACATTAAATCGTCAATAAAATAAATGTGAAAATAAAATAAAATTACAAATTGTAGGTGAATTATTATTGTCAGATCAAACTAATTAATATTGTAAAAATATTGAATAGTAAATTAATGTTTATATTGTTAGATATTAAATATCACACGCATGTGGTTAACCGTTGAGTCCTTGTCACATATTGCTCTGATTGCTTTCAATTGATAGGTAACTAGATAACTAAACCGTACGATCATTTTAGATAAACCACCATATTTCATCCTGCGGGTGTTTATTTTTTTATTGCTCACAATGGCGACGAGCTAACAGCCCATGATAGTAAGTGGTAACTGTCGCTCATCGAATTTTTCAATGTCCGGGATCCTGTGAAGTCGCTGCCCACCGTAAAGGAAGGTGGTGTAGGTGTAGGGAATAAGAGAGGGGGACAAAGGGAAAAGGAGTGAGCCTCCCGGGTGTGCCGGAAGACTAAGGATATATATACCAAGCAACGGACAGCAGAATTACCCGAGTACTGACAATCACCTTCGCTTGTCAAACTTGGTGATTTGTGGCAATAACGTCTTTTAGGGAAGTAAAAATAATGAAATATCTGGTGATTATAAATAATGGTCTGAGTTTCTAGTTCACGAATGGCACGACTTCGAATTGTAGGTAAATTACCTTACACCTTTTTCGCTTACCATGACCTTTTACTTTGACTTTATGAAGTAACTTTGCGCAGCAAAAGTACTTACTAAGCTCACAGTAAAGAAAGGAAGAAAAGAAGGAAGGAAGGAGGAGGAAGGCAACATGATTAGGACAGGACAGTCGTTAAACATTCTACCCACTAAATCGATTGTAGGGTACTAGGCGCACAGTAAGCATAAGGAGCTCTATCCTTACGTATGAAATCGTTAGAGATTAGAGAGAAAAAAAAGTATATTACAATCAAATTTTACTGTCTTAAAACTATAATAAAATAGAAATTATTAAAGGAGAGTTTAAAAACGTTCATAAAAACTGCCCAAATCACGCTTAATGAGCACATGAAGACGATAGCACAGTAAATAGGTCAAGGCTTCTTTCTGTATACATTGCGCGTTCCGGCGGATGTTCTGTCGTATATGTTGGACGTCGCCCAGCGATGGATAGCGTGATTGTTTGTTTACTTGTCAATCTATGAGCTACATTCTATATATATCTGATGCAGGCCTCTTTTCATACCATTGATCACCAAGATTGTTCAAGACAGATTGACAATTTTATAATTATACTAAATGCTGCGTGATTTTACTCGCAAACTTACATCTTTGGTTGGCTCCGCTTCCATGGCTCGTAGCGTGATGTTACCATAACCTTATTAAGAACTGGGCTATCATACGCAAAAAAAAAAAAGAATTATTTAAATCTGACTGGTAGTTCTAGAGATTAGCACGTTATACAAACAAACAAACAAAGTCTTCCGCTTTAGACTCTAAGTTTTTTCAAGAAGTTTTCCTTCAGTCGTAGTAATTTTCAAGGCAAAAGAAAAATTACCTACCGATGTACATATACATCACAAGTCTATTACAATCTGATAAGTACCAGGAACATAGGAAGTAGCAGGAGATTATCGATTGGAAAAATCTATCAGAATGATTGTTTGAAGTACGGTAGTTAAACAGCGATTCTTCTACTTCCATTAGTGTTATGTTGCCCTGGTAGTTAGTATTGTGCTAGTAGTATTTTAGTCTCGGGTTCGAGCCAGAGATCCCCAAGTTTCATTCTTGGCTCGGGTTTTCAGCCAAAAATTTTCCAATTTCTTCCTTTTTCGTTTTCCTCACCTCCCTCAATCCTTTCAACTACCCCACTTCCGGTAGGCAGCGGCTTCGTAGAGTCCTCTGAGTTGTTCATGAGCTACAGTTACCAATTCGTCTGCTTCTCATCAAATCAACGTCATTGCAGCCGAAAATCGTCCAATGTTGGACGTAGTTCCCTAAGTACCGCCACAACCGATCAACTGCCATCCTTATCAGGTCGGTCTACCTTGTGGAGCCCCTCCGGTTCGTGGTCACCACTCCAGAACTTTTCTGCTCCAACTGTCATCTATTCGATGACCTCAATTCTTAGCCCCCGACCTCTATTTAAACCAAGATTGATTATTTTAGAAAGAGATTTATACTAATAAATTTGGGAAAATGATGGGAATGACAATTTATACAAAGAAACAATACATAATGTCAGCCTCTTGCGAGATTAAATAAGTTTTATAATTATTAAAATTAATGTTGCCACGTTTTCTCTTCTATAGAATAATAGTATACCACCAAAAACATTTTCAATGTATAAAATCTAAACTAATATTGTATAGAGGCAAGATTTGATTTTTTGTATGTTTGTTGCGATTTAACTCAAGATCTACGTAACAGATTTAAAAATTGTTTCATTTTTAGAAAGCTACAAATAAGACTGATAGATAACTTATGCTATATTTTATTATGTTTAACATCTTTTGAAGTTATACTTCTTTTGGCGCGATTGGGAAAAATGATGAGAGTGAATTTTTACGATGCGCGCGCACACCGACAGAAAAAAGCAACACCCTGAAGTTAGTTGCGAACCTTTGTGTGTCGTATCAGTACAAATAATAATTATGCTATTTATGTATATTTATGTATGTATGCGTTGTGTTATTATTTGGTATTTTTGGATTGTTACGCCAAAGAAGTATAAGTTCTTACGTGCGTACATGAGTACACACACTCTTCTTTTTTTTCAGTCATTTTTAAAATTTCAATATAAGCACCTTTGTAAATCTGAATTAAGCAACACGACACTATTACAAGGATATTTTCCGTAGGAGTTTGTCGTAAGATTGGATTAAACTTTTGATACCAAAGTGAAACGACGGCGTCTAATATTTCTATATTCTGAGGACTCCAAAACAAAAATATTTTAATACACTATGTACTTATCGTATAACAGACAATAAATATATAATTGTACATTCTCGTATTGACATCTCAACATCAATATTAATTTGACATAACATTGGTCATTCGTATAGGAATTTCAACTCTATGCCACTATTCATAAACATTAAAGTACACTAGCAGACGTAAGCACTTAGGCCTGTATGTAGTACATAATTTTTAAGTGTGTACATATAAATAACAATAAAATTGACCGGTTTAAATAATTTTACTTTCTGCTTCGTCTAACGTGATACGTTCACGGTGCATGCCTACATTTCAGGGTTGCCACTATAAAATACGAAATTAGCAACAAAGAAAAACTAACAATTAAAAGCTCCACAGACTCAAGAAGAAGTAAAGTAAAGCTAAAATATATGTAATCTAATATCGGTAGATCTACCAAAATTGATTTAAGTGGCAACCCTGTCATCGTTTAGTATGCCGTGTTACCACAACTCAAAATGAAGTTTACGTATGTTAACATGAACATAAAAGTTCATGAATTACAATATTGTTGAATAAACGTTAGATAAATAGCCGGAACGTATTTGTACGTTAACACCTGTATCACTGCTAAGATAAAACGACTTACATGCATAACATAAGCTATAGGAAATACATTTCTATATGGTCCGGCTTAAAGTCCACTTTTCTAAAACTTGTGTCGAGTTACGAAGTTAGTATAGCAAGACAATTTTGTGACAAGGCGCTGATCAATGCTTAAGATAAATTGGTACTATATGAAGTGCTTAGTATATTACACCAGCCGCGGTTTCACCCGCGTCTTTGGTAACTGCTGCGCTCCCGTCGCCAGTAGCGTGATGTTAGCTAACCTATAATCGTCCTTAAGAACTGAGCATAATATAATAATAATCAAGAACATATTCTGAGTTTATCCTTTCAAATAAAATAAGAATTTTCCAAAACGGTTTATATATGACCAAGTTTTGCGTTAACACACATACAAAAAAAGATCCTCTTCCTTTTTGAAAACAGTTAAAAATATTACACATTGTATCACCAAGTTGCGCACTTAAACGCTCGGTTCGCCTCCCTCAATGTAATGCTCGGGTCTGTATCATTACAGGCGAATGCTCGGTGGGAATACAGAAATGAGGAAAGAACTTTGTCTCATTTTTGTAGAAGTTCAAAAGCTTTTTAACCAACATCAAAAAAAGGAGGAGGTTTCTCAATTCGGCCGTATATATGTATATTTTTTAAAGGTTGCTATGCATTGCGAAAGCAAAACCTAGATCTATCTAGTATCCTGGTATCACAAGTAATATGCAACGGTAATTGGTTACCACAGATAAATGGATGCAGATCCATCCAGCATTTTTTGTTTTTAGAATGTGGTAAATGCTTACCCCATACCGCTATGGGGTAAGCATATATCAGTAAACAGTATTCTAGAAGAGAAGATGGGGCAACCTTCTCTTCTGTGCGAAGACTTGCTACCAGGAACCCAGCAATATACAGAAAGTGTAATAATGTGTTCTATCTCCCGTATTTCCCATAATTAAAGAGAGAGAGAGAGAGAGAGAGAGAGCTTGTAAATGTATTTTTCTTTCTTCTAAATCCGTCGTCGAAAGACACTTATATAATTATAAAACAACTAGTTTCCATATAAATACCATTTTAATTTTAAATTCTAGTTAATTGCCGTGGGAATAAAATATTTTAATTGTAACTGGATGACGTCACAATAGGCACTGTGGTTGCAAAACGTGTCAATAATTTATAAACAATGTTTCATCATCATCACTCGTTATTCCTAGAGAAGATAGACAGGGAGTATACTATACATTTATGTTACCCTAGTACCTACCTAATTTATTTTAAACTATCGATTCTGCCCTGTTTTGCACGTGGGAACTTTACGCTTTTTTAAACATTAACAATTATAGCGGATGAGTTTGTTTGTTTAAACACGCTAATCTCTGAAACTACCAGTTCGATTTGAATAATTATTTTTGCGTTTGATAGCCCAATTCTTAAAGAACTGCACGCTACTGGCGACGGGAGCAGAGCAGACCAAAGATATAACTAAACACTTAAACAGTAACGAGGCAATCACTTGTAATTTGTTCACAAGTTTTGTTACAAATCAATAAAGGCTTAAAATATATTTTCATAGTAGGTAACTCGGCAATAATATCGATCTATGCGAACGTTATGTAGGATTTACAAAGACAATGTATAAAAAATATTACAAAAAGTGTTCGAAGGTCAAGATCTAAGAACAATTGTTGCGTGTAGAGGAAATGATTTAACTCTTTATTACTGTGGCCCTAGTACTTATTAATAAAATAGGTTTTTTTATCCGACTAATGAATGCAAGTTTGTATGGATGTTTGTGTGGATATGTATGAATGTTTATTACTCTTTATCGCCAAAACTATTCAATTTACAGTAGTATAGCTATCAGAATAAGACATAATAATAAATAATAATAATAACTGTTTATTTCAGACTTTACGTGGTCCATATTGCACATTACATTGAAAGAAAAAAAAAAATAATAAAAATAGATAAAATATTACACAAAAAAAACAATTTACAGACATTAATACAATACTTAAATAATATGTAATTGTCTCCATTTTGACATCAATGGACAATCCATGTCCATTCTAAAGGCAATTAAATGCAGAAAACTGTTGGAGCTGCCACGCAACCGCCCTATCAGGGAAGCTGTCCGCTTACGCAGTATAGCCGCAAAGTCATCTACGCCGGCATCCGCGAACATACCCGACGCGCTACAGTAGCGTGGCAGCGCCATCAGCGCCCTGAAACTATTATTGTATTGGATACGCAAGGCATTGTAAGCTGCTTGCGTATACTTGACCCATAGATTGCACGTGTAGAAAGATTGGCAATAAGCTCTAAATAGCGTTATCTTTACTTCAGCGTTGCAACGTGCAAATCTACGGGCCAGCATATTTGACCTAACACACAATGCCCTGCGCTCCCTTGCTATATCCACATCGTCTGTGAGATCCTCTGTTACCCAGTGACTCAGGTACTTTACTCGATCTACTTTCCTTAGAGTATTGCCGTTTAAAGTGATCGCTGGCATAGACCTGTATGTTTTAGTCCCAGCTTTACAAACCAACACTTCACTCTTTACAGTATTATACCTGAGCCCATGGGCCTCGGCATACTTCTCACATATTTTTACCATCTTTCTAAGAGCGCTGATTGATGGGCTCAACAGTACCATGTCATCGGCGTAGCTTAAGTTGTTAATTATCATCCCATCTACTGAACAGCCTATTCCGGTACTGCTGAGCTCACCAATCAAGCTGTTCATGTAGAGGTTGAAGAGTTTAGGCGATGTCAGCCCACCCTGCCTCACACCACACTCCAACCGATACATGTCAGATCGCTCACCCGCCCACCTTACATAATTGCTTTGGTGAGCATACCAATATTTAAAAAGTGACAGAAGTTCGCTGGGGAGATCTGTATGATTTGATACTTTCTGCCATAGTTTATCATATCTTACTAGATCGAAAGCCTTTGAAAGGTCTAAAAAGCACGCATAAACTGGTGTCTTCCTACTGGTGTAATATTGAACAGTGTTCTTGAGAGTAAGTACGGCTGATTCAGTACCAAGCCCAGGTCGGAACCCAAACTGAGCGTCGTGAAGCTTTAGATGTTTAGCTAAATGATTATCAAGCACACTGTCCAGTATTTTAGCTACAATAGTTGCAAGCGATATAGGTCTGTAGTTGTTTAAACTAGACGCATCTCCCGTCTTGTTTTTAACAATTGGAACAACTACGGTCCTCATTAAACCTTCAGGTAAGTATGAATGGCCTATACAGAAAGTGAACAACATGGCGAGAACCCTGGGCAAGTGAAAACCGGCGTACTGTAGATGTTCTATACTAAGTGAATCATGCCCAGGAGATTTTCCACGTTTCATGTTGCTCACCACCTGTGCTACTTGTTTACTTAAAATCAACACATTATTCTCCCTTTGCTTCTCGCTACTGGTACTTGTGCTCATAGGCACAGCGGGTCCCGCCACTAAAAAGTGTTTTTTAAACAAGTTAGCAATCTGTACCGGTTCACTTAGTCCCTCGACACTTACAGGTAAGCTCGGTTTTGGGTTAAGTTTATTCGTTTCCTTCCAAAAACTACCAAATTTCTTATTATTATGTTCTTTTGCTAAAATATCCATTTTTATTTGTGTTTGATTATTTTGACACCATTTAAGCTTTGATTTAAATATTGCTCGTGATTCTTTCATATGGTCATAAATTGACCCTTGTGTGGGTTTGCCGTATGCGACCCATTGCTGAAAACAAAGCCGAGCCTCTCCATGCGCCTCTTTCACGTGTCTATTCCACCCCGTTACATACACTTTTTTATTATTCCTAACCCTACAAGTTTTCCCTGCATAAGATACAGAAGCGGCATTTGTTAAAATGTTTATAATATTAGTATATAGCTTATCTATTATGCTTCTGTGTGTTAAATTGTTGCATGTCACATGTGCACATGTCTTAAACTCAGATGGAAAATCAATACTACGGAGTTTTCCTGTGCAAATTTTACTATATTGTTCTATTTGTGACAGATCCCTTACGCCCCAGATAACTTTATTTGTTCTTATATTTCTAACATTGTCTTTCGGTCTTAGTATATCAATATTACATATTAGTTCAACAGGAAAGTGATCAGACCATGAGATATCATATTTAATTCTAATGTCCACAACAGACAAATTTGCAGCCTCTGTCACCACTACATGGTCTAACCACGACTTCGAGCCATACACATCACTAACATACGAATATGTATCAGAATTTTTACCCAATTTATCAATGTCCGCACATAACCAGTTTTGTTCTAAACAAAAGATTTTAAGTTCCTTACCGAACAACGCCGTTGGGTGTGCGTTTTAGTCACCAAGCATAAAGGCTGAGTCAACCTCACTATTTTCAATTATAGCACTCATCTCACTCAAACAGTCTGTAAATTCAGATAGGTTGTCAATAGCCTCCGTTGGCATATACACGAAAAACACTAAAAAACAACGATCTTCCAATACTATTTTAATGGCCGCAAGCCGCACACTTTTACACTCGATAACCGATACGCACCGAAACACATTTTTGCGCCACAGTATAGCGACTCCGCCGTATGGCCGTCCTCGCAATATGCCCGCCGAAGTATCTACCGCCGATTTGCCGGCGTATCCAAAGTCTTGATCTATGCTCCCGAGGAAAGATATATCGTGTGGCATGAGCCACGTTTCTTGTAACGCGACTGTGTCAGCTGATCGACATAATGATTTTACACAGTCAATAGATCGAATAATTGACCTGCAGTTATAACTTATAAAAGTTGTGTTACTGATTTTGCTTAAGCTATCATATCAATGTATGTCACAAAGTCGCTGTTTTCTACCCGACTGTCGAAATCAAGGAGGGTAATGTATTTTTCTGTTTCAAATAAAATCGTTCAATGTCAAAAAATATTTGTTTCATTAAGTTTAGTTTTCACAGTAAACAATAGGAACGTTGTAGTACATCTTTTATTCGCTAACTTTTTATTCCGAAAAGCGAAAGACTGTCTTTGTTTGTTTGTTTGAACGCGATTATCTCTGGCACTACCAGTCGGTTTTAAATAATTTCTTTTGCGTAAAATAGCCCAGTTTTAGAAGAAGGTTATATATAAGTAACATCATGCTTCCGGCGACAGGAGCAAAGCAGTAATCTAAGTCGCGGGTTACGCACTGCGGAAAATTAGTAATTTCTAAAATTGTAGCATGTAGTAATAACATAGTTCCTTCGTTTTAATACATATTTCAAGATATAATTCACTCGAACAGTTTCATATTAATTATCACACCGTTAATGAACATAGAGCATAGATAGCCCGTGACCATAGACAATAAATATCATTTTATTAGGCATACATCATTAACTTACACTCTCGCTGTGTGTACTAACCATAAAGTTTACCTTTTTTTATTATCGTAGACTATGCTTTAATTTGTCTAAAATTTGATTTGTTTATAATAGGCCCGACTTTTACTTTTATTTTATTAAAAATAACTGACGGATAATCTAATACACTGACTGCTCTACAAGTGATCATGGGTTCGATTCTAGTAAAAAGAAATGTGATATACAGTGAATACAATAGAAAAGTAGAAGAAAGACTTTGATTAGAAATTTCACTTTACTACATTTAAAAAATCAAGTAGGTAATTTGTTTTATTTCATTGACTGCTTAAATAAAAAGAAAAGTTACGTTCAATAAATAGAGCTTCTAAGTTTTCACTTGGACTCTCTATCACGTATACTGTTAAAACATTTGAATCGGACTCGTTTTAATTACGGCACCCTAAAAATTGGGATGTAATTCTTCAAAACAGCAATAACACATTTTACAATTTGTAACTATACTTAAAATCCAGTTCATGTTTTTATAATCCCGGGTTTTAATTGACGTATATGACTCCGGGATTTTAGAGAAAGTATTATCAACTCTATGTTAATTACTTCTTTGAACTTTAGTTAAAAATACTCTTCGTTTTCCAATCTATGTTTATGAATTATGACACAATTACGTTAAGAGATAGAGGAGGTAGTAGCTTTCTAAACAGGACACCATACTAATAGCTTTTTTGGGACAATCCCACCCATACGCCCTTTACTCTGACTCCTGTAAGCAAGGATTAACAGTGAAATACTCAAACGAAACACCAAGCTTACACTTAGGAGTCACAAGGATTGCTAAACCTATTGTATTTGACCCCGCAACGAATTTAATCAGAAGTAAATTAGTATAAATTCAACACTAGTTTCTATAAAATCTCTAGTTTACACTTTAAACGCGCTAGAATTTTCTATAACGTTTAATTTAAACACGTACGTAGTATTAATAAACTGACACATATTTTTAATCTGTATGACAACATGACATCGCGCCAAAACGCTCGGTCTATTTCTGTTGAAATTAAAAATTTAAAACTATATCATTCGCGCGCATTCATTAAAATTGACGTCGAGTTGTCTATGAGACGGCCATGATGGTTAGCCACAGATTAATTAAATTAAATTTATAAATTGATTTTTATGCTGTCTATGTCGTGACGTGTGTAATTTAATTATAAACTTTAGTTTCGGTTCGAATTAATAATTTGTGAAAATTTCGATTTGCAAGTTGATTTGCTAGATTTTTATAAGTAAAATAGGCTATATAATATTACGCTAAGGGCGACGGGAGCAGAGCAGTAACCAAAGATGTAACTTAACGCATGTATACATAAAACATTATTCGCTCCTTGCATATTTGGTTACTAATTCACTCCTGTTGCTCGCAGCGTGATGTTACATAGCCTATGCCTTCGTCAAGAACTAGGCTACCAAACGCAAACAATATATTTAAATCCGACTGGTAGTTCTAGAGATTAGCGCGTTTAAACAAACAAACTCTTCTGCTTTTTATACTAGTAGTAGATACCACTTCAAACATCTAAAAATAGTGTTTAATTAATTAAGCGTTTAAGCAATATTAATAAAAATCAAGTTTTAAACATGAGAATGATGGTTGTAAACCAATTTATCATTTCACACTCATTTAGCGCTCAGTGGGTAACTTAGTTCACACACAATTAGCTAAACAGTAGCCAGACGGTGTTCATTATATTTGAAGTTCTACTGGTAGAACAAAAATACTTTAATGTATTATCTATAAAAACGGCAAAAAATCATGTTTGCTGTATGGGAAGGGAAGCCGCCATAAATATTTCATATAGTTATTTTAATTTAATTATTTATTTTTAAAGTATCTAAATATATAACTAAATATTCTCTGAGCGTCTAGCCGTCTACCTGTTGCCGTTATAAATATCGAACAAAAGCGAGAAAACATCTCGTTTGTTGTATGAGTTCCTTAATATTTATTTTATTCTGTTTTTTAGTATTTGTTGTTATAGCGGCTACGAAAATACATCATATGTGAATTTTCAACTGTCTAACTATCACGGTTCATTTGATACAGCCTGGTGACAGACTGACAGACAGACAGACAGCGAAGTCTTAGTAATTAGGGACCCGTTTTATCATTTGGGTACGGAACCCTAAAAGGGGTTATTCCCATCTGTCCCTCTGGCTTCTCCTCCTAGGGTGACAGATGGGAAAAAGTTTCATCTGTCCCCCCATTGTTAACAGGGGGACAGATGAAACTCCAATCAAGTTTTATCTGTCCCCTCATTGTGAACTGGGGGACAGATGAAACTTTTTATGCTACTCAAAAGTAAGAGTAGTTATTTATGCCTAACTTCTTGAAAATTATGTTAGTTTACATTCAAGAGTACTAGGGTAACAGAAGATGACAGGAGGATATAACAAAAATTTAAAGGAGTTCGATACCATTAAAAGCCATTGTGGCAAGATGCTGGCTGCCTCGCGAACTAGAAGTACAGTTAGTAGAGTGCCAGTGTTTATCTGAACAACAGAGTATAAAGTACTGAACTGTTTTATTCTGACCCTACAGAATGGACTAAGCCCTCAGATTCCACTGTGGAACACTGAATGAGCACTTTACAAAAAAAATACTGACTATGATAACCATCAGCTTTGATATATTGAAAGAAAAATTATGTTAGTTCACATTCAAGAGTAGAGTACTAGGGTAACAGAAGATGACAGGAGGATATAACAAAAATTTAAAGGAGATACTATCTTAAAAGCCATTGTTAGTAAAGTGCCAGTGTTTAATTGAACAACAGAGTATAAAGTAGTGAACTTTTTTTTTATTAGCCTACCGAAGTGACTCCACCCCGCCTGATGGTAAACCGTCAGTGGAATTCAGAAGTGGCGGCCACCATACCAAAAGCCATCGTCTTAAATTGCTGGTATGGTGGCCTCCACTATGGCGGCTGGGAATGGGGTAGGGGAAGGGAGTGAGGGAAGTGAGAAAAGAGGAAAAGGGGGAAATTGGGCCTCCGGCGCTCTCACTCACCGAACGAAACGCAGTAGTACGGATACTACTACTCTTACGTCGATCTTCTATGAGAGTACTAGATCCGGCACATTCACGCTGAAACCAGCGAATCTACTACCGTGAACTGTTCTATTCTGACCCTACAGAATAAACTAACTCGTAGTTTCCACTGTGGAAATTTGAATGAGCTCTTTAGTCCCATAAGTGTCGTTCTGGATAGAAAGGAAAAGCGTGGAAATTATATCAAAATATCCTCGTTTACTACTGACTATCACACAGCGCTTAAATCTCTCGCAATAAGTTTGCAATTATTTGATACAACATGTAATATCAGTATGACGACCTTGCCCTTGAGCTTCGACAAGCGACGATCGTACCGGTATAATACGCACTAGTATAATTATACCTATGTACTTACACACGCGTTTGAGAACTTGTTTCAAATTTGTATAATATATTTTGATCATACAACCTTCAAGTACCTTCTGCTAGCCTAGTACTATTTTTGTAAAATATTAAATTTTTGAACTTGCCTGTTTCCCATTATTGGGGTAAGCAAACTATAGCTGCGTTTATTTTTAGTTAATTATTACATGAACAACACTGCTTTTCTCTTATCTGTACATACCTGTAAAAAAAAGTAGATCTGACCGGAATGACTAAATTTATAGGGAATCGGAACGGAATTAAAAATAATAATAACCAACTCGTGAAAAGTATCATAAAAAGCCGCCAGGAGGCCATCATGCCAGTGATTTTACGATGGCTGTTGAAATGGGGACCACTTCTGGATCCCACTGACTGCTTACTATCAGGCAGAGTGACGTCACTTTGGTAGGATAAAACAAAAAGACAGTATCGGCTTTTTCTTTATTCTGCTTCAACGCCTTGGTGGTTTTCTTTTATTTTTTTGCTATATGTATTTATAGAACAGCTATGTACATTATGTTAGGTCGGTAACCTTTTTGCTACCTAACATAAACAAAAAAATATACTGTCTATGGTAACAACTAGCTCTGACATTTTCTTTGAAAGACAACTCAGAATTTAGACAATTTTGACACAAAAAAACAATTCAAAAACATTTTTTTAATGACATTTTGTCTCGTTTGAGAATCGATCTCACTACCTCTTGCACATACTCTCCGTTGACCACCGAGTGAACTCTAAATAAAAGCCATTATATTTTTCAGTGTTGATATGTTAGGCTAGTCAGTCATTCAAGTTTTAAACTTAGAGCTTACTTTTTAAGCTTATCAAAAACCTCAGAATAAATACCAGGACAATATAACATAAAAAGAGTTCCATAAAAGTACACGATATCAGTGCAATCTGTGTGCGACCTCGTCGGCAATGAACTCGCGGGTCGACGCCCTCACTCACGGTCGACCGGTCCAACTCCCGCGCGCGCTGCGATCCTGGTACACAGGACATGCACTCGAACAAGAATAAGAGAGAAGAATAATTTTTATTTTTTTATCAAAAAGTAGATTGTAGTACATAGTTAATAATTTAACAAGTGGTATATTAATTGTTGACATTTGGTCTTACAGTCTATGTGAGTGCAGTTCTGCTATCCTAGATAGGTTTGAAAAACCTGTGGTAAGGAGTAGCAGTCCCTTCCCCTTGGTATATTTGTAACAAAGGTGTAATACAATGCAGTTTTCAAAATGTACCAGAAATTATGTGTTAGTGGTCTACAATCATGGTATAAGTTAAATATAACATGTGTGTGTGCGTGCGTGTGTGTGTGTGTGTGTGCGTGTGTGTATGTGTGTGCGTGTGTGTGTGTGTGTGTGTGTGTGTGTGTGTGTGTGTGAAAGTGTGTGTAAGTGTGTGTCTGTGTTTGTGTGTGTGTGTGTTAGTAAGTGCGTTGTTGTGTATGTGCTGTAAATGTGTGTGTGTATGTGCGTGTGTGCGTATGTGTGTATGTGAGGTTGTGCTAATAATAATTATGGTGTAAGTGTAAGTGTTATAACATGAATGCTTCGGTTTCTTCATATGTTTTATTTATTATGAAAGCTTGGACGAGCTTTTTGCATATAAACGTAGGTGAACCATTTATTTCACAGTTTAGACTTACTTTATTGTAAAGGTAAGGTCCCAGGTAGTAGAAAAACCTTTTTGTGAAACATGTACGTGGTTTTGGTACGACACAAACTTTGTCTTTGCGACGTTTTGTTATTACCCTATAGGGTGTAATAGCGTGTTGTCGAAGAACGGTATGGAAAATAAAAAGTTGCCGTACATTCAGAACTTCGCACTCTTTGTACAGCAAATTAGTTGGGTACATTATAGTTCGGAACGTAGCCACCTTTAAAACCGCTCTGTGCGCTATTTCAAGAGGTCTTAGTATTGTTTTTGCTGCACCACCCCAGCACGAAATACAATATGTGATGATACACAGACATAAAGCGTGGTATACATTACGGACGATATAAGGATTTGCAATATTTCGCAAAGTTTTAAAAATGTATATAAGTTTGCGTACACGACCTGTTAAAGAATTTATTTGTAACCTGAAGTTCAGGCACTGGTCAAGAATCACACCCAAGTATTTTATATGATCAACGCGTGCAAGGGATGAGCATCTACAAGAGTGTTCAAGCGAGTTATTGCATGAGTGGGCTTTTAATATGATTGGAGATTTTGGTTGCGATGCTGAGCTGATTGAAAAGGTGATATATTTGGTTTTCAATATATTGAGTGTGAGCGTGTGAGAACGCAGCCAGGTTGATGTTATATCAAAGCCATATTGGGCCCTACGCTCTAGTTCCATCCATGTATCAGCGACAAATGTGATAGCTGTATCGTCTGCATAGCACGTAGTTGTCGCGTTTGGGATCTGTAATTCACTCAGATCGTTAATAAATATCAAAAATAGCGTAGGACCCAATATACTTCCCTGTGGGACTCCATAGTGAATGGAAAGTTCGCAACTGGTATAGCTCTCAATTTTGACCATTTGTGAACGATTTTTGAGATAACTCTCGAACAAATTTAGTTGTAGTCCTCTGACACCAATCCGCTCAAGCTTGAGTAAGAGTGTGGCAACGGGAACCGTATCGAACGCTTTCGCGAGATCTAAAAATATTGTTAAAACCTTTTTATGATTGTTTAGTCCTTGAATTATAGAATTTGTCAATGTGTGAATAGCGTCACAAGTTGATTTATTTTGACGGAAACCAAATTGATTAGCTGATAACAAGTTGTAATGATCTAGGTAGGACACCAATCTTTTATTAATTAAGTGTTCAAGTACCTTAGATAAGGCACTTAGAACAGCAATCGGTCGATAATTATTCGGCAAATTCCCGTCCCCACCCTTGAAAATCGGATGAATTACAGCCTTCTTAAAAGCATTGGGAAAGACAGCAGTGTCAAAGCAAAGATTAAATATATGGCTTAGGATTGGCGCCAGGGTGGTAGAGTATCTTTTTAAGACAACAGCTGGAATACCATCACATCCTGTAGAGGCATTTGACCGCAATGAGTTTATAGTTGAAATAATTTCGTCAGGGTCGGTATGGGTTAGAACAAAAGACGAACATGATTTGGATTGAGATGGAATCTGATGCAGTAGCTGCGGGTTATTTATGTTGTCTGCTAGGTGCTTGCCAATACCAGTGAAGAATGAATTCACGTTGTTACATGCTTGGGAACCTGAGGATGACGTCGTAAGAAGCGGTGCGGCGGAATGTTTAGGTTTTGTAGTATTAGTTACTTTTTTTATTGTACCCCATAGCAGTTTTGGATTATGTTTAGTTTTATTAATTTGCTGCGCATCATAATTCCTCTTAGTATTTTTTAGTATTTTTGAACAAAAGGTTCTGTAGCGTTTATAGCTTATCGTTAAAGTTTCGTTGGTTGGACTCTGTTTCACTTTTTTGTGTAGCGCATCTCTGTGCCTAATACACCGTAACAAGCCAGAGGTAATCCAAGGTTTGAGGATTTTTTTCTTCGACGGAACTCGTCTGACTTTCGTGTGTTTACAAATCGCTGATTTCAATAGTGATATGAGTTCCTCAGTTACAGTATTTGGGTCAGTCATTTGGAATAGTTCATTAAAGTCTACCTGGTATATTGTTTTATCAAGTGCTTCAAAGTCAATCTTACTAAAAGTGGGGGTAGCGGTGAGTAGAGAACAAGCGCATACCTTGATTTATTTACCTAGGTAAAGTACATAAGTTTACTCAGCTTACTTTTGCCCGACTGCCGAAGTCAAAGAGCGTAATTCTTCTATTTCTACCTAGTAGAAAAATTGCTTCTCTAAAAATTACAATATTGGTAGACATTTTGTGTCAAACAATTTGTCGACAATTACTTATCTTGTCACGTTAGCGACAAAACACAGCAAAACACAGGTCAGTCACGATATTTTTCTATAGTGACAACATTTTTCTCATGATGCGCGACGTGTATAAATAGCCAATTCTCTCAAAATACTTTAATGACTATTTATGTAAGCATTACAACCGAATTCCATATAACAAAATAACTTGCCAATGTGTTATTATTATTTATTTTTTATTTATTATTATTATTACGTATAACAGCAAAACATACATGTATTTGTAGTCCCTCAAAACCATGACAATAAATAAAAACAATTATTTATTGTCATGGTTTAAAAATAATTAAAACAACGTAATTTCATATTTGCAATCGACAATAAATTAACAACTTCGTACCAAATAAATATTTAAATTACAAGAAAATGTGTATAAAAAGCGGTACCTAGTAAAGTCATTGTTTATAAAAATATATAACCTTCAACCCACGTAACCTATAACAAAGAATCATAAAACATACATTATTCATAGAACTCCTCTCTGATACTACAAGCCTGGTAATTGTAACTTATATCTCCAGACAATTTATTCACATGCTTCTTTGTTAGAAAATTTCAAGCCGCTAGAAGATCAAAAAATTAACGCTACCTACTTTAAACATAAAAAGGGAAGAAAGTGAGAGTTACAAAGGAAAGGGAAAGTTCTTATGTACAGAAAAAGAATATTTCCCACTACATTCAGTGTCATGGCGGTTTGATAAAGAACAAGTTATTCTTTTACGAATTCTGAACAAGAACAAAAAATACCAAATAGGTACCAAAATTTAAGGAACATTATGTTATTCTGTTTTGTTATTTTTTTTATGAAATCAAATGCCCTACCTACCTCATAGTAGTCTACTGTCTATCTAAATGTCTTCCATCTAAAACACATTATAGCCTAATTGATGAGTATTATTACTACTAACGCTATAAAGCATGCCAAATTCCTCCTTTTGGGACTGTCCAGCAGTGAAAGTCACTCATCTCGCTTATTATTTCCGGAAAAGATTCCTCACACAAGAATGTCAGGTGTTTTCATACCTACCTCATGTTTATGCTATCCTAGTATTATAAATAGCAAGCGATTTTGTACACAGACTTACGACCAGGCGCTTCGATCACATCTGTTGCCCTTGAATCACAAAATAGATAGTGACCATTGATTGACTTTGTTAATCGATGTAGGAATAACGAAAATCCTCAAAATTATAATTTTATATGGATTATAATTCTGTACTAATCAATTTACTCATAAATACTTCAATGATCAAAATTATACATCTCTTCTAAATTTCTGATGCCCTAGTACCGTATTATGTTCTATGAGTGTTCTACACGCCTAGTACTTACCCGTGGGAAACAGGAAACTGTTCATCCCTCCCCAGGGTAATTTTTGAACCAGGAAGGAAAAGCTGAACCGCAACACGTGAGGTTTTAAGCGAACAATAGTCAGGGGTGAACGGCCGACGCAGTGACAATGACATTCGTCACGGACAGCGGCACTGATCAGTTATAAAGCCTCTCCGTTAACAATGTAAACTACTTTGTTTACGATTATTTAAAATTTGGTAATACTATTTATTTATATATATTACTTAGCTACATGAAAGCAGATTCTTAAAAGCCTTTTCTTAACATCTCGACTTTTGTCCAGAAGGGGAAGACAGGAAGGTGAGTCAGGTTTCTATTTACCGTAGATAAAATTATACTCCGGTGTAATATTAAGAATTTATTAAACTCAATATCACTTTCTTTCTTTCCTTCTTCACAACACTTTAAGATATTTTTCTTTCATGAGTCCTCCTTACGTCTTCTGCAAACCTGGTAGTAATCATACAATCTTTGTGTAGGTCTTATAATAATTTCTTATTATTATAAAGTAATCCTTTGAGGATAGTCAGTCCTCCTTGTGTCATAAACAAGCAAGCCTGCTAATCATCATAGTCTTTGTTAGAAAATGGTCCAGTACTTTTATTCTCCCTCACTTGGCTTTCTTTTATCAGTAGTCTTCCTAACGACTTATGCAAGCCTGGTAGTATCATACTCTTTGTACTACGCTTTCTTTTCTTTTCATGTTCGTCTAATTTCTCTTGATGTTTTCCTTTCATCAATTTTCCTTACGACTTATGCTACCCTGGTAGTCATCATACATTATTTGTATTGGTTTTCTGGTTTGAAGATATTTATTTATTACCTAATCTTTACTGATTTGGAATATTATCCTTCCAGTCCTCTATATGTTTTATAAAAGCAAAAAAAAAGTTTGATCATAAAGTTTTTGTATGAGATGTTTCTAGGAAGAGGAACTGACCGATTGATTGATTGCAATGCTTTCGTAACTACTTTCTTATGCACCTGGCTGCGTCCGGTAACGTGTGTCACGCTTGTAATTGTTAGGAAGGGTAAGCAGAGAACTAGCTCATAAGTTTATCTTTATACCCTTACATTTAATGGTAGCAGAATCACGCTGGCTTCAGCATGAATGGGCAAAACGACGGGGGGCAGTACTACTCTCTCATAGAAGATCGACGTAAATTATTTGTTTACAGAATAATAATAAATATAGAATATAAATAGAATATATGACGGTAGTAGATCCACGCTGGTTTCAGCATGAATGGGCCGGATCGTCCGGGGAAGTACTACCCTCTCATAGAAGATCGACTTAAGAGTAGTAGTATCCGTACTACTGCGTTTCGTTCGGTGAGTGAGAGTGCCGGAGGCCCAATTTCCCCCCTATCCTCTTTCCTCACCTCCCTCATTCCCTTCCTCTAACCCCATTCCCAGCCGCCATAGTGGAGGCCACTATACCAGCAGTTTAAGACGATAGCTTTTGGTATGGTGGCCACCACTTCTGGATTCCACTGACTGCTTACCATCAGGCGGGGTGGAGTCACTTTGGTAGGCTAACATAAAAAAAAAAAAAAAAAAAAAAAAAAAAATAGTCGTAATGGTCCAGTGAATAAGGCACCCACTTCTCTACATACTCAGGTCACTCTATCATGTCCGGTAGCCCATATTCAGTACACCAAGCTTTACTCGTCAACTAGTTCCACTTGCAGTCATCTAGGTAAACCTTAGGGTGACTCCATCCTTACTAAAACTAATTCTAAGTACAAAATAAAAAACATACTACTAGAAATTTCAAAATACAAGTCATTCCAATTAAACAAAATAAAAATTTATTTCTAAAGTATCAACGTGAGTTTATTTTCATAATCGCCTTTGTTAGGCTGACCTATGTATGTGTGTGTGAAATTTGTATATGTATTAGTGCGATTCGATACCTATAATTTTTGAAAACTTGTCCTTAACAATCATAATTAAAAACAAAAGTCTACTTAGAGCATAGACAAATATTTACAAATACGCTCCTCGAATTGGAACATCGTAATAATGGGTGCGCCTGCGCCGAACCGACACAGCACGCTCTATTGAATGTTGCGATACCGTTTATATACAGTGTTGATTAAGCGGTAAATAATTACCGACGAGTACTCTCCGGTCAACAATACTGCTCTACTAAGATATAATGAAGTAAATACACATAAAATATTTTTTAACAAAAAAATGACTTTAAACAAAAAGGAAAATAAAAAGTAAAAAATAAATTTACTTAGCACAAAATAGTTTGTATTTTGATTTAATTAATCAGAAATGATTAATTTAGTATTTTATAATTTTGAAGTATTTATAGCTACAGTCTTATTAATATTAATACTGTGATAAAGCTTAAGAGTTTGTTTGTTTCAACGCGCTAATCTCTAAAACCACCAGTCCGATTTGAATTATTCTTTGTGCGTTTGATAGCCCTGTTCTTAAAGAAGGTTATAGGTTAAGTAACACGCTACTGGCGACGGGAGTAGAGCAGTAAGCAAAGATGTAAGTTTCTTATAAAGATCGCTGTAGACATTAAATATTATTCACTGCCCCTTTCAGTGAATTTCTCAGCAATAAAGCTCAGAAACGTGTCAGGTAATTAATTGGTTCATTAGCTGCTGATTTTGCCCCTATTTTCCTCCTTTTGCTGACGCAGCGACAACTGCAATAATTGTCTAAACGTTTTAATTAAGACTTTTATTGGTTTTATTTATTTTGTAACTAGCTGTTGCCCACAGCTTCGCCCATGTGAAGGTCGAATACAAACTGTCTGTAAGTCATTTTTAGCAATAAGAGATAGCCTATGTTGTTCTCCGAGATCAATCAAATCTATCTTTATACCAAATTTCAACAAAATCGGTTTAGTGGTTTAGGCGTAAAAGCGTAACAGGCTGACAGAGATACTTTCGCATTTACAATATTAGTATGGAAGTATGGATTGGTTGGTGCTGTTTATTTATTTAATCAACTTTATACAAATTATATGTAATGGCGGACTTAATGCCTGGGGCAATTTCTACCAGTTTACCTGGGTGATGTAAAAGATATGTCGAAGCAGGTCCAAAAATAATTTTTGTTGTTAATAGGGGGATAGATGTAACTCCAATCACTCCTTAAAAGTTTTATCTGTCCCCTCGTTGTGAACAGGGAGACGATGTTCTATTTTGGCACGTTGGTAATTTTATACTTTTGCGACCATTATTAAAAATCGTTAAAATTGTCGTATACTTAAAATACTTACTATAAAGCGTACTATAAAACATTGTCCTATACTTATAAACAACAAAATCAGTTGCGTCGTAAAAAGTTACCTAGCCGATAACAAGAGGCTTAGAAAATATACAGCGCTCCTAGTGTTCATTCTGCAAACTAAACATTTTCATACAAATTTTTTTTTGACATTGATTTAAAATAAAAATGTGCTGAGATTTGTGATTGCTTTTTAAAAAGCATTAAATTTTATTTTACAAGCAGAATATAAAAGAAATTTATACTTATCGTTTAGACTGTGACATAAATATTGTCACATACATTACGAAATAAAAAAATATATGAAAAACTTTTTACTTTATTATAGTATGTTTATTATTTATTAGTATCTAAGCGCCTATTTCTTAACTAAATAACTAATAGGGTTGCATAAAATTTCCGTTACGCTCCACTGGACACTTTTGGTTAAAATGTTTCCGTTTCTATGCCTTTCGCTTCGCTTCTATGGACATGACAGCAAGACTGAGGAATTTCTCTAGATCAGACTCGATCCGGGGATATACTTTATTTCTTACTAGGTACCAGGGCGACATGACACTGGTAGAGGTGGAAGAATCGCCGTCTCTATAAATAGATCGGAATCAATACTAGATAGTATTGTACTTATATTTCGATCAATAAATTTATTATTCTAATAGAGTATTTTTTAACGGTCTTTAACCTCCTAGTACCTTCTTTGTTCCTGGTACATATGGTACTATATGCCATAAAATTATGCCACTGTGTTTATATTATAAGATAGTGAATTCTGTTGGTTTTTACTACCGCTAACGTCCTTGTACTTTCTAAGTTCCTAGTACCTACTTAAATAGAACTATATTATGAAATATCCAATTTAGCCATAAAATCGAGCTATATTGGCTCGTTTTTCCATTAATTGACCTAGAGGCTCTAAATTACAAGCCCCTCTGACCTCAGAGGTCTTTTAATCAGCCGCCCGTTGTAGCTAGGGGCTGTAATTTAATAGATAACTGAGGGTCAGCAGAGATTGAGGGTGTCCAGAACATGATTTAGAAAATTAATCATTAATGAGCATGTACCTAGCATTGATTTTTTTTATATTAGTAGTTCTTGCTGGTTTTAGTGTCAGTTTCATGAATAGGTTAGATCGAACGGAGAAACGCTACCTACCCTGTCATAGAAGATCGACGTAAGAGTAGTAGGTAGTATCCATACTATTGCGTCTCGTTCGGTAAGTGAGAGCGCCAAAGACCCAATTTCCTCCTTTCCTCTTTCCTCATTCCCTTCACCTACTCCATTCCCACCGCCATAGTAGAGGCGACCATACCAGCAATAGTTTGTTAACGATGGCTTTTAGCTACCACTTTTGGATTCCACTGACTGCTTACCATCAGGCGGAGTGGAGTCTTTGGTAGGCAATTTCTCCTTTTTCCTTTTTCCCTCCCTAAATCCTTTCACTGACCCTTCACGGTAGGCAGTGGCTTCGTAAGCATTATTTCATTTCTGTAATGCTTCGAAATATAGCCATAGGGCCCATATGTAACGGTTATCACTTAACGTCAGGTGGGCCGTATGCTTGTTTGCTACCAAAGTTTTATAAAACATGTAATTACATCGTAAAATTTAGAATTACTAGTAAATAATATTAATTATCTCATCGTTGGTAGACATACTTATAAGTGGAAGTTGAGTAGAGAAAGCTGGTCTTACTTTATGTACCATTATACAACTACTAGGTAGGTCTTGGTTACACAGGTTACACAGTACACTATCGAAACCTAGCGGTCCGCTCACGCTTCACTTCGGTATCAAATGTTTAATTCGGTCTTACATAAAATATCATTGCAAGATTACCTATGTCTGTGAAATATTATTGCTATAAGTACTGCAAATTTACAAATATTGAAATTTTGAAAATTGCTAAAAAATATGTTCATAATAAATTAAAATAGTTTATGTTACCCGCTTCATTTATTGATTTTAAAGGTGATTTTTTTTTCAAATCGGTAACGCGTTAATTTTTAGTTAAATCAAACAAATAAATATACAAATAATCAAATATTTTCTTTTTAATAATATGAGTTTAGATTTAAATAAAGTGTCACTAATTTGATAATTTGGGGAGCTTTCATTCGTTATTTTAATTTACAAATAACCTGTCTATATTATAAATCTCAAGGCCATATATTCAAGACATAAAATATATTTCGAATAAACATCAATTTCCGTACAATTAATAATACGTATAGCTGGCAACACTCCAACTTTGAACGACAAGAGCTAGTGTTGCCACACTTTCTATTTTATCGATAATAAACTTATATATTTTATTATTATTGTCTTTTTTACAATAATTTGTCGCCGAGAGGAAGAAATTTAATAGATTATAATTAATAGTTTTTAAAATAAGCGATAATTAAATTAGGTACCTACTAAGATTAAAATATAAGGTCTATTTAGGGTCCAAAGTAAGCGTATCTTATAGAGTACAATGAGGATAAATATACTTAGATACTTTATGTAAATACACACATGGATTGTAGTAAGTCCACGCTGGTTTCAGCATGAATGTGCCGGATCGTCCGGGGAAGTACTACTCTCTCATAGAAGATCGACGTAAGAGTAATAGTATCTGTACGTGTAATAAGTATCTACTGCGTATCGTTCGGCGCTGGATCGGTGAGTGAGAGCGTGGCACAATTTGGCCCCTTTCCATTTTCCTAGCCCATGCTAGGGATTTTTCAAAACACAGTCGTCCATGAGCGACAGTTACCGCTTACCATCACGTAGGCTGTTTGTTCATCTGCCATTGTCGCTTGACAGTAAAAAAAATGTATTTGTCGAAACAAATAGTTTTATCTATTATGTGATGTGTAACTTTCTATGGCAATAAATACTTATACGTATTAAACAGCTTTAAAATATCTTCAAAAATATGACTTGTCCCATCTCTAGCTTATAAATATATTACTCCGTGATGGTAGATAGTGCGGCGGAAGGTCTCAGTCCCGGGATACCTGATAGTGATGCGGCGCTCCCGGGACTACGGGAAATTGTCGCACTTTTATCAATTGGTGAAAATTTTTATATTGGAAAATTGATACTGGAATTCGTTTTATTTATGACTAGGTTCCCGCGGCGTGATTTCTCCCTCATTTTTGGTTACTGCTCTGCTTCCGTCGCCAGTAGCGTGAAGTTACGTAGCGTATAACTGTTCTGACCTTCCTCAAGAACTGCGGCTATCATACGCAAAAGAATTATTCAAATGCAAAGAGGGTGTTTTATTATTAGTTCGTATTTAATGCGCTGTCATACATATGTGACATTATATCTACTACTCGTATTCGTCCGATTGTGTTAAAACTCTGACGACCAATTATCGTATTCGAGGTTCTCTGGGACGGGGACCTCGAATAACTCGCGTGAAGGCATGGCATAATTAATAAAAAAAATGCTTCTTTGGGCGCCATTTACTAAAATTTGTTGCAATTTTCTTCTAGAACATAATATATTAATTAATAATAATAATAATAATAATATTCTACCACATTCACACAGCGCCATCTAGCCCCAAATTAAGCAATTATATTTGCTTGTGTTATGGGTACTAAACAACTGATATACTACTTACATATTATAGATAAATTACACCCAGAAATAGAACAAACAATCATGCTCATCACACAAAGGTTTGTCCTGGGTGGGAATCGAACCCACGACCTCCGGCTTAGCAGTCAGGGTCACTAACCACTAGACCAACTCAGGCCAGTCAAGTTGGTTATTAAAATAAATAAATAAAGTATTGAAATGACAATATACATGCGTATATTATTGTTATAATCAACCGAGTAGTGGTCAAAATATAACCTTAAATAAAGTACAACTTACTATAACTTATAGCAATATACACTATTTATTTAATAAGAAACTATAATTTATGTGTGTGTGTCAAACTTCGCACGCTCCGGTTCGTCCCCCGGGAAGAATTCTCGTAAACTAACGGTTTAGGAAAATATTTTATATGGCAATACTTTTTATGACTGGGAATATTATGAACACTGTGAACTTATTTATGGTTTTTATTTTAGTCTACAAGATGGTCTACTGACCGTTTACTACTGTATACTACATACAGTAGTAAACGGTCAGTGGAGTCCAGAAGTGGTGGACATTTCTATTGGTGACCTAGCAAATGTATTATGGTCTAAGATGTGTTTTTATACTTCGGTAACAAACAGCCCACCTTATTGCAAGTGGTAACCGTAATCGACATGGCTGTGTTTTCTAAGCATTGCCGAAATAATTCTAAGACACAACCATGCTGTTGCTAACCGATCGTTGCTGCCTTAAAAGAAAATTTAAAGGATAAAAATAAAGAACCGAGGGCGTAATTGGACTGTCAGCGCTCTCACTCATTTAAAAAAGGCATTGGTATAATTATATATATCTTGGTTTTTAGTATAATGTTGTTATAGCGGCAACAGAAATACATTATCTGTGAAAAATTCATTTTTCTAATTATCACGGTTTATGAGTCAGTTCAGGTACAGCCTGGTGATAGACGGATGGATTGACAGCGAAGTCTTAGTAATAGGATCCCGTTTTACCCTTTGGGTACACAACCCTAAAAACTAAATATTTTCGTCGATATTCTATATGAGGCTAGACACATAGGTACTTCTTTGATCTGGTCCATTCTTGTTGAAACCAGCAAAGAATAGATAGGATTTACTACCGGAAAATTAAAAGTTACATTACAAATTGTTAGTTATAATAATAATACCAGCCTATTTACTCTCCCACTGCAGGGCAAAGGCCTCTTCTCATATAGAGAAGGTATGAGCATTAATCACCACGTACGCTCAAGGCGGATAGGCAATTTCAGACATTTAAGTCCAGGTTTCCTCACGATGTTTTCCTTCACCGTCAGTACAGAAATGTCCAAGATAAACTTAGAAAGTACATATGATTTGAAAAATCACATTGGTACTTGCGTGATTACGAAGCGGGTGCCTCCACTGGACCATTTCGGCTAGTTGTTAGTTGTCATAACATTTTTGCAACTAGTCATTATGTAATATTTGCGTAAAACCACAAATTTAAATAGTAGTAATCATGTTTTTCATCTAGCACCTGCCGACCACGCTCTATTGAAACGTAACCACAACTGTACTATAGAAAGTGTTTTACAGAAAAACTTATAATAATAGAAATATTTCAACATTGTCTCAATTTCACATAGAAAGATAATTATTACGGCTAGTGAGAGCGCTAGTAGCCTAATCAACTCCACATTCCTATTCCTTTTTACCTGATTCCCTTCTTCTTTCATGGTCAGCAAGGGAAGTTACGTTAACCATAGCGTCTGCAACCATAGGTTACAATTACCACTTAGTCTTTTCTTCTTCCTTTTCCCTTTTTCCTCCCCCATACAATCAAATTATTACATAACTAAATAAAAAGTACTAGGGTCACAGCAAAAGCAAGGAGGTCACAACAAACCACTTTCATTACATTAAGCAAAAAGTAGAAAACCAAGTAATTAATACCCGGCCCGCTTTTGTGAACAAAATATACGGGTCAACTGTACCCTCTCCGCGGATAGCTGGTGCATAAATTGCAATACTTTACTGAAATACTGAGTAGTGATGGGAAGTGGGTTAACAGTCGGATATTTGTGCGGATATTATCCGAAAGTTGGTCGATTTAAAAGTTAAAAATATCGTTGAAGTAGAGTATTGCTTTCATCTTTGAGATAGCTCCGTTAAGTACCTACGTAAGATCTAGAATGATCGAAGCAAACGGTTCAATACTTCATTTATAAGTCGCTAGTAAGCACACGGCCTACCTGATGTTAAGCAGTAAACGTAATTTAGAGAGTGCCGGTGGCCCAATTTCCTCCCTTTACTCTTTCCTCTTAGGCGCCATAGTGGAGGCCACCATACCAGCAGTTTAAGACGATGGCTTTTGAATTCCACTGACTGCTTGCCATCAGGCGGGGTGGAGTCATATACATACACAAAAAAACGACTTTTCTAACCGTATCAAAAATAATGCTTAGACAACACAACCAAGGCGTTGTCGACCATGTAGAGGGAAAGGTATGAGGAAGGGAAAGGGAAAAGGAAGAGGACCGAGGAAGTAATTTGGCTGCTGGCGCTCTCTTACCACTTTCTTAGTATACTACGATGGCTTTTTAGAATGGTGGCCACCACTTCTGGACTTCACTGACTAATAAAGAACTTATAAATTTTTCTGACAACTTTGACAACCACTGTGGTTCGGTGGTACTGTGTAGGGAATGCCGCAGAGGTCGCGGGTTCGATTCCCGCTCAGTGCAAATATTTGTGTGCATGAACATGTCTATTTGCATTAGTCTAGGTGTTTCTATGTATAATATGTATGTATTTAAAAAAACAGTATATAAGTACATGTTTATTAGAACCTATGGGTTCTAGAATGCGCATAAACATTCTTAATAAGCTATTATTAATATATGCTTACTTTGGGCTTAGATAGCATTGTGTAATTATTGTGGTATTATTATTAAAACTTATAAAATGTAATTATATTAATATATACCATTTTGTTACAGGTAAATACATCTATTCTATGCAACGAGCTTAAATGTAAAGGACCAACATCAGATCTCAGGTGTATTGCTGAACGAGGGTAGTTAATTCAATACTAAAATGTACAATATCTGGTAAGTACTTTCTTTTGCCCGACTGCTGAAGTAAAGGAGGATAATATTTTTCGAGCGTATGTATAATAATAATAATAATATTCTACCACATTCACACAACGCCATCTAGCCCCAAATTAAGCAATTATATTTGCTTGTGTTATGGGTACTAAACAACTGATATACTACTTATATACATTTTTTTTTTTTTTTGTAAATACATACATATTATAGATAAATTACAACCAGACACAGAACAAACAATCATGCTCATCACACAAAGATTTGTCCTGGGTGGGAATCGAACCCACGACCTCCGGATTAGCAGTCAGGGTCACTAACCACTAGACCAACAGGCCAGTCGCTAGTATATCTATTTCTTGAGCACGCTCTACAGCCTAAAGGTCTATTTACACATATCAGGGACGAGTAAGAAGCTCCGTTGCCGGCACGGGCACGGACATGTGTGATGAAGTCCATTAAAAATGTATGCACTGATATTTTTGTTCACTCCTGACAGAGCACGGCCATGGCACGTCTCGGGCACGTCACGGGCACGGTTTCTTTCTTTTCAGTTGGTTTTAGGCAGGCGGGTTGTTTGTTTTCTAATAATATATTTAGTTTGTTTTATTTTAATGTTTTCGTGAGTAATGTTGTGAAATTTGCCAATTATTGTTTAATATACTGATATTATGTTTAAATCGGTGTGATTAGTCTTTAATTAACTAGGAAAGAGGCGAGAAAACTAAGTAATATACTGGTCACGACAGACTATACTACTAAATATTATAAATGCGAAAGTAGATGTGTGTGTATTTTTGTTGCCATTCAGCGCCTAAACGGCTGAACTGATAGTATGTATAACTAGCTATTGCCCGCAGCTCCACCCGCGTAAATGTCGGTTACATCGCATATTATTATTATTTATAAAATATTTTTTTTAAAATAAACGCAGCCTAAGTTACTCCTTATTACATAAGCTACCTGCCAATAAAAGTCCCGTCAAAATCGGTCCAGCCATTTCAGAGATTAGCCGGAACAGACAGACAGACAGACAGACAAAAAATGTAAAAAAGGTTATTTTGGTGTATGTAAGTACCATATATATATATTCATATACATGTAGTAAAAAACGGTTATTTTATTTTAATATTACAAACAGACACTCCAATTTTATTATATGTATAGATTATGTAGATAGATTCGGTGCCGGAGACGGGCATGTGCTACCTTTCATCCTGAAAACCGGTATGCGCGGGCGAAGCCGTGGGGTGCAACTTGTACATACTGATAAGAAAATAATCGGTTTCTACACGAAGGCGGTGCAACACTAGTTCTACACCATTGAAACGCGCGCTCTCTCTAGTTTTGGCGGGAACTGCCGGTGGGGAGATCGTTTTTGGGCGCGAAGTGTGACGCTTATTATAAAATAGTTTATAGCATTATCTTGTGTGTTTTGTATCTAACAATTTCAGAAGTGGCATATTCACTCATCCACACGAGTGGACTTTTGTAAATTATGTGATAGTAGGACAATTTGGTTCGGATTAACATATAATACCTATCTGGTTGTTGCGAAAAGACGCTTTATTCTGTTTTTGGTGTTGGTAATCCGAGTTGGACGCTTGATAATATAAATAAAAACGCTTAATTAACAAACTTTGATGCTTAATTAACTAACTTGCAAGTATTGCTCGATACTCGATTATTTTCATTCCGGTGAAAGGACATAAAGCTTCTGTGCAACAAGTTTAGACACGTTTTTGTTGGGAGTTTTCCGATTCAAAATCGGGCTTGCTGGTGTGGTCTGACTACAAGTACCCTGTTGGGTGCCTGAATATGCTTCAGCTGTCTGTTGAATAAGTTCCTGACTACTTGGTGAGATTGTTCCTTAATTTTTGTACATAATGGACTGATATCTATTTTCTCACTATTACATCCTAAAAGACTGTCTTTAAAATCTGTTATTAATACAAGTAGACAATTTTGGACTTGATAAAGTGTTGAACTTATTTTGTAAAATCAATGCATATAATTTGACAATTGAACTTTCAGTGAATTAATTGCCTTTAAAATTTGATAACAATACAAGTGAACAGTTTTGCACTAGATAAAGTGTTTATGTAAAATTAATGCATAGTAATATATAATTTGACAATTGAACTTCTAGTGAATTACTTCAATTTTACTATTTGGGAGAGATATTTATGTACATTATTCAGAAATAATAATTATTAGTGTAATAGATAGTAGTCTTGTTCATAAGTGTTTAAATTTATTGTTTGTAACATTGTTTAATTATAAACATGGGTCGGCACAAGAAGAGACAAAGGTCTAGTAGTTCTTCTTCCTCGGGTTCTCATAACTCTGTAAGTCAGTCTAGAAGTAAAAGACACAGAAAAGAACTTAAAAGGAAGGACAATCGAATTGAAGCATTGGAAGGGCTGATACAGGCATTAAGAAAGAAAACTAACTGTAATAGTGATACCAACCCTAGGGTACAATCAGTGATTCGCTATGTGGGAAGAAATGACTTCATACCTGAGTTCAATCCACAAACAACATCTGTCTCAATCGAACATTGGATTCGAAATTTGGAGGGTGTGGCTAACATGCATGGTTGGGATGAACGCACATTGATTTGCAACTGCACATCTAAGTTGGGAGGATACGCTAAAAGCTGGTATGAACGCCAAGCTTGCTATGATATCAGCTGGGAAGAGTGGAAAACAAAATTAATTACAGCATTTCCATTTACTAAAAATAAATTATCTCAAATCAGGGAACTTGTTAATCACATAAAATCAAAGGATGAAGACCCAATTAAGTTTTATTATGACAAACTTGGTATAGGAATGTCATGCAATATGAGTGATGAAGTGATAGCTCAGGCAATTGTAGGAACACTTGGAGATAAATTATTGGAAGTTGGGGCCTTATCAGCTGGTTGTCAGGATACTACTTCTTTGCTTAAATATTTGGCAAGCATGAAAACTTCCTCTGACTGTGCTGGAGTTAAACCTTCAGGCATGTTTAATGTTCAGAATAATAATCCAAACAAAATAGTCAAATGTTTTACTTGTGGCAAGGTTGGTCATAAGGCTAGATTATGTGGAAACATAAAGCCAAAGAGGATTAATGACAGAAAATGCAAATTTTGTGGCCGAACTGGTCATGTTGAAGAAACCTGTTTTAAGAAAATAAACCAAAGCAAGCTTTGTTCATTTTGTAATATCAAGGGCCATTCTTTAGATGAGTGCAGGAAAAAGAAAGCTAGTCAAGATAAACATTAAGAAAATTGAAACTGAGAGCTGTGATGCTGCCGATATGAAGTATTTTAAAACTGTTCTTGCGAATGACTCTTCAGCTAAAGCTTTTGTAGATTTTGGAAGTTCATGCATTACAATGAGACCAAGCTTTTATGATAAACTTCAACTGAGGTTGACAGCCAGTGATAATGTCATTAAAGGCTGATGGTTTGATTCTACTACTGGCAGTTACTACTGCTTCTTTGGCTGTAGATAGAGTAGAGATAGAATCAGAATTTTACATAGTACCGGATGAAATATAGGACTGACATTTTAGTGGGCCAACCATAAACTGAGTCACCTCACATACTAGTTGTTAAAACATCAACGGCTTAATGTATATGACAAGAAAATGTCCTTAGATATTACAGAGCTGTGAATTTAGAAAAAGTTAGTTCATATCCAAATGAGGATACAACATTAAAACCTGGACTGATTAAGGTTGTTGTCGGAACTGAGCCTGTTACAAGTGGTTTTATAAAAGTGATGCACGAGAGCCTAGATGTGAAAGGGGTGTGTTGAGTAAAGAAGTGGAGAGTCAGGAAGGTACAACAGTCATGAACAAAACTAACGAACCTGTGCAGCTAAATAGTGCTGATTGTGTTGCCAGAGCTGAACTGCTGGAAATTGAAACTTGCTTACCCAAAATAAGGGAAAAGTTAAACCGAGAGTTAAAGAAACTCACTTACAATCCTTTTGCGACGAGTCTGATAGTTGTTTCTCTGGAGAAGGCATGGAGTTGGGCAATTTTGATATCATGAAGAAGAATGTAGAATGGTGTTGGGGAGCACAGCAAATCAATGCTAAGGAGACTTTGATAAGGTTTTTGACATCTGACCCCATTCTTGCCATTTATGATCCATCTTGCGAAACACAGATCCACACCGATATTTCTAAAGTGAGACTTGGTGCAGTACTTTTGCAGAGTCACTAAAATGCTGGATGGAGAGCTGTTGCTTATGCAAGTAGACAGACAACAGAAGCAGAAGCTAAATATCATAGCTTTGAACTAGAGTTCTTCTTTTTAGAAAACTGTTTTCTTTTTAGAGTTGTGTAGAGGCGCTGGCAGTCGTTTTTAGTATTCAAAAGTTTAAAGTTTATCTCTCAATGCTGAAATATCGTATTGTGACAGATTGCTCTGCGTTGTGGTTAGTTTGGTCAAAGAGAGATTTATCGCCCCGAATTGCCCGGTGGTAGCTAGATCTGCAGAAGTATCATTTTGAAGTAGAACATAAACCAGGAATTACGATGACACACGCCGGTGCTCTTAGCCGGAATCCAGTTACAGTATATCACATTGAAGAGAAGGCGTTCATTGATGCTCTTCAGGATGGCGATGAAGAGATACAGACGCTTCTCACAAACCTTGATCTAGAGCTTAAAGCTAATAATAAAATTGGTCTTGCTAAGGATTACAAAATTGTCAATGGTTTGCTGTGTCGCGTTGTGAATGGTGGAAGTAGACCTGTTCTACCCAAGAGTGCAAGGTGGCATATATTAAACACTTACCATCATAATAGCGGTCATTTGGGGACAGCAAAATGCCTGGAAGCAATCCAAGCTAAGTACTGGTATCCGAAGATGAGAAAAAGCGTGGAGAAATATGTTGCCAGTTGTGTAGGATTTCAGTTTACCAAGAAGCCTACGGGGAAGCAGCCAGGTTTACTGCATCTAATTCTTAGAGATCCTGCTCCATATTCACACTCTTCACGTGGATCACTTGGGGCCTTTTGTAAGAGTGGTAAAAAAAACATACACCTTTGTTATTATTGACGGACTTACTAAAATTGTATGGCTAGAGGCTGTTGCGAGTGCGAATGCTAGAGGTGCGATTGCAGAACTTAACAAATTCAGCCAAGTCTTTGAATATCCAATGAGGATTGTGAGTGATAGAGGCACAGCGTTTACGAGCCGTGAATTTAAAGACTACTGTGTGGGCTTATAATAAAACACGTACTAAACGCCGCACAATCTTGAGTTCTTTGACTGCGCAGTTTGGTGAAGAGAAGAAGGGATGGGATACTTATTTACCTAAAGTGCAGTTGGGTATTAACTCCACGGTGAGCCAGGGCACAGGAAAATCCCCTCTTAAGTTACTCTGTGGTCTGAGACCTCGATTAGCTGGCGATTTACAGGGTGCACAGCACACAACTGATTTGGATCAATTAAGGAAAAATGCAGCTGAAAAGATAGAGCAAAATGCGGCTTCTATGAAGGCACGGTTTGATAAAGGCCGACGAGTGACTGAGCCTATAACGTTGGGTAAATTGGTTATGGTGGAACGTAAAATTTTGCGGCCTGGACTCACGAGTGGTAAGTTGGTTCCGAGATATGCAGGGCCTTACAAAATTACCGGTGTTCTGCCAAACGACCGGTATGAAGTTACCTCAGCCGTCAGGGGCAAGAGAGCGTATAAAAGCGTAGTTGCACGTGATAAGATAAAGCTTTGGAGAGTTAGACATGGTAGTTCATCAGAGGACGATTTCGAGCAAGATGTTGTAACCCCTCTGTAATGACAATGAAATGTCTTTAAAGCTGCCTATGGGGCTGGTGTTTTTGCCAGGTATATATATTTTCAAATTATTATTACGATATATTAAGATTATTTTTACATTACAGCTACGGGGCTGGCCTGGATGCCTCAGATATTACGATTCAGCTCACGAGCTATATTTTTCATCGAGACTAAGATTTGCCTACGCGGCTATGTTTCGCCTACGTGGCTATTTGCCGCCTATGAGGCTATGTTTCGCCTACGGGGCTATGTTCCGCCTACGGGACCATGTTTCGCCTACGTGGCTATTTGCCGCCTATGAGGCTATGTTTCGCCTACGGGGCTATGTTCCGCCTACGGGACCATGTTTTGCCTACGGGGCTATGTGCTGTATACGAGGCTGTGTTTTGCCTACGGGGCTAAGGTTTGCCTACAGGGCTATGTTTTGCCTACAGAGCTTTGTTTTGCCTATGGGGCTTTGTTTTGCCTACGGGACTATGTGCCGCCTACGAGGCTGTGTTTTGCCTACGCGGCTAAGGTTTGCCTACAGGGCTATGTTTTGCCTATGGGGCTTTGTTTTGCCTATGGGCTATGATTTGCCTACGGGGCTATAATTTGCCTACGGGGCTATGATTTGCCTACGGGGCTATGATTTGCCTACTGGGCTATGATTTGCCTACGGGGCTATGATTTGCCTACGGGGCTATGATTTGCCTATAGGGCTAAGATTTGCCTACGGGGCTATGATTTGCCTACGGGGCTATGATTTGCCTACGGGGCTATGATTTGCCTACGGGGCTATATTTTGCCTACGGGGCTATATTTTACCTAAGGGACCATTTTTATGCCTACGGGGCTTATTGCTGCTGGTTGCTGCATCGAGTCTTTGTGGCAGCTCTGACGGCGGCGAACCGACGAAGAATCGACATTATCCTTCGAGGGCGAAGGAGTGAACAGGATGGCCGAACTGATAAGAAAATAATCGGTTTCTACACGAAGGCGGTGCAACACTAGTTCTACACCATTGAAACGCGCGCTCTCTCTAGTTTTGGCGGGAACTGCCGGTGGGGAGATCGTTTTTGGGCGCGAAGTGTGACGCTTATTATAAAATAGTTTATAGCATTATCTTGTGTGTTTTGTATCTAACAATACATAAAATTGTGTCTAGTACATGTATTTTTCCTCAAACAGGAATTAAACCCACGACCCATCTTATAACTCTAGTGGCGATTCGACAATCCTAACACCTAAACTATTATACCAGTCAATATTATAAATATTATATAAATAACCATGACCTACACTCGTTTCTAAACGCAACATGTTTTTGATGACATTAATAAAACATGTCGTATAATCTGTGATATATATCTATCATTTTATAAGTATTTGTAGAACAAAAATAACTAGTTGTTGCCAGCTGCTTCACCCGTATATGTATCCCATTAATATTATTAACACACAATCCATACTTTCATAATAATACAATAAACTAGCTTGTCACAGACCGATTTCACCCGCGTCTTTAGTTACTGCTCTGCTCTTGTCGCCAGTAGCGTGATGTTACATAGCCTATAAATATCCTTAAATAAGTTCTGTCTGTCTGTCTGTTACGCTTTCACATGTAAACAACTTACGCGATTTTCATGAAATTTGGTGTAGAGATAGAATAGACCTCGGTGAAACAATATAGGCTATCTAATAGGTGAAAAAGGTTGAAATAGGGGATGAAAGTTTGTATGAAAAATGTGATAACCGACATTCACGCGAGCGGAACTACGGGCTAGTATATAAATTATAGCAGTGTTATTTCGATGTATGAGCTATAATATTGTAAAGTTTTATTACAATCCATTCAATAGTTTTTCCCGTGAAAGAATGACAAACATCCACACATACATCAATCCATACAAACTTTCACTATTATAATATTAGTGTGTTATTTTATATATTGTATGTGTATAAATATAGCTATGTGTCAAAATAAAACTGTTTTTAATTTATGTGAACATCACTAAATATGTCAACTAATTTGTCTACAGTAAATTTTAAAGGTATAGTTGTAAGAATTGCCAAGAAACTCAGGCTAGTGAGGCGCTCATAGCTCGTTGCGCTCATTGATCGGTAAACGATTAGCTGGTTAAGCAACATAGAGTGCGGCTGGCCCATGGATGGGTGACCGCATAGTGGTATTTGATCTGAGCGTCTTCGTGCTTCGGTACGTTAAAAGTCGGCTCCGGTTGTTACCAAGTTAACAGTCGTCAGGTCAAGTCGGATGCCTCTATGGGCGACCTGTAAGTAAGGTTATACTAAGATTGCTCTATGACGTTGTGGTAGAACTCCTGAACAAATCCTGACAATAGGTTGACCACTAACCACTCGATATATGTATTTTTTATCGTAAAGATACAGTTTTTATCCATCAGTCGTTTAAACTATTTATATTATTTCATAACTCTCGTAAACTAATGTACGCTGCCAAAGATTTAATCGAACACAGCCAGACATTATGTTACACGACATGTTAAAATACTCCATCATAGTGTGTGTCACATGTTTCTGTCAGTAGTAGAACAAAAAATACCTTTAAAAGACTCTGTAGGACAAAAAATTACTTCTTCAAGTACTAGGGTAACAGAAGATGGTAGGAGGTATTACTGAAAAATCTGATTTCAATCTAAGAGTTTGTTTGAACGCGCTAATCTCTAAAATTAACAGTCGGATTTGAATATTAAATATTAATTTTTATATAATACCTACGTAGAAACATTTATCTATCACAGTTCACATGTTGCCTTTACCTTTTTGTAGCAATATGCAAATTGAGGCAGCCTGTAAAGCACACATTTTACTTTTTAATTTTTCTTTACAACATAGAAAGCTGTAAGTAATTAAGTATCTATAGAGTTAAGTGTATTGCCTGCGTCACTTTGCATGCTACTTGAAACTGTAACTTACAAAAATTGTAATAACCTGGCGATTAAAAAGAGTGGCCTGAGTTTCTTGCCAGTTCTTCTCATGGCTCTACTTCGTCAGCGAACTGGCTGTAGGTTAATTTGCTGACATTTTGTAAACTTTGACGTTCATAAGTGTTAATTTAATTAACCTATATGAATAAACATATTTCATTTCATTTCAATAATTCTTTTCGCGTATGATAGCCCAGTTCTTGAGGAAGGTTATAGGCTATGTAACATCACGCTACTGGTGACGGGAGCAGAGCAGTAAGCAAAGACGCGGGTGAAACCGTGCGGGAAGCTAGTAAAATAATTAAATAATAACGAAATTATTGAAACTTCTATAGTTTACTTGCTCATAGTCTGTGTCCAAAATGTTAAACACAGTACTAAATATTATCTAGGCTGTACTAGGAGTACATATCATAGAAGAGCTTCTATTTCCATCATTCAAGGCTACTAGATCAAATACGCAAAATATGAATCACTCATCAATTATAAGTTCTACATTCGCCGACAAACATTATTTCATATAAATTAATCTCAATTCTAAACAGTAGGTTGCCCTTGCCTACCAAAGTGACTTCACTCTGACTGATAGTAAGCAGTCAGTGGAATCCAGAAGTAGTGAACACCATTCCAAAAGCCAAACTACTGGTATGGTGGCCTCCACTTCCCGCTTAAAGGACCCAGGATCATAATTAAATGGGAACACATGCGCTGGTAAAGAGTTCCAGGCTTTAATTGAGCAACAAAAGTATGAAATGCTGAACTGTTTGGTTCGAGACCCTTTAGATTTCACTGTGAAAGGGTGGCACTTTAATCCGACACGTGTCGTTCTGGATAAAAAGGGAGGGAGTGCTAATTTCTTTCTAATTTCTTGTAAACCATGCAACGGACACGTTTTTACTGATCAGAGGTTTGTTCCCGGAAGGAAGGCAGCGGGTTTATAGAGCCCCAGGCATTGCAGAAGTCTAGAAGCGACAGTTGCCACTTACCATCAGGTGAGATATACAATAAAAAAAGATTTACAAATATTTTTAAAGATTTGTAATATTGTTGTGTAAAACATATTACACTTAATTTTAGTACACTCGTGCGGGTCTATAGCATCACACCTTTTTCTTCCCAAGGGGTAGGCAGTTATATAATACACACCTTTAATTTAGTCGCATGTGGCAAGACAAAACTCCATATCTCAGACTCTCGATATAAAAGCTCAATATTACTTTACTCGACTCAGGAATCAAACCGTAAGCCTTATCATAGCACTACACAGTATACCACTGTACTACTACATTCAAAATGTAACAAATAATAATACTTTGTATAGTAACATCGCATCGCGTACAATTGAAACGCTAAACGATGCAATCAGTCAACAGATCATCAAAGTGTTTACGTAAAGAAAAACACTTCCTAAAATATTACCGCTGTCCCTTTCTACTTATGTAATAACCGTAAGTGCGAGAGAAATAGAATGAGTTGTTACAGTCATATTGTGGTCTCTCTCTAATGTATGTGATTGTGGAACGTGCGAGCGAGAGGCGAGACACGTGCGGTTTATTATTAGACGGTAAGGATCAATGATCTATAAAATTGATGTTGTAGTGTTGTGTGTTGCGGATATTTGACGACGCGGATATATCCGTATTTTATAACAATAAGATTATAGATTTAATTGGTTTATTTGTAGTGTGTAGGGATTTTTTTTTTTTGGTTGTACTACTCTAGATAAAAATAAATTATGCAAAATGTGCGTAAAAATTACAAAACTCTTCTTATTTTAATGAAGTCAATTATTGTTAGTAGGTTCTTATTTAATCTAATTAGTATCTATTTATTATTAAAGCTTACATTTTTGGAATATTTTTATATTATGTTATTTACCCCTTTTTGTATATTATTCACTGTAAGTATATTGAAGGTTTTAAAAAGTGTTAGTTTTTTGTTATTTAAGATTTTTATTTTATACTTTTGCTAATGAACACAAATCACACACAGATATAAGATTCGAATTAAATTTTTTGGACCACATTAAGTTAAGTTTTTATGTGGAAATCGTACCTTCTCATACTCTGTTGTATATCAGGACACATACATACTTATTTTGCATAGTATGTCAGTTAGATGACTTTAGTTCGTCCTACACGATGCGGACTGAAAAATAAAAACAACCTAAGTAATATATTTTCTAAAAATCCGCCTATTTTCCATAATAATATCCGCGCTGTGTCCCATCCCTAGTATTCCATCAAGCGCGCTAGACGGATGTCGGGACGGAAATAAAATGTACCGAAGACTAGAAACTGATTTGTACTAGAGATGTACATTGTATTTATAAACTCTGCGCTTGAATACGTGCCTTTTGACCAAACTTATGTAATAACAATAATATAATTTAATATTCTTTATTCAATCTTTAAATATTTTTTAAATTCTGTTCTACAATAGATCGATAAGCGCTGAATCGCTTTAGCAGTACGTCAATATTATTATTGACAGCGCTTCGAATTTAAAGAAATCTTAGATTTAAAGATCGAATATAGAAACTGGCCGTAAATAGTAAATAATGTCGTACAAAAAGCTGGCATTTATTTTTGGTTGTTCCTCTGCTAACTTCAACCACGCAACAGATTTTAAAGTGATTTATTATCAGTATCACTATAGTTTAAAACATTATTTTAGACGGTTCATCTATATATCTGTATTATACCTAGAAAGAGTTTGTTTGAAAGCGCTAATCTCAAGAACTACCAGTTGGATTTGAATGATTATTTTTGCGTTTGATAGCCTAGTTCTTGAGGAAGGTTATAGGCTATGTAACATTACGCTACTAGCGACGGGAGCAGAGCAGTAACCAAAAATGTAACTTAACGATGGGTTAAAATACATTCATTATTATAGTAGAAAAAGCCGAGGTTTTCAACGCAAAGCTCTGAACTACAATATCTTAAGTTTTAGCCATCTATAGGCACAGGCAATACTGAAAAAGCCAGCGCTAAGCATCTCGGAAGTAGGCAGCAAGAGGCACTTATCGAGAGTAGTCCGCACAAAGCGGGCTTGAGTATCAATACAACCTTACAAGAATAGAACCTATGTACCTACGTTTTAAGACGGCGATATTTCCACTAAGACGTTATTTTTTTTTTGTAAGTGTTGCTAGTTTTGAAATTTTACTTTAATGAATATGATAAAAAATTTAAATCACAATAATATGACACTACATTGCGACCTTGTCATTCTTAGTGAACGCTCGTATACCCGTAAACAACTTTGGTACAATTCGTATTTATTCAGAACTACACTTACGTGGTAGCCCTGCATTAGATCCACAAATAATCCAAGTACCTAGTTATATTAATTACCTAATTCTGCACGTACCGCACATGAATCACACATAAAATACAGAGAAATATTCGTCTCATGTATTTAGTAAATAAATAATATTACATGCTGAAACTTTAGCTGATTTACACATCGTCGCGGGTGTTTTAAGCGGGCAAATTCTTACTAATATTATAAATGCGAAAGTTTGTGTGTACCTTTCAGCGTTTAAACGACTGAACCGATTTTGATGAAAATTTGTGTGTATTCGGTGCAGGAGACGGACATTTTATTTTACCCCGAAAATTGGTCTGATTCCCGAAGAAAAGCCGTGGCGCGGCTAGTGTTTCATAAAGCGAACATAGTGGAGGTCCCAGTCAGTTTGAAACGATGAGTTTTAAAATGGTGACCATCAATTCTGGGTCCCATTGACTGCTTACCATCAGAGGTCTAAGTCTGCTATCACAATAGTATCAGAACGGTCGGTCATTTTATTTTATTTATTTATTTAATCTTCTTGCACAAAATACAATGTAAATGTACAAAGGCGGACTTAATGCTATCGGCATTCTCTACCAGTCAACCTTTGAGAGATAAAACTAGGTAGGTGCATTCCATAGTAAACAATGAATAAAAGAAAATAAAAATAAAGGGTAAATATATATATATATATATGAAATATATCAACATATTATACGTAAATAAGTATATAAATATATCATTCATGTCATTGATCTGTTATTGGCTGAAACTTGATCAATGATCGATCATTCTGACACTATTGTGAAAGCAGATTTAAGCCCCAGGAAAGAGGTCCACTACTCCAGAAGAGTCATTTAATGACATATTATTTTTACTGTTATTTTAATAAAAAAAGAACTATATATTATTAATTTATTACACTTACTATACTAGCTGTTGCCCGCAGCTCCGCCCGCGTGAACGTCGGTTATCTTATATAATTTTATATCAGCATAAAAAATACACTGTTATATAACCGATTTATATATTGACGATTTTTCATACAAACTTTGATCCCTTATTTCAACCCTTTCAAAGCCATCAAAATCGGTTTAGAGGTTAAGGCGTAAAAGCGTAACAGACGGACAGACAAACACATAGACATTAGACAGATTCGCTTTTATAATATTAAGTAGTATGGATTTTTATAAACTAATGACATTAATGAAATTTACTTTTACAAGAAAAATAAAACATCTTTGCATAAACTGCGTTCTATTTAAATCATGACGTACTTAAATATCTTCGTCCTGATTAAATCGCGACGGGTAGCCAAAATACATTAAATATAAATCAAGATGGCGGACTGTCATATTTACGTTTAAATTTAATTAAATATGATTTCGAACTTTCTCGATGGTAAACTATAGGCAACCCTAGCTGAATTACCATTTTATCCCTCTTGTGTCTTTACTGACCCCAACCTCGAAGTGACTAGGAATCGGCCAAATTTTTACTTATCTCGTAAAATCTGCGTTATAACGCAGTGAAAAGTAAATTTTATTGCAGTTTTAATCACCGGAACAGATATTAAAGTAGTGTCTAATAATTAATAATACAATAAAATAGTTAAAACTACTCCAAACTTTGAAATAGTCCCTATTCATCCCGTTTTACAGAGCGTTCACACATAGGAGTAGTAACGTCACAATTTAGTGTCATATTTTCGTGGTTTTCAATTTTTATCGTTTAATCGGAGCTATATTTTAAAATATTAATAGGACACTTTTTAGAATTACGTGAAAGCTGTATAAAAAGTAAGTAACTATAATGCTTACAGTTATTTTACTATGAAAATAACGCCATGGAATTTTCTAAAGTATTATTTTGCATAAAAATAGAAAATATGTTCTACTAACAATTTAGAATGAGGTAAAAGCTGTATAAAAAGTAAGAAATCAGTACTATTTATATGCAAATAATACATTTTAAACATAAGTTGCGTTATTTTCATAGTAAAATAACTGTAAGCATTATGGTTACTTACTTTTAATACAGCTTTCATGTAATTCTAGCATGGTAACAGAACATATTTTTAAAATATAGAATGATGAAACATTGGTTTACAATTTTTTACACACTGACACTAAAGTGCGACGTTGCCACTCATGAGGCGTAAACGCTCATAGTACGGAATACAAAAATGAAATAGTATCAAAATAGTTATTCTTACTTAATATCTGTCTCTCTCTCACTAAAAGTATCAGTATGCGTAATAAGGATGACAAATTTGTCCAGCTCTTGTTAACGACACCTGTGCACTACGTTGACTAATGACACTGCCTACCACCTAAATACATGTCGTGAATATATCAAACTCAGCGTAATATGGGATCTAAACACAAGAATTACATAACACGAAGTAGGTAGGTAAATACGTTATTATCTCTTCGTGTAATATGCGCTCCTGGTAATTCAACTTTCGGGTGTTTAGGGTGTCAGCAGTGAATCGGGTGTTTTATTCAGATTTTGACCCTTTGTCGCCTTATTAGCAATCTTTAGTCCCGGTACAGATAACAAAATACTATACGTAGTACCGGTTTATCATTGGTTTTCTACAAACTTGAATCCAAGATTCTTTAAAATCTGTCCCGAATTTTTGATCGGCTGGCGCTGAAGCGCTGCCAATCAATAATAGACATACAGTCTTGTCCAAATCCATTTTCGGACAATATAAACAAACAGTCTTTTCAATATTTTTATTAATATAATAATAATAATAATATTTTTTTTTTTTTTTATATTTGCAGTAATAAATTAATTAGAATTAATCTATTACGCAAATAGAGCATTCGTAAACGTAAACGTAACGTTATTCAAAAATGTAAGAAGAAGTACGAAAAATTATTATTTAACAATGTATTGATGTCATTAATTTTATTTTTATTATCCTTGTCCACATCACTAGTAAATTCATGAAACCATAGACAATGGCAATATAGCGGATTGTTTACATTGTACGAAATTGGAGTTGGAATGGACGGTAATATACGAATGGTACACGGCAGGGATTATCAGAGACATCAAAATGAAAGCAATCCTTCACAAAATATTTAAAGAATCAAAGCTCGATTGTGATTACAATGAATACGCCAAGTGTAGGGCCCGGGTAAAAAAGTCAATAGAAATTGCACATAAAAATCATAAAAATAAAATACAAAACCAGTTCGTTAAGGATCCAAAGTCATTCTGGCAATATATAGCGTCAAGAAAATCTAGAATTAATAAGCAGAATATAATAAAAAATGGTCATAATCTGACGGATGAACAGTGTGCTAGGGAGTTCGCAGGTTTTTTTGAGTCGGTGTACAGCCGGGAACCGCCGCGGCTGGACGCTCAGGCGGTGGCGGCGCGAAGCAGCGCCACAAGTGCACGCATACACATCGAGGCCTTGAGTCTCAAAGACGTGCAGGCAGCGCTGATGAACCTCAAGCCAAAGCGTTCATCTGGTCCTGACGGTATACCGGCGTTCCTCTTTAGAGATTGTGCTCGAGTTTTAGCGAGGCCCCTACATCACATATTTAATACCTGTTTACAAC
This sequence comes from Parascotia fuliginaria, assembly GCA_963082885.1. Taxonomy (NCBI): domain Eukaryota; kingdom Metazoa; phylum Arthropoda; class Insecta; order Lepidoptera; family Erebidae; genus Parascotia; species Parascotia fuliginaria. The sequence goes on along the minus strand of OY720199.1, from coordinate 8,772,257 downwards.
AGTCGACGTTTCCGGCTCGTTGGAAGATGACGCGAGTCGTTCCAGTACCGAAAGGTAAGTCAGGTCCAGATGTCAGCGGTTACAGACCAGTGGCAGTGCTGTCAACCCCGGCAAAAGTATTTGAGTCCGCAATCCAAAGCTGCTTACAGGGACAGGTGCGAGCGCAGTTGTCGGATGCGCAGCACGGCTTTCGGCCGGGGCGCAGCACGTCCACGAATCTGCTTAACTTCATGGCACAGGTTGTGCCGGCAGTAGATGCTGGCGGGCAGGTAGACGCGGCATACTTCGATTTTAAAAAGGCGTTTGACACCGTGGACAACGATGTTTTACTGGGAAAGCTAGCAGATGTGGGATGTACACCACACTTGCTAAAATTCTTTGTGAGCTATATGCAGGACCGTCAGCAGTATGTGGACTACAACGGGTATGTGTCTGAACCATACTATACCCGATCTGGAGTGAGTCAAGGTAGCAATTTGGGGCCTCTTGAATTCATCATAATGATTAACAGCTTGCCGGAAGTCGTAAGACATGGTTCATGTTTATTGTTTGCAGATGACCTCAAGTTGCTACTCGAGGTTACAGATCAGTCTGACTGTGAGCGGCTGCAGGGTGACATTGATAGAGTGGTGAAGTGGAGCCATGACAATAAGCTATACTTCAATGTATCTAAATGCTCTATAATATCCTTCACTCGTGCAACCCTGTCTGCTATGAGTACAAAGCAGAGGCGACGCCACTACAGCGAGTAACACAAGTACGTGATTTAGGGGTACATATTACTCCAGATCTCACGTTTCGCGAACATATCGTAAAGGTATGTAAAAAGGCGTACAGAAACCTCGGTTTTGTACTTAGGCAGTCGCAAGGGTTCACTAACATTACAGCAATTAGGGTATTATACGATGCACTAGTCAGAAGTCATTTGGAGTATGGCGCGGTCATATGGTCTCCACACGAAGCCAAGTACTCTGTCATGCTGGAGCGCATACAGAACAAGTTTACGCGCCACTTGTACTTAAGACTGTATGGGGTATATCCGTTGTACCCATTGATGTACCCTACCTTGTTTGTGCTAGGTATGGTAGGGTACAATGAATTAATGGTACGCCGACAATTCGCGCTGGTCATTTATTTAATTAAATTACTCCACGGCAAGGAACACAATCCTGGAGTACTGCAGCTCTTGAACTTTTGTGTTCCGGACCGCTACGTATGGAGGCGTCGGCGCCCGCCACTGCTGGCCGTGCCAGCTGCTAGGACCAACCTAATGGCCAAAACGCCTCTGACGCGAGCAATTCGTACGATTAACGAAATTCAGAATAGTTTAGATATATTTACGTGTCAGTTCAGTGAACTCGCAAAGGTACTGTTGCATATATTATGCTATAGGATGGAGTAGTATTAGTTTGTTAGTATAAGTGAATCTGCAAGTGCCATGTAATACCTAAATAATGTTATTAATGTTAATTTTCTTTGGGTAGCTATAAGAGTCGATAGGGTTAAGTGATTGTTTTGTTTTCTGTAAATTTTAATAGTTTTGTTTATATTGTTTTAAGTGTTTTTATCAAAATGCCTCACTAACGCATTAGGTTTTTACCTGTAATGTTAGATGTAAGAGTCAGAAATAAATAAATAAATTATTATTGTTGACTTAATGTAAAAGCGATTCAACGCTGAACGATCTATTGCATAAAGTCGGGTTTTCAACTATAGCTCTCTTAAAGAAAGACAAGGTTAGCCATAGGGTTTTGGGGCAGAAGGCTCAATGAAACGCGTGCCCCTTTTATATCACTGTGTATTTGCTAACGAAGATTACGTTACAATCAACAGTAGGTGTTAGAAACTAATAAACTTAACTAAATAATGGCGGCGGACGCGCAGGACGCCAAGAGAAGCGAGAGTATGTTAGGCAGTGTTGCCAACTTATATTCTACCAAAACTTAATACTAACTATATACTAGTGTTGTTACATCTAACACACTAAAGTAGTGTTGTGAAACGCCACAGGGTCTTCAGTCCAGAATTTAGTACGACTACTCAATTTTTCGGTATCAAAGTTACCTATGTACAAAAAAAAATTAAAATGACCTTTTTGCAGGCACCAATAATATGCCAAGAGTGTCTTTAGCAAACACCCTTCCTTTGGAAGAAATCTAAGCTATGTAACTTAGTATCTTTAGGTGATGATTAATGATAACTCCACCACCGAAGAGTTTTAACTTAATTAGGTGCTCTGACGACCGGCTACGGTGGCGAAAATTGGGGACGGTCTATGTCCAGCAGTGGACATATTTTGGGTGATATGATGATGCGCCTTGACAATCATCCATCATCATATCAGGGAGAAGACGACACTGCTGGACATCCAGCCACCGTTGTCGGTCGTTCGCCGCCCTTATCCATCGGTTGCCCGCCACCCATAAAAGGTTTATCAGTCCACCTTGTATGTAATAGGTCTTATCACTCTGCGCCTTTCGGCGTGGTGGTCGCCATTTTAAAACCTTTTTGCTCCAACGGCCATCAGTTCTGCGGGCTAGACAGTCATTAACTCTTATAAACTACTAGGCTTACAGGAAATACAAGGAGTTATAACATTACAAAATTGCAAAGGCATACTAAATATAGCTAAGGATTTTCCCCGAACAAAGTTAATCTTGAATTCCCGGTACTACCTCTTACACTAATTGGACAGGCCAGGTCAGATTTAGACCGACAGTGTACCTAAATACAGAATACGGCTAGAGAATATAGAAAATTTAATTTTGTCAATATCAAAAGACGTTTACTTTATTAGATTAATTAAATTAACACTTATGAACGTTAAGAATACAAAATGTCAGCCAATTTTAGAGCCATGAGAAGAACTGACTACAAAATCAGGCCACTCTTTTCAATCGCATGGTTTTTACATTTTTTGTCATGCAAATAGTGCGCTAAGTTCTTTTAAGAAAATCGTCTGTTTTCAGTATTTTTTGATCCACTGATAACAATGATATTACCTAAAAGATGTACCAGGACACCACAAACTTCTAAAAATAAAATAAGTGTATTAAAATTTTCAAAATTTCTAATTATTTTACATTAACCTCCTAAAATTTTATGAAATCCTAGTAAAACACAAACACTATTTTGTTATCTGTCTGTGGTACAGCCTAACTTTTTTTTAACGCGGTTTCACTCGCATCTTTGGTTACTGCTCTGCTCCCGTCAACAGTGGCGTGATGTTACATAGCCTTTATCCTTCCTCAAGAACTGGGCTATCATACGCAAAAGATTATTCAAACCGGACTGATAGTTCCAGAGAATAACGCGTTAAAACAAACAAACTCTTCCGCTTAATTATATAATAGTATAGATAAGATAAACGTAGCGCTTCAGGTGCACCTACCTGCTAGAAAAGAACGGAAAACAACGCTGCTGTGTTATACATAAAAAAAGAAAAAAATATCTAAATCAATATAAAATAAAGGTGATTTTTACATAGCATAGTATTGTAGTTAGAACTTTGTATATATTAGAGCAAATAATAATTACTAATACTTCACTAAAGTGGAGAAACTAAGTTCAGCACAGTTACCTTATTAGTAACAATACATTCATAATATTTATTTTAAAACTGTTACTAATTACTGTTCTTTCATTTACAATAAAAACTTTTTACAGTTAAATGTCGCTACTTTACTACAACGCCATCTATCGGCACAGTTGTAAACTTACGACAAGACAAAGAAAAATTAAAATTGATTTTTTTTTATTTACATATTATAGTATACATATATAATATGTAATAGTTTAACGGTGAGTCCTAGATTCAAGTACAGGTCATTTGTGTAGTATTTTACTATTGTTTACGCATTTATGTTGATCAGCTTTTTATTCAACTTTAGCAGCAAATCAGAGCCTGCCTTTAATAATATAAAATTTGGTATAGAGTACAATAGACCTTAGGAAACAACATAGGCTTATCTTTTAAGGCAAAAAAATGGCTTGAAGGTGCTGAAATAAAAGATGAAAAAAAATAAAAAAATATGAAATTTTTTTTTATGAAAATAGCGATATCCGACATTTACGCGGGTGGAGCTGCTGGCAATAGCTAGTAAAATAAAGTATATTAGTCCCTCTATTGCTTAAATCGACTTAATTTACTGCTAGGCTAGACTGACGTATAGTATATCTGTAAAGCAATGTGTAGACTGTATAAAATTAATGATCAATTTAGCAAAAGTTCGGCTAATTCAAGGATCTGTCGATAGTCGTCGTTTATCATGCGACAGATGCGACTCGTCGCGGTGTCTGACGTCTGACGTAGTGATCGATCGTGTTGTTTTTCATTAATTAGTATGCTTTCAGTTTATTATAGATTGATACACTTTTTATATTAGCTTATATGATAATATGAATAGTAATAATGCTTAAAAAACAGAACCAAGCCGTTGTCAACCACGAACGAGGAAGGAAGAGGGAAACGGAAGAGGACCGAGAGGGTATTTGGGCTTCCGGCGCTCTTAATCACCGAGCGAAACAGATTAGCATGAAAACTAATATTCTTACGTCGATCTTCTATGAGAGGGTAGTACTTCCCTGGACGATCCGGCACATTCATGTTGAAACCAGCGTGGATCTGCTACCGTATTTATATTTACAGTGATATAGGAAAGGCACCAGTCATGGACACTCTAAGCGCAAATTTTGTAGTATTTTTGTTATTTTATTAATAATATCTAGTGATTTTGTTTCAATACAATTTGTATATTGAAAATTGAAGATTCTGTGTTTTTATACATTTCTGCTGTACCTACTTATCTAACAGGACTGTTGGTTTTAATTTTATTAACAAATAAAAACGATTAGGATGAAAACACACTGTATTGTTAACACATTGTGTTTTTATCATAATTCCAAGCACAAAACTCATTTTGGTTTAAATAAAACTCACTAATATATTTCGTAAAGAAGAAGCCTTTTTCCCAATTCCTTTCGACTTAACCGGCGCGTTCTCCTTCCAGTTCGACCTCGTACGTGGTTTGTAAGAATTCTGCATAAATTGTGTAAAAAATCGCAATATGCCTCAAGAACTAAATCACAGAACAAATAATAACTTTACAAACAAATACTTACATTAATACTTCATAATAATATATTCTTCTATAAATAAATTTGTACTGTTGCTACATTTAATAATATTAACAGTGGAACAGCAATGCAGACGTATATTGGCAACAACTAGTACAACTTACGCTAACGCCATCTAGCGAATGTGTACTCAATATCAAATGTACCTACTGTATATTTTACACTAGCATTCCGTAGCGCGGTTTCACTCACGTCTTTGCTTTCTGCTCTGCTCCTGTCGCCAGTAGCGTGATGTTACATAGCCTATAACTATCCTTAGGAACTGGGCTATCATACGCAAAAAGAATTATTCAATTCCAATTGGTATTTCCAGAGATTAGCGCGATCAAACAAACAAACAAATTTTTCCGCTTTATGTAATCCTCCTCCTGCGTAAATGTCGGTTATCGCATTATTCATACTAATTTTCATCTAATTTTCAACTCCAGTAATTTTTTCTATGAAATATAGCCCATGTTGTTTTTCAAAGTCTATTCTTCTATCTCTGTAACAAATTTCATCGATATCTGTTCAGTGGTTTAGGCGTGAAAGCGTGATAGACAGAGTTACTTTCACATTTATAATATTAGTATGGATTAGCTACAATAAAGTACACTACATAAGTATCGAGCCGGTGCCGCGGTGTTACCTTAGCGCATACCTAAAATTGCACAATTTTAATATAAACGTAGTAAATTAGTGAAATACTTAACAAGTGGCCCGCGCCTGCATCGAACGTGGTACCTCATAAACTGTATTATTTACGACCGAACCTAGGCTGCACTTGGCCGACTGCCAACCTCTTAGCAAGAAATATGGAGTCTCAAAAATATGTCCGCCGTGGCAGCTAGTCCGTAGGCTTTAAAATGACAACAAAAATTATAAACATTGACTTTTAGAGAATTTTTAATAATAAAAGTTTGTTATTTAACTTGTTAAAACACGCAATAGTATTTGATTGGCATTTCCTTTGCCAGGTTTAAATGTGTAAAATACAAGATTTTGTAATCATACTTACGTAATACATTCATAATATCACGCCTGTCTCCCATTAATGGGGTAAGCAGAGACTATAGAACGCCATTTGCCACGATGCAAATATACCTCCTTTGCCTCTTCAATATTCATTGACAGGGAGATGCAGATACTTTTTTAATTAAAATACGTAGTCAAATTACTATACTAGATGAAACTAAATAATTGAAATCCTCTTTTCTTTTTTTTAAGCTTGGTAATTAAATTAATTGATTGATTTGTAATAATTACTTTATATGGTTCTTTGGTTGCGTTGATGTGCTAAAATTGTTAACTCATACAAAAAACTGTAATTATCTGGCGATTGAAAAGAGTGGCGTGAGTTTCTTACCAGTTCTTCTCACAGCTTTACCTCGTCAGCGAACTGGCTGTAGGTTAATTAGCTGACTTCATGTAATGTTGACTTTTCATAAGCATCATACTCTATGATCAAAATGAAATAAATGCTTTAAGTTTGAGTTTGATTAATCTTTTCATACACACGTCGGTTACGGGTGCTTGTAAATGTGCCCTTTGTTAAACACATCACCTATTTGCTCCGTCTTCAGCAACCCAAACAAACTTTCCCAGTAATTTCTGCTCCATAAATCTCTTTCGTTATCCTACTTTCATCCATCCACGTTGCCTGCGTCACTTTGCATTGTACTTAAAATTGTAACTTACAAAAAAAATAATAACCTGGCTATAAAAAGTGTGGCCTAATTTCTTACAAGTTCTTCTCATGGCCCTACACTACGTCAGCGAACTGGCTGTAGGGTTATTGGCTGACATTTTGTAATTTTCGTTCACAAGTGTTAATTCATCATTCTTGAATCCATCCTTTTCACATATCCAACCAACTTAACATACTCCTTTCAATTTTAATCACCGTATACATCATCATTCAATCCACATTCTTCTTTTATCACATGTACGAAGCCAGGGCAGATCTGTAGTGTATAAATCGCATTAGCTCTTAGTATGTTTTTCTTGGTCAGTTTTCAAGTTATGATCGATTAGCAAGCAAGATAGATAGATGACCTTTCAACCTCAATAAGCTAAACGTGGACCCCGTAAGATATTTTAGCAAACACTGTTATAGATCTATTCTTAAAGGTACTAGGAAACTAGCACTGTGGAGGAGGTATTTTAACAACTCAGTGCATTCGCGTAGTGTCAATTTTCAGTATGACTTTACTATTGAATGTTTATCTAATAAATTTAACTTCAGATTAGCGATGGCATGGCTTAACTATTTAATCTTTTGTCTCATTTTATAAATATTAAAAAGTAAAAAAGGAAAAAAAATGCCTACAAGATATAGAAGGTACTAAAAGGTTCTGGAAGCGGAAAAAGTAGTGGTTAGTTGTTAATATTAAGAAACGCTATCACAAAAAATATTAATTTCACGATTATTTCTTATCAGTTCATTATAAAGTTTAAATTGAAAACATAATTGAAAATCATTGTTAGTAAGTATATAACTAATAAATGAAAATAATTAAAATTATACCTCTTTTTAAGAAGCAGTTTAGTTAGTTTTAGGTAAGATGACGTCACACAAATGAGAAAAATAATTAATGCAAGTATAAAAGATACTAGGATAGCAGAATAGCAAGCTGTTATAATAAAGTACTCGTTAGTCTGATAATAATCCTTCTTGTAATGACACCTATAAAACATTATAGCTTTCCAAAACACTCTTACCGTGTCCTGTCCCCCTGGTACATTTATCAAATTCTATTGCTGTATGGAATTGTTTCGGGACAAAGGCGAATGTCCAACTATTATGGAATGCGCTTTTGTTAGGCCTTTTCGGTGCAAATAATTTAGGTCTATGATTTAATTTAAAGTATAATTAATAATATTATAATTGAAATAATCCTCACTTTAATGGTAACTAGTGCGACCATCGCTAGTTTAATTAATTTTATTGTCTCGTGGGACAGAAAACATTTTTAATTAAGTTCAGTTTTATTGCCAATAAATTATGAACTTTAAAAATGTCAGCAACCTAGACTTGCAGAACATGAATGTTCTTTTATTGTTCCTTTGAACTCTTTAGCATTTATGTTCTTCTAGTACCTAGCTCGGAGTATTTACATATCGCAAAATATATGAAATCTATCTATATATATAAAAATGAATCCCTATTTCCCTTGGTCATGGCATCACGCGTGAACGGCTAAATCAATTTCGTTAATTCTTTTTTTTATTGTCGGGAGAAGGTTCTTATGAAAGAAAAACAAGAAAAAATTGCGCGGTGATTTAGAAAGTTTCAGAATACTTAACCACCATATTAAATTTAAACCGCTAAACCGATTTCAGTGAAAATTGGTATGTAGATAGATTTGGTTTTGAGACATAGGCTACTTTTTATTTCGAAAATCGCTTTGATTCACGAGTTACATTAATTAAACACGAAGCCGCAGGGCGCAGTTAGTATTTATTATAAATCCTATTAATATTATAAATGCGAAAGTTTGTATGTACATGTGAGTGTGTGTGTGTTTGTTACCACAAAACGCCTAAAAACGGCTGAACCGATTTCGATGAACATTATTTTTTACATGGATACTGTGCCGGAGACAGACAGCGAAGCCGCAGAGTGCAGCTAGTATTATAAATAAATAAATAAATTGTATTTAAACTTAATTTAAAGAGAAATGATTAGATTTTTTGTATGTTAAAATTATTACACTTTAAGAAAGCTACAAATGTCGGGTAACATATATTTTATTACGTTCAACGTATTTGTTAGAAAATTTTCAGATTTTCAATATTTGTAAATTTGCATTCCTTTAGACAGTAAAAGTATACTTACAGTAAATACTTACAGCAATAATAATTCGCAGATAATATTGCAATCGTATAAAATCTTCAAAAGTAAAAAAAAAACATTACTTTTGATAATACCGAAGCGAAGCGAGAGCGACTATTAAAAGAGAGTTTTAAAGTATCGTTTAGTGAAGCGACACATAATTTTAGTCAGACACAGATCTACTTTATCGTACTGTGTACTATATAAAACGACTCACAGTAGTAGTACACCTGTGTCATTCAATCAATCTGTATCACACATACATATCTCGACTTATTTATCTTTCGTGGAACTTATAGCAAGCTAATTTATATGCTACGACTTTGCATCACAAAATTAATTAGTATGTCGTAGTCGCCGTTTATTTTTCGTCTAACTTACATTGTAAATCTCGCAACAGATTTTGATACGGTTATCTTTCGGTTTATCACTAACGTTATATTTATAGGTATACTAGCTGTGCCCCACAGCTTTGCCGGCGCGTAAAATAGGTTTTGTATCCCCTTTTTAGAATAAAAGTAGCCTATGTTCATGTTCGTCTTCCACACCGAATCTATCTAAATACCAATTTTAATCGAAATCGGTTTAGCCGTCTACGTGCTCAGTGGTAACACACATACACACACATACACACCACACACTTTCGCATTTATAATATTAATAGGATTTCCTATAAAAGTATATTAAATTTCTAGTATAGAATGGCGAACAGTCGAGAACTTTTATAAATTTTTGATTCTCTTCTATAAATATGATTATTTTGCCAAACCAGGTCGCTAGCTCTTGTTACTACATAAATCAATATTCATCCCTTTTATTGCTTAAGAAGTAGCAGAAGTGTAATCATTTAAGTGAAATTTACATCGCACGAAGTTACCACATTTATCTTTGAAAAGCTCCGTAGCCATTCATCATTAAAGGTAGAGCAATACGGCCGATAGTCACATAAAACTCCATGAAGATTGATACTCACTAACCACCGCCATTTCTCATAGCAAATTGGCGTTAGTTTTTGAGAAATTGCTCACAAAATAGATTAAATAACTGTTATGAATCGGTTTTGCTGGATAGCTTTAGTATTCTATTTTAGTGCTATAATTTTTAAAGGCAATGTCAGGGCATCACCTGTAGATATATTTTTAAGATCTTATTATACTGTGCTTATAGGTATATGAGTTCGGTATATATATATATATAAAGATATGTATATAGGTTCGGTTCTATTTGATCTTTGTAATTACATTCTAAAAATATTATTATTTAAACTAGCCACGGAAAGTTCTCTTACTAAATCGTTTTACATAGAGCCTACCAAATATGCAGTCAATGCGGTCCAGGATTGGTCACCAATATTACAATTGCTATTTTGACGAACTGCTTACATAGAGGCGTCCACTATTACGAGTTCGTAAGATACTTTTTTGCGTCGCGCTAAAAACTCAAAACCGTAAAATTAATAACTAGCTCATTCCTATATGCGTTAGTAAAGATCTTTGAAGAAGATTTTAATTGAGCAACATGAGTATTTTCTTTAAGAACTAGCATAATTTCAGTCGAATTATCGTAATCTACATTTAACAAGAGGGGACTTAAGCGTCTAATCCGTTGTTACAATTTCTTGCTACCATATCGTACCATTCTTTTATAATCGAACTTGAATTTGAGTGAAAATCTACTTATATTGTCATAACAATCTTAGTTAGAAAATCTATAAAAACATAGACGCCAAAAATATCTACCATTTCGACAACTAATGAAAATTCTGCATAGGTACTAATTTAACACATTCTTTATAATACAAAGCATTCCAACCAAGTGTTACTGCTACTAATATATCTTCACACTTACCTACTAAAAGTACAGGCAGAGGGGGTGCAATAACTCAGGTAATTCACTTCAATAGAGGAATTTCATTTGTAAAGTCGCAGTCGTAAATTTTGAGCCGGCATTGTAACGCCATCTATTGTTCGAATGGGGCAGATTGAATTTAAATCATTTTGGGTGTTTTGAAGCATTTTGTGGAATTATGTAATTTCAGAATTTTGCTATTAATTAATTTTGGTTTATAATTGGGCAACTGACTTACGGTGTAAAAAAAATCTCTGAAATTGCCAATATCCCTTTAGTAAGCGCGGCGGTGATCAATGCACATGTCTTTCTGTATGAGTAGAGACTTTTTCTCTGCGATAGGATAGTAACAGGCTGATTTTTTTTTTTAAACTAAATAGTACAGGTAGATAAAGCATTCTTATACTCGAACGAGAATTTGCAATTCTGTTCAGATTACAACAATCTGATCTGTATGACTTTGTCCTATAATCTTTAGATATTTTATGAAGTTATGTGGTATTCAAATAGAAATAAATAATAACACTATCTACTTTAACTATACTTTTCAAGGTACAATAGAACTAAGTGAATCATGATGACCCATTTTGCTGAAATTTCGCAAACTCTCAAACTTGTATAATGCACATAAGACGTTTGTGATACTAACACAACAGTGTACTCAGTAAAATGTCAGTGTCTAATAAAATGATAACAAGCTCGTTGACAAGGCAATCTCTCGAGGTCTATCTTTTGTTTTCACAGAAGATGGTTGTCATTTAATTTCATCCACATTTTTTCTATTTTTATCATTGTATTATACCATTTATATCATCAACAAGAATATAATTCTAAACTTGACGCTGGCAGAAATAGCTGACACAATCGTCGGCTCTGTTGCCAAAAAAAAAAAGAAGAAGAAGAAGGCAATCTGTCTTCAGACGACATATTTGCATTTAGATGGATTATCAAAATGGGCTTATGATGGGTCATACGAGTAGAGTACTAAAATTTAGTGGTAGTAGACATTAGCAATTCTAATTATTTTAATTACCTAGAAGTTCCGTCCGGATATGTATCAATTCATATCAATCAGTAAAAATATTGTCACTTGCAACAAAATAAAAATAACTATTTCCATTTACAATAACTAAATACTAGGGCATTATGAAACCAGTGAAGGTACTATCTACAAGCGATATTCCAAACGAGTGGTCGGAGGCAGCCGCGCGAGAGCACATGTAGTCAGATAGCTTAGTTCAACTTGTAACGTTAAAACTTGATACTTGATACTCTGAGCGGTTATGTATTCCTGGTAACACAGGGTAACTTTGACCGTATTTTACGTAACTTTTCTGTAATTCAGCTGTTGGTTGGTATGATGGTATCTTGCTTCCCAAACAAATGTAGCTAGCTACATTTGTTTGGGAATCTTGTACTAGGTAAATAAATAGTATCGCCGCCGCGCTGTATCGCCATCTTTTTGACTAATCTATTGATGAACATTTGACAAAATGAAAAACAACGTGTGGTCGCCTCCCCGGCGTAGAACATTGGAACTTATACCATTTCTTCTCAATCTCATGTATAACATAAATTTTAAAAACGTTTCTCTGATGTGATAGTAAATTATGTACTTAGACAATAAGTAAATCACGCTTTTTTAGTTGACCCTAAAAAAAAAGTAGTAAAAAGATTCAGTACTTTATCACGAATAAAATTTAGAACTCTACCAACGTATGCATTTCCTTCAAATTTTGATCCTAGGTCTTAAAAGCGAGGCGTGAAAAAGAAAAGATATAATTTAATTCGAAGTAGGAGAAAAGTAAGATTATATTTTCTTAGTGTGCTTTCACACGGATGTAGGTAGTATTTAAGACCTTTTTATTCCGCGCAGTACAAGTCAAGTTATTATATTCAACCTTTTGATAATTCCATGTCCATAATTAAAATTACATACATTTTACAAAATTTCTCTCACTCTGAATAAAAAAAGCTCCTACAACAAAAGAAACTAATTGCCCAGTAGCATTACAAACATTTTTAATCACATGTACCAGGGCTGCAGACATGACAGACAGGTGTCCGCGCCGCGTGATCTATTCTCCCATTAATCGTACGTCTACTAATTAGCCGTCCCACATTTACACTGATATCTCTGATCATTGCTGGGCGTCTGGTACTATAACGCAAGTTCAAAGCGACCCATATTTTTAATAGTTAAGAATTTCCTGCGGTTTCTTCCGTAATTACGTTATAATAACAAAGAAAGCGGATTCGCATAAACCAAATTATTTGTAACAGATTACCTAATGCAATGATACCGAGAATCTTTAACGACTTATCTTTGAGACGGCCAAACGGGGTTTTCTAGGCAGAACTTTTGAACGGTCATCCATCCACAAATTAAAAGCAACAAGTGCGCTTAACTTGACATTATGTTACGCTTATTAATAAACAGCTACGTACCTCTAACAATTAATAAATTAAACAAAAAATGTCGCATTAATCTTGTATCTTCAAATAAATAAAAAGATTTATTAGACTTAAGAATTTAATTGTTTTGTATGCAATAAACATTATGTCATTTGTTATTTAAAAACAATTGAAAACTTTTGTTTGTAATGTATTTTATATTACTACTAAAACACTAGGCTAATTTAAATTTTGACTTAGTAAAAATTTAATTTATTAAACTGACGATTCTATCTATCTACCATTCTACCTCGTCAAAAAATTGGCTATACGTTAAATGACATTGTCATTTTGTCATTTTGACGTTTATTAATGTATCACTTATTTGGGCTGTAAAATCAGTTCTCACAAGCCTATGAAGTCGTCTAATATGATGAACCACGTGATGTTAAGAAGTACTAGGGGCACATAGTATATCAAGCGATTATGTAAATGACGGCAGCTAAAGACAGAAAAAGAAGAATAGTTATAGACCAATGTCCAGCAGAGGACGACTTTCTGATGAATTGATGATGATATTTGAAGATATACAATACGCAAGGTCATTGTACATAGAGTAATATTATGTTGCTTATTACGCGTTAACCTTTTTGTTATGTCTGCAGCCCTAGTACATGTGATGAAAATTTTTGTGCTTCGGCGAAAAATTAGTTTCTTTTTGTACCACGATCGGAGCCAAATTAAAAGTTCAGTTTGCAGAACTGATGGCCACTACAAAATTTCTAGGCTACGATTTAATTTAACTAATATTAGAAGCAAACTCGCGCTCTTTAATTAGGTCTACCAATCAATTTAAACTTGCGCAAATCAATCTGCGCACGCGCGTTATTTATAGAGCGCCATCTTGTATGACGTCATACTTCATGAGTTCACATAATATCTTTGATCTAGTACTTTATATTATGACATACCACGACAATATAAATATGGATATCTGATTCTTATATCTGTAGGCATACGGCACATATTTTCTTGCTATTGCAGTCGGATATGGTAGACTTGTACGTTTGATATATGTCATGTAATCAAAAACACTTTGCTATTTTTCATAGAGCAGATGATTTTGATAAAACAGTACTCCTGTTATCTAATTTTCTCATACAAATATTTCACATACTTGATGATATTCCAAAAAAAGTTTCTTTTTATATTATCCTAAAGAAAGGGAAGAACTAGGAGCGCATATCACACGAAGCGATTTTTGCGACTTTGTAAATCTGAATGTTGCAATACGAGATCAGTAGAATGCAGTCATAATAATGTAGGCGTTTGTTGTAAGACCGAATGAATCTTTTGATACCGAAGCGAAGCCTAGTCTAATTATCGGGAAAAGCTCAGTTTTTATTCTTCTAAGCTCTTCATGTAATATGCACTCCTAGTAATTCTAGGAGATGCATTGATTAATTCTCTCTTTTGAACCTATGTCCACCAGTAGCAACTTTATTCTGGCGATATGTAAATCAATAAAAAGCATTATTATACATACTTTAAAATAATTAAAATAATATTTGTTTGTTTCAGGTACATAAAAAAATGGCGATTCCGAGATTACAGACTTTATTAAAATCCCTCATTAATTTCAAAACTTTAAACAACTTTGGTGACATACAAGCATGACATAGACCTGCTGGTAAGTGGTAACCGTTTAACATACTTCAAGTAAGCCTCCGGCACTGGCCTGCTGCTAAAAAAAACCGATTGAAAATCGATCACAACGCCATCTACCGAATAATACGAATCTGAATCATTCAAAAACCCATTTAAATACACACATGAAAATTAAATATCCTTAATAACGGTCCAGCCATTTAGGATATATTCAACAAACGCGTACAGAAGAAATAAATAGTTCATCCGTTGCCATTTATTAAAAAATAAGTAGATTATTTTTATAAAATAAAAACGCGCATGTATTATTGACGCGTGCGACATAAGACCTGTTTAGTACGATATTTATAGCTAGAAGAGTGACTTGACTGGTGTGGCTAGCGCTAGCAGTCTCGAACTGAGTGTCATTCTCACTATATACAGAAAGAAAGAAAGAAAAGACATTTATCTATACTATTATATAAGTGGAACTATTAGTTACTTATTTTGTTTATTTGATTGCGCTAATCTCTGGAACTACTAGTCAGATCTGAATAATTATTTTTTCAGTTCTTGAGAAAGCTTATAGGCTATGTAACATCACGCTACTGGCGACGGGAGCAGAGCAGTTACCAAAGATGCGGATGAAACAGCGCTGCGGAAAACTAGTGTCGAATATGCTTTATTGCACACCACATATTACCAAACATAACAGAAAAGCACAACATTAGGTAGTTACAATGGGCGATCTTATCACTAAAAGCGATTTATTTTAGACAACTTTTTGATGCCGAAAATCTCATTTAGCGTTTAAAGTGACTTATGAAACTAATTGTGAATAGACCACGTCTTTTATTAGAGAAAATGTTTGAAAAAGAAATAGGTATTTAATAGTTTGGTACAAGTGGCTGAATTTTGTGTATTACAAAATCATTTATATGGGAGTAATAATTCGTAAAATAGTCACTCTTCATAGACTTGACGACTATGATCAAAATGTATTATAAATTATATAAAAGTACTATTAAGAATGAAATGCAAAAGCGCTTTCAACGTTAAAATTATTTAATGGCTTTTCAAGCATCCATTTTGCACTTTCTACGTTAAAAAAGTATTAAGTTCTACTGTTTGATATACCTATGTATAGGAATGCTTACCTTATGTTATACAGCGAAAGACTCAGATTTAATTAGTATTAAATGTAGTTACGATATTTTGGTTCCAGTGACGAATATTCTCTGTGTAATTTCTGTAATTTTCATTAAACTTCTAAATAGAATTTAATAAAAAAAACAATTAAACTTCATTAAACAATCTTTCATTAATGAAATTCGAGTTAATAAAGCACTCGCGCGAGTAACTTTCCCGTGGTGATTAAACGAGGCATAGTGTAATGTTCTTTATTTCTCGAGATTAAACGGGGCATAGTAATTATGTTCTTTTATTTGAGTTTAGACAGACATACGGTTCATCGGATCATTTACTTGAATTTAAAGTCGTGTCTAATGAAGCGAGTATATTGTTGATAATGTAATACTAGGGTTCCAGCATTTAAAAGATGTTACTTCTTGTTCTTATAAGAAAGAGAGGTAAAGAGTGCAGATTGTGAGAGAGGGAGAGAGGATTATATATCACACCCTAAGTGTAAAAGAGATGTAAGACAAAGTTGCGTTCGGTAATTGCAACCTTGTGGCTAAATCTTCAAAGATTAAATAATTATTATCATTGATTAAATTATTTACATAATTTTGGGTCAGCGCTTTTGAACAAATTGTACTTCAAAAATAATAATGACAATGTAAAAGTTAAGATATTTTAAATGCGTATTCACGTTTTAATCTTAAAATTAAATCGCAAAAGTGTTAAGCCGAGATAGAGCATGTCTCTCTTAGAGTTAAGAGCACTTATTGACAGCCCTTGAGCTGAGATGTGCTGAGTAGGAGGGGTTTGAAGTGCAGAGTCAATTTTTATATAGGTGTTGGAGACAATAGGGCTTTGTATGGCAGAGGCTTTAAATTTTGCTGAATCATACCGAATATATTACAAGAGGATCCCTCCCAGTCGGTCCGAGTTAAAGTAGGTATACCTATAGCCTAAATTCAATTGTTCAAAAGTAACTATTAAATGAGGACAGATTTTAAAAAGATGATCGCACTCTTTAGAGTTTTTAGTATTATTGATTCTCTCGTCTGGGTTAAAGTACGTACCCATTACGTATAGCCTTTTTTTTGACCGCGAAAAATAAGTACTTGAAGTGGTGAATTTTAAATCTATCAAAAATATTTTTTTTTTTAAATTTTGGTATGACTACGACGGGGATCTCCAAATTAGTAAAAATAGTCGCTTGATAAGTTTTCAGGAGAGACGATTATTTATTTTTTTCAAACTAGCGGCCCGCCCATCTCCGCACGGGTGTACATTTTTTTAAACATTTTGGGATAAATAAAGATACTTTTGTATGGGTATATATAAAAGTGCTTTTTTATTTTTTCAGGCAGTTTTTTAAATTTGTCTCCGTAAGAACTATTCTCGTACTTCAAGGAATATTATAAAAAAAGAATTAGCGAAATCGGTTCAGCTGCTCTCGAGATTTGCGCTTAGCAACATATTCAGCGATTCATTTTTATATTATATACTAACTTTTCCTAAAAAAAAAGTAGCCTAAGTTACTTCTTATTAAATCAGCTACCTGCCAATAAAAGTCTCGTCAAAATCGGTCCAGCCATTTCAGAGATTAGCCGGAACAAACAGACAGACAGACAGACATACAAAATTGTAAAAAATGTGATTTTGGTGTATGTACCGTATAATATATTCATTCATACTATATACATGTAGTAAAAAGGGTTATTTCAACATTACAAACAGATACTCCAATTTTATTATATGTATAGATGAATTACGTTAGAAAGATGTATTTATCTAAACTTTTTACGAATTTCTGTGTAAATTTTAATAGTTTAGACACTAAACACACACTTTCAAATAATTTAAAATAGTAAGTTTTTTGTTTCCCATGAAAACTTTTGCTGATACCAGGCGAGCATAAGTTTTATAACAGTGATTTCATAATTTCTAAGATGGGTGTACGTCCAAATACATCTTTTGATTTCTGTGACCCTAGTAGTATCTGATGGGAAACTGTAATAATTTGGTTGACAAGAAATCCCTTGTCTGTTGATCGAGCTCCAAAAGCTCGATGAAAATAAAAATACTAGGCAAGCATAAGACTTATGACAGTGATATTATACTTTCTAAGACGGGTGCTTAAGTTCGTAGACTTCTGTTTTCTGTAACCCTAGTAGTATCTGACGGTAAACTGTAACATTTGGTTGACAAGAAATCCCTTGTCTGTTGATCGAGCTCCAGGAGCTCGATGAAAAAAATAAATACTAGGCAAGCATAAGTCTTATGACAGTGATTTTATAATTTCTAAGATGAGTGTACGGCCAAATACATCTTTTGATTTCTATGAGCCTAGTAACATCTGACGGAAAACTGTAATATTTGGTTGACAAGAAGACCCCTTGTCTGTTGATCAAGCTCTAGGAGCTCGATTAAAAAGAAAATACTAGGCAAGCATAAGTCTTATGACAGTGGTTTTATAAGTTCTATGATGGGTGCTTAAGTCCGTAGACTTCTTTTGATTTCTGTAACCCTAGTAGTATCTGACGGGATACTCTAATATTTGGTTGACAAATCAAATCCCCTTTTGTCGAGCTCGAGCGCGATAAAGAAAAAGATCATCTGTGTACCTAGTTCCTAGTGCTTGATAGAGGCTTGATAACTAATAAGCCGCTATGGATATCGACAATGTTTACAGAAGAAATAATGATATGATTCGTATTGATAACGTAAGGAAGAAGAGAAATAGAGATGCCAATATAAATAGAGGTGTTTACCAGGAAGCGTACCACCACCCACCTCATTACAGCAGTATTATTTTAATGGTATAAGATTATAAGATTGCTATAAAAGTTTGTAGTAGGGCCCCAGATCTAAACTAATAACAATTATAAAGAGAAAATATTTCATTTTTAATGGCTTATTCCACAAATCCCCCCTGAAAATCCCCCCTAAGGGGGAAAACTGGAATCCAATTGCAAGAGTCTAGAAATCCTCCTTAGGAATCCCCCTTAAGGGGGAATACTGGAATTGAAAAACTATTCCACTTATCCCCCTTGAATCCACCTGTAGGGGGGAAAATGGAATGAAAAAAATAAGAGTCTAGAAATCCCCCCTAGATAATCCCCCTTAGGGGGGAAACTGGATTCTAAAAAGTAAACGTTCAAAAATCCCCCTTTTAATATTAAATTTTTTGTATTTTTATGTAACCATTTCAAAAAAATATTCCACCTTTAGAAAGCTACAAATCGGACGAGTAACTTAGCATAATGTTTTATTTTGTTTATCATATTTTCCAGTCAGTTTTACAATTTTCATATTTTAAACGGCTTTGTAAATGCAATACGTCACTATTGCTATGATATTTTCCCGCGTTTGTTGTGCGAAACGAATGTAACTTTTGGTAACAAAGCGAAGCGTCTATTATTTAAAAGCTAAAAAGAAGTAATTCTCGTTGACACTATTACTCCAGCAATGTAAACTTCATCCTCCATGTTACTTTAACCCAAAAAGCTAATTTCGTTTCTTTATTGGCGCAGCTAACAATTTACATAAACTCTGAATTCAAATTTAAACTTTATAAAACAATTCAGTCCATTTCGCTACGTCACTTCCCGGATACAGAGCGAACTCCATTAGCCTACCATATATAAATCGATCGATAGAAGCCAGAATAGTGTTGAAACCTTATTAGTGATGGCCTGTGTATTAGGTTTACTTTGGCCTATTTAGTACACGTGTAGGTATTAGTCATAGTAAAACATTCTACAGTAAGGTAAAGTAACCGATAAAGTAGTTTTTTTACGTGACTTTTTGTACACAAACTTTAATACAAGGAGATGAAGCGCTGTCAATAATAGACATATTGGCATGTAAAAGCGATTCAGCGCTGAACGATCCAATGCACAAAATGAGGTTTTAAATAAAGTTTGTATAGAAAGCCACTGTAAGACTTCTTTGAAGATATTGAACATTACTGACTTTTCGGTGGGAAAGCATCGTGAGGAAACCTGGACTAATAATCACTACATAGTATAAAACAAAGTCGCTTCTCGCTGTCTGTCCCTATGTATGCTTAGATCTTTAAAACTACGCAACGGATTTTGATGCGGTTTTTTTTTAATAGATAGAGTGGTTTAAGAGGAAGGTTTATATGTATAATACGTGCAAAATATAGTAGAGAAACACTGGTAATTATAGAAGTTTCTAATGTACCTAATGCAGGGACATAGCGGTTGCGGCAGTACCGACCGGGGGCCGTCGGCCTCTAAAGAAAACAATGACCATGTTTGTATTGTCTAATGACGAAAAAGCTGTGACCGTTGTTTAAAAAGACATTCTGTAGTACATTTAGTATCAGCATAATACCTGTGCGAAGCCGGGGCGGGTCGCTAGTACCATATAAACTAAAAAAATTAAAATCCCCGTCATAGTATATCTTCATTATTCTACTAGTCAAGTTCTATCATTTGATACCCATATTAAGGGAGTTGTGAAAAATATGAAATCCGTCATTTTGTGGCGTCGACCATCTTGGACCGATTTTTATCAAACATAGCTAAGAACACTCCCGACTAATTCACTTTTCAAACAAAAAAAAACGAAATCAAAATCATTTCATCCGTTCGAACGAAGACTCGATCCGGTACATTGATGCTGAAATCAGCAAGCAATTGTAGTAGATCTACAATTTCTACTCCAATTTAACACACATGTAACTAAAATATTATTCAATCTCTTCAATAGACTATCGGAGTCTGGTAACCATAATCGACGCTAGCCAATGAATTAACACGCCGTCTACGGCGTAGGCCTTGTCTACGCATCTGCTACGGCACTTACAAGGCTCTACGAACGTTATGGGAAGCCATACGATACGATAGTTAGGTAATCAATAATATCATAGTGCACTTGTGTTTTATTATGTAGGATCCTTCGATAGGAAAGTACTGCTTTATGTAAACCGGAGGTTAATGTACTAGGACTCCTTCGCTGAGTACCTAAGACGCAGTCTGTTACGAAGAACGTGAACGCAACCACGCAACGTGACACCTCTAACAAGGTCTGTGCGCCTGGTACACGCATTGTTATTACACTGTTTCAGGCAATTAGAAAATGATTACGGATTAATAACTTACTAGGAAGGAGGTTTAATTACGTCTATATTTGTTTAGAAAGTCTATCAAAGTGATTTCATTCTGCCTGATGGTAAGCAGTCAGTCGGCTCCAGAAGTGGTTTTAAATACCATCGTGTCAAACTGCTGGCATGATAGCTTCCACTATTATATCAGCTTCTTTAGAGAGTTTTTAATTTTTATCATTTAATCTTAGGTATATTTTAAAAATATGTTCTGATAACATTTTTGAATTAGGTGAAAGCTGTATAAAAAGTAAGTAGGTACTCGTAAGGTGTAAGGGCTCTTAACGCTTTTTCACAAACTGCTTAAAGATATACAGATATTTAATTTTGAAGAAAACATTTGCGCTGTTGAAAGTTTCCACTTGTTCCTGTAATACTTATCTTAAACAGTTCAACTACTGGTTCAGATTAAATGATTGAAATATTATTATACCCTGTTTATACAATGTCTACTTGGTTACTAATTTTGAAATGAAATGAAATTGAAATTTAGGCTTCTAGTTTTATTTACAACGAAGTTATAAGGGATCGAAAATGGTTCGAATTGCTTCGAGAAAAGTATGGTACGGCCGCCCGTGCCGCTTTTTTTCTTCGGTGCCCGCATTTCGTAGACAAATAAGGTTTTTCTCTTACCAATAGTAGTGTAAAATAATACTACCCACAAGTAGTAAGTATAATAAGTAGTGTCTGGGTGTAATTTATCTATAATATGTATGTATTTACAAAAAAAAAATGTATATAAGTAGTATATCAGTTGTTTAGTACCCATAACACAAGCAAATATAATTGCTTAATTTGGGGCTAGATGGCGCTGTGTGCATGTGGTAGAATATTATTATTATTATTATTATTATAATAAAGTAGTGGTAACATATTTACTTACACAATTTCATCCTACCAGGGCATCATAAGATAGATGTTGGTAACCGCAAGCGACATACGTTAAATAAACGTCAAGCGTGAGCGACAATCATTTCTCACATACGGCTCTGACATACGGACACAATTACCTATTAATGTCCACACCAGATGTCGCTGAATTATGCGATAGAGACCATACATGCAAACACTATAACATTATTAGGTATAGAGAAATAATTGATAGTAAGCGAAGACCGTGGTCTATCATATAGCCCTAACAGACGACGTCGTGTCTATTAGCACTTTTTGATTTGTCAATGAAAATTATGTTAAAAATGAAGCAAAATTAATCGTAATAAACATGGAAATAAGGATAAAAAATAACCTGTGGCACTCGGGGACTGCCGTGGTAAAGCTATTGCATAACATTTTTTATCAACTTAAGCAATAATTATTATTTATTTATTTTTTATAAGCAGTATTTTTCTTTGATATTAATTTAAGTTACACTTTTTGAGAGTGGTGACCGATAAGAAAACAAGTACAATATCGTTTAAAATATTTTTATTATCTCACAATACATGTAGGTTAATCAGTTTTTATCATCCTACTAAGTATTTTTACTCCGAAAAAGAAAAAAAATGGAACATTACATTACATTGATGCATTATTTATTACACGTTATTAAAATCTTAGTTTTATTTCTATAGTTCTACCAAATAAAATTTTTCACAAATGTGACAAAATATTTGGTTTATTTGTGGTAAGAATTAGCGCCACTAGTGTTTATTCTGAGAAATAAATTTTATGGTAGGCGGAATGGGAGGTGTTAGGTTGTCTTTTCGTTACGGAATTTTTTGATTCGGTCGCCGCGCTCAAAGCCCGCGATAAAAGCAATAGCTTAAAAGAAATATAAGGGAAAGAGATTAATGTGTTCTGTACTCACAGAATAAAGGGCAAAATTATCGATATTAGTTTACTAACATTTATTGAGAGGATAAATATTTAAAAAGATCCATTCATGCTGGAACTGGGAAAAATCTTCTACTAGTATAAAATTAGTGTAATAGTTTCGGAAAGTTAAACAGGCTTTTTACCACTACAGAAAAACTGCAAGTAGTGGTAATAAGGTTGCGTCAACCAAGGTTGAGCAACTACTATTGTGGCAACCATGATTGAAGACAAATTAAGATTGTGTCATGTTTTTTTTACCGCGTTGGAAATAAGTACTAAAATGTTGTATATTTGTATAACATGTACCAGAGCAACATGAGATACAAAGAGGTTGTCACCGGACACCAGCGGCTACCACAATATGAACAACATACTCGTACAATAGCAACGTGACACCTTCAACAAGGTCTGTGCGCCTGGTACACACATTGTTGTTGCACTGTTTCAGGGATTCAACCTACTGTACAAAAAAGCGGTAAGGTTTTAATCCAGTTTTATATTATTAGTTTTCCAAATTACTGAAAAGTCCTTGTTCTGAGTGAAAAAACCTAGCAACGCTTTGAAATAGCACTGTTACTATGGCAACTGCTTTTGTTAATTCAATTTCTGCTTGGCAACTTGGGATGGCATAGAAGAATATAATGAAGAAATAGTTTGCCCTTTTAAAATGAAATCACACAAGGTTGAAACAAATCAAGTACCTAATGTTGCTTTCATAAAATCGTTATGTACTGATACACAGTGAGGGAAAGCAATATTAATAGTAAAATATCGTTCATTCATTCATTCATTCGCTTATTTTATATAAACTGTAGACTGTAGGTAAAGTTGCCAAAAATGAGTCAAATTTTACTATAATAATGATTCATGTCCGAAGAAGCGTTCGATAATTTAACCAATAAAGACGCGTCGCGTCTGCTTTACGTATTAAATCAATAAAAACATAAGTACCTAGCTCTGTGTTGGAATAGTTTGCTAAAATGTTAATAGTTATCGTAAAATTATGGTGTAAGAACTGCTCCTTTAGTAGATTCTCCTAACGAATCTATTAACCCACAACTCATGTAATATGCAAATTATCTTTCATTTATTCAATTGTTCACTGAACCTTGTACTTACTTAATGGTCATTAAATAATATAACTAACATGTAATTTATCAATTTTATAAAATTACTCTTGTGAAATAAAATGGGGTTACCACAATATAACAAGCAATAATAATAATAATAATAAAACGTTTATTTTCCTTACACAAATGGAACTTAAATCTATATAACAAATTGAGTGAGTAAATACTACATTCATTTGTGAAGGACTGGTGCCTGAAATAGGTTCAGTTTTTAACCCATTTTATCTCTCGTGCTGACGCAATACTACAATCAATACAAATCTTATGACCTCGTACGGTAAAATCCATGAAGCCATTTAGTTACATAATATACATACATAATATACAATACATACTTATATACATACGCTCGAAAAACATTACCCTCCTTGACTGCGTTATTCGGGCAAAAACGCTATACTACTATATGATAATTATTTTATCAATCTCTGCTTACTCCATAGACGGGGCGTAGCTTAATACTCGGTAGTTATACCCTATAAAATAATTAATCAAATGATCATTTGACCATTATCCAAAACGGTCCCTTTCAGAGACAGCGCCAACAATGCGGCCACAATATAGATGGGTCTGCCCCGCCTCTCCTGTACATGACGGGCTGAACGGTTGCATAACTTCTGATTAATTGTGCTTTTTGTCTGTTTATGTCGTTTGTGTCAGTTGTACAGTCAACCATTAGTTATTGGCACCATCTTTTTTGTACTGCGTTCAAAAAAAGTTATCACGTTCCTATCTTGAGTTTCAAATAAATAGGAACTTCAATGATATCTCTTATTACATGAGAAGTAATGCGTAATAAGTACAAAATCCATTAGTAAGTATATGAAGCAGGAGAGTTTATTTGTTCGTTTCAACGCGCTAATCTCTGGAACTGCCAGTCTCATGTGAGTAATTATTTTTCGTATGATAGCCCATTTCTCGAGGAAGGTTATAGGCCATGTAATATCATATCACGCTACTAGCGATGCGAGCAGAGCAGTATCGAAAGACGCGGGTGAAACCGCACCGCAGAAAACAGTATATAAATAAATATAGATAATAAAATGTAATTTTTTTTAAAGAATGTTTTAAAGCCTTAAAGCATAGCTAATCGTTCTGTACTACATTGTTTACAATCACAGACAGTTTTGAAAATCTGAAACCTAAATATTTCTAAATATTCAAAACTTTATCCACTAGCCTTTTATCATCGTAAGTATTCAGAGAGACCACAAGCCTATTATTTAAATTAGAATCCAAAAAAGTAATATAATCGTGAATAATATGTTAATTTGTCGCAAAAACTGCTAAGACGTCGTCGCTAATGTCTCTCAAGTTACAATTTAATTACTAGCGACATCTGTTGGCGGGAAGTTGAAAACTGATCCGAACATTTTGGCGGTATATTTTTTTATAACCATTGTTTTTATATTTACTTATTTCATATTAAGTCAAGGAAGGTAATTTTCGAGCGTTTAAGTATGTGGGTAAGTAATGTCTATTTCTGTGGCAGGCTAAGCATTTATGACATTGGATTTTAACATTGAAGTGTCATTAAATTAGTACTTTAACTATGAGGGTGGACATGTCTAAACAGAATGTCGCACAGTCGCAAATTTTCTGCTTCTATCTGTTGCCGCTTCTGTGGTGTCCTTGCAATT
This sequence comes from Parascotia fuliginaria, assembly GCA_963082885.1. Classification (NCBI taxonomy): domain Eukaryota; kingdom Metazoa; phylum Arthropoda; class Insecta; order Lepidoptera; family Erebidae; genus Parascotia; species Parascotia fuliginaria. The sequence goes on along the minus strand of OY720199.1, from coordinate 8,746,568 downwards.
TTTTTATTCTAAACCACAGATTTTAATGCAGTTTTCAATATCGTTTATAAATGGTATCGTATTCTGCGAGGGTTTTAATCATTAATAAATTATGATGTTGTAAGCCAGAGCAGGTTGCTTGTAATAAATAATAAAATATTTTTAGCAAGTTATAGCTGATTAGTACCATTGATATAATTTTTTATGACGTATTTTCGAGGTAGGTAAACCCACAAGCTATCAGTGATATGAGACGGAAAGAAAATCGTGGGTGAAAATTCTTCAGTGCTTTGTATTGTAATTTTTTTTATTAATAATTTATGAAAAGATTTATTCATTGAAAATAAGAAATACTATTGATAAACAATATTCTATATTCAGAATTGCCCACGTATTTGTAGTAGTGGGCGTGGGCAAAATTAACCAATGCCATCTTTCGACTTGGAAGTACTAGGAATACAGAAACGCAGGCACTTATACTTTCGATCTTCTCATAATCGTAAACACAAGAAAAACAATTTCCTATACAAATAAGGGAGTCTTACCCGATAGGTATTTTGTATATGTCGAACAAATCCTTCTTTATGTTGATTGAACTGCCACACGTATATGCGATCCTAGTACTTCAACTTCGTTTACGCTATGTCTTTTGGGATATCAGCAATGAAACGGGTGTTATTTGGGTAAACACAGGTGTTATTGGGAATTATTTGGCTATATTCCTTCGGGTTTCTTTTTTTATGTTACGAAAACATATTACTAGGTACCTCATCATAAATTCAGCAGTAAGCTTAGTACTCGTATTTATGGAATCCTATGATTACCAAATTCAGGTGCTAGGAGAAAGCATATCTACCTAAGTATAATTTTAAAAGAATATTCTTCAAAAAACATGTTCTTTACCACAATATCTAAGTAGTCTTATTAAGTTTAATAGTCTTTTCTCATACAGCTGCATTGTCGACTGCACTATTGATTAAAAAAAGTTGCAAGTCGCAAAAATAAAATCTCCCACCGACCCTGAAAACCGGACTAATGCGATACATTAATTTCGCTAACAACAATTATTTAGAGCGAATATGCAGCTTTTACACGAATCATTCACAAATATCTGACCAGAAGCTTCCGCAGCGAGTATTGATCTACGATTCCGGTCATATATTTTTAGACTATTCTATTTTATTCTGGCAATATTAATGCATGACCTATACCGATTTTAAAAGCGTTTCGGCGGAAAAGAGCTCTTCATATTTGATGTTAGCCTAGTACTTTTTGTCTGACGTTTTGTGAAATATATACTGATTGCAACAAAAACGTGTGTGGAAAAAAAAGGAAGAATTTAAAAACTACTAAATCTACCACGGTGTATCAGTGATACCGGGTGGACGCTAAGGTCTTGGGTTCAATATCTGGATCGGATTAAATGATTTTTGATTTTTGTAAGCGCGCTTTTATTCTACTTTCGAAAATTAAAGGCATAATCTATAGTTTATTGTTCGTTTGAACGAGCTAATCTCTAGTACTACCTGGCGGATTCCAATAAAGCTTTCTTTTCATCACGCTACGACCCACAGAAGCAGAGCAGTAATCGCGAGTGAAACCGTTGTAAAGAGCTAGTTCAGTTATAAAAGAAGGGCTATCACTTCAAGGTAACTAAATTAAACAAAGAAAAAGGTCGTAGTAACGGTATTAAATCGATTGGCTGTACACAGCGCTGTCGGTGCCTGTCGTGTTCGAAAACTTTGTGCCTCTTCTGTTATTTATGGTCGGCACGCTATTACGGCATTGCTACTTGGGTTAATTTTTAGGACTCCGTACCCAAAGGGTAAAACGGAAAAAACTACTAAACAAACATTAAAAACAAAATAAAATAAATATTTAAGATTGCTCCCATACCACAAACGTGACTTTTTTCCTCGATAATGATTACAGCAACAGGTAGACGCTTGAAATATTCACAGAATATTTAGTTATATATTTACTTTAAGAATAAATAATTAAATTAATAAAACAATAATTTAATAAATAAAATAAAACAAATATTTAGCTGGAGCTTATTATACAACAGACATGAATTTTTTGCCGTTTTTATAGTTAATGGTACGGCACCCTTCGTGCACGACTCCGACTCGCACTTGGTCGGTTTTTGTTTTCACTACATGTATTATCTACTACGTTATATAATACGTAGTGAAGTATTTCTGTTAGTAAAAAAAATGTATTGAATGTTTTTTTTCCTGTGACTGCGTTTGGCAAAGATAACTTTATTAAAGGTCAACACTTACCATAAAGTGGGCCGTGGCATTCTAGACTCCGGGCAAGAAATTTTTGAGAATAAAAATGACCCGATCACTTTGCTCGATCCGTGGATCGAATCGTGACCCTGCGTGACAGTCTCTATACAGACACAGTATAATGGACCACCAGACCAGACTTTATCTAAGAGTTTTCTTTTATTGGTGGGCTTTTATCATTTGCAATAAAAAAAATATTTTTAGTATATACTTTATAAGTATAAAATGAGTTTTTTTTTATACGACTAAGGTGACAAACAAGCATACGGCCCGCCTGATGGTAAGCAGTTACCGTAGCCTATGGACGCTTGCAACACCAGGAGCATCACTAGCGCGTTGTCGACCCTGTTAAAAACCTTTTAACTCCTTTCTTGAAGATCTCCATGTTGTAGTCTCTCGGGAAAACCTCGACGGGCAGTTCATTCCACAACCTTATCGTACGAGGAGGAAAGTTTCTCTGAAACCTCACTGTACGGGATCTAAGAGGTTCTAAGGTGTGAGGATGAACTCCCAGCCGATGGCGGGAGGTGCGATGATAAAAAGTGGCCGTTGGCACCATCCTAAACAATTCTTCAGAACACAGCCTACAGTGCTGTGCAAATTGTGTGATGTGATGACATTACAGCGCATTTGGCGCGCATTTTTAAAGAGACTAGCAGCAGCTGCGCCCGCACGTATAAATATTTTGTATCACTCGGGAACCAGAGCGATTTTCGTGATAAAAAGTAGCCGGCCGTGTCCGGCACTGAATCTATCTACCTACATACCAATTTTCAAAAATCGGTTCAGCCGTTTAGGCACTGAGTGATAACAAACACACACACACACACACACACACACACACAAACTTTCGCATTTAATGCTTATTTAATTTTTATTGATGCCAAAAAGTTTTATGTCAGTCAGAATTTTTACCGTTCCAAAACAGCAGAAGCTTGATACATAAAATAAGTCTGTCTTTACCACAAATCCATGATTGTAAATTTTTAATTTAATAGCGCAAGCACAACACTAATACTGAATAGATTTTGAATGGATGTTGAAAGCTAAATCATGTTGAATTCCGTTGAAACTTACCGAACAGATAAGGGCAGGTCCATAAATATCTCCTATCTCATTATGCGCGCCTGGTAGCTGTACCGTGTGAACTTGTGTAAAGCCACTAAATATGTTTCATCCACTGAACTTGCGTATTCCGTGTATCCAAATCAGGAGTCATGCATGACAGAGAATTATTGGTACGTACAATAATTTTAAACAAAATAACAAAATGTTGTGAAACGTGTTTGTTTATGATATTGATGACACTAGCTGCGACCCAAGGCTTCACCGTGCGTGGCAGGAGCGCGATCCAAAGGCGCGGTCAGTGTGGACGTGCCGTGCGCGATCCAAACGGTGTATCCGTTTTTGGTCGTTTTTATGGCCTGCCTCAACGGCGCCTGAGTTGCATGAAGCGCGCAGTGTGGACTGTTGGATTTGCAGCCAAACAATGGCTGTATGTAACACTAATAGCGGTGTACGAGACGATAATTTTGACTTTTCATAAGCATCATACTTTATGATCAAAATGAAATAAATGCTTCGACTTTTGTTTCAGCGGTAACCTGCTTACCATTAGCAGCATCCCGCTATCGTATACTTCGAGAATTCTCTTTGGGTCACACGAGTAATTTTGTAAAGGCAATCATGGCAGTGTTAGAAGTGAAATACCGCCAACATTTTTAACTACCATAAAACCTATTACATCATTGACGCTGAGCTTCTTACCAAAGAGTGAGAAAAAAAACCTTTTTTACGATCAAGTGCGGTCACAGTACATGGTAAAAGCTATACAGCAAAATTTTGGATGACACGAAAATATGGCCACCTAGCTTTTAAACAACCTAGAACTATACATAGTGAATTTATATCATTGCGTAACTTTAAGCAAGTATACAATAAAAAAATATCGTCTCAATTTCGTAAATCACGCATCTAAATTACCAGGAACCCATAAATAAAGAGGAGTAGTTTGTTGGCGTCTGGATGTCTGGGGCGTATTGATTGTATACTATGTAGGTACGCAATACGCAAGGGGAGCGTAGGGACGTATTTGTTAACTTCTGCAGTGACCTGTATTCCTAATACATAGAGATACAGTATTGACCGATTTTTTATATTCGATTTGTTCTATTTTCTCAGAGCAACATGTCCGTCCTCATTTGGTAAACGTTTATATCGTTAAATGGTACTACATATTATATAAAGCAAAACAAATTAAATGTCCGTTTTACAAAACGATTGAAATTTAAATGGTCATGAAAGCAAAATGTCCGCAATTTAAAAAGTCTACTCTACACATTATTAATTGATCGTTTTGCTTTCATGACAATTTTCGATAATGACGACTTGCTTTATGGACATTTTTATTCAAAATTTAAGATTTAACGACTAAATTATGTCAATAAGGACATTTTGCTCTGAGAACCACCCACTCCGAATTGTTTTATAATATAAGAATGTACCAATTTTCATGCTTTTTGTAATTAAACTTAGGTTAAACCGTACGAAATAATTTTCAACAATCTGTATATAAGATTTACAGACTCAGAGTCGCGCTTAACGACCTCTTCCTTGGGGCAAAATTGCTAATAAACAAAACCTAGTCTTATTTGTAAACAACCCTATAATATTTGGCGAAGGATTTTGGAAGATTGTCAACGAAAATAATTCATAGATTTTTTATTAGAGAACTAACTTGCTGCGGCGCGGTTTCACCCGCGTCTTTGTTTACTGCTCTGCTCCCGTCGCTTGCAACGTGATGTTACATAACCTATAACCATCCTCGAGAACTGGGCTATCATACGCAAAAAAGATTTTTCAAATCCAACAAGCAGTTCAAGAGATTCAAACAAACATACAAACAAACTTTTTTTTTATATAAATTTTTCATATCGACATTTCTGATTGACGGTGAAGGAAAAACATCGTGAGGAAACCTGGACTTAAAAGTCTGAAATTGCCTCCGCCTTGAGCGCACGTGGTGATTAATGCTCATACCTTCTCTATATGAGAAGAGGCCTTTGCCCTGCAGTGGGACAGTAAAACAGCCTGATATTATTTTTAGTCATTTTCAGAATTTCAATATTTGAAGCTAAATCTAAATGATGCAATACGACACTATTGCTATGACATTTTCCGTAGGAGTTTGTTGTAAGATCAAATGAAACTTGATACTGAAGCGAGGAGAGAGCGGATCTCTAGTTATAATTAAAATACAAAAAGCCCGCCTGCCTAATACAAGTGAAAAGAAAGAAACCCATTTTTATTTCTCGTGCTGACGCTATTTTGAAATTTTAACTGAAACTCTATGTCACTCCCACAATCAATACGAATTAATGACATCTCTTATCATTACCCTCCTTGACAACGGCAGTCGGGCAAAAAGATAGTCATCGATATAATTAATAAACTCATCGATATTATATTAATTAAACTTTATCGGCCTTAACGCATTAGTATTAGACGTAGGTACTAGGACTTCATAGGTTGCGATGACACGCACGCTCGTAAACATAACGTCGATAAGGCGATGCTATACGAGCCACTAGTGCAGTTTGTGGTCCGCAGCTACCAGGACAACAGCGAACAATAGATGGTATCTATACTATGTGCACAGAGTAATTGAAAATCAGAGAATTATGTACAGAGTAGTACAGAGTACCTTTTGGTATTAAAATTACTTACGTCAAAATAAACGGTCAAATGCGATCCAGACTCGCGCACCGAGGGTTCCGTGTCATTATTATTTGATTGCGTTGAGATAGAACTTAGATTTTTTCACAGCTTCAAGATGTTGCAGATAAGGGTACTTATTATTTATTTATTGAATTATATGTATGCAGGTACATTATATATTAGGTATAAATTTCAGTTTGATACCTCGACAGACAGACAAGAAACTGATCTTATAAAGGTTCCGTTTTGACTCTTGAGGTACGGCACTCTAAAAAAACAGGTAAACCCTGAGTTATATATAAGTATTACGTTTTTATCTTTTAGGAAATGTTTTTCTTTGAAATTGCTTGTGTAAGCGATCAAAAGAAGTTACGGAACAAATTTTATTCATTGAAATTTTCAGAGATGATAATTTAATACTTTGTATTGATGTGATAAAAAGAACCTACCTACCTACTTAATTTAGATAATAATAATAATAAAATAATATGTACAGATGTTTTTAATATCGACCACTTTTTTTGTTGTGTTACTTATATACTTTCGTTGAAATTTTTGACGTTTATCTATTAATATCTGTAGTGTTATTAGCTATTATAGAAAAGCGAACTACCATTCGGATTTGAATAATTCTTTTTGCGTTTGATAGCTCAGTTCTTGAGGAAGGTCAGAACAGTTATACGCTACGTAACTTCACGCTACTGGCGACGGCACTAGTAGAGCAGTAATCAAAGACGAGGATGAAACCGCGCTGCGGAAAGTTAGTACTAAGTTAGACTGGCCTGTTGGTCTAGTGGTTAGTGACCCTGACTGCTAAGCCGGAGGTCGTGGGTTCGATTCCTACCCAGGACAAACCTTTGTGTGATGAGCATGATTGTTTGTTCTGTGTCTGGGTGTAATTTATCTATAATATGTATGTATTTACAAAAAAAAAAAAAAGTATATAAGTAGTATATCAGTTGTTTAGTACCCATAACACAAGCAAATATAATTGCTTAATTTGGGGCTAGATGGCGCAGTGTGAATGTGGTAGAATATTATTATTATTATTATTATTAATGGAAGAGTTTGTTTGTTTAAACGCGCTAATCTCTGGAACTACCAGTTGAATTTGAATCATTATTTTTGTGTTTGATAGTAAGGTTATGCTACATAGTTATCACATTACGAGCGAATGTGTCGAGCAGTAACCAAAAATGTAACTTAACCTAAGTAAAACCGCGCTGCGGAAGGCTATACTATATATGCATGTATCTATTCTAATGTTACAAATGCGAAAGTAACTCTGTCTGTCTGTCTTTCTATCTGTTACACTTTCACGCCTAAACCACTGAAATTTAAATGAAATTTGGTATATAGACAGAATAGACCCTTATTTCATGCGAAAAATGTCTTGTAGGGGTTAAAATTCAATATAACCGACATTCCCGAGCTGCGGGCAATAGCTAGTTACACAAACCTTCCAAAAGAAAATTTAAACGATAGTATAAACTATCAACATCTGTCGCGTCGCATCGTCTATAAGAGGTTAGCGAAAGAACAGAAGAAAACAGTGGTTTTGCGACATAATATTTTTTTTTTTTTTTTTCGAGGGTAGGTGCAAAAAAGTGTAGACGTAATTTTCCAAATCCGTATATTTAATTAATTAAATAATCACATATATACAAGTTTATACAGTAAATAAGTTTACTTACATTATATTTGGCATTCATGTAAGTGAATGTAAACATTGCAATCACCACCTACCAGCGCAACACATTTCACAACACTTATAGAAGAACTTACGGTCTAGTCAAAGTACACAATGGCACAACTGGCAACAATCCAGGACACTCAACATAAGCTGGAGGAGTCCTTCACGAAGCGAATGGCTGAACTCGAGGTGCAGCTTCATAACGGCGGTCCATCAAAAGATACGGTGGCAAAAGTCGCTGAAGAATTTCGGACATTTCGTGAGCTGATATTTGGCATTTTGAAGTTGCTTCGCCAGCAGATCGCCCAATGTTCCAATATGTCAGACGTCATGGAAACCAGGCACCGAAGGAAAGCGCTTATCTTCGTTGGAGTCGACGAGTCTGACAGTGAAGACTGTGCTTCTGTGGTCCACAATATTATGTCGAAGATGTCAATAAAGGACACTCACACCATCAGGGCCTGTCATAGACTTGGCTCTTCGAATAAGGACCAGCGCCGACCAATTCTCGTGTGGTTCAACAGCGCAGAGTCGAGATCCACTGTATGGAGGGCAAAAACGAGGCTCAAGGGGTCACCTGTAGCTGTTAAGGAGTTCCTTACTAAACCCCGACAGGTTCTATTCAGTAAGGCCAGGCAGCACTTCGGCATGCGTGCGTGCTGGTCGCAAGACGGTATTGTCATAGTGAAGACTCCTGATGGAAACCGCCAAAAATTATTCACCTTGGATGTTCTCGATGTGCTGATGAAGAAGTTCCCTAAGGCATCAGAAAGCTCCTCGTCAACGTCTAGTGCTGGTAACGGCGGCAATGCGAGTGCTTCGGGTGCGAATAACAAGCTGCGTAAGATCTGATTGACTGTTACTTTTATGTGAACGCCGTGTCTCGCTTTGTTTTGTTATTGTCTTTAATTAGCTCATTCCACGTCTATTATTGTGTATTTTAAGACCCAATGACAAACTTACAATTTGTGTCGTGTGACAAGTTGACAACAATGAAGTTGAAAGGTTTGTTGAAGTGACAGTTACGTGTGCGTTCCGAAACTGTTTGTCGATCAATTTACGTTTCGTTTTACTTTAATTATTGGTTTTGTGTACTGTTTCCTATTAATTTGTTTATCTTTATTTTTTATGTCCATCTGCTGGTGGGTGGTGCAGTGATGAATATTGGCATAGCACTGTGTGTATGTATGATATATATCTATATAATATATATTTTTCTTACATTATATTTTAAATTTATATTTATTTTATATTTTATTTATGGATATTGATGACTCTTATTATTCTGCCAATGAGTCTATAAATTGTTCCGGAGACGAAAGCTTCTGTTCTATAGGTGATGCCATTTTAGGTGATTCCCTGCGACAGATTTTCGACCAACGTTCTCGGTTGCTCTTTAATGTGTGTCACATTAATGCGCAAAGCATTCCTTGCCACCACAGTGAGTTACTGGATACGTTTTCCGACACTCACGTTCATGCCATCTTGATTTCGGAGAGTTGGCTCAATCCTAGTCTTCTTTCCACTTCTTATTCTCTCCCTGGTTTCGTGCTTATTCGTAATGATCGAATTGGACGAAGGGGGGGTGGAGTCGCAATCTATCTACGTAGTTGTTTTCCTTACAAAATTATTTTTTCTTCCACTCCTAACCTTTCTTCGTCAGCTGAGTATCTCTTCCTTGAGGTTAATGTTAAGGGGGCAAAAATGGTGCTTGGCGTCGTTTATTGTCCTCCGTCTGTTGATTATTTCTCTAGTCTCGAACCGATTCTAGAATCTTTAGGGTCAGAATATTCACATCACGTCATCATGGGCGATTTCAATACCGATCTCCTTTGTCCTCGTTCCCATCGATCCTGTAAATTTCTTGAGATTGTTGAGTCTGTCTGCCTCCGTGTGCTACCGCTACAAGCTACTCATCACAATGTTCAGGGGCAGGACACATGGCTTGACCTCATTCTCACTTCCTCTCCTAATCTAGTCTCGTCCCATGGCCAACTCCTTGCTTCTGGATTTTCTCACCACGACCTTATTTTCCTTTCCTACACCCTAAAACCTCCGAAACTCCAACCTAAAGTTCTGCACAGGCGCTGTTTTAGTCGTATAGATAGTGAGGCGCTAAGTAAGGACGCCTCGAAGATCAACTGGGACGATTTATACTCGGCTGCCTCAGTGGATGCGAAAGTTGATCATCTGAAAAACAAAATTATAGAGCTTTTCGATAAGCATGCTCCGATAAAGAAAGTGAGACAAAAGCGCCTACCTGCACCTTGGATTACAGCAGGAGTTCAAATGGCCATGAGGCGTAGAAATCGGGCTTTTCGGAGATACAGAAGGGACCGTAGTGACGAAAACTGGTCACTTTTCAAGTCTGCAAGAAATCGCTGCAATCAGATGATACGTAACGCCAAACGCCGATATATTCTTAGTAACATAGATTCCTCGTCCCCTGTCGATATTTGGAAGTTTCTTGGGACTCTAGGTATCGCCAGACAGCGTCGTGTTGATTTGCAGATGACACTTGGTTTGGAGGATATTAATCGTTATTTCATCACTACTACTCCGCTAGATCACCAAACCAAGTGCCAAACTGTTGATTACTTAGCTGGTCTACCTCATCCTAATATTGAATCCTTTTATTTTTCTCCAGTAGCATCGGATGAGATCAAAAAAGTCATCCTTTCCATTAAATCGAATGCCGTGGGCTGTGATGATGTCAGTCGTCGCATGGTCATGGCAATCCTTGAGCACCTCCTTTTTCCTATTACCCATATTATTAATTTTTCCCTTTTCTCTGGAATCTTTCCATCCTCGTGGCGTAACGCATACGTTATCCCATTACCCAAAACTCAAAATCCCACACTACCCAATCATTTCCGTCCTATATCCATTCTTCCCTTCTTATCCAAAGTGCTTGAGGCCTGCGTGCACAAGCAACTCTCCCATTTTGTGTACCGCAATCAGCTACTTAGTCCCATGCAGTCTGGGTTTAGACCCGGACATAGCACTGTATCCGCGCTCCTTAAAGTGACTGGCGATATTAGGGAGGGCATGGAGAGTACCAAAGTCACAGTCCTGACTTTGGTCGATTTCTCGAATGCCTTCAATACCGTCAGTCACGATATCCTTTTGTCTATCCTTTCCCACTATAAGGTCTCCTCCGAAGCTCTGGAATGGTTCTCAAGTTACATTCGAGGTCGTCAGCAGTCTGTCCGCTTCGAAGATTCATCTTCAAGTTGGGGTGACATTGACTCTGGCGTCCCTCAAGGCGGTATTTTATCTCCTTTGTTATTTTCAATTTTTATTAATCTTTTAACACCTAATCTTCAGTGTGCGTATCATCTGTATGCTGATGACTTGCAGATTTATTCTCAAGCAAGTGTTGACTGCATCTCAACTGCGGTTGACATGGTGAACCGGGATCTGGAGCACATTAAAAACTGGTCTGACAGATTTGGTTTGATTATAAACCCTTCAAAGTGCCAAGCCACCATCGTTGGCAGCCAACGCCTTATAAGCAGACTAAACTGGACTACTCTTCCGTCAATCATATTTAACGGGGCTATCATAGATTTGTGTCCAAGTATTAAAGATCTAGGGTGTAGTGTAGTGTCGATGTGTAGACATCGACACTACATTGAATTGGAGAGCCCAAGTTACGCAAGTCAGCCAGAAAGTCACCGGTACCCTGCGTACTCTGTATAGGCTAAAGAATTTTCTACCTTGTGAGACTAAGGCAATGCTTGTGCAGACTTTAGTCTTTCCTTTGATTGACTATGGTGACGTGTGTTATTTTGACCTGAATGCAGATCTTCTCAACAAATTGGACCGTCTTCTCAATAACTGCATTCGATTCGTTTTTTGTCTTCGCAAGTATGACCATCTGTCTACCTATAGATCCCAATTGAACTGGCTTCCCATTCGTCAGCGTCGTAGTCTGCGCGCACTCTCTACACTTTATTCCATCCTTGCTAATCCTAATGCTCCCACATATTTGACCTCCCAATTTAAATACCTCTGCTCTTTACACGAAAGGCCTCTTCGCTCCTCCAACAATCTCCTCCTTGCCTGTCCTTCTCATAAATCCGGTTTCATCCACTCCTCTTTTCCTGTCCAATCAATATTACTCTGGAATGCCCTCCCTCTGGAAATCAGGATGGCAACTAACCGAAGCACGTTTAAGATAAAGGTTCGGACACTTATCATGGATAAATTGGCAAAATCAACCCAATAGTTTACATTTATTGTTTTATATATATATATATATATATATACATATATATTTATGTGTAATAATGTAGTACTAGTACTATATGTATGATTTTTATGTATGTTTATCATTATATTTATACGTACGTATGTGTATTGTTATGGTCTTATTTAGTAAAATATTCAACATTAGTATTAACAATTTTACTACATTTACTATCTGCTATCATGCACCTACTGTGGTTCAACTCTGCATTACCCGGTTGACTGGTAGAGAATGCCGTTGGCATTAAGTCCGCCGTTATACATTCTGTGTGTAAGAAGCTTAAATAAATAAATAAATAAATAAATAAATAATATTTAGAGGTGATTCCACTTTGCCTGTTGGTATGCTTACCAACAGGCAAAGTGGAATCACCTCTAAATACTATGACAAAAGTATCAATTGACTTTTTTAACTCCACTGGCTGCTGCCAGTGGAGTTAAAAAAGTCAATTGATACTTTCAAAAATTAAATAGTTTAGTCATTACCGCGCCGCCTAATTCTACTAATATTATAAATGCGAAATTGTGTGTGTGTTTATTACCACTGAGCGCCTAAACGGCTTAACTAATATTGATAAAAATTGGTATGTACATAGATTCGGTGCCAGAAACGAACATGGGATACTTTTCAGGTTCCCGAGTTACATTAATTAAACACATACCAATTTTCGCGCTGGCAAAGCCACACGACGCAGCTAGTTAAATAATGGTATACTAAGTTAGCGCTCGTCTGGCTAGAAACATTTTCATCGTAAATAAAATGAAAATATCCCATAACATATTCCAGTCGCATTTTCTTCCTGACTCCTGAGGTTACAGGTCAAAACCAATCTACTTGGCACAAGCCATTAGGTTGTCCCGGCAATTCCACACACATGCCTCTAATGGGAAAAATATTCTAATTCAATCAATGCTATCAATCACGCCCTTTGCCTTTTAGAAAACGATAATTTTTGACAGGTGCCACCATTTTGACAATATGGCGGCTTTTTTGCGGGCTCGTGTGTGTTTTATTTATTAATTTGTTGATGTCTAAAATGTGTAACTTTTTTAGACGCTTATTTTACAATTATTGCCGTGGACGCTTTTTATGACATGATTACAGATTGTTGAAATATTATCTAAGTATATTTTTATAGTACTAGCGTGGTTTCACCGGCGTCTTTGGTTATTGCTCACCACCTATCGCCAGTAGCGTAATTTTACATAGCCTAATAACCTTTCTCAAGATCTGGGCTATCATACGCAAAAAGAATTTTTCTAATCCGACTGGTGGTGCCAGAGATTAGCGCTTTTAAACAAACAAACAAATTCCGCTTTACATAATAGTAAAAATAATAAAGGTACCTATTAACCTTGCTGAAAAATGCTTTAAAAAATAGTGAAACCATTAAAATTCGTTAGCGGAGAAAAGTAAAGGACGAAAAAATCAGTGATTACTTTCTCTAAATAAGTAATACCTTAATTAAACAAACTAAAAGGGTGTTATTATTTTTAAGGGTTAAGATGCGAAAACCTTTTATCCCGTGGCCGTCTGTTATTTAATCTAAAAACCTTTTTTCATTGATTTCGGTTCGTTAACACTTTTTCAGTTAAACTTAAAATGTTGTATTTCTGTCTCTAAAATATGTATTAGTGTGATAGAGATAGCAAACGTAAGTTGACATATAACTTTGATTTTTTTACAGCCTTAAAAGGTTGCAAACAAGAGTATTCAATATAAATTTTATATTGATAACTCCTCTCGTTATTGAAAAAAAGCTTGACAGAAAAACGGACAACAAAGTGATCCTATAATGATTCCGTTATGCTCCTTGAGATACGGAACCCTAAAAAACCATTTAAAAGTCGCTATTTTCCTTTTTCTTACGCTAACAAGCCACGCAACGGATTATGTTGTGTGTGATTCAGTAAGGTTTACGAATTATTAGTATTCTAAAATGCAAAAAAGTCGAGAATTTTAACGACTTTAAATCAAGTTTAAAAAATACCAGGAAAGCAGAAGCGGATAGGAAATGTTGTCATGTCATTTATGTATGTGTATTTACTAAACGTGTCGCTGTCGGTCCCATCCGGCGGGCGGTGTAATGTTCTGCGGGTGTTTATAATTGTTTAGATAAGAGCATAGAAATGAGGACAGCAGGATTGAGGCCATAACTGTACTTTACGTTTTTGACTAAAACATTTGGTGCACGACGTTAAATGTAGAAAGGAAGTACTAAAGGAAGTACCTGCGTTTTTAGTTCTTTGTACCTTTTTATCATTACTAGTGGTCGCCTAGTAATTCGACCAATTTTTTTAATTTTTTTTTGATAATTTAAAAAAAATGTTAGCGTGTGTGCGGAATTTCATACTGCGTCCGCGCAATTTTTGTAAAAAGAAGTACCTATAGAATATTTGATATTCTAGATTACGGGACCATTTTTTTTACGTCATACCACTAACCCCAGAAGTAAAAAAATACCAACAAATTATCTTATTAATATTTATTTTATTATGTAATTATTTATTTATTATAATAACCAACTTATACTATAATAATACTATGTTGCTCCCCGCGATCTAATCTATCCCTATACTAAATTTCATCGAAATCGGTTCAGTGGTTTAGGCGTGAAAGCGTAACAGACAGACAGAGTTGCTTTCACATTTATAATATTAGTATGGATAGGTCTCAATAAACAGGTTCTTACATAAAATAAAAAAATAATAATACAAAAGACAATAAAAGAAAAGATAAAAAACTTAAATACATTTTTTTTTATTCAATGTAACAATTTTAGAGACCAAAGAAAAACTACATTACATACAAGTAGGTAAGGTATGCCAGGACAACATAATAAAGGTAAAGGTGGTCTATTAAAGTTGGCGGTCAACTGATGGATGAGGGTGGTTCACGGCCGATCAAGGTGGCCGTAAGAAGAAAAGTTTTATGTCCAAAGCCTAGGATGCTTCTGAGAGGCCTGGGAGGCCTAGGATGCTTCGGAGAGGCCTAGGACTAAAGTGATAACGATGATGATACCAGGGCAACATAAACATACAGAAGGTTATCTTAAAATGAGAGACGTGCTTTAAAAAAGAAATGGCCGAAATTCAAAATATTTTTGAACAAATCGTACTCAACACCAATTAAAAGTTGAAAGAGTTATGAATTGTTTTTAATTGAAGTCTCGGACCTAGTTTTAAAGACAATTAAAATCTTTCGTCGACATTGATTTTGTTCCCTTAATACCTTTTTGTTTAAATACTTATTTTTAAAAATACAATGTAAAAATATTGCATGTCGCATATCAACTATCCCTGTAATAACAAAGCATAAGTTTACCTCGTATATGTAAATAACATCTGTATTTTTGAGGGCACCGACAACTCTACTACCCTCTCAGTCCTCTTCCTTTTCCCTTTTCCTTTCTCTTCCTTTTCTCCCTACATGGTCGGTGACGGCTTGGTTGTGTTTTTTAAGCATTATTCTGCAATGATTAGAAAACAATCTAGCCATCTCTATAGATTACAGTTATCACTTACCATCAGGTACCATAAAAGTTGTATAAAAAAATATAGCAACCACTGTTTGGTATTTTTATGATAATAAGCTCGCCCGTTTTTTTCTTATTTATGCGACAAATAAAACAACACGCAAACAATTTTCTTTTGTTTAGCAATTGGATTGCTTATTAATTACTTAAAGAAATATTATCTAAATTATCAAATTTACACTAAATTCTTATGTTTAAATAAGTATATTTACTTAGCTTTCAAATTATCGATTTAAATATTTATTTCACTTTTATTTTAATTTATACTCATATAAATATATTCGTCTGACTTCAATATATATAATATATATATTGAAGTCAGACGCACGTTGTGTAAAGAAAATGCTTTTTCGTAAACACAAAAGCAATATTTCGATCCAAAATCATTTCATAGAAATAAACGCACCTTTATATACAAAATTGAATAGATTTCAATACATAATAATTATGCCAGAGTGCTTCTTATTGGCAGTATGAATAATGAATAATCAATAAGCTTTACACTTATTTGACTGGGAGATGAAAAGCATATAAAATTTGATTCATGTCAACAGTATATTTTGTACAGACATACCAAATAGTCTGCAAAGTACCCCACACCCCAACCAAGTACTTTAAATCAATAATTTCTATTGTTCAACTGAAGTTTAGTAAAGCGCCATCTCGTACAGGGTAGACGTACTAGTAATGTGTATTGTAGAACTATTCACCATTTTGTTTCAGATTTACAACCGATAGATGGCGTATTTATAAAGTTTTGTTTTTTGTTTCAGGTACTTATTTAAAATTATTTCGGGAGAGGCAGGTACAAAAATAACCGGGAAAAAGATGGTCGCAATATTAATAATATTAAATCTTCAAAATAGTAAGTGATAATCTGAGTACATTTAAAAGATACATGAATAATATATTTATTATTGAATTTGACATAACTAAACTTAACGGTTAATAGGAGATTTCTGTTTTTGGAGACTGTATTTCTCGTTCGAGACCTCTTCACTACTAAGTACTAACCTCTGTTAGTAGTAATAAAGAACTTTAAAATAAATAATTAGAGTTAATTGCTTCTGTCCTCTTTAACGAAAACCGTAAATAAGTAATACCATAGTTTTGTTACAAAATCGACTAAAACCGATAAATAAACAAGTGCCGCCCCACTTTATTACTAAAACCGTAAACTTAGTAACACATTGATTAAATCGTAAATATCGTAGACATACTGAGCTTTGAACCGTATTTAAAGTTCATTTGACAAACTTTAAACTTGTGTATTTAAGTAGAAATATATTACTAAGTTAATGACATAAAGGGTACAATTTCTTCAATAGAGCAATACTTAATTTAGTAGGTAAAGTGGCCAACTGGCTATTTCTATTGTGAAAAGTGCATTGGTATCAATGCCTGTTCAAGTCAAAATCGTGATTCAATGAAATTAAATTTTTCTGAAATGTTTTGCCAGTCAATCCGGATATCAAACATGGCGATTATGCAAAAAAATTATAAAAAATGGGACTCGGCAGGATAATATGTCCTGTAGTGGGCGTTTTCTTACTAAAATCATAATGATGATAGAGGTTACATATTAAAAGTGTCCCATCACTATCAAAAACTATTGAGAAACAAAATTTTCTTTTTAATCGTAGCTAAGTGCTACACCCGCGTAGCTACCATAAGTATTGTCTACGGTCGTAGCGCGTATGTAGCGCGTGTGACGTCATCCGTAGAACGTCATGTAGAAGTTGATTTTTGTGTGAAGTTTTAGTTTGTTCTCATTTCGAACAATTTTTGTATTGAAAGATGGAAAAAAGAATATATTATAAATATAGCTCCTTGTTCTTACTGTGACTCTAGTACTTTTAAATAACAATTTGTACTATTAAATAGAAAATTCTTACTCACACCAAATTATTATTGATATTTTTATAAGGTAGGCCAAACGACGCTCTCCATTCATTTTTATTAAATAGATATCGTAAGAAAATTACTTTATAACAAACATTATAGCTTGGCAACAAATAAATGGTACATTAAAGCAAACATTAGGCAATTTTATATCGGCCTAATTACGAATCAATGTGGTTTATTATCACATTGATGATAAACGGAATAATTTTATATTTATTGGAATAAAGTTTGAGTTTCTGTTTATTTTAGGACATTAAAATGGGGCGGAGAAAAAAGCTATCTCTGAAGTCATTTGGTATACCTGGACAAATAAAAAACACACATACACGGTCCATATTATTATTATTATTAGTACTTATTATAATGTGTGTGTGGTGTGTGTGTGTGTATGCGTGTTTGTTACCAGTCAGCGCCTAAACGGCTGAACCGATTTCGATGAAAATTGATATGTAGATAGATTCGGTGCCGGAGACGGACATAGGCTACTTTCATCCCGAAAATCGGTCTGGTTCCCGAGGGATACAACAAACCATATTTTACGCGCGGACAAAGCCGTGGGCCGCAGCTAGTATTATCTAAATCTAGAAAAAAAATATATATCGGTTACGTAGATTTTAGTTAAATTATTACATAGTACTGCAATAATATTTAGTTAGTATTTCAATAATAATATTTTATGAGTAACACACCTATATGCGTTTCTTGTGTGGCCATGATTTGAACAGATCATTAGTTTTGATACCAAAGTACTAGGCTCGCAGAAAACCTATAGAGTTCTTTTCTAAAAATGTTCAAAAATGATCGTTACATTTGTGTGTACTAACTTTATAATCCGTAAAGAAAGAAATATGATCTGGCAGTGCTTATGGCGCTGATGATGGCTCTCAATGGCGACAGGCGCCGTTATGCCGAGAGCACTCCTACTTTTCATTTGTCAGTATACTTACATAAGACCAAAGTGTACTGCGTGCTATACGATATATTTCATACACTACCGCCCCTACTTCGGACGAGGGTACATGGTTATATTATGCTCTGTGGTGGGTACCAATACGTTTTAACGTCATGAATACAAATTCTACTTACTGAAAGCTAGTCTAAAGAGTTCACTTTTCCAGACCCTGAAGGTATTATTGATATCAAAGAGTACTTACGGAAATCACATCCATACCATTTTACCGTTTGAAGTACCAGGGCACCATATGATGCCTAAGCTTTAACTTCGCACAAAACTACGGCATTAGCAGTTTATTCATAATTTTTATTATTTTAATATACTGATTCAGTGGGAAAAATTAATAATATGATATTAAAATCACACACAGCTGTTTAGAGTAAAAAATACTGATTGCAGATCATAAGTCCCCTTCGTTGGAACGAACTTAGTGATTAATCGTAATTTTATTTACGAAATTCGATTTTCATATTGCTTTTTGTAAAATATTTTGAACTAGCTGCGCCCTGCAGCCTGCGGCCGTTTATCATCGAAAACTGTCTTTGACGTTTAGGCGCTGAGTGAATGAGTGGTAACAAACAAACAAACACACACACATACATACATATATACACACAAACTTTCGCATTTATAATATTAATAGGATACATACTAAAATAAATTAAACACAAATAAGTAAGTTCTATACACACCTATCGTTTTACTAAGTTTCGCATGCAAACATCGCGTTAGCATCGCCTTAACTGTACTCCAACCCTTACATCTTGCGTAGACTATAAAATGAACATCAAATGCAGGCAGGGGGTTAAAAGTCAGATGATATCGGGTATGATAAGCCAGGGTTGTCACGCAGGAGGGTTATATAGTTCATTGCATAAGTATTTAAAATAATGTCCTACCGCCGCTTTTAGGCAATATGTAGCTATTATCTTTCCTTTCTTCCTTCCCTCCCCACCCAGTACATCGAAATAGTTCAGATCCGTTTATTTTAGCGCATCCCTATATCAAAGTACCAGGACATCATAAAACGCAGGCGTTAGCAAAAACTCAAGATGACAGTCTGATATTAATTTATATGCACCACCCCTATTAAACGTGGACAACGGATGGTACTTATGTGCAGGTTGAATATTTTACTTCTAAAGATTTATGTGATCCTGTCTTCTTTTCAGTGAAAGCAATTTTTTTAGGTTTGTCAGAATTATTAATAATTAAGCCGCTGATTACACTCAGAAGAAAACAGACGTTTTAGAAAGAGAATTTTTAAGTTTATTCTTCTTGAGAGGTAGGCAGCGATGTTCGCTGAACTCCATTTCAGAAGGCTTTATGAAACTATTACCCGTGCTATTACTTACCTATCAGGTGAGCTGGTTCATCTGTAAAAAAAGAAAACAAACATTTTATGCAAAATCAGAGACAAATATATTTAACGAGGGGTTGTGCGTCAACTCGTTTTCAGACGTAAGGATTTTCTTGAAATAATAATGCATTCATTCACGTTAGCTGTATATTTTCAATATGCAATCACAATAACTTAAAACTGATTTTAGATCAACCAGATTGAGCACGATTCTGTTGGTAACAGCGAGTTTATCCGACAGAATCTCATCATCGAACGTTTTCTTGTCATTTCCATCCGTCTACGTCATACCGACACTGACGACCTCGCACAAGCTCTCAAACTCAAACTCAAAACGTTTATTTCATTTTGATTACAAAGTATGATGCTTATGAACGTCAAAATTACATGAAGTCAGCCAACCAACAGCCAGTTCGCTGACGAGATAAAGCTGAAGAAGAGAAGAACTGGCAAGAATCTCACGCCACTCTTTTCAATCGCCAGATAATTACAGTTTTTTGTACGAGTTACTATGTTAACACTCCACACAACCAAAGAACCATACAAAGTAATTATTACAAATCAACCAACTAAAATAATTACTAAGATTAAAAAAAGAAAAGAAGAGAGTATTTCAATTATTTAGTTTTATCTAGTATGGTAATTTGACTACGTATTTTAATTAAGATGGTATATACACCTCCTGGTCAAATTGAAAGACAAGGTAATTCTGGATTCTGTATTAGATGTATGCCATGACAAGATTGACCAGTTATCCCAAGTAGCACCCGTTCACGAGCTAATCGTTTGACGTTGCCAGCTGGTTCGTGAAAAACTTGATTAAACTTCTGAACACTCCGCTACAACGGTATATAATCATCATGATTTTCACTGTTCGACAAAGGTCTTTTCCAGGCATCTTAAACTATTTTGAACTGTTTTCATTCCCGCTGGACCATACTAGTCATAGAAAAGGCATAATTTAAGTATTACGAATATTTTAAACAATCTCTTTACAATTTTCCCTGCACATAAATACATGGAGTAGGTACAGCACTTGACCTGAATTAAAGGCAATTCTAGCTAACGTGAACACTGAAATACTCTTCAAATATCAAATTTAATATCAACATTACGAATAAGGTTTTATTACTTCGCGGAATTGAGAGGTACTTATTTACTTTTAATTTCAGCATTTATGTTCGATATTTTATAATTTCCATTCCTATGCCTTACTAGAAAACGCCTGCAGCCCAATTATTCTAATAAAATAAGGTAGTAATAATAAAATAAGGTAGATATACATTGCCTTTGCGTAACTTTACTTTCTTTACCAAAGATCATATATGACAACATGTAACAACAGACTTTGGTGTGCAAATTGCGAAGTGGTAGAGTTTTAATTAACTAAGCACACCCTTGTGGATAGCCTAATTTCAAACTTTAATTAGGTATGTGCATTAGCTGGTATTCCACTGCTGCACAACGACGGCATTAGGCAAAAAAGATAAAAGTGAGAAAGTACCTACATAGCTTTGCGTTCAAAAATACATAAATTATACGATACAAAATTATTATTTAATACGTATAAATTACTAATACCTACTCATAAAAACAATGATATCAAAAAATAGCATTAAAAATCTAAGTAGAATCATTACAAAAAGTCCCTCCAGAAAACATTAAGAAAAACGGACATTTACAGCAACCAAATCGAACCAAAATTATACAAGCCATTGCAATTTCCTCAATAAAAAAACAACCCTTGATAGGCGTGGACGTATCACAGCGCTCGTTACTGGCGCGAAAACTTTAAAAAAAAAAATCTATGGCTGCCGCCATTTTTACCACTTCATTAGTT
Source organism: Parascotia fuliginaria (assembly GCA_963082885.1). Lineage (NCBI taxonomy): Eukaryota > Metazoa > Arthropoda > Insecta > Lepidoptera > Erebidae > Parascotia > Parascotia fuliginaria. The sequence continues at coordinate 8,725,038 of OY720199.1, read as the reverse complement.
AGGCAAGCAACAACATCTATACCGCTTCAAAATATTCGACACAATCCTTATCTGTAGCCCTATAAAGGTGATATTCGTTAAATGTTTAGAATTCGAACGGCAACATAAAAGTTTGTACAGCCTACTTTGTGATGACTCAGACATTCACTTTTGCAAGTCATCGTGATTTGGTTGTACCTAATTTAGTCGAGACCCCAGGGGATGGGCTAGTTTTTTAGTCTATTAGTAAGATGGCGAAGTGATATAGTGTGGCAAAGAGAATAGCTCGTCATTGTGGTTTTTTCATTAGATAAGAGGGAGCCATTTTCGTTTTTTACGCGACACTTTTTGAGAAACGTGGAAGTTTTTTCTAAGATTTTGATAATATAGATTTGAAAAACTACGAGTAAGTACCTATATCTATAAAGTTACTTAATAATAGTTTAACTTTACTGCTTCAAAATTAAGCTTATTCAACTCACAAGAAGTACTTCGGTACGCTACAGAGAGCCGCTGTCTTATAGTCATTAACTCTTAGGTAATGCTGTGCTCCTGGTGTTGGTAGTGGTTGGGAAGTCATACCCTGGTCATATAGATTTTGGTATTATTACATATTATGTGAATGAAAACATCATAAACCTTATACCTAAATTTGAACTTTTAACATAAAAATATATTGCGAGGAAGATATTTGGATATTTTTAGAACAAAATGTGGCAAACAAGCATACAGCCGCCGCGCCTCGGCTTGATGGTAATAATAACCGTAACGTGGACACCCAAACTCGAAACAAAATAAATAGTTTTAATCGCAGAAAGTTTTGCCCCGCACTCGAACCTATACCTTCATGCAAACCAATCGCGCTGCCACTGTATCACAGAGGCAGTCTACTCCAATTTTAAATCTTTCTACACTCCATCTACGTCATATACATTGTATTTTATCTGTGTCACGCTATGTTTAAAACGGAGTACCCATCTTTCTCTTCACGTATCTACCTTTTTGCTCGACTGCAGTCAAGGAGGGTAATGTTAACCCAGCGTATGTATGTATGTCTATTTTTTTGACACGCACTACAGCCTAAATGAATTACTGGATTAAACATGAGGTGTCATTAGACTCGTTTGAGTTTCTTTTCAGTTTTTTTATGCAGGCGAGCTTTTTGTTTTTTAATCATATATTTTGCTTGTCCCTCATTTCGTAGTAAAGCAATGTGTCAATATTACCGAGAACCGTAATAACTCTACACGTTTTATGTTCGCCTGGTAACATGAGGATTTTTTTGAGGAGTTATCGTGGATGTGTTCCCAATACGGGATTTGGGGAGATCAGATGACCCCTGGGATGAACTTGTATCTACTATGATTCAAGTATTAATATAAAAAGGTATGACCTTTAAAGGTACCTCACCGCGAACATTTACCTGAATATAACGTTACAGGTTCGATTTTGAGTATACGTTACAATACTATCTCCGTGACTGTCGAGCATTCTCTTGTAATGTAACATTCCAGATTCAAAATATTACTGCTTACCATCAGGCAGAGTGGAGTAACATTGGTAGATAAAAAAAAAGAAAAAAGAAACTAGTTTCACCCGCGTTATATCTTTGGTTACTGTTCTGCTCCTGTCGCCAGTAGCGTAATGTTACATAGCCTATAAACTTCTTCAAGAACTACAATGATTGCTTAGGTGGTTCTGTGGTACAGTACACGGAGTACGGCATAGGGATTCGATTCCTGGGTCGGATAAAATAATTATATGTTTAGAAATTATGAGGTAATTATTTAGGAGGTAGTAGATCCACGCTGATTTCAGCATGAATGGGCCGGATCGTCCGGGGAAGTACTACCCTCTCATAGAAGATCGACTTAAGAGTAGTAGTATCCGTACTACTGCGTTTCGTTCGGTGAGTGAGAGCGCCGGAGGCCCAATTTATCCCCTTTCCTCTTTCCTCACCTCCCTCATTCCCTTCCCCTAACCCCATTCCCAGCCGCCATAGTGGAGACCACCATACCAGCAGTTTAAGACGATGGCTTTTAGTATAGTGGCCATCACTTCTGGAATCCACTGACTGTTTACCAACAGGCAGAATGGAGTTACTTTTATATACCCTATGTCACTCCCACAATCAATACGAATCTAATGACACCTCATAGGTTAAAATCCATCAAGCCATTTAGGCTGTAGAGCGTGCCAAATAAATAGACATACATACCAACATACATACGCTCAAAAACACTACCCTCTTGTCTTCAGCAGACGGGCAATAAAGTACGTATTGTATACCCGCAAAAAGCTGGGGCGCAAAGCTAATATAAGTGTTAAATTACCAATCCGCCTTAAGCGCACGTTGTTCATACCTTTTCTATATGAGAAGAAATCTTTGCCCAGAAGTGGGAGAACACGCTGGTACTGACACTCACCGATATCGAGACTAGCGCCCCGTCTCGTTTCACATCGGTACTAAAAGTTGTTGCTAATTTTTAGTACCGCTGTAGAGGTTTACTTTTATGGTTACTGCTCGCCTCCTATAGGTAATAGGTTCATGTAATATATACCCAAAACTTCCTCGAGAATGCCACAATATAACAGTGAAAAAGTAACCAAATCTATTAGGTGGTCCTCGAGATTAGCTCGTTCAAACAGACACACTTTTCGACTTCCTTAAATACTACTAGCGTTAAGTTATAACTTTGGTTACCGCTCTGCTGTCGTCGCCAGTAGCATGATGTTACCATAGCCTATAACCTTCCTCAAGAACTGGGATATCAAGCTCAAAAAGAATGAGGGTTTTCTAAAACACCCACGAGGTGGCAGCACTGAGGCGTCAGGTCCAGGCACCTGTTAAAGCGCTTTTAATCAACTAATCAACCGTGAACTATTCTATTGATTTCAAATGCAAATGAGTTTAAATTTCTATTTCAAATTTTTGTGAATGGAAGACCTTTCACCTAAGTGCCGCCAACTGGAGACAAAAAATTTCTTGAACAGCCTTATTATTCAACTGACTGGTAGTTACAGAGATTACCGCGTTCAAACGAACAAACTTTTCCGCTTTATATAATAGGTAGTATATACCATGCAAGGCAAGAGTATTTTGATCCTTAAGACTTTTTTCGTTGCATTAAAATCTTCATTTTGTAGCCTAATACAAAAAACATCTAGCATTATTTAAGGTATGGTCTTTTATGCCAATTACTAAAGACCTAGATTTCCTTAAGATATTTTCAGTCATTATGATCAAGATAAACTAGGAAAATACTTACATATGACTTGGAAAAGTTAATTTGGAATTTGACAGGTACCGATAGAGGCACCCATAGCTCGTTGTGCTTACTATTCGGTAAACGATCAGCAGGTTAAGCAACAAATAGTGCGTGTGGCTGGATCATGGATGGGTGACCACTAGATCTGAGCGTCGGTGCTTCGCAGGGCACTTTAAAAGTCGGTTCCGCCTGCTATGTTGGTAACAGATGTTAGGTCAATAAAGTTGCCTTTAAAATAAATTATAGGCGACCTAAACAAAACCCGGCACTAGGTTGATTACTGATTACTTACCAAAAAAAGAAAAACAGAAGAGATATATCTACCAACGGTACGATGAATTTCATACTAGGTACTATTTACCTTATAAAAGCTACTAGAGTCCCAAAAATAAAATGTCAATAGCTTTATCAGCTAAAGATTGATATCGTATACGAACACGATATCAATGGCCCTAAGATATTAAAATTTTTTAGCTAAGCCAGAGGCCTAAAACAAAATGTCAATATTTCTACTTTACCAATGGGTCTTCATTAGACGATTTCATTTACATCTGGCCGTATAGAAATGTACTCTAGCATTGGCAAAAGCAAATATCTAAGTACCTAACAGTAACTAGGCAATGATACAATTTTGGTTGAAAAGTATTAATAAATTATAATATTATTTTTTTAAATTAGTGTAATAAATAAAAGCTAAAGTAAATCTATTTTGTTCTACAATTTAATCCCGTTTACTGATTGAACACGACTCATAGACACGGGATTTCGCGGAATGTCTTTCAATCGATACCAATACCTTAAAACTTAACTTCGCGCCTCCTTGATGAAATTTCCCTATTTTATCTGTGGAAATTAAAATATTGCTTAACTATTTTAGTCGATTATTCATCTTAGTGTTCTAAATTTCATATTGTACAACCTAAGCTACAATATGGTGCTCGATTACCACGAGATTAATCTATAATGACTTATAAATTTGTGGTTATAATACAGAATAAAATATATTGAATAAACGTAAATATTAAATGAAACTATTATTTAATCAAAATCGTGATATTCGCAAATAGAAAATGGCCGAGTTCGAGATGCAGCGTACAAAAGGTGGCGCGCATGCGCGGTGGTCCGCTCGATATATGCACCCTACGGCAATCATGTGTTAATACCACTGTTATATTGGACAGAATACTCGACTATTTAGATCATTATGAAACACTGACACATTATCACGCAACACTTAATTTCAACACAGATTATAACAAAAAATCTCGGTCTCTCCTCGTGTTTCTTGTCAACCTGCAAGTTAAAGCGTTAGTACAAGACACAGATATACAATATTAAACAACAATATCTTGCTGAACTTCTTGAGTGGTCTTCTAATGATGATAGTGCACCGCCACGACCGGCTTGTCCGGGCGCAGCAGTAGTAAGATCGTACTGCTGTGACAGGACAATATGGCCATGGCGTGCGATATCGGCGGTGATCCGCGGGCGTGTGAAGCAGCGTGGCTCGCGCCGCGCCCCTCGGCCCCCGCGCACGCGCGATTGAACCCCCCCTCGGCCGCCTACATCACCCTCAATGAACGCCCACAATCAACTATCGATTTTCCAGTAAAAAAAAATGGTTTAATTCATCAGCACGCATCTCTGGGGTTGTCTGCTTCTTGGGATGTGTCGGTTTCTGGGCGGTTTTAGTCGATTTTTGGGATTGGCTTTTCTATCTTATATGAAACTAAAATGGCGGTTGCTTTTTATAAATAGAATATTAAAATATATCATGAACTAAATAGGTTTAATGACTTATTTAATTAATACGTAGGTATTATATGCCAAAAAATAAATTACAATAACCAAAAATACATTATAGACAGTTTCACTAAACTAAAAAGCCTTCATAACACTTTCCACACGTAAGAGAAAACGTTCGCGTAGCAACTGGTTAGACAAATTTAATTATACTTTCAGATAATCAATTCGCATACACTGGACTCCCAGACGGCTGCACTAGTTAAGCTAATTGATATAAAATACTCTTTCTTATAACTATTAGAAGTTTGTCGGTGCACACGATGCTAGCTTTGCCCTTTAGCTTGCAAATGAGTCGTCTTTTTGTAACAAAATGGATATTCGCGAGCATTGTGTTCGCATTTAGCTGAGGTATATTTTTAACAGGTATGTAAATAAACGTTCTAGTAATTTACGTTTAAAAAGCAAACACACTATAGGCATAATATTTTCACATTAAGATTATATTTGGGCTATTTCTATGAGTATATTTAGTAAAATTTAAAATATGAATGTAAAAATATCACTTACATTTTGTTTAAGCTTTTCGATATTTTGCTAGTCCCTTGTTGGGCGCCAATAGTAATTTAGTCGCTTGCTAGATTTGTCGAGATTAAAATAAAATAGATATTATTTAAAACTTCTGTGGTTAATAGTTTTAAAACCAAGTTTATTTAATCATGACAACTAAGCCGAAATGAAAATTAATTATTCTGATTGATGATTGAAAAAACAGAGAAAAGTTAATAAAATTCTTGACATAAATCGAGCATTACCCGTGGTCCACCTGACAAAGTTCATCTGAGTGGACTACGGCCATTTGTTCTAAATTATTAATAACGACTAGATTATCCAAAGAAAACAATAAAATAGTATATGTATAAAGTGACGTGTCCTACAGAATAATTTACCATAATAATATGGTGGGTGGCTTGGGACAAATTGGAAAAATCCTTAATAATTACCTACTGTCAACTTAATTTTCTAATCTGATCAACTTAAACTTTACCCATTTTAATAGACTACATCGGTAGTTTAATAGTAGGTACAGTATCTGCTTACGACCCACGACTGGTCAAGGCAGTGAAAATTGGGAGAGGCCTATGTCCAGCAGTCTTTTGTTTGATATGGTGATGATCTTACTACTAAGCGATATGTATTGGGTGTTTACTCTTAGCGAAGTGCTAAGTTTTTCAGTTCTTGGAATAACATAACACTCGTAAAATCTGCTGATAACGTCATTGTATTACGTTACCTGACATTGTCGTCACACAAAACCCAGCAGAATATTTCTTACTTTTCTTATTTGTTAAGGAATTTGAGGATTAGGTACCAGGCTAGCATACAGATAAACAGGTAAAAACTACCAAGACCTAAACAAAATATATTCTAAAATTATGCAATTTGAAGCTCCAGTTTTTGTAAGATCGAGGTCATTCGTGACATTACATACTAATGTAACACTTTACATTTTATTTAAACAAAGAGTTTTGACACCAATCTTGAGGAAAAATACATTTTTATGGTACCGTACCCTTATGAAGCAAAACGGAACCCTTTAAGGACCACTTATTTTCGTCTGTCTGTCAAGACCTTTTTCTCAGTAACGCGTGGAGCTATCTATATATACAAATCAATCTGAAATTTATATTGAAAACTGGCACTTCCTGAAGCTGTGAAGAAATCAGAGATAGGAGGTATGCGGGCGGCCGTTTATGTTGACTACAATTTAGTACGGAAGCTCCGGTGCGCGAGACCAACTCGCACTTAACCGGTTTTTTTTTACAATAGAAGTATGTACAAAGGTTTTATAGGTCGGTAGACAACGCCCCAAAGTAACTTAGCAAGGCAAACTGGCGTATGTTTACAGAGTTTTTATCTTTATATTATGTTTGTGGCTGCTCTTAATAGCACTTCCATCTTTTGTTATATTATAGTAGAGGTTTTTCACGATGTTTTTCATGACGTGAAACATAGTATAAATTTTTCTATTGATTATCGAATTATACTACTAAATTAAAAAATCTAAATTCTTACGTAAGTAGGTAAGTAGGTAGGTATATTGTAAAGTGCGTACGACTGCTGTGCATGAGGTTATAGGTTCGAGTCACACACGAGAAAAACCCTTATAAGTAATCCACAACGACGTGAAAGTTGAAAGAAAGGACCGAGGCGAGGCAGAGTCTAGGCCTCTGCCGCTCTCATTTACAAAGAAAACACATCAATATGAAATTGGTACTTTACACCAATATTCTATAGTAGCACTTGACCGGACTTATACTTTACGTCGCTTTATGAAAGGGTAGATACTTCCACGGTCAAGCCATTCTTGCTGAACCAGCAAAGACCTCCTATCGTAACATAACTGTGTAACTGTATATCAATACAATAGCCATTGTAGCCTTGATATCTAAATAAATGCGACAAATTAACGTTATTAAGCGGAAAGGAAATCAACGGACGATTAGAACTATGTCAGGTCAATGACCGGAGGGTGGAGATGAACCCGGCGACAGACTCCCAGATATTTGTAGCGAATAAAGGGGTGGGTTTATTTTTGATAGCAAACATTTTTAGTCGATTATGAAATATTTGACATCTCTATAATGTTGTCTATGGTTATTAAATATCGTAGCTTAATGGAGTATCGTAAAGAGATTAATAAAGATTTATTTTAAAATTCGAATATGAAAACCAAAATACGAAGATACAAAAATAACGGCTGATGAAAAATAAGGATACCCCCATTTAAGCATACCTCATTGTCCGCGGAAACGAGGCGGCTATGTCGGGCTCGCTGGCCTGAGATGGTAGGTGGCCGAAATACCGACTAAAACCCCCCTGTGCACCTGCTCTCGCTTTTACGGATAGACAGATGTTTAGGTTTTAGTGTGAATATGTAGGTACACTAAGAATTGTTGTGTTGTGTGGGAGTGCTTAGGTAAATGAAAGAATTTACTTGCTACTCACGGTTGTATAATGATAGTCCATACACAAATACATAACATTCACAGAAGAAGAATAGAATCTTTATAGGTTCGACACACACGTTAAGCGTTCTTTATAATTAATATAATTATACACAGAGAGGAAAAACATATATAAAGACGTTCGACAATTTGTACACAGAATGGCACTGATTAGCACGCCGATCCTGAAGGATTACGGCGGGTATCCTTAGGACCGTTAGAGGCACAAGGTTGCGTAGGCTTCGCGTCGCGATAGCGAGATCGGACTGAAGGTCAGCTAAGGTTGGCGGACAAGCGAGTCGCCGTGCGACCCCACTCATGCGCATCTACCGCGTGACGTAGTTGTGGCGCGTTTCCACAGTACGGTTTCGGTGTGTATGACGGTGGTGAATTTATGTGGACAATATATTATATGCATAATTATGAAAGTGTAAATATAGTATTAATTATGTAATGTATGTTATTATGTTTATGTGTATGTAGCATACTTGTTTAAAATAGGTAATGATATATATATAAATAAATTGTGGAGAGAAATGTTAAGGCTCGCCACATCACTCCCCCCCAGAGACCGTCCTACGGGCGATAATAATTTGGGAATCGAACCCTACGACCAGACTTGGTCGTTCTGACGGGAGTGTCCTTAGGCTGATTTTCCTCTTCTTGGACATGTTGGTCGGTTGGTAAAGTGTCAGCCAATGTGTAAGCGGGTTTAAGGCGGTCTACGGAAACTTTTACCTTTTTACCCTTTACTAGTATTGTAAAGGTTTTGTCGCCTTTCGCTAAGACTTCGTAAGGACCGGAATATGCTGGTGGCAACGAACCTCGAAGCGCATCTTCCCTGAGGAATATGTGAGTTGAGGTAGCTAGGTCCCTATGGACAAATATTTTGTGTCTGGATTGCCGTGCAGCTGGAATGGGCTGCAATTTTGCGACAAACGAGCGTAGACGAGTGGTAAACTCTGAGATGTCGGTGGTGCCGCTGTCAACAGGCACGAAAAATTCTCCTGGGAGTCGTAAGGGCTCACCGTACAGAAGTTCTGCAGAAGAAGTTTGCAGGTCTTCTTTAACCGCGCTTCGGACGCCTAGTAGGACCAAAGGCAGGGATTCTGTCCAATTATGGTCAGCATGGCACATTATTGCCGTCTTAAGTTGCCTGTGGAATCGTTCCACTAGGCCGTTGCATGCTGGATGGTAGGCTGTGGTCTTTCGGTGTTTGAAGCCGACTATTTTGGCTAGATATTGGAACAGTGTGGATTCAAATTGCCGTCCTCTGTCTGTGACAATATCCGTTGGGCAACCGAAACGAGAGATCCAGTTGTTCAGCAATGCTTTACCAACTGTCTCAGCGGTGATATCTACAATTGGTACCACCTCTGGCCACCTAGTAAAACGATCCACAGCCGTCAGACAGTACCGGTACCCCTGTGAGGGAGGAAGGGGACCTATTAGGTCAATGTGCACGAAAGCAAATCTAGCACGGGGTAATTCGAATGTGCCTAATGGTGATGACACATGTCGATTTATCTTTGTACGTTGACAGCTGAGACAGGTACGTGACCATTCTCGACAGTCCTTGCGGACTCCAGGCCAAACGTAGCGCTGCGCGACTAATTTCGCGGACGTGTTTGCTCCTGGGTGGCTGAGGCTATGAAGGCTCTCAAATATTTGCCGTCGTAAAAGTTTGGTCACAAATGGTCTTGGGGTGCCTGTACTCACATCGCAAAATAGCTCGACGGGGCTGCCATCAATTTTGAGTCTCTGTAGTTTCAGAGAAGTGTCTGCCGTAAGTAGCTGCGACAGCTCCGGATCTGAGGCTTGGGATTTAGCGAGGACTTCAAAATCAACTGGAGTTTGCAGTTCACTAATGCGGGACAATGTATCGGCGACGATATTGTCCTTGCCGAAAATATGTTGAATATCCGTTGTGAACTGCGAGATGAAGTCGAGGTGCCTATACTGACGAGGAGCACAGTTGTGCTTTCGCTCATGAAAAGCGTATACCAGCGGTTTGTGGTCAGTATAGACAGTGAAGTGTCTCGCTTCCAACATGTGTCGGAAGTATTTTATGCCTTCGTAGATCGCGAGAAGCTCACGATCATATGGCGAGTACTTTTGTTGGGCGGGGCTCAGCTTTCGCGAGAAGAAGGCAAGTGGTTGCCACTGTTCGTCCCTGAACTGTTGCAAAACTGCCCCCATTGCCAGATCGGACGCGTCTGTAACTAGGGCAAGTTTCGCTTTATAGTCGGGGTGTGCAAGCAATACAGCTCTGCAGAGGCTGTCTTTGCACGTATTAAACGCGATGAGCGCCTCGCCTGTTATTTCCACAGGATGTTGACCTTTTACTGAGCCAGTTAGCAGGGCGTTAAGTGGACCTTGAAATTCTGCGGCTTTGGGTATAAACCGCCTGTAAAAGTTCAACATCCCTAAGAAACGCCTCAGCTCTCTGTCAGTTTTGGGTGTAGGGAACTCCTTGATGGCTTCCACCTTAGACTCCAGGGGTTTGGTTCCAGCTGCCGAGATGCGATAACCCAAGAATGTGACTTCGTCCGCTCCGAATATACACTTCGAAGTGTTGATGACGATGCCGTATTTCTGCATCCTGGTGAAGAGCTGGTGGAGGTGGTCCTCATGCTGCTCATGGTCTTTTGAGAAGACCAGGAAATCGTCTAAATAGCAGTAGCAGAAGTCGAGCCCGCGCGTCATTTCGTCGACGAACCTTTGGAAAGTTTGACCTGCGTTCCTTAGCCCGAAGGTCATGTAAGGAAACTCATACAGGCCAAATGGGGTTGTTATCGCGGTCTTCTGGATGTCGTCCTCACTGACTGGTATTTGATTATAGGCCTTAACCAGATCGATGGTTGAGAAGACCTTGGAACCTGCTATGCTGTGAGTAAGGTCGTGGACATGTTTAATTGGGTACCTGTCAGGTATAGTCCTCGCGTTCAGCAGTCTGTAGTCACCGCAGGGTCGCCAGCTATTGTCCTTCTTCGGCGCTAAATGAAGGGGTGAAGACCAAGGACTCTCTGAAGGTCGTGCAGTGCCGTTGCTGAGCATAATCTCAAATTCCTGCTTAGCGGTCTGTAGTTTGTCAGGAGCGAGCCTGCGAGGGGAACAAGAGATGGGCGGGCCGGGCGTGGTGCGTATGTGGTGTACTGTTTGGTGTGTGGTTTGTCGGTGTATACCAGCGGGTCGCGTGATGTCAGGGTACTTATTAAGTATCAAGTGATACCTGGAATCACCAAATGAGACCTTCACTGAACACGTCGCTGAAGCCTTTGCAACGGAAGCTGTTACAAACATTGTGGTGGTTTTGTCCACCAAACGTTGATTTCTGATGTCAACAAGCAAATTGTAAAAACTTAAAAAATCAACACCGATGATCGGCTTGGTGACATCAGCTACAATGAAGCGCCATGGGAAGTTACGGCGCAAACCAAAATCTAAATTTAGCTGTAGATAGCCATAAGTATCAATTATAGACCCGTTAGCGGCCGATAACTGATAATTAGACTTGACACGTTGTTCACGTAGAACATGACGCGGAAACACACACAAGTCACTGCCAGTGTCCACTAAAAACTGTGTCTTCGATGTTCGGTCCGTGACGAAAAGGCGACCTGTGGTCATCAGACAGTCGTTAGCCGCCATTACCGACTGCCCTTGGAGTTTCCCGACTTCTCGTAATCGCATGGCTTAACACACGCGCGAGCGTTGGCTCCAAACTTGGAGTGGTAAAAGCAGAATGGATGCTTCTGGTGGCTGGACTCGGACCGCTGTCTGGATCTTTGACGGTGTTGGCGGTTTGAGCGGGATTGCGAACGAGGTCTCCTACTCAGCTGCATCGTCAGGTTCTTCACGGCCTTCTTTAGTTCAGCAATCTCGTTTGCCATCTCGTGCATGCTAGGCCCCGGTGCCGTTGCTGCGGCGACTTGACATGGGGTCACGATGTCCTGGACCCTGTCTGCCAGGTCTGCTAGCCCCTCCAGGGAAGTATGTGGCTGTGAAGCCAGCAGGGTCTGTACGTTGCTTGGTAGACGGCTGCTCCATATTGTCCGAAGAAAGTCCTCTGGGACATTCGGTCCGGCTAAACTTTGGAGGTGTCGAAGAAACTGTGAGGGCTTGCGATCTCCGAGCTCCTCGTGTATGAGAAGCTGTTTCACCTTCTTCTCGTGTGACGCAGTCAGCCTTTTGATGAGCTCGCGTTTCAGCTTATCGTATTTGTTGTTCTCCGGCGGATTGAGAAAGATATCTCTCACTTGTTTGGAGTACTGGTGCTCAAGGTTGCCGATGACGTAGTTGAATTTCGTGGCATCATTGGTGATGTTTGAGTTCGCGAATTGAGCCTCCACCTGTGCGAACCATACCTCTGGGTCGTCCGGCCAAAACGGTGGAATTCGTACCGCTATACGGCAAATGTCGGATGGCTCGTCAATGGACACGCACTTTGCACGACGAGCTTTTTGACGAGAGCGGGTACTTCCGAACGATTTTGCGGAGTCACTGGTATCACTCATCGTGTTACTGTGAGTCTTCTCCTTTTCTGAGCACACGTGGTTATCAAGCCTTTCTGGCGTATTCTGTACGGGGTCACCAGTTTAGTGTGAATATGTAGGTACACTAAGAATTGTTGTGTTGTGTGGGAGTGCTTAGGTAAATGAAAGAATTTACTTGCTACTCACGGTTGTATAATGATAGTCCATACACAAATACATAACATTCACAGAAGAAGAATAGAATCTTTATAGGTTCGACACACACGTTAAGCGTTCTTTATAATTAATATAATTATACACAGAGAGGAAAAACATATATAAAGACGTTCGACAATTTGTACACAGAATGGCACTGATTAGCACGCCGATCCTGAAGGATTACGGCGGGTATCCTTAGGACCGTTAGAGGCACAAGGTTGCGTAGGCTTCGCGTCGCGATAGCGAGATCGGACTGAAGGTCAGCTAAGGTTGGCGGACAAGCGAGTCGCCGTGCGACCCCACTCATGCGCATCTACCGCGTGACGTAGTTGTGGCGCGTTTCCACAGTACGGTTTCGGTGTGTATGACGGTGGTGAATTTATGTGGACAATATATTATATGCATAATTATGAAAGTGTAAATATAGTATTAATTATGTAATGTATGTTATTATGTTTATGTGTATGTAGCATACTTGTTTAAAATAGGTAATGATATATATATAAATAAATTGTGGAGAGAAATGTTAAGGCTCGCCACAAGGTTTTAACTAACCTAAATATAGATACCCGTGTTTTTGTCAAAATTTAAGATTGACTTACTTGTTGTGTTGGCTCGTTGGCTCCTCACACTTAGTCTATGGCAGTTTCCAATGATGTGACATTGGATGTGACTCCACAATAGAATATTAAATAATGTTTGGGACGCTCTTTTGTTTTCACGGAAGATGGTTGTCATTTAATTTCATCCACATTTTTTCTATTTTTTATCATTGTATTATACCATTAATATCATCAACAAGAATATAATTCTACACTTGACGCTGGCAGAAATAGCTGACACAATCGTCGGCTCTGTTGCCAAAAAAAAAAGGAGAAGAAGAAATAATGTTTGACCACGCTAGTAGGTACATAACACCAACACATGGGCTTGCTTGAAATCAACATTTACTTAGATTTTAAATAATTAAATATCGTAACCGTACCTTTTTCGCGATATTTCGGCAAAATAACGATCACGGACTGAGGCGACTGTTACACGTAAAGTATTTATTGTGATCCACCAGTAAATACTGATGTATCGTGGTATTTAATTAACGTGTAACCTAATGTACTGATGTATGTCATTATTTATTAATGGATTTCTAGATATTTTGATTCTGTATTGATGATCCGTCGGATTATGATAAATATTGATCGTGTAGCCTCGCGTCAATATTTATCACGTCAGTACGCGTTACGCTAGCGATGGAGGCGGACGACTTTGGATCTTGCAGAGGCGGACGCACTATCTCACTATCTCCGTTCAATCATCATCGTATCAATTCAATAAAGCTTCTTATGTTTTATGTACTCATTTTAGGTACATTTTCGGTTAATAAATACAAATTAATATGTTTTAATTACGATTTTTACTGACTTACCTGTAATAATAATTAATAATATACCTAGCATCGAAGAACATAATATTATATCAATGTTTCAATCGCAAGTATCCATGACGCGAGTGCATAATGCGAGTGACATTATAAGCTGAAAACCTTAGATGATTTACACACTGCCCCGCATCACGTACTGCAGTGCGGGCGTGCGTGTTCTTGTGTTGTTTGTAATCTCTCTTTGTATACAAATTACGGGTGCAACACACTGAAAACGCATTCACGCGCGGTGTAGATGTTCTTTCGCCACGCCCCGCAGCGTAGTGCGGGGTAGTGTGTGCATCGCTTTATCGTTAAAGTTCCATCCCGTTGCACGTGGAACCTATCAGGCCACGCGCCAATGTCGGTTTTGTTGTTTTACCCACTTTCCCCGCTTCCCGTTGCTGAGCCGCTCAGTAGCTTGTTTCAGAGCTAAATCGACTAATGAGGAAGGATGGTGCGTTGCTAGGTGTTTAAGACGTGGCAATATCTATTTAAAAAATGGCAGGAGCAATGGTAAGGCTCCATGTCCATAACTGCCATGCAAAAATATTTTTGTGGATATTTTATTTTACGATATTTTAAGCTATGTTGTAGATTTTAAAAACCCGTGTAATTAAATTTTTGGCATTAAATTCAAATTTGTGTACCTTTCCTTTTGTTGTAACCAATTTTTTTATTTTACTTTCGCCTGACCTTTTTATTTAAACTACTCTGAAATTGATCCCATTTTTTTTAAATAAAATGATTCTGTATTTTGGTTATATATACTTTTTGTTTTTTTGCCTAAAAATTTATATTATTGTTTATATCGCTGCCAGTAGCAGATGAGCTAACAGCCCACGTGACGGTAAATGGTAACCACAGAACAAGGACTCCTTGTTCTGTGGTTGTGGTCCTGACGATACCTACGCAGTCAGTGGGAGGGAATGGGAGCTCAAAGTGGTGGCCACCATTTCAAAGTTCCGATCAAAAATTCTTTATCATTATTTAAATATATTTAACTTTTTTTCTGATCCTCTACACAGGGGATCCGATATATATCAGATAGAGGTTCAGACCGGAATAACTCTAGAAAGCTACAAATAGAACGGGTAACATAGTTAACATACTAATAAGCTATATTTTATTGCTAGCTTTCCGCGGCGTGGTTTTACCCGCGTCTTTGCTTACTGCTCTGTTCCCGTCGCCAGTAGCGTGATGTTACATAGCCTAGAACCTTCCTCGAGATCTGGGCTACCATACGCAAAAATATTTTTTCAAATCCGAGTGGTAGTTCTAGATTAGCGCGTTCAAACAAACGAACTCTTTCGCTATATAAAATACTATAGTTAGAGATGTGATAATATATTTTTAAGTCATTTTTAAAATTTCAATATTCTTAGCGTCTTTGTAAATCTGAATGATGCAATACGACACTATTGCTATGATAATTTCCGTAGGCGTTTGTGCGACCGAATGTTTGATATCGACGAAGCTAAACGAGCGCGGACGTCAAGTTGATTTCTAAATTTTAAGTCAAAAAGAAGTTGGCAAGGTCAAGCGGAATAATGTTACTATTTATTACAACTTCTTTTAAATTTACATAAAAATAACTAACGCTCTTACAAACTCATAAAGTATATTCTAATTTCTAATTTCTAATAATTACAGCTGCATGTTCTAAACGAAATCAAAAAAAGAAAAAGAAAGCTTTCTTTGAAACGGAAGTTACGCATTTGTGTTGACCAAAGACAATAGATTGAGAATGCGTAAAAATGCGATAGTACGTAACTTATTACGTTTTATTTTATTATATTTTATTCATTCCTTATAAATGAATAATAAATAGAATTCGTATTTTATTAATTTGGTTAGGTTTATTTATATGATAGATGAATTAATGTACAAATATAAGCTTAGTTCTGTTGTAATGTATCGACAAATTTACGGTGTTTTCCCAATGGATCAACAAAACCGATCAACTACGTTTTCTTTATCTTTTGGGTTTTTATACATCTTTGATGGCGAAGAAGCATACGGCCCACCTGGCAGGAAGGGGTAACCGTACCCTACATCCGTCCTATGGACATGACTAGGTTTTTTAAGTATGTATTGCACTAAACCTTAGTCGTATGACAAAATTATTATGTTGAAAATGAAACTGCTGATTTTCATCCTCCACATTTCTTGGCCACCTAGCGATTCTAGTAGATAGATACAGTTTAATAAAATCATGGTTATAATTATAAACGAGTATACAGTTGTCTCAATGCTATAACATACAATAAACAGTGAAGTAGAAAGTCTATTATTCAAAAAAATCTTTTCAAGTCTGTTGATAATCTTCACGCAATTTTCTGTTTTATGTGGAAGATAAAAACGGAACACAGGCGGATAATGATAATAAACATTTTGTCTAAATGTCAATCAATGTAAAATGGAATCTGTGTCAGAAACTTTAGATATTATTTATCGTAAGTTTGCCAAATAATTTGAATTTTTTTTACGAAAATATAATTTTGAAACTGAAATCTTAAATATAAAAATCTTGCCTTTACTTCTAAACTTGATCCTTAGAATTTTAATTGGGGTGTTACAAAAGAATATGGCCATTATAGTTAAAGGACTACTACGTTACATTTACCGAGGAAGCAATTGGAATGGTTGCCACCACTTTTAGACTGTAAAGTGTACAGACTAAAAGTATCATAAGTATTATATTTCTTATAACAATTATTTTGAAAAGTTTCTTGTTTAGGTCACTATCCAGACTTCTATTTTAATGTTTTTGGCTAAAATTTTGTCATTGAATATTTTTAAACAAAGACTTTTACAATATTTTACAGCAGAAACCACGTCATTTTATCTACGTAGCTATTGATTTCGTCTCAAACATTACACATAACGCCTTGATATTTTGCCAGTTAACCCCTCGTCTGTGGCGGCCATATTGCGCGAATGTTCGCATCTGTGGCGGTGTAACGGCAAGATTTCGCGCGCTATCGCCGCGTTTGATATAAACGCCGATATCTCCGAGTTTTTGTATGCGAACTGTATATAAAAGTTATGTCGTTGGAATCGTAATGAAATAAGCTTTCTAACAAACAACAAACTGGGTTCATTTTGTAAAGTAATGTATTCTTAATTTCAGGTTGAAGTCGGGAGAAGTGAAAAATTGCCGGATTGTGGAACAAAAATTTTATTTATTTAAAATAAAGACCAATATTTTAAAAACTTTTTGTTTTATTTACATAAATACACATTACTCTTTAAACTTATTACAAATAAAACACATCTCGTCATACATTTTTTCACAATAAAACCTTGACGAAAAATATGGCTCAGTACGGCGCCCCAAACGCCGAGACATAAAATAGGGCAACTTTATACATCAATTCTAAGAATACTGTACATCATGTGGCTTAGATTCTTATTTTATCCATAAGTGTGGTTCACATACTTATTACAAACAAAGTTTCAGCTGCAACAAAAGCTTACTTTACTAGAAACGAAGCAATATACCAGCCACTTAAAAATGAGCCTAAAAAAGGGCCTCTCAAACTTTGGATCACAGAACTAATTCCGACGTGTATTTTACAAATACAAATTAACAATCTACAAGTTGATGAGTTGTACAAAGCGATTATCACAATCAAAAGGCATGCCGCTATACAAAAATATTTTTTAAATCGACAACCAAGATCAACGATTTCACTACAAAATCGACTTCCTGGAGGTAGCAGCAAGCTAGCATAATATGGATACAACCAAAACTGCCTCACCTAAACTTAAAATATTAACATATTTTTTAAAATTAAATAAAAATATGTTGTAGCTTGCTGAACGCTGCTCTGCCGACTTGGATTCGACAAGTGACGTCTTACACAAATTTGGACTTACATAATCGGACTGTTTGTCCCAGGGGTATGTACACTCCTCAGCAAATTCGAGCGTGGAGCCTCCAACTATAATAGGAGTGGGTGTAACATGGACATTTGTCATAACCTTTGTCAAAATGAAGTCATTTATTCAATAATAATAATAATAATAATAGTAATAATAATAATTAATAATAATTAATTAATTATTATTTAAAAATGTTTATTTCAATATGTACCACATATGAATTAAGTTGAATAAAATGAATAATAGTAGTAATAATAATAATAATTATTAATAATTATTAATAATTATTAATAATTATTTTTTAGTAATTTTTTTTTTAAGTTTATTTAACAATGTACCACATATGTATGAACTAAGTTTAATAAAAATGAATAATAATAATAATAATAGGTACATAGGTAACATTGTGTCTGTACTAGGAAGATTTGTCGTGTCCACTTTTGAAAGTCGAACACTTTTTGAGAGTCGACTGATGTACCGCGCATTGCACTGAGGTGGTCCACTGAGGTCCTGCACGCGAATCGAAGATGAGTGATGTACTCGCCGTTCTATTTATTTATTTATTGGCTCGCACAACAAGATACAAACGTAAAGAAACAAAGTAAATATAAAAAATAGGAAGCTAGATTGTAGTTGTACGTAGGTGTTGATACCGAGTCTATTATTATTTATTGGCTCACACAACAAGATACAAACGTAAAGAAACAAAGAAATATATAAAATAGTTAGCTAGGTTGTAGAGTTGATACCAAGTCTATTCCAGTTCAGAAGCTTGAATACGTCCTACACTGAAGCAGTAAACAGTTTCAGGAGTATGACATCGGTATAGCAGGTATGAGTCACGGCCTGGTAACAACAAGGGGTACACACATGGGGACAACACAAAACTCCTTGTCGTGGTCCTCGCTGCGCTGAGTTGGTCTTGAGCTTTGACCATGTTAGATCCCTACGAACAAACGTACAAAAGTGTGGTTCAAAAAATATATACACATACATAAAAGGTACATAAAAGGAAATAGATATTTATAGGGAAAGGGAAAATATACTGATACATAGATACATACAAAAAAATATACTACATAAACTACGAGTGAATATTAAGGAAGCAAGGATCCATACATACTGTTCTGTTGCAACCAACACAGAACGTCGTGACTCTCTTTTTACAGGCCGAGCATACCCGCCGAATCTTCTGCTGCCGATCGTCAGCCTTCGGAAACTCGGCCAGCCGATGAGTCACGTCCGCTCTGTGTGTGGCTGCAACAGGTGGGAGAAGGGCAGGGGGACAATGCTTTGAGAGTAATGACAAGATGAGGTGAGAACGAAATTGGCGATGTGTTAATGGATGAGGTGAATTGTGATTGTGAATAATGAATGCATTTAATACGGAGACATTTAACAAACGTTTAAATAATTTTTTGTACCACACCTTTGTACGTTTACGCTCGACCGGATACATGGCCAGGAGCTGGTCTTTCTTGTCAACCCCACCCATCATAATGTTGTAATCCATTATGAGGGTGGGTTTGGTGACTCCTCCGGCTTGCTGTTGGCAGCTGCCATGGTATGTCGAGAGCATAGCCACACGGTTTGCATCTCGCCATACCATGACATCTACGTCGCCGGAGGTAAGACCAGTGATCTGCCCCTGGCGCATGTTTCTTTTCGTGAGGCTATTTATAGCTTGCGGCACGAATTTCCGGTCGGTTCGCAGGGTTCCTACACAGTCAAAGCCCAAGCACTTCAGGCGTCGAGCCAGACAAGGAGAATTGTAAAAGTTGTCCATCCATAATGTGTACCCCTTGTGTTCCAAACCGCTGATCATCTTAAGTACTATTGATGGCGTTGAGGCCTCGAGTGGATCCTCAGACTGCTGGAGGCATTTTTTATGAGCGTGAATCTCAAACCGCCATAAGTAGCCGGTTTGAGATTCACAAACCTCATAGGTTTTAATGCCTCGATGCGCGGCTTTATTGGGGATTAGCTGGCTGATCTCCAGCCAGCCTTTCCACATCAGTAGACTCTCATCAAGTGCGATGTTTTGCTGAGGAATGTACAAAGTTTGAAATTTTGTGTTTAGGTGCGACAGAATTGGTTGTATTTTAAACAAGCGTGCCTCAGAATACCCCCCCAGCTCTAGCGCACACATGTCGTCGTTGTTGTTAAAATGTAGGCATCTACTTAACAGTAGATACCTATCGATCGACATGTGTGCGCTAAAGCCAGGAGTACAGAATATGTTCGGAGTGACACCCCAATACTCCTCAAGCCGAGACTTGACTACGAACCCCATTGCCAGTACCACACCGAAGTAGACATAAAGCTCGTCCACAGAGGTGTCACACCAACGGGTGATACGGCTTTGGGGGCATAGAGTCTCGGCTTGGATCATTTGGGATGCCAACTCCTGAGCATACCTGTTGGTTTCTGAGGCAATGTGCTCCATAATTTGCCTATCCCATATGTCAATGAAAATGTCATATGGGTCGACACTTGGAGTTGTCGGTCCGACATTAATCTGGGAGAAAGTTTCCCGCCTCAATTCAGGTTGAATTTGAGGCATTGGAAACGCTCTCCAATCAAAGTGATGAAGAGCCCAGGGCTGCTCCGTCGCCGTCACAAGAGCATCGGCGGGAATAAACCCGCCGAGTGCTGCGTCGGCATCGGCAGCAGGCCCTGGGTTATTGGCAGCCACCTCTTCATCGTCCAAGGGCGTTTCCAGAGTAGCCCGGTACACCCTTGGGATGAAGGGAGCTGCCAATTCCTCCCCATCACTTTGGCCGCTGTCTTCGTCGCTTCCTGTAACAAAATAGAGATGTTACTAATCTAATAGGAACCACATACTTTGCCATAGCCCATGGCTCCAACTAAAATAGCAGCTACTTACCGAAGTTGAGGTACGCCCCAATTTCCTCCTCTCGTAAACGACGAGACAGCGGCATGCGTGGCGGCGGCGGCGCCACTTCGCACTCGACGTACCTGAAACAATAGCGGATTTATAGTACCCATATATCATATCAAATAAATAAAAAAGTCCGTAATTGACTTACATTGCGGGCGAAGGCACCATTGGCGACGCAGCCCGAGGCAGCGGTGGCGGTGTTGAAGGTGGTGGTGGTGCTCTAGATGAACATTTAATAACAAAAGTTGAAACATAACGTAGTCAATATTTTAAACAGTAGCAAGTAAATAAAAAAGTTCGTAATACTTACGTGGAGGGCAACGAGATAGTACTTGATGATGCCGGCAAAGATGTTGGCGGCCGCGGTCTTGGTTGTGCGATTGATCTAGATGAACATTTTATAACAAAAATTTAAACATTTTAGCCAATATTTTAACTACAAATAAACACTGAAAAATAACTACTTACGGTCTCCAACTGCGAACCCGTTTACGGTGCAGAGCAGTTTCAAGACCGCGGCCTGCCGGCAAATCTTCTATTTCGCTGATAATGAGCCTGAAATTCATAATGATTTATATTATATATATAATATAAAATTTAAAGACAAATAAAATAATAAAGAAAAAACTTACTCCTCGATGGTGGTGGGTCCCGGGCGTACGGTCCCGCGGCATACGGTCTCGCGGGTGGCGCCGCGCCCTCGGCCGCGCCCTCGGCCACGCCCGCTAGGGCCAGCCACAGCCCTGGGCCCAGGGCGACCGCGACCAACCCCGCTAGGGCCAGCCACAGCGCTGGGCCCAGGGCGACCGCGACCAACCCCGCTAGGGCCAGCCACCGCGGGACCCGCACCGCTGACCCCACTTGGGCCAGGCACAACGACAGGCCCGCCGCGAGCGGCCCTACTGGAGCCAGCCGTAACCGTTACACGGCTAGGGCCAGCCACCACGACGGGCCTGCCGCTTACAGCCCTACTAGGGCCAGCGGTCACCACCATGTTGGCCGGCACCAACACCGGACCACCGTCGGCGGCCTCCTCCACTGGCGGCCTAGCGCCGCGCCCCCTCCTGCCCCTTACTCTTACTTGTCTCAAGCTGGAAGGCGTTTAAAATTATAAAAATAAAATTATAAACATCATCCTCACAACATTGATTACTCTCACTTTGGACGCGCAACCACAAACAAACACCATCCCCACTACAGTAATAATATAATAATTATTAATAATTAACTAATATTATTTATTTAATTAAGAAATATATGTATGTGCGCGCGGGCGCGCGCCCAACCATATACATAATCACCATCACCACAGCCCACAAACAAACACCATCCCCACTACAGTAATAACATAATAATTATTAATAATTAACTAATATTATTTATTTAATTAAGAAATATATGTATGTGCGCGCGGGCGCGCGCCCAACCATATACATAATCACCATCACCACAGCCCACAAACAAACACCATCCCCACTACAGTAATAACATAAGCAAAAAGTTAGCAATCACCGAGGCTTAGACCCTACTATTGATACTGTCGACTCGTAACTAACAGTCGGCCGCCTCGCCTCTGACCCGAAAACGAATTATACCCACTATTAGTCACGGCTACGACGTTTTTCTCTTTTTGCGCTCTCTTAATTCATCGACACAGTTTATTGCAGTAACCAATTACGTAATTTAGCCGATTCCTTAAAAATTGTTTTGTTATAAAATTATGGTCTTAATTAAGGCTTTTCAAATTAATACAAATATAAAAGTTTTATTAATAACTAGCTATGCTCCACGACTTCACCCACTCGTAATATGTGTTTTGTGTCCCTCGGAACCCAACCCGATTTGCAGTAAAAAAGTAGCCTATCTACAGACAGATCTCCGGCACCAAATCTACAGACCAATTTTCATCGAAATTGGTAGTGCCGTTTAGGTGCTGATTGGTAACAAACACAAACCTTTGCATTTATAATGTTAGTAGGATTCAATACATTATTTTAATTCAAATTCAACTTCAAATTTTTTGCGCGATTGATGTTTAATAATTTTAATTCAAATATTACAGACTTCACATTTAATATTATAATAATTACTTAACACAAATTTGTGTATAATAATATTAATAATATTGTATATTGACTGGTAATTAGTTTACGCGTTAACGAAGTATCGTGAGATTGCCACATAGTAGCGGTATATTTTAATAATGTATAAAGCTTTTGCGCATTCATAATAATTAAAAGCAATTTAGCGCGAGCTCATATACAAGAATTTATTCTGCTACAAATGGAAAACGCGCTTACACATATTCGGTGTATGAAATATGTATTTTTAACGACTGCTTCATAGGGAATACCTACTTGACGATTTTAGTAGTACAGGGGAAATATCTTCAGTTCTATTGTCGCAAGATGCCCCGTATTCAGACGAGATAAATTGTCTGAGTATTCACTGATTTATTGTCGGACAGGGGTATACTTAAAAAGAACCCTTGAAGTTGAGCATCTATCAAACTTTGCAAACAAGATTAGAACATTTTACATTTCTTAATCCGTGTTAAAGCGAGGTTTTAAAAGTTCTGTGTGCAGATGTGGTACATTCATATCTTTGCGCAAAACTTTAATTAAAACTTTTGTGCCCCGAAAATAACGTTTGATAGTATCAACATTTAAATAGTATTAATGAAATACATTTATTCGCCCTTTTGGCTAAGTAAGTTAAAGATAAACTGACTATGTACCACTGACAGTTCAGTTTTACATTGCCTAAACTAGCTTTTAAAATTCAATAAAATGCATATAAACTCAAATATGTGATGATGAAAATGATATACTTCTCCACACCCTGAAACCGTGAGTGAGATGACAATAACCCCAACACCCCAGCGCAAATAGGTCAAACATATTTGTTTAAGAGTGAGACAACGGTATGTGTATACCGGAAAAAAGTATCATGTGCAAGTAAGACGACAATGTCCTCATGGAGATGAAATGCGCAACTCGTAGGAGGGTAATTTTTGTGGAGCAGCTGTACGGATAAGTTCATTTTCAATAAAATAAAAGCTTTTCCGGCAGCGGCGTGCGCTTTTCTGTTAGACATGACCGTCTAGAATTTGGAAAAGTTGATTATTTTTTATTTGAATGTATATGGGTTTAAGTTTTTTCATATAGAGGACACTATTTCTTTTAAAGGCTTCTTGTGATTATAGACAATATTTCAGTTAGAACAAAGGGAAAGCTTAACTGCTGCGCTATTCCGCTGTTTTTAAATTTCTCGTGTTAAACACGAAAGCATTGTAATTGTTGCAAATTTAGACTCTCATAAATCAATTCTCATAATAGTTATAACAATTATTCACACCAATATTGTGCCTTTCAAATGCGTGTAAAGAGTTTTATTAAGTATTTTAAATTATTAATATGAATAATATAATTACTTACAAAATTTGACTAATTAAATAAAATTGCGAATTAACATAGAAACCGACCAGATAGTTATACTGACGAGTTATACTGAACACTATGAATTTCATGCAATTGACGATTTCGAAAATTTACGAGGTAAAGAAACTGGCGAATTAGGGCAACTGACCTTTTAAATTATAACCCGATCCCAGTTTATATCAAAAACATATTAGCATTTATTGGTTAAATGCAGCAGACGACAATCAAACAAATTAATAATGAATACGTAAACTGTAGAATACGTCACACCGCACATTTTAAGCAATATAAAATATTTGCCTATAATATAAAGTATTTATGTCATTTATGTAAGTGATATTAATATTGAAAGTTACTTAGTTTAAAATAACATCAATGTAATCAAGTTGAATTTTATTTAACATTCAATGATTTGTGCAAGGTTCTAATGTCTCGTCGATACGTAAATATTTACATTCTGTCGCAACTTTTTCAACTGTCACACACAGGTTGCCGTTAACTTAACCATAAACAAATAATAAGTAATGGCGACCTACAACGATAATTAATTTATATTATCACTTTAAATAGAATTGAAAAACATGTTTGCGGTGTACGAAATGTAATAAAAATAGCTTGTAATTAATTCTATATATTAGTATTATAGTAAGCAATTTTATCACTATATCATTGGCGGGAAATTTGGCTGAATGTAAACAGATCGTGTTTTGTTTTTTTTTCTTATTCTTCTTTCGACGTCGGCTTAAAGTGAAAGCGTCGGTGGACCGAATCGTTGTTCGGCCATCGAACATTACGTAAAATTAGTTATAGATTAGGAGTTGAGTGAAGTGGTCGGTGAACTCTGTGATAATGATGGGACTATATTCTAGCGGGGCGCTGGGCGGCGTGGAGGTGCTTGAAGGTGCGGTGGGCGGGCTGGTCGGAGGGGAGCTGGGCCGAGGGTTGGTGGGCAGCGAGCTGACGGCCCATGTCCTGAGCGCGCAGGCCGCGGCTCACGCTGCAGCAGCCGCGCACCAACAGCATCAACAGCAACAGATAGCTGTACAACAGATCAGTGAGTATTTCTAAGCTTTCGTATAAGATTGTAATACAAACTATTAAACCGATGTAAAATGAATGAAAGTTGTTAAAATTACAATTATTTCGTAGCTGTTTCCATTTTATCTAAATAAATTTTTATTAAGTGTATCGATTATAGGCCATAAAAGAAATTAAAATTCTTCTTTGTAAATCGTAGTATTAAAGCTAGTTATTTCTAGTCCTTCATAATAAAGTTGTTTTTATTAACATGTCAATAGCAAGTACTTAGTAAATAATTATTTTCATGATCCCTAAACCTGTTTGCTATTGTATTACTCCACCATATTGTTCAAGTCTTCAATAATTTTTTTTTATTTTGCAAATTTGACTGATTCTATTGTCAGTTCATTCTTTAAATGGAGCTCTACTGCTTGTTGGCAAAATTCCTCCTTTTAGAAGTGGGATGTCCTGCAGTGGGCATCTTTAGGCTGTTAGTCAGTTTATTGTTTTAATGCATATATTAATTGCCTATTTATTTATGCTTAGGTCTTCTGTAAAGAGTGTTGTGGGTTCAATTCCTGTGGAAGGCAATAATTGTGTGATGAAAATTGGTGTTTGCCTTTATAGTGGGTATTTTCTATGTATTCTAAGTAGGATATTAAAAAAAAAATACATACTTTTTTTAATATTCTAGTTACCCAGTACCCATAACACAAGCTCTGCTTAGCTTGGGACTAGTGACTGTGATAGTCTCCACACATTATTATTATACTTTAGCTTCTTAGCCCCTCTTCCTAGACCCGCTACTGTATATATTTACTATTCCATAATGAGTATTTTTTCAAGACAATGATATATTTGTCACTATCATGTTTCCAGAAAATTACTATTGCGTCAGAACCGCCACTGTATCAAAAACCACATTCAAAGTCTTAAATTGTCTGTAGGACTGAAATAAATGTGTGCTATGTCTTGAAAAGCTTTCCTTTTTATGACACAATGATAGAACCACTGGTCCTAACAAAGTATTAGACTTTTATCACTTTATTAATTATTCATGTTAGTATAAACAAGTACCTAATTTAAAATACAATAAAGCTCTGTATTGTAAGGACTTAACACTTTGTGTACTGGACAGGTACATTGTTACTGATAGCCTAAATCATCCCACTGGTGGGCAAAGGCTTCACCTCTCTGCTCCTCGGTCCATAACCAATGTGGAACATTTCCTCCAAACAAATATTAATATTATACCTAATATACCAATTAAAGTTTTACATATTTCCTTTACTTATCCCTTACTGTTTTCTAAAATGTTCTCTACTAAAACTTTTTTTAAATTAGGCTAAATTTTAAGCTTGCACATATCTAGAAAGTAAAATAATACCAGTTCAATATCTAGAATAATACCAGTTTGATATATTCTTACTGAAAGACAACGAGCCATTGATCACCACACTCCTGGCTGAATTTGTAGTGGTTTTACAAACTTAGTAATTTTTATTTTACTGTTTAACCTGGACATATTATGTGTAGTTTAACTGAAAAGTTTGTAAAACCACTAAAATTTCTCAGTGTATATAATGATTTTAATTGAAAATTATGTTTATTCTTTTTCTGTATGAGAAAGAGATCTTTGCGTTGCTGGGGAGTTTTATTATTTTTATTAGGTATTCCATAGGATGGTAGACTGTCCACAGTTTCTGAAAGGCAGATCAACGAAAAATTAACTAATCATTTGTTAAATCTCATGTGAAGTACCAATTGGGTTGCTAAAAGCATGATTATTTAAGAGATTATTTAGCATGCTTTGTGGTACTTCACATGAGATTGAACAGATTAGTTAATTTTTCTTTGATCAGCCTTTGAGAAACTGGGGGTACATCTAGTAAGATAGTTACTATGTGTATATTATTAAAAGGTAGGCATACATAAGATTTCGATTGATAAAAATACTTAGTCAATTAGCTTTTATCTCAGATGTTGGGCTAGACACTAAGCTTAGCTTTTCATACAACTTTCATCTTTAGTAACAATAAGTAACTTGAAGTTTGAAGTTCTCTAACACAAATCACACATTGTCTACCAAGGCTCATTATAATTTACCTCCACAGAAACATCTCCCTCATCGGGACGCTCCACTCCCGTCACAAGTACAGCCAATGGCACAGCGCCAGTTTCAACCGGCACCACATCACCCTCGCCTAGCAAGCTGTTTGTAGGCGGACTGTCATGGCAGACCAGCTCTGAGAAGCTTAGGGAGTACTTCGCGATGTTCGGACCAGTAACCGACGTGCTGATTATGAAGGATCCTGTGACGCAGGTGAGGATATAGGTTGTGGATTGGCGGTAATGCTGGATTGGATGCACATGGATCTTTGAGTTAACCTTGAAGTTAAAAGATAGGCAATATACGCGCTGAGCCGTGGAGTTGCGAAAAACAGTCAGCTTATTCCAAGTATAATAAAGCGACAATTTTCTGACTTTAGGGATCAGATTTCGAGCCTCACCCACTTTGCCAAATTTTTGATCGTTTTCCACAACCATTCTATGGAATTTCTAAATTTATGTGAAATGTTTTGTCCAGGTTAACAAAAGATTTAAAAATCTTATGTGTTTATCGTATTCAGCATTTTATTTAAGATAATTAATTTTAGTTATAATATAAGGTTTTAGCAACATGCATATAATATTAAAATTGATGAAAGCACTACACGTTTCGTATACTTACCTACATTTCGGAACTTTTACATTACTCCAGCATTCGGTTGACGAACATTCGGCGAACGACGTCGACTGTGTCGGCGAACATTAGTAAGAGAACGGTTGCCGACAACTTTTCGACTATGAAGTTACGGCAAATTGTATGTCCTCGAATTCTCAGTTCGCAAAATATGCTACTACTAGCATGTTGCTAAAACGAATAAAGATTACAAAATTGCAAGGTTTCAGGAATTTATTACAAAATTAGATTAGTTATGGCAATTTCTGACGCTGCCACATGATCTATTGTCGCTTGAGACTCTTACTAAATTCTTACGGTAATAAAGTTAGTTTTGGGGACCTAAATGTTGTTCAAGAAAGAGCACTCCTACTTCACTATAAATCCAATTAAGAATTAAACTTGGCAACAAAAATCTTAAACCTTCAGATCTTAAACTAAAATCTTCATATCCTGACGATCTGGAAGGTGTAATTTCATATGTAATACTTACTAAAAAAATTCCTAATGGATTATCTATTCGCCGTACATTCACATTAGATCTATACAAAATTTCTATAATAATTTACCTTAAAAGGTTAGGGCTCGTCAATGTCTGTCAATATCTTTATCAAGTAAATTGAGTCATCATCTATATTCTATACTATTATATTGAGCGAAAGAATTTGTGTGTTTGTTTGAACGCGCTAATCTCTAGACCTACCGGGATTTGAATAATTCTTTTTGCGTATGATAGACCGGTTCTTGAAGAAGGTTATGTAACATGCGTGATGCGTGATGTTAACCTTCCTCGAGAACTAGGCTATCATACGCAAATAGACTTATTCAAATCCCACTGGTAGTTCCAGAGATTTAGCGCGCTAAAACAAACAAACTCTTCCGCTTTATAATAGTATAGATTGAGTAAAGCAACGTTATTCCTCAAGTGATAGTAGACGTATGACTGCGATAATGAAATAGCAGCTTTGTTTCGTGTTCCAACCAGGATTACAGAAACCACCAGCCTTATTGTGAACTGTGATGCAATAGACGTTTATTCCATTTGCAGCAATTCTGTGAAACATTTGAGCCATGACTAAAGCAATTGATTATTGCTAAAATCTTAAATGATGCTTTCGGCCTCCTGATGCTAATAATTGTTCCAAACTAATTGCACATAATGATAATCCAAAGTATTAGATTTAGAAAATTTTGCATCCAAAGAATTTGACCGTCTAAGATGATGTCCGACGACGACCGTCTTAAAGACTTGTCTGTAAAAGAGATACAACGCAACATAAATTCCTATAATTGCACTTTTAGCCAAGGTGGTAGCTACTTGTACGATACAGTGGCTGTAAATAGAGGACATGTACCTTAGAAAAGTCAGTCGCCTGTCGCGACGACAGTATACGCCTTTAACAAATCGTAAATGGCGTTCACTGATTTTTAGTCGCATTCACCATTACCCCATTTTGCAGTTCACAGAATTCTTATAGGCCTGATTAGATCGGAGTCGAGTACTTATTTCATTTTGAATATTATTATTTTATAACAAATTCCTGGAACGTTTGCAATATTTAGAAGATCGCATATACAATATACTTTTAATATGTCGACGACATAGCTGTAAAGTTACGAGTTTTGATGAGGTTGAGATGATGTGACGGAATACTGCAGGACTTCAATCAAACATGTCAGAATTTATATTATACTATACCTACGATTTGACCGATTTAAATAAAATATGTAATTATAAAGAATTGCTATCGCATTAATTAAAATTATTCAAATTTAAATACTGCAACACTGTTTACAAAAAAGACATCATTCTACGGATGTGCTATTTTTTACGTGTTTCTGTAGTATTTTCACGCAGCATATCCGATCTTTTTAGCAAATATACTCTTCTATCTTGTGCTTATGTCGTCGACAAAACTATACAATGTCATAAACGAATATTATACCGTATGTGCGAGCCTCCATATACCTTAACAGCCTTTTTCTTATCACGCGGGTTACCCTCATGCGGGTTTCATCTGTATGCGGGAATTTGTGTAATTGCCCGCATGCGTTTTATTGATTTATTGATTTGTTGGCTCACAACACAAGATACAAACATAAAGAAAGTAAATACAGTATTTTTGCAGTTGTTTTGTGTACAACTGCAAAAATATCGGACGTTCGCATGCGAGTGCATACGAACGCGGGAGCAGTCCGCATGCGTTTTGCAAAAAGATGTTTCTGCTCGCATGCATGTCCGATCCGCATGACAGGAAAAAGGCCCGAAGACATAATACTATGTTTTTCCAACGACAGCGATAGGCAGACGGCGGCGCCAAGTCGGTCAGTCATAGTTTTGAATAGGTATAGGTTTTATTGGAATAGGTAGTAATGTAGGTATGTGTGTGCGACCTATGGGACATTTGCATGACTGCTCGAAAAGACAATATCTACCTCGCAAAAGTTTTTATTACCTACCGAAATATTTTCCTAAAAAGTCAGCCGAGTGCTAGCCTTCAGGCGGTAATATGCTTAAATATCATTTAAATCATGAACTTTAAATAAAAATCTAGTTCTACGGGACAGACCAAGTAATTTAAAAATGTTATTACAACCTTTCTGTTGAACCTTTGAAGTAATGTACTTTAAAGAATAATGTAAAAACATACGCTATTTTACAACAAGCTGTTTTAAAAGAATACCTGATTTTGAGCGTTGAAACTCCTCATTTCTATATATTTTTTAGATCACATTTGGGCCGCGTTGTACCTAAATACGAGTATGTCATTGCATATGTCCAAAACGTTGGCACACTTAGTTGGGCTATGGTTGATCCAAGTAAACTTACACTAATAAATTAACATAGACAAAATCCGGCATGCTAGACTCACTAACATAGAAACTCGTTAGGCATAGACTATCTCGATTATGATACAAACTTTTTTCTATCAACTGTTCTATATTTAAATCTGGTAGATCCCTTTCAGTGTTGCTATGCTCTAAGTAATCACCATTTTGGTAGATTTTTTGTTTCGTTTTAGTAGAGAATTATTGTTTTAGTATAATTTAGTTTATTTTGATATTTTCGTATGAAATTAATGGTTTGGTAATAAAATTTAGGATACGTGAGTGGGGTATTTATAAATTACCTATAATTAAAATCGTAAATATAAATAATGCATGTCTGTAATTATTTTTGTCAAATAATAACATTAGTTTCAAACATAGCAACACTGGCTTCCTTTATTTCAAAACTATTACATTTTTTATTAAATAAATAATAGTTACTTTAGCTAATATCACAGAATAGAACTAATTTTGGTAGATAAATAAAGTAAAATAGTTTTCTCACAGGCAACACTAAGATGTTCACATGAAAATGGTAGAAATGTTTAGAATAACTGCTCGGTTAGACAATTCGGGATAAAATAGTTTACCCACCTGTACTGTACTGTTTACCATGAGGCAGAGAGAAGTCCCCTCAAGCTGAGAAAGGCAACATTCTAAAACTACAACTTCCTACAACATCTATTCTAAAATAGACAAATTCCGAAAATGACAACATCTCTGTAGCCTTGTAAAAAATGCAGAGCAAGTCTCAACGTAAGTGCCAAAATCCAGTGAGGGTTCAATATTTAAGGATGGGTCAATTAAATATAAATGAAGGCAGAAAGAAAGAAAGAAAAACATTTATTGTGTTATAAATGTATATTAGATGTAATTATGAAGACTTGAGAATAGAAAAGTACAATGTCAGAATAATTATTCAAATGACTACTACTTACAAATTTGTGACCAACCAAACCGTGAAGATAAATATAATGTTTGTTGGGTCATACATAAAGGTATAGATTAAAAACCAACCATGTGCGAGTCGTACTCTCACAACGGCACAACCAAAAGATATTTAAAATGGGCCAGAATGTAATTTTTGTTGTTATAGCGACAGAATGCTCTGTATACAGGCCACTGACCAGACAGCAAAGGACTAATAATACCATTCCGTTGGCATTCTTGGGCCTAAAAATATCATTTTAGTACCGATTTTAGACAAAAGCTGAACCAGAATAATTTTTTTTTTGACCTCCAATTTGAGGCAGTTAAGAAATATGTACATTTCTTTAATATCTATAATAACATTCATTGCTACTCGTAATAGTGTATGTACTACATAATTCGTGTAGAATACCATAATTATTCAAATCACGTAAATCTAGTATCAAGAATATTTTACCTATCTAACTCTTCCTAAGACCTTACCACACTGAATGTGTTCTGCGTTCTGCGGTGTAGTCATACAGCATTTGCATCATTACGCTACTTGAGGGCAAAATCCTTGAATCCAAATTATCACAGTACTTGACGGGACATTATCCCTGAAACCAAATCGTCCAAAACGTCTATACGATGCAGATTTATATTAACTAGTGGTCGCCTAGTATTATTATTTTAATGCATAATTTAAAAAAAAATAGCTTTCCGCACTTCTTCTATATAAACTATAAGTGTGCGAAATTTCATACTCCTGCGTCCGCGCAATTTTCGTAAGAAGGGGGTTTCTAACAGCCCTTCAGAGGCTTCTTCCTCTTGCGTATTTGAAAACACTAATTCCGTTATTTTCCTTTCTATCCATTTTCGCGAATAAGCTAGATTTCTTAATCAAAAGTCGGCCCTGAAAGTGCCAATGTAGTTAATCTTTTAGGGATGTAATTTCTGTAGCACATTCTCATTTCTGGCATTATAAGCATCTATTAAGTACTCCACTGACTGTTTACCATCAGGCAAATAGGCCTCTTGTTTACTTTAGTGTTATACAAAAACGCAATATCCCCAAGCAAAACACAAGACGCAAAACATTCAGTGTAAGTCTTAGTTAATAGCGCGTTTCTATTCGATCTATAGTTGCAGTCCTGAACATCTAATACCTCATTTACATCCTAAAACTACGTAAAACATAGGTATAATTAGATCGCTCCTTGCCTTGAGTTTGTAATGTCTATGGAATTAACCGTTGATAATGTTTGTCTACCGTAGACTTCACTTGTAGGTAGTACTAGTATGTAACTAAGCTCTTTGAGGGAATACGCTTTTTGTTTATCAGTCGAGGATCGTGATGAGAGCAGTAGTTGACTCGACCCGAACTAGACTGCTAGTTTACGAGATGGTTTAGTAGCAAAAACTTTATTTTATAATGAAGTAACAATTTTACAGTACTTCTAACTGCTTAAGCGCTCACCAATAAATATAGTGGAGTCACTTTGCTAAATATATAACTGATAGAATATAAACATAAATAGTAGCTCCTAAAAAGTATTGCTACGATGTAAGAAAGCATTGATTGTGTTGAAACTAGATTTATTAACTTCATGGCTTATCATAACTGGTAAGGAGTTTGAAGCACTCGTTACCCCGAATAAAAGACAGTCTATAGTAATTTTAAAGACTGATATCCAAAGCACGTATTCCCTCTCATCAATGTATATCACCTTCCTCATACTAAGTACTCGCCGCGCGCAGAGATCGCGCGGCTTTGGCTTCATTACGTTTCAGGAGGCTTCCTCCGTGGACAAGGTCCTCGCGGTGCCTGTCCACACGTTGGACGGCAAACGCATCGACCCCAAGCATGCAACCCCGAAATCTGCCCCTCGCCCGGCTAAAACGAAGAAAATATTCGTCGGCGGTGTTGGCCAAGACACCTCAGCGGAAGAAGTTAGGTCCTACTTCTCACAGTTTGGTCTAGTTGAAGATGCCGTGATGCTGATGGACCAGCAGACTAAACGGCACAGAGGATTCGGCTTCGTGACCTTCCATTCGGAAGAAGCTGTCGAACGTGTATGTGATATCCACTTCCACACTATCAAGAATAAGAAGGTGGAGTGCAAGCGGGCGCAGCCGAAGGAGGCCGTGGCCGCTGCACCGTTGGCTCTCGGCAAGAGACTTGTGTTGCGGCCCGGTCGCGGGCTGGTGTACGCTACGGGCGGAGTGGGAGGGGTGTCGGCGGTGGGTGGAGTGTCTGCTGTGGGGGCCCACGCGTACCGGTACGCGCCGTACGCGCTGCCAGTGGGCGCAGTGGGCGCGGTGGGTCAGGGCGCGCCGGTGGTGGCCCCCGCCGCCCCCGCGCCGCCCCCCGCGCTGCCTCAGTTCGGCGCCGCGTACTCGCTCGCGGGGGTCGACATGTCCTCGTTCCAGGGCGTGGACTGGGGCGCCATGTACGGCCTGCCCATGTACATCTAGACGTGATGAAGGAAGAATAAGCCCACCCGCCTTTACAGGTTAGGTTTCTAGCGAGCATATTTTATTTCTTACGATAGAGTTCCTACGTACTATTTTTTTTTTAATTAAGATGTTTGTCTTGCCGCGACTCGCAGTGGCCACCGAGGAGGGAATGATCAGTATTGACAGTAGTTAAGGTGTTTATTGGCTCATAAACTTAGTGTAAGTCAGTTACAAGCAATACTTTGCCCGCGCAGGGCGTCAAAGAGAACGCATTTCAATTTTTTTTTATTTAAAAGTTAATTTATTAAGGCGATTCATGACTTACGCTCGAATGCGGGGAAATGACGGTAGTTTTATATAGTATTTGAGCGTTATTTTTTTTATTTTTAATTGTACTGTGTAACTGATTTTTTGAACATGTGGGTAGTCTGGTAATACCAATAAAGTATCGTTGATTTTCCCGCGGGTTCGCGTCGGTGCGTGTCCCTTGACCCTTAACGTTAAGGCGAAGATCTCAAGTAATTTAGTTGCGAAAAAAACTATTTTTTTCTTATTGTGTTTAATATTTAGTATACTAGTGGTAGAGTTAGTGCACGATCGTTTGGCAATACATTAACATGATATTTATAACTCGACTGTATTATTACGAATCTCATTCGCAGCTATGTATTTTTTTAATAATAGGAATTAATATATATTGCATATGTATCACATATTTACAGCGGGTACAAGACGCTGTGTGACCACGCCTTAAACAAACAAAAATAAAAAGTTAAGATCTGAATTATTATGTCTGTGACCTTACATAAAAATGTAAGACGAAAAAACTTTTTGAGATGAACAAGAAATGGTCATAAAAATCAGTATTATTGAACTAAAGTGCCATTTCTATAAACACCTCGTTTGTGCCAAATTGTGCTCATTTTATCTTATTTATTTCTAAGTAAATATGTCCATAACGTACGTATTTCAAAAATAAATTGCTCATTACTTCCGGTATAATCGGTAGAAGTATTATATTTACCTTCATTTACCCGAGCGTAACTGATATAGTCAGTCGGGGCTGGTACCTCGTCGGAAACGGACGTGTCCGCAGCGCTCCGTCACACGGCGTCTACCGCTCAGCTCACACACTCATACATATCTGACATGAGCGTAAAGCAATCTCATTCTACATAATAGTATTATATATTGACATACGTAGTTTTAGATTGTGGTGTTGGTGTGTTTGGACGGATACTTAATTTCTTCCTTCATTTTAACTAAAAAGTTATATTTGATTTTATAGCTCAATTTATGTACAAGTCCTTACTCGTCGAATACTACAGATTTTGCAGCGCTTTCGTCGCTTAAAGCGCATTCAGTACTTAATTTTTTTATTATCCAGTACACCGGGGCCGCATTAGTTTATTAATTTTATATTAAAATTAATTTTAGTATAGTGTGTATGAGCGAATGGACTAACAACCCTTGTATCGTGACAATAAGCTAAGTATTAAGCCGCTGTAGATTGTCATGGCCGTGCGGCGTCGCCTGCTGTTCTTTTAATATATTTAGAAGTAAATGATTTTATTTCGGTGAGTTTACGGTAGTGGTCTACCGGCTGTTTAGGGACGAAACTGTCTTTTTTGATGCTTTGAAGAAAATCTATTGATATCAAAGTTATAATAGTATTTCGCTAAAATATTATACGTTTGTATCTCTGAAATGATAAATTCAGTTGTCCACATTTCCACACGCTTTTGACGCCATCATCATAACTTCAAAAAAAACTTCTTTCAGTTATTACTTCGACCGGCCTTGAGCTGTCTTTATTCAATGGTTGCCTATCGTCTGTACCCTAACATCGGTCAACCTTGTTATCTATTACAGAGCAATGCCTTTCCCGGGCACCATTTTGACCGGAAGTCAGCCGACAATCTTTAAATCCAGCCATCAATCAATCTTGAAAACCTGTTTATTTATACTAAAATAGACATGTCGCAATCGCCAATCCGCCTGCAAGCGTGACGATCAGTACTCACGCCTTCTATCACTTCTTCATCCAGTCACAAAGACAGTTTCCTCCAGCACCTTTACATAACGTCCTATAACGTACTTAATTTATCAGTAGTGTAACTCTAAAGCAATACACAGTAGTGATAGTGTAAAAGACAATGTGGTTGTGTTCGTGCAATTGTAGCGTTAAGATAGGTCCAGGACCCGACAGTATTAGCGGAGTGATTTATTTCAAAAATGTTGTTCCTTAAAATCTGCTTAGTTTTAGTATATCGAGATTATTTTGTACCTACTTAAAAGACATTGAGTAAAATTATTTAAATCCCTCTCTAAATTGTCAAATTAATTTTTATATTCTTTTTATTTTTAATCAAAAAGTTAGGCGATTAAAATACTAAGGTATGTATTAAAAACTTTTTTTTTACAGGAAATAAGAGCAATAATAAAAAATATCATCCGTAGGGAATATATCCCTAAAAATTGTCTATTACTAAAGTACTTATAATTATATTAGCGTGTATAAGCTTGGTTTAGCAGAGGCGACGCCGCGCGGCGAAGTAGTGCAGTATGCATGTGGTAGCTAGGTCGGCATACCTGCCGCCGACGCACTTGTAACCGTGATGTGTGGCTACTTGTACGAAAGTTTAATTTTTAACTACCCGCGATAATTTTAACAAGTAAATTCTATAGACTTTTCATTTTTAAGTTGAAGGTAGTATGATATTTTAAGGTAGCAGACAGCGGGGAAGGCGGGACGTCGACGCGACGTGAAGTAGTTATGTACTAGGTAATATATGCGACGTCAGCACTAGACGTGATGTCGTCTATATCAACTAGGATAACAACATCTTACGTCACGTAGCCGTCTCGCTCGCCGTCTGTACCAACTCTTATTTACTTAAATCTAAGTAAATTGTTTATACAGTTAAGTTGCAACTACCTTCACGTGAATTCGTCAACTACCCACATGTCGCGGGTACCGTATGCTATGATATTCACTTATGTATACACAACCTACCCTTACTATAGCAGTATTGTTAGTGTAAGTAGGCTTAGAACCTCCTGAGATTATACGCGGCGCGCGCTTTTCCGTCGAACCACTTGATACCAGTTTTTTGTCACTTCATTCCAGTGATAGGCTGTAAATTCTACTTAATTTAGGTTAGTATGGGACTAAAGGCATCTGCCATTTTGGTTAAAAGCAGCTTTTGGTTTTTAAGTATAAGTTATTATAGGTTTTTAAAATTTTGATTCTGAACGGCCTGAAAGCGCGTGCCGCCGTACACCCAACTACACCTTTTGTACATTAGCGATCGTTTCCTAAACAGTATTAGAATGGTTGACTACTGTGTTTGCCGCCCGAATGCTTATTATCTTGCCAAATTAGATAGACTGTGGCGGCAAGTGTGAGGACGCGAGCCAGCGGCGTAGTCGTAAAATGAGGGTAGAATAAAAAAAAGCATACAGGCCTAATATTTTACCTATAATTTTGATAATTTGTCAGTTGCGCACTGGCGTTTATTGCGAACGGACGTGTTCGCTCTCACACATACTAATTTTAACTAATGCACTATTGATAATAAAATGATTTGACACCTCGCACACGACTACACAACGCTAGCCGCCTCGCGTCCCCGCACTCTGTTTGTAATGTACTTATAACTTTGTTTTTTTCATATATTGTACTATTCCAAGTTCCCTTCAGGGGTGTCACTCACCCTGTTAGTTACACGCGGTAACTGGTGGCTGTAGTCCGTCGCTTTGTCAGCTGACAGTGCGGCCGCGCCAATCATCGCGCTTGGGGTGTTTCAATCAGCATGTTCACACTTTGATGATATTCTGGTGTTGTTTGTGTGTGAAGCGTGAGCTTGTGATTGTGACGATGTCGGCCGTTGGTTGGGGGCCGCCTGTCGCGACGGACGCCGGCTGTAGGTTTAGTTTGTAGTTTTAGAAGGAGTTTGCCCGCTGTAAGGAGCACCTAGTAATACCTAAAGTGTCATTACATGGATATAATATTAGAAATTAAAATTGTGTGTTTTATTTAGCGTGGGACTTCCCGCTGGGTTTGGTTTGTTGTATTTACACATTTTTTTATATTTCTAGATAGTTTGCACGTTGAAACTCGTAGTATTTAGTTGTAGGGTTGCCATCTACACTTTGGCTTTAATACTGTGATTTAACTACTTTATATTAGGATGGACCCATCGACAGGCACTAATCGAAATTATAACATTTCTACTAAAAAAGTTGGCAACCCTAAGTGTGAACTATAATTTGGCCCGCGTTGGGCGCCAAAACCTCAGTTGGTATAGGAGGGTGGGACAGACCGGACGTATGGTAAGTGTTAACGCGAGCAGGCATGCGTATAACTTTGTATATTATAGTGTTACGCTGTAGTTACCGCGTCTTCATACTCGAGACTAACTCTACACTTCACGGAGAGATGAGGATAGCGCGCATTGACGACTTTCTATGTAGAGTGTACGTGCGCACTGTACTTTGATAGTGCGTGCTTGTGATATGTTGTCAATTCGCGTATGGTCCAGGCATGGTTGGCATGAATGATACGTAAAAACAAAATCTATTCTTCCATAATACTTCACTGTCAATTTATTAAGGCGTTTGCCACACGTTGGTTGTGATACGTGCTATTAAAAATATTCCTTTTATAGTAACCTCTAAAAGGAATATTGTATACGTAGACACGTAGATTAGACCTTTAGACGCTTCGCTTCGGGCCACAGGTCTTCCTGGAACACAAAAAAATTGTTTTGCCAAAAAAGCAGGCCAAAATGTAGCCAAAGTCTGTTAATTTTGCTCAACATGTAGTCGCGGTGAAGCGAATAATAACTTTGCTAACGGTTGAGCCTTAGATCTGCGAGTATAGCCACCGATGTAGCTATAATATATATTAAATAATATATCGTAAGATATATTATAGCTACGTGTGGGCTTGAAATTAGAGAAAAATATATTTTGCCAAAACGACATATTTGCCAGTGTAGCTTAAGAATGTGACAATAAATAATGATGGGACAATGCCAACTAAAGACGCTCTTACTATTTAACACTATGTTGCCATATACGAGAATACATTCCTTTCTAGTCATTTTTTTTATCTTAATGTTTGGCGGGAAACAGAGTGTATCTTGCTCAATACTTATTCTTGCCTAGTCGTAGTTTATTTGTACGGATAGCTTAACGCTGTAGATTGTGCCATACACCAGATACGCCATAGCACGCAGACCACCAGGCTTGTTAGCTCCAGACAACTGGACCAAGTGTAAACAGCATTCGTAATAATAATAAATATTATATAATATATTCATAATAATGTAAGGTTAATGATATACATATTATACAATTTTTGGATCGGTATAATGTTAAATTAAAACATAAAATACTATGTTGTGTGTTTTTAATGTATGGCAATGCTAGAGTAGATATGTAGCGTAGACATTTTGAAGTTTTACATACATATAATAATAATAACTAACCGAAAGCAATAACATTACTATAACTGCAGCACGCGCGCGCTGCGGCTTGCACCAGGGATAAGATTACTGTGTCGTGCAAAACTGGGGGTAATGATAAAATATAGTGTGGGTAGTTGGATATTTCTAGTCATTTGGACTGCTTGCTGTACGGAAAAATTTGCTCTAAAAGAGTATTACGACATAAATTAGTAAGTAAATATAAAAAGCACTCGGCTAAGTAACGATGGGTCACGGCAGCGCGCGCATATGTTAGAATTATTATAATTATACACATGCATACAAAAATATTTTTGTATAATAGGTATCTGTGTAATCGTAGTATGTTGGTAATCTTGTACTTTTAAATATGGCTGACGATGGGAGTGCGGGTTGCTGATACTATATGACGTCACTATCATTCCAATTTCAAACTTTGCCATGCTATGGCTTCTTTTCAATGTTAAAATTTTTGCTATTATAAATTAAGTACGTATTACTTTTGAAGGAATTGATATGATAGATCAATAAATCACTGAAAATAGGTATCTAGTTTTAGTTTTCTAAGGATCGCTACATTTAAGGCGTAAAATCGTCTTAGGAAATCGGTGTTGTTAAATTTACTAAAAGATTTGTAAACTACCAGTCGACTTCCGAGTACCTATCTAGTGAAAAGATATGCTCTAGGTCTTAACCGATTTTATGTCAATAAATGTGGGTAAACACTAAACTTTATAAACTCAAGTCTTCTCTACTATCATCTTTCTAAGATTCAAATTTGAAACGTCTGAACTGTTCCGTTTTGGCAATTTTCTTGCGAGACTTATATATTATAGAGCAGATGCACCATCTTAACTTGCAGATAAATATCGCTCTTCGCGATTTCACATTGTGGCAGCCCGCATTGACGTCGCCAGCCCACATAATTACATGTTGAATTTAAGCGACAGTATGACGCAGTGTTTATGTGTAGGGCGCTCGCGCCGACGCTTGAAGGTGTGCGGCCTCGTTTCGGGATTTTTTTTATATTTTGCCAATTCTGGCGTTGTCGGTAAGAATATTTTTTTAATTTGATTTGTTTGATGGCAACACGACATAGGTTCAGAAACTTGGCGGCACAATATGATTTAGCGTCGATATCCGCGTAGTCAATATGTCTACATTCCTTTGTATATTTTTGAACGAATTACTGCATTTTATTTATGGTAGTTAATAAAAATTATAATTACTTAGTTTATCATATAGTATTAGTGATGGGCTGTTTTTATTTTTTCGTATCCACCGGCTCATTGGGTTTCATATTTTGTTGCTAGATGGCGTTACTGTGATGTGAGAGTTGATTCTTAGTAAATATTTGATCTAGTGTCATATTAATTATATAATTTTAATTTGTGATCTCATTTATATACGTATAGTAAGAAATTAGTAAAAATATTGCTTTTGGCCTAATTTAGCATCTTAAGATAGAGGAAAAGCTTACATTTTTGAATTTTATTGGGGATTTATACCGTCACACCACCTAGCGACATCTAGCGGCACACTTTAGAAGCCTAAGCTCATTTGTGCAATACAACAGAATACCTATTTAATATGTATATTTTGAGGTACCTACCTGTAGTTATGGTTGGTTTCGGTTCCGTAGCCGCGTAGCACATCTACGACAGGCTACGATCCTCGCGCATAGAATTTGTGTACGACTATGCACAGGGAGTAAGCTTTGCCGCAAGGAGTATTATTAATGAATGGTTTTGTAATAATTAATGTAGATTATTATTTGAAAACGTCTTTTTTTGAGTAAAAAGAGGCGTTCATAGCATAGTCGGGCTCTCTAGCGCCCCCTAGCTAGTGAACGCAGTAGTGACGGCCGCGCGCCTCCTTTCGCCATCAATATTATGGTTCATCTCTCACTTAGTGACAAGTATTAGATAAAAATAAAAATGGTAACACAACACAGCTGTTCTTTCATTTATCCGCTTTTTCTTTAGTTTTTGTACCTGTTCGTTAGTTAAAACATAGTTTGGAGAAGATATTTTTTTATTGACAATAAGTAGTATAGAGCTTTTGGAGCCAAGGTGGGCGCCAGTAAGAGTTTTACCCTGACTAAGTAGTGATAGTAAATGGAGATGAACACCATGGTTGGACATAGATGCATGAAGGAGCAGTGTTTAGCGGTGGCGTGTGCATGTCGGCGTCTGCGGCGAACACTCAAGACGAAGACCAAGTCGAATGCAACGGTGAGGCAATACTGAAGAGCTCTGATCTCTTGTCAAACTACCCTCAAGTGTATACACATTAATACATGGCAACACCATGTGAGTACACAATAATTTTAAACATTACTGTCATCCAAATAGTGCCACGCTGAAAAAAAAAACATTAGTGTCGACATTTCTAACTACCCAATAAGTAAATTTCTCAATACCTTTTTTCAACATGCTGTACCACTGCTGCAAAAGTTCAATGTACTTTGGATAAAACGGCATGGGACGTTGAGTATTGAATTTTAAATGTTTGACAAGAGATCAGATTTAAAAACGGGCATGGTATTTAAATCTTAGAATGGTGAAACAGT
The DNA here is from genome assembly GCA_963082885.1 of Parascotia fuliginaria. NCBI lineage: Eukaryota > Metazoa > Arthropoda > Insecta > Lepidoptera > Erebidae > Parascotia > Parascotia fuliginaria. Next base: position 8,682,715 of record OY720199.1, on the reverse strand, counting down.
TGATTGATTGTGGCGACAATTAAAAAAATAATATTCATTACTTACAGTATACTCAAAAAACGTACGAAATCTGAAACAGTAGACATAGACATGATCATTGTCGTCGGACCAAAAGTTATCGACAAGATCAAGGCTAGATTGAAAACTATTTAAAAAAAACCACCACCAATCAACGTGTATCAAATAAATATAAGATGTCAGTATTGTCATTCACAAGATCTGCTGTTGAAATATTCGCTTAGTTTTTATTTTTAGTAGGTACCCATCTCCAGTAAAGTGCATCCCAGTAATTAGTTTAGTAGACTAAATAGAAGACGGTACAACGGTGCTGGGTTTTTCATTATGTCAACTTCGTAGTTTTAGTTGAATGGTCGGTTCGATTAGTTCCAAAGAAATATAACTCATTGTGATGTACAAGTATAATAACTCCATGGGAGCTGCTTTTTTTCTCGATATTCTAAGTAGTCTAGATTTTTAGTAGTATTATAGAACGAAATCATATCAAAGAGGCCCAGGACACAAGCGTATTGTGCCTTAGTTTGTTTTTATAACGATTTGCTTTTAAATACTAGAGTCTCTTAGAATACGGACCAAACGTTCATTTAGTTTGAAAATATAAATGAATAAAGACATATTTTTTGTAACATTTATTTTCTGTTGAAAATTGTTGAGAGAATTGTTCGAAATGACTTAGCAGTCTCTGTAGTGTATTTGATAGAAATGAAATGTAAAACGATTTATACAATGAAGTAGGTACCTATCCCATTTTGTAGTAGTACAAAGTAAATTAAGTATTTTGTATCTGCGTAATGTAAAGTCTTCCTTGATCAAAATAGACTGAAATATTAGTGACCCATGTAATTTGAGTTGATATCCCGTTGCGCTGGGATGCACTAGATTTTATCAAGATAATTTAATGTAAAGGGCACTTGTTTAGATCTCTTTCAATATAAAATAATACTTAACCTATTTAAATATTGTTGAATAATTAATATAATCCAAATGTTTGTATTTAAAATTCCCGCTTATTTGACATTTTTGACAGTTAATTTTTTAAACTAGAAACAAGTGATATTTCTCAGCCTAATACAAGAAGGGTCTGAAAAAGTGCTTTTTTGTAATAAATTCAGAGAGTATAACATAGTTCTCTGACTGTAGTTGAAGTGTTCAATAGAAATAAACCCCAGTACAATGTTTCTATGTACGGAGAGTGCCTAAGTGTGACAATATCCATATCACACTTGATTTTCTTTCATTTAGTTAGTGGTCACTACGAATTCCTAATTTGAACTGATAGAGCATTAAATAAACTAGGGCTTTAACTTTTATTATTTGAGACAAAGAAATGCTGCTTTTAATACGGGGCGACTCTATCATCAATTCATCACACACTAAACTATTAAGTCGTGTTTTTTTTATAAATTATTTTACTATCACAATACGTACAATATTAATCACGCACGAAGGCTTAGTTTATTAAACTAGATCAGACAAAAACAAAACAAATATAATAACATAAACAACTGTCATTAATTATTAGAAGCTTGTGTAAGAAAAAAATGGTCTCTAAAAGTACGTTTTCAGCTGAACTGTTCAGATTACGATTCTAGTGATCACAGATAACATCAGAAGTAGGTAATTATTGCATTTAGTTTGAACCAAATAGACTAGTCACAACGGCAAATTGTTAAAATTTCTTTTTTAAAATCTTGTTAGATTAGGTACTTATTTTGAGTTCTAACGTATTTTAAGACTCCGACATTTAAGAAATAATAATTATAATCCTAACGGAATTGGGTAATAATTTCAACCAGTTTTTTTAAGGGAGTCTTAAAATGGCGTTTATAGTTGTTTCTACAAACTTGTAAATAACTTAGTGTAAGAATTGTTATTAATCTAATAATGTGTGGCGTATTTTATTCATGTACTGACGTTACGTATAGGGTGCGTAATTAGGTATATCTATCTCTTTCTCTCGTTTAAATATTTCGATTTGAAAGTAGAATATCCGTACGATTAGGATTAGTGGACTAATCTTAGATATGGAATAGTAGATAATAATAATAATAACTTTGCAACACTGAACCTTCAGTTAATGTTGCTTCTTTTGATATTTCATTTTCTTTGGTAGATTTCTCAATTTCTATATGTTAGTCCACTAATCCAGTCTAGTATTTGAATCTCTAAAATAACAAAGTGCCCCACGAATTTGTATAACGTAAGCTCATTGTTCTATTTACATTCATTAGGTAGTAGTTTGTGATTTGTAATTATTAATACATTGGACGGAATGTATAGATTTTTTACTCTAACTTACATTTTGAAATGATAACAGTATTTAGTGGCGAACAGTGGTCTTTTTGGTGTCAAAAAAATATAATTTAATAAATAAATAAATGAAAATACAGACTAAACAAACATTTCATTATCCATTTCAGTAAGGTAAAGAAATATTGTAGTTATCACGTTTTGTCTTAATTTAATTGAAAAGTTTTAATTTAATATTTATCGTTTAGGACCACTTCCTTTATTGACCACTTTCCAAAACGACCTTAAGCCAGCTGTTAAATTTGTCTTGAGCAAGCGTGATGATTAAAAAAAAAGACCAAGGCTTGCAATGCAAAACTGTTTCTTTGTTAAATTTATAATATATAGTAATATTTACTTAATAATATGCGATGTTATTCAAGCTAAATAATTTTGTTGCATAAACTGACTATAAATTATTTCGGAGATAATTCATTAAAATTCGAAATGCATGCACAATATTTTTTCCCGCGCTGTTATGTTGCCAACCTTACCTACATTATTTTGATGACTACAAAAATACCACAGCGCCACATAAATTGGTAAAAATACTAGTCATGGTAGTTTTTTAATTGTGAAGAGGATATACTTATATAATGTAATGTAACGAGAGTTCTGCTTGTAATATATTTATTCTAATTATTTACCGGCCGCCGGCGCCATGCTGGCCGCCTCGACGCAGTTTCAATATGAACAAAACATTTAATAAATGGTTTACATTCAATTTGTGTGTTTAATTCTAACTACCTAATAATGTATGTCCCACAATGCTTAAAAAAGGTGGTAACCTAGACCTGTCAATAAAGCACAGCACAAGATCTCCCTGTTTTCTCGTAGTCCCAGGATTTTGTCCCTTTAATGGGACCACGAGGGAGAACTGTTTCTCATAGTCCCATTGTTGTGAACCTACATCCTGTATAGTGGTTACCAAAAAAATAATAATAAAAATATCAACTTTATATTATTATTATATTAAAAAATACGCCGTATCCCAGTAGTTCCATTCTCTAGTTACATTATGGAACTACTGGGATATTTTTCGCCCAGTAGTTCTATGGAACTAGAATACCTTTTCAATCTAATCCCATTAGTTACATTATATGAATATAAGTACAGTTAAATATAAAATTACCTATTTGCATACTACTGGCATAATATTATTGTTACGTGCATTTGACATATTTATAAGGAAATTAGACATCTATTGTCAATAATGTGTTTAACCTGCATGCTTTATTATTTTTATGGAGAGCCGCGAAATATTTTTTATAAAACGCAGACGAGGTAGAGTCTTTCTTTACCTATTATTTTCGTTAATTAAGTCACAAATACCAGATTGGACACCCCAAAAATTTACAACAGATTTTGAGTTACCAGCTATCATCTATAGCTGGTAACTCAAAATCTGTTGTAAATTTTTTTCTTTAAGAATATGTTCCCACTAGCAGAAAACCATGGGTGTTATTATCATTATACGAGGTGTTTGTGGCGAAAAGCCAAAGAATTGGGCATTAATAAAACCAATTATACTCGAAAACCCGTGGCCTTATGTAATGCACTACCCTTGCTGCTGCTACCTAGTAAAAAAATAATGGAAGGCTGGGAGTATATCAAATCTGAAATACAATTATTACACGAAATCAAGGTCATACCAGAATCCGAGAAACTAAAGTTGAATAGGTTTAAACTATACATGGAACGGTTTTGGTTGCGTGACGCTGAATTTATTAATCTATGGTGTGATTTTGGCGAAAGACACAGAACAACAAATTTTGTAGAGGCATGGCACGGCGGATTAAATAAGTCGTTTAAGAAAACTGTAATAACTCTATATAAACTATTGCAAGTTTTATTAAATGACGCTATGTTTAAGAGATTAAAGAGATTATTATATTAAGAGATTTTAATTTTGTTGTCAAGGACATGCTTTTACAAAATTCTCAAATGTCACTTCTCAGTGGAGAAGTTACTGTACCACATTTCTTAGAGAAGAATCGTCCGCAATTCTCATAGAAAAATAAAAGGATACTTAGTTAAACGTTTTTGTTATTAAGTGTACTGGTACTTATGAGACTAATTTCATCTTGCCGGCAACAGGATGCTAGTTCCATGGAACTACTGGGAGAAAAATATCCCAGTAGTTCCATAATGGAACTACTGGGATACGGCGAAAAAATATACCTATATATTTTTTATCTCAATTTTTCTAAAAAATGCCCCACCGAAATATAACCGTAGATCAGCTGTAGTTGGTAATTCATAATATTGTCATCCCGCTTTAAAAATTCTCGTCTTCTTTCTGATGATTTAGAGAATTCTTGTTCTCTATCAACCAGAATGTTTAAAAGTTTATCTATGCAGGAAGAATTATTTATATACAGGAGGATAAATATGTTACTGAACATAATAATGGGACTACGAGAAACAGTTCTCCCTCGTGGTCCCATTAAAGGGACAAAATCCTGGGACTACGAGAAAACAGGGCAAGATCTTAGCACAAGATCTGTCACAGCGACAATATCCTACCACAAGATTAGTCACAGAGACAGTATCATAGCGCAAGATCTGTCACAGCGACAATAACATAGCACAAGATCTTTTACAGCGAAATTATCATAGCGCAAGAACTGTCACAGCGACTTATCATAGCGCCAGATTTGTTACAGGGCTCACTCTGGTATAAAAGGTAACATTTTTTTTTATATTATAGCCTACTAAAGAGTTACCCCACGCCGCCTGATGGTAAGCAGTCAGTGGAATCCAAAAGTGGCGGCCACTATACTAAAAGCCATCGTCTTAAACTGCTGGTATGGTGGCCTCCACTATGGCGGCTGGGAATGGGGTTAGGGGAAGGAATGAGGGAGGTGAGGAAAGAGGAAAGGGGGGTAATAAGGCCTCCGGCGCTCTCATTCACATTCTGGAAAATTTTTCATATCAGAACACTCGATACTTACTACGTAGGTAGGTATCTAATGAATAAGTTTTTCAGCGTTTTCTAGTGATCCTACTGATTTGTCCTATTAATAGGACCTAAGCTTTCATGATGAAGAAAGAAAGAAAACATTTATTTGCCTCTCACAATCTTAACAAGTCTTTTAACTTAATTTAAATTAAACTTATGGAGAGGAGAAAAAATCAAAAGAAAGAAGACTTACTCAGCTCGATGCGTATACGGAGTATATGTCCTTTACGGCTCGAGCTGAGTAAGCCTTCTTTCTTTTGATTTTTTCTCCTCTCCATAATTAAACTTATGGACTTAGGACTTTCCAACACAAGCACAAAGCAGTGCTATTATTGGTTTAAAACCATAAATTCTATAAACAGCATTTAAACAGGAGTAAGTTCATAATCTATGCTTAGACATTTTTACACAGATGCAATCCTTTTTATAAATGCGAAAGCTTGTGTGTATGTATGTATGTGTGTGTTGTGTGTCTTTGTTACCACTCAACGGCTAAACGGTTAAACCGATTTTGATAAAAATTGGTATGGTGCCGGAGACGGATATAGGCTACTTTTTATCCCGAAAATCGCTCTGGTTCCCAAGTTATACCTACCAATTTTCGCGCGGGAGAATCCGCAGGGCGCACCTAGTAAATAATATGAATTAAATTATAGTAAGTAGACCTTTGCTGATTTCAAATGGGCCAGATCGACCAGGGACTACCCTCTTATACAAATATCGACTTGAAATATTAACACAAGAGACCTACTTACCTATTATTAATTTATCTCCATCCATGCTAATGTGTTTTCGAGTAAGTGCGGCGAGAGATTAGCCCCTCAGTTCCCTTTTACCTTTTATTTCTTTGGATCCTTCTCCGTACACTGCAGACCTACCATACCAACAGCCATACCCCTGGTGTGGTACGCCGGTAACCAATACCCACATGGTCAGCAACGGTCTAGTTGTGTTTTCTAAGCATTATTTCTACAATATTTAAAAAAAAACAGCTACTACATACCATAAGGTGGGCAGTATATTCGTTTGCCATCAGTCGTATAAAAAAAAAAGCTTACACGACCTACGAATCGCTGCTTGCTTTGCACTCCGCACACTTCGTACTAAATTACCAAGACAGTCACACACACATTCACGAGTCAATAAGCTAAACGTGCACAAATCACTTCTACCAAAAATTATATTTTTCCGCGAGTGCGGGTGACATTATATTACACGGTCGGCAACATACTCCTTGGGCGGGAAACATTGCTCAAACGTCAATGTCAGGCGCGACAAAGCGCGGGCAATCGTGTGGAATGTTCCACCATTCTTTTAGAAACAAGGAAAATGTAACTATTTATTATTAATATATAAAGCGGAAGAGTTTGTTTGTTTGTTTGTACGCGCTAATCTCTGGAACTACCAGTCGGATTTAAATAATTCTTCTTGCGTTTGATTGCCCAGATCTTGATGAAGACTATACGCTATGTAACATCACGCTACTGGCGACGGGAGCAGAGCAGTAAGCAAAGACGCGGGTGAAACCGCGCCGCTGGGAGCTAGTGATAAAATAAAATACTTCATAGCGAAGTTATCAGAACCATTGAGAAACTATACTTATAAATAAAGCGGTAGAGCTTGTTTGTTTCTTTGTTATATGGCACGCGCAATCTCTGAAATTACCAGTCGAATTTGAAAAGTTATTTTGGCGTATGATAGCCCAGTTCTCGAGGAAGGTTATAGGAAGGTGTTAGGGTATAGCTATGTATCGCTACTGGCGACGGGAGCAGAGCAAAAGGCTAAGACGCAGGTGAAACCGCGCTGCGGAAAGTAATTTATGTTGATTGATAATGAAGAGTGATTTTACATACTTAATGCAAGAGATAGGTATATGTAAGTAGTTGTAAATACAAAACAGTAGAAATATAAATACTTAACTAGAGATACACAAAGGTATAACAGTGAAAACCGCGTCCATATTCATTAATAAGTAATTACTTATTAGTTTTTGAGATAAGAGATTTCATGCAGACGAGGTGGTTCTGAGACTATCTCTCCCTCTCTCTCCTCTCTCTCTCCTCTCTCTCTCTCTCCCTCTCTCTCCTCTCTCTCCCCTCTCTCTCTCTCTCTCTCTCTCTCTCTCTCTCTCTCTCTCTCTTTAATATTTAGATAATCATACCAGCACCAAATCTATGATTGAGGTTTGAGGGAGCTTCACCACGCTGGGGTGGGTTTTATCAAGGTAAACTCTACAGGCAGAAATAAGGCGTAGATAACGCAACCAAGGCATTGCCCGTAGGGAATGAGGCGAAAAGGAAAAAGAACCGAGGTTATTTTACTGCTGGCACCAGTTTTACATACCTACGTATGTTTCAACATTCTAAAAAAGCAAATTTTACCATTCATTAACATAAAAATATGTCGGCACACAAATTGCCGAAATTAATATACAAATTCCTTTTTATTGTCATCAAAAAGCATTAATGAAAATGTCGCACATTTCCCTATAAAAAATGTAAAACATACCTGTTGTCTGTGGCAATATATCAAACGCCGCGACGCGATATTAATTCGCGGGAAATAAGAGGAGTTTCGTAATCTGTGGTCAACGCGTGAGGTGAGTGTGCGGTGCCATTGTGATGCGAGTTTGAAAATTTCAATTCACCATCATCGTAAGTACGGGTAAAACGGGGTGACTAGGGATGCAGGGATGAATAAGGACAAACTCAGGCATTTTTTGAATTCACAGGTACTTACTCTCGCACACGCATCGAAAGAAAGAAAGAAAATTTTTATTGTGTTATAAAAGACGACGTACATACCTATAAAAAATAAAAATTACATTTTTTTTTTTTAAAAACCATCGAAAATTTTTTGGTTATGAATTATTTGTAAAGTATATTGTTTATTTTCTCCTTATGGGCAATATCGAGTGTCGTAGACTCAATGTGACAGTATAAAAGCTAATCAAAGTGAAGCTGTGAAAAGAGACAAAATTTGATTACGAAAAACTTTTAAAATGGTAGATACCGGCTTACTTATGCTGATTAAAGGATATCAGACAAGGTAGGTACTTTTAAGATGAAAATACCTAAATTACTTTGTGTTATTGTTTTTTATGTCGGATAAAAATCAATTAATAGACAGCCCTAGCTGAATTTCTTTTTCATTCCTTTTCTGTCCCTATTGACCTCAACCACAAAATGACTAGAAATCGGTCACATTTTTTAGTTTTCTCGTGAAATCTGCGATATAACGCAGTGAAAAGTAAATTTAAGTGCAGTTTTTGTCACCAGAACAGATATTAAAGTACTGTCGAATAATACATTAACGAACAAAGTAGTTAAAATTTACTCCAAACTTTGAAATCGTCCCTATTCACCCCGTTTTACGGTATATCAGAATTTAATTTCAAATCGTGAGGAAACCAAAAAATATTCTACTTAAGTTTGAAATCACTAAACCATCTTGAGCGAGCGTAGTGATCAAAGCTCGTGTCTTTTCTGTCTGTATATGTACAGGTATTTTTTCTGCTGTGAGAATATAATGGACTGGGTATAGTAGGTAGGTATAGGTACTGAATACTGAGTCACATTAAAAAAAAACTTCGTTCATAGCAGATATAGTTCAAGTAATCAATAATGTATCCTTTTTCTCAATTTGCTTGATGAACACAGAATCAAAATTTAGAAGTTAAATATTCATCACAACGTATTTCATCAGAGAAAGTTCTCGTCTCCGTTCGTTTGACAACAATGGAAACACCCCTCCTGTCCTGCAGGCTGCGACAATTAAAAACATATTTAAAAACTTGTCGTTGGCTGTCCGCACAATTATGCGGCCACATTGTTTAGAAAAATAAAACAAACATGTCCGACACGTGATTTGCCTGGAAATGGCGCGCAACATGGGATTTCAGAAAATTTTAAAAATAATTTTACTTTTTTAAACGACGCGGGGCGGTGGTTATTTGTTTTTTTTTTATTTTTAGTTACGTACCTAGGTATTATTGCTGCTTGGTAATAAATTAAACTTCAATACCGTATTCGTAACACTGAGATCCGGCGACTCATTAAAGTCCACGACACGTCGGAGTCAGTGTTACGAATTTTAAGTGCAACTGGCAGGACAGTTGGCCAGACGTGGTGACGGCAGGTGGGGAGCAAAACGCTGACCCTGACCACAACCTAAAATGGACCGGCAAAAGAACGACATTTGCCAAGTCGCATATCAAGCAAGGGAGGGCTTCACCCAACAGTGAGTACCTATGGGCTGTGTATGACGATGATGATGTATCATTGCCTTTTTATGGGATATTAAAATTTTTAAATCTATCTGCTATAACTTTGACGACGTCTCTGCTCCGTATGTCATCACTGGCAACACACACTCAACACACTGGTCAAACTTTATAACTCGCTGGTTACGTTGTACTGTGTGTGTAAGAACAGACGCAGAGTTTGCGGCTTCACAGAAAGAGCAAAAAGAATGGGCAGTTTTATCGCTAGACCCTGATGAGGACGGATTCAAAAATAAAAAAATATTTAGAAATGAAAATAAACATATTACCTAAGTACACTCGAGATATCGAAAATATATCCTGTTCCCAAGCATTAGTAGATAATGACGCAGTGCCCCTAGTTGCAATATAAATCCCATTCGCGCTCAGCGGACCGGATTATCTGACATTCTACGTCATTTGCTAGCGGCCATTTTCGTAAAATAATTTACAGATATATTATATTAGCTTTCCGCTGCGTGATTTCACCCGCGTCTTCGCTTTGCCTCCGTCACCAGTAGCGTGATGTTACATAGCCTATAACCTTCCCCGAGAACTGGACTGTCATAATACAAAAAGAATTATTGAAATCCGATGGTAGTTCCAAAGCTTAGCACGTTCAAACAAACAAACAAACTCTTCTGCTTTATTACTATAGTATAGATACCTATTACTTAACTAGCAACGCGGTTTCACCCTCGTTATATACGTTACATCTTTGGTTACTGCCATGCTTTGCTTCCGTCCGCACGTAGCGTGTTACAGCCTATTACCTTCCTCAAGAACTGGACTATAAAACGCAAAAAGCGCGTTCCGCTATATACAATAGGTAGTACTTAGATATTATAAAAAAAAATATAAACCAACAAGTCTTATTATATCGTATTTCACGTACAACACCATAATTCCCTTCATCCGTCAAGTGGGCTATCCTTCATGGTGCAACCTTATTTATGATTAATAGCCTCTATGTACTACTCGGACACCTGTACACGCTGAGCTGGTAATCTTTGTATAATCTGTGGATTTAGTAGTCTACCTAAATTCTATATTATAGGTATTTTTAAAGCTCCTTGTATTTTCTGTGAGCCTAGTACCTAGTTATCTAAATCTAAACTAATATAAAAAGAAAAGAGTTAATTTTTCTATGTTAGTAACGATTTATCAAAAAAATTTATAATCTAAATAACCGATTTTAAAATTATTTCACCTTTAGAAAGCTACAAACATAACAGGCATGACGGACCCACCATATCACCGGCCCATACCCCTGGTGGTAGGCCGGATTCCAACCATAGGCCACACATCAAGTAATAGTGTTATGATAAAATAGACTTTATTTTATTATATTCTACATATTTTTTTAAGTATTATTTAAAATTTCAATAAGTATTTGTAAATTAGAAATACAGAACTGCAAAAGTTCGCAGGCAATATTGCAAGATATTTTATGTAGGTATGCGCCCGCTAACAAAAAATAGAACTTTTGATACCGTAGCATAGCAAGGGTGGGCGGCTAGTCATCGACACAAAAACGTGTACCTAATAGCTAATCTCGAGAAGCACCCAATGGATTTGTGTGTCTACTGCAGTGGCGGGCTGAGATAGGCTGAAGCCTAGGACAACACATTCTAGGGGGCGGCAATAGTGGCCCAAATAAAAAAAAAATTATACACGGAGAAAACGAGTTTCGACAGTTTAATAAAAATTACAATAATATTTTAGTACTATTTCAGTATACAGTATAGTATACTGAATACTCTGTATAATTACGAAAAGAATACTAAACGCTTGGTTAAAATAGGTACAATACTTTTGTGATTATGAATTTCAAACATATTCTAAAAGTGTTTAAATATTACAATTTAAATTTCGTAATTTATACTGTTTTTTTACCTCTCCACGACGACCGTGACGCGGTACCTAAATAAATAGCCTACTGGCGGCAAATGTGTAAATCCGCCAGGTTATAGTTAGTTACAGTGTACTGTGTGTACTATATTATGGTTATATATTAAAGTACAGAATGGTTTTTGTATAAAACATTAACCTATACGACAATATTAATGAACCAAACCAGAAAATTGCAACCTTTTATACTAGGGCGGTTTGTTAGTTGATAAATAGTTAGCTAGTTAGTATCCCGGACATTAGTTCGTCTCCATTAATCTCCTGTGACCGCGTCAGCGCTTACCCGGTAATGAAATGCCCGGGTAATGTTTTATCAGGCATTTCGAACCGTTTAACCTGGATGATGTACCAGGAGACTATGTCGACGAGGAGTTAGGTTGTGCGCACAGTGGGGTTGAAATAGCGGGAATAGAGTATAGTAATTACCTATACAGGCTATACGCGTAGTCCAGCAAAGGTAAGTTCTCTATTAGCCTAAAAACTTTGTACCTACATTAACTCATCCATTGCATCATTGTTTATATCATCTATTACCTTTTTTCTTGTGTCGTAGTGCGGGCGTTGTCTTTTTAAAAGCAAAAAAAAACCTTGTCATAATACATTGTAGTAGGTTGGCTGTTTCGATTCCTGTGGTGAAAAATATATTGAAGAAAGTAAATAATTACTCGCTTTATAAAACAAAATGTTCTTTTTAAAATTGCTAATCGTCCCACAGTATTCACATCCTTTCTCTTATCATGTTCACAGGTCATTTACTCTGCCATTTTGTGGCGCGAACCTAATGGAAAACGGCGGGAACTCGCTACACCATTTTGTTTTTAATTATGACGTTTCCTTTTATGTTGACAGTTATTTGAAAAGATTGCCGTGACACTGCGGTTTTTTGGAATGGCAAATTTTATAATCCAAGGGGTAAAGAGGCCTAATAAACCGGATAAATGTAAAACTTACCCTATATATTATCTTCTTTCGTAATTGCCAATTGATACATACTTAAAAAAAGATTTTGTAACATTAGGTCACTACATTATGTAAGTATGTCCCACAAAAATGGCACATGTAGGAATTCAGAATACTTCTTTATGAGAGTGATGATGATGAAGCAAGAAGAGCGAGAAGGAAATATAATTAATCCTGTTTATCCTTCTAATGAAAGAGAAAACACGCACGAAGAGTACCGTATCATCATCTATAAAAAAATCACGTTTGTTGTATGGGAGCCCTCTTAAATATTTATTTTATTCTTTTTTTTTAGTATTTTTTGATTAAGCGGCAACAGAAATCGGTGAAAATTTTAATTGTATACCTATCACTTTTCATGAGATACAGCCTGTGGTGACAGACGGACAGACAGACAGAGGAGTCTCAGTAATATTAGGGTGCCGTTTTTCCCTTTGGATACGAAACCCTAAAAATATCAACAAATATAAGGCGACATTTTGCTCTATTGATCTAAAATGTATACCAATGGCTTTTATCTCAAGGATGATTAATAGTTCGGTGTCAAACACATACTTCTCTTTGTCCTGTGCGCAGTCGGTTAGAAGAGGGGTGGTAAAGTAAACGTAACGGTAAATTAAGTATTTAATTTATGAACTGTGGAGATAATAAACCCATAGCGAAATATCGGATAACCGAAATAAAATGTAATGAATCCGTATATCGAGTTATCTGAGGTAATAATACTGGGTCTCTCTCTCGCACACAGTTTCTTTATATTTTGTCTCCGTCTCTCTCGAAGACATATAGTTATTGCTAGATCATGCAGACCTTTATTTAAAAAATTAAATTTATTGACATTACCCTCAATATATATAGAGATAGCAAATTTTGTGAAGAAAAATTATGATTTATTTAAATCGAAAAACGATCATTGCGACAATAAATATAAATCTAGAGATCCTACAAAGTTAATAATACCATACTGTCGAACAACACTCCATAAAAAAAACACTTATCACATGTGTATTACAATTTTTAATAAAATTCCAAAGGAAATAAGGGAGCTTCCTTTTAAATATTTTAAAATTAAATTGCGTAAATGGTTAATGGCTAATTCGTTTTACTCTGTACAAGAATATATGAATACGTGAATAAATGTGAATAAAAGGAAACATAATAAAGTAATAATAATAATTTAATAATTGTAGTGACCTTAGAGCATTAAACCAACAGGAGTGGACACGCGCTCTATTTCCCTTGCGCAAAAGTCTGCCACTTTCGGCGGGGGACGGGGTAACGCGAGCAACGCACACTAATTACAATGTTAACTACTAATGCATTTTTAAATCGCGTCGTTATACACGCACACAATAAAATTATTACACACTAGTTTAAACTTAACACACACAATCACATTCACACACAGGGACATCTATCAGTTTACGCTTCCTTAGCATAAAACAGTTAGAGCTTGACTCTGTCGATATTTAGTATCGATGTTTAGGATTTCATATAAGTACGCGAAAGATTTAATTATTTTCATGATTATTATGTTTGCTTATTAAAATGAGCATTATCTTATATTATATAGAACAGTTTTAGGTAATAATAATCTATTATAATTTTAAGGTTTTTTTTTATTTAAGCACTTTGAAATAGATGAAAGTAAAGTAAATAGTTCATAAACATGAATTAACTAGAAGTAATTCTGTTAATTCATGTTTAAGTCAATATTACAGGAAGAATAAAACAGTGTTTCTAACTAGCACACTTTTTTCAAAAAAGCCCGTCATACGGTCGGGCTAAATTTATTTGTTAAACATTGTTTGACAAACAAATCTGGTTATGCGGTCGGGCTCTCCTACTATGTTTACTAATGTTTATTCAATACTTCCGATCCCTGATAGTACGGAACCCTCGTCGCGCGAGTCCTACTGGCATTTAGCCGTTTTTTTTGAAGTTATACTTTTTTTTGCGCGATTGGGAAAAATGATGAAAGTGAATTTTTACGATGCGCGCGCACACCGACAGAAAAAAGCAACACCCTGAAGTTAGTTGCGAACCTTTTACATACTGAAGTTAGTTGCGGATCTTTGTGTGTCGTATCAGTACAAATAATCTGTGTGAATAAATAAAAAATATATTGGCGTTTATATCAATTCAAATATTTATGTATGTATGCGTTGTATTATTATTTGGTATTTTTGGATTGTTATGCCAAAGAAGTATAACTTCTTACGTGCGTACATGGGTACCCACTCTTTTTTTTTATTTTACTACTGCGCACAAGGATGTATGTTCAATAACCACCACCTGTTGAAATTTGTTCTAGTGTGGATTAAAGATTGTAATTAATTATTACGTGTCAATTTTACGTGTATTATTCCTAAGTATGTATGTATATTCAAACCAAATAATACTTTGAATTAATTGTCTGTTGCTATTAAATTTCGTTCCAACTAAGCAGAGCTTGTAATTGGAGGATTTTGTTCTGATTACATAATAACAAGACACTGACATGAGAAAGTATGAGTAGATTTTTATTAGAGAGATATTTTATCTGTTCAGATAACAAAAAAACAACAGAACATATTTCAGAAAGTCTTTATTTAAGTAGGTATAATAAAATACTGAAAAACTGTGCAATTTAAATTAACCTTATAAATCTAGTTTAACTAATCCTAGGTAATACAATAAGAGGAGGTAGCGCACAGCGAGTTTACTTGCTAAGAACTGAGCTCTCCGCCGCTTGGGGGGTAGGGAGGAGGTAGCAGTGCTGGCAGCACAGAAGGCTTTGTCTTTTAAGCTGTTAGTCAGATACTTGTACGCTTAGGAACCCACTTATATGGTTCCTACAATATTGGACCCAAGCGACTCGAGGCGCTGCTTCTTTTGAAAATCTAAAACAAACAAAAAAATAATAATTTAATACTGGAAAACCAATATCGATATCGTGATTAAACTGTCTCATCTCTAATTATGTTAAAGTGTGACCAGTTTCTTAAAAATAAATACGCTTATTTTTGTAAGAAATGAGCAATTATCTTTCGGAATAAAGTGCACTAATCTTGTATATTTGGATTTATAATCTTATTTTACTTGTTCATTTAATATTATTTTGTGCATTACTTGGTAAAAAAAACATTGGTTTTAATTAAAAATAAATAAATATGGGAACGGTGACACAATAATGTACATCCAAAATGAAACTTGTTAGATATGTCAACAAGGCGAGATATAAAAAAGGAAAGGTTAGTTTTTATGTTAATTCAACTTAAAATATTACCCCAGATTGGAGTATTGATGATAAGCCTGGCAACACTTGTTGATTAGCATTTTATTTGGTTAAATTGCTAATTTAATGCCTTATTTAATAATATTAGAACAAAATAATACTTACAGGTGGAATGTAATATTATCCTTTTGTAGACTTGATGTCGCTGAACGCTTTTTACACCAAAATACACTGCAATTCGGCATTTCTATTGAGACGCTATTACGCATGCACTGATAGGTGACATAATGATGCGGAACGCGCGTCAACTAGTTTTATGACCGGTGGTCTCGTACCTTTGGCAGAGGGGTACGCCTGTCAGTGGCCTCTCCGGTTGGTTTAATGCTCTAAGGTAGTGACAGTGTATTAATAATAATGTAATAATATTCAAATGATATAAATGATGTGTTGGCAATAATGTAATAATAATAATGATGTACGTATTGATAATAATATTAATGATGAATGATGTAATATTATTTTAGATTGATGGTAATTATAATTTAGATCAATACTCACCTATTGTAACATTTGCATGCCTTTTCTAGGCAGATTACGGTATGTACTTTTATTACCATTAAGCCACCTGGTTTCACCTATATTCTGAGCAAATAAATGTTCTTATTTCTTATTTCTTATTTCTTATAGACCCAAGCCTCTTCCAATGGCATTTGTCATAATACCTCGGTAAGCAGTGCATGGTAACACTGCAGCCAGCTTCCAGAAGTCTCCTTATTAGATAATTTCAATAAATTCAAAAGTTATAATGTGAAAGTTACTCTGTCTGTCTGTCTGTCTGTTACGCGTTCACGTCTAAACCACTGAACCGGTTTTGATAAAACTTGGTATACCTACCTGGTTAAAATACTAACCCTTAACAATATAGGCTATCCTTTACTGCGAAAAAATGGGTTGAAGGGATTGAAGTAAGGGATAAAAGTTTTAATAAAAATCGGCTATGTTTAAACCTATAAACATGTTCATGATTAGTAGGTAAAATTTTAGGCGATAACCGACGGACACGCGGGCAGATCTGCGAGCAACTGCTAGTACCTAACTGAAATGTGACGACGACCAGGGGCCTGAGTCTGCTAGTTTTATAAATTTGTCTTAACAACACGACGTAACTGCAATTATATTGTCATTTTGCTAAAAGTTCGTAATTTGCTAAATATTCATAATGATCGATCACTGCCCGGTCAATGATCGGTCAAAACTACTACTAGGTATTTAAATTTAAACATTTATTTATGCCAGATTTCGTTTATATATATTTTACATATTATATAATAGTGTTATAATTATGCAATCTGAAGTAGCAAGAAGTTCGTAAATAGCAAAAACAATAAATTTATGTTTAACGTGGTTAAATGTGAAACTATAGGTACGGGAGTAGAGATTACTATTTTAAAAGCCATTTCATTCGATGAAGTGTCAGTGGTTGAAGATTGCAAAGTCCTATTGACGCCGTGTGTTAACCAAACTTAAATCAACCAAATGCAGGAAGTGGGCGGTTAAAGCCTAAGGGCCTGTTTCACCATTTGCTGATAAAGTGCGTGATTTGAAACCTATCTGACATATAGTACTCAAAAATCAGTTCCACAAGTGCCTGTTAACCTTATCCGACAAATAAACTCTTTGAAGATTTATGACAGATTTAACTAGAAGATGTTTTAACATTTAGTTAAATACCAGACACTTTAGCAGCTAGTGGTGAAACGGGCTCTAAGTCGTGTCCACTTTAGAATGGCCCCAGAATGTTGGTTGCATCATCACGATCATTTAACACTAACTCGATAGTCTGGGGGTATGGTCTTTTCATCGACATCAATCCGAATAACGTCTACTGCTGGACCAACCGCCTCCTATCTGTCGCTATCTTTACCTACCATGAACGGCAGCAGCTTAATCATTTACCATCTTATGGGCGGTTAGCCGGGTTAGACCCTTCTAGCGCTGTGGTCGGTAAATAAAATATTGGATTATGCCAAATGTTTAATGCGGTTTTGATCAGCAAGAGCGATACAGTGTGATCATGGTCATCATCTGATCTAAGCTTTAAGAAATATAATACTATCACTACTTTATAGTGATAGTTAATATGGCCTATAGAGCCATTATAGCTGCTACCAGTAGTGAGACCGCACTATTGCACTTTATCGATCGGTTTTATCTTAGAGCATTAAACCAACCGGAGAGGCCACTGACAGGCGTACCCCTCTGCCAAAGGTACCAGACCACCGGTCATACCCGTTATATAAAACTAGTTGACGCGCGTTCCGCATCATAAGTCACCTATCAGTGCATGCGTAATAGCGTCTCAATAGAAATGCCGAATTGCAGTGTATTTTGGTGTAAAAAGCGTTCAGCGACATCAAGTCTACAAAAGGATAATATTACATTCCACCTGTAAGTATTATTTTGTTCTAATATTATTAAATAAGGCATTAAATTAGCAATTTAACCAAATAAAATGCTAATCAACAAGTGTTGCCAGGCTTATCATCAATACTCCAATCTGGGGTAATATTTTAAGTTGAATTAACATAAAAACTAACCTTTCCTTTTTTATATCTCGCCTTGTTGACATATCTAATAAGTTTCATTTTGGATGTACATTATTGTGTCACCGTTCCCATATTTATTTATTTTTAATTAAAACCAATGTTTTTTTTACCAAGTAATGCACAAAATAATATTAAATGAACAAGTAAAATGAAATTATAAATCCAAATATACAAGATTAGTGCACTTTATTCCGAAAGATAATTGCTCATTTCTTACAAAAATAAGCGTATTTATTTTTAAGAAACTGGTCACACTTTAACATAATTAGAGATGAGACAGTTTAATCACAAATATCGATATTGGTTTTCCAGTATTAAATTATTTTTTTTTTGTTTGTTTTAGATTTTCAAAAGAAGCAGCGCCTCGAGTCGCTTGGGTCCAATATTGTAGGAACCATATAAGTGGGTTCCTAAGCGTACAAGTATCTGACTAACAGCTTAAAATACAAAGCCTTCTGTGCTGCCAGCACTGCTACCTCCTCCCTACCCCCCAAGCGGCGGAGAGCTCAGTTTTTAGCAAGTAAACTCGCTGTGCGCTACCTCCTCTTATTGCATTACCTAGGATTAGTTAAACTAGATTTATAAGGTTAATTTAAATTGCACAGTTTTTCAGTATTTTATTATACCTACTTAAATAAAGACTTTCTGAAATATATTCTGTTGTTTTTTTGTTATCTGAACAGATAAAATATCTCTCTAATAAAAATCTACTCATACATTCTCATGTCAGTGTCTTGTTACTATGTAATCAGAACAAAATCCTCCAATTACAAGCTCTGCTTAGTTGGAACGAAATTTAATAGCAACAGACAATTAATTCAAAGTATTATTTGGTTAGAATATACATACATACTTAGGAATAATACACGTAAAAATGGACACGTAATAATTAATTACAATCTTTAATCCACACTAGAACAAATTTCAACAGGTGGTGGTTATTGAACATACATCCTTGTGCGCAGTAGTAAAATAAAAAAAGAGTGGGTACCCATGTACGCACGTAAGAAGTTATACTTCTTTGGCATAACAATCCAAAAATACCAAATAATAATACAACGCATACATACATAAATATTTGAATTGATATAAACGCCAATATATTTTTTATTTATTCACACAGATTATTTGTACTGATACGACACACAAAGATCCGCAACTAACTTCAGTGTGTAAAAGGTTCGCAACTAACTTCAGGGTGTTGCTTTTTTCTGTCGGTGTGCGCGCGCATCGTAAAAATTCACTCTCATCATTTTTCCCAATCGCGCCAAAAAAAGTATAAAAAAAAACGGCTAAATGCCAGTAGGACTCGCGCGCCGAGGGTTCCGTACTATCAGGGATCGGAAGTATTGAATAAACATTAGTAAACATAGTAGGAGAGCCCGACCGCATAACCAGATTTGTTTGTCGAACAATGTTTCACAAATATATTTAGCCCGACCGTATGACGGGCTTTTTTGATAATAATTACAAAAAAGTGTGCTAGTTAGAAACACTGTTTTATTCTTCCTGTAATATTGACATAAACATGAATTAACAGAATTACTTCTAGTTAATTCATGTTTATGAACTATTTACTTTACTTTCATCTATTTCAAAGTGCTTAAATAAAAAAAAAACCTTAAAATTATAATAGATTATTATTACCTAAAACTGTTCTATATAATATAAGATAATGCTCATTTTAATAAGCAAACATAATAATCATGAAAATAATTAAATCTTTCGCGTACTTATATGAAATCCTAAACATCGATACTAAATATCGACAGAGTCAAGCTCTAACTGTTTTACTCTAAGGAAGCGTAAACTGATAGATGTCCCTGTGTGTGAATGTGATTGTGTGTGTTTAGTTTAAGCTAGTGTGTAATAATTTTATTGTGTGCGTGTATAACGACGCGATTTAAAAATGCATTAGTAGTTAACATTGTAAGTAGTGTGCGTTGCTCGCGTTACCTCGTCCCCCGCCGAAAGTGGCAGACTTTTGCGCAAGGGAAATAGAAAATAGAGCGCGTGTCCACTCCTGTTGGTTTAATGCTCTAAGGGTTTTATATTGGAAGTCTTTGTGTATATTGGAGGTCAGTGACTCTGAGCCCAAGAAGTTATGATTTTAAGTGTTATTATAAGATAAAATATATTAAATTAAATAAACTTAAATGAATTGAATTATTCGAAACCATACTTCTTCATAATATCTTTAGAATCATAGAACTTTGATGTACTAACTAAACGTACAATTTGACGTTTTCAGCAGCTGATTTTGGTAACCTAAAATTTGGGTATAAATTATTCAAATAAATAATATAAATACATAAAATGCGCTATTTATCGCGGTTGTTTCAGCCTGTAATCTCAATACCAAAGAATGCCAAGATTAAAAACACAGAAATCACATGTAAAAGTCAAAAGGTAAGTTATTCGTAGAAGTTCTTTCACTCCTTTTGTCGTGTTTATTTATTTTGTTTTGATAGTAAATTGAGTAAATTCTATATTACATAAAATACTATTGAAGTGAACTCATAACTTCAAGCTTAAGAGAGCTTTTATTAATCGGTTGACTGTTGCTGTTGCTTTTATTGTTCGGTTTATAATGAAATGTATAAAATGTATGTATTTATAGCCTGAGTTTTATGTATTAAATAATTAAAAGTTTGTGATAAAAAAAAAAACAATAACTACTAACTACTTGTTGGCTCATTGTAAACTGTAATGCATGCTGTGGCAACTTGTAACTGAAACAGCACTATTGCTTGAGCCACATAGCAAAATTTGTAATACTTAATCCTTTCCTAAGTGTATGTTTTGTAAATTGTCCTATTAATAAATAAATAAATAAATAAATAAATTGCTACTACAAAATTTATTTCTATTGAAATATTTACATTTCAGCTCCTACTAGAATGTGGCCTAATCCGCCCGACCACTTCAGGTCTTTTCACCATATTACCACTCGCTCGCAGAGCTCTTGACAAATTGGAAGCACAGATCCAGTCATGTATTGAAGAGGCTGGAGCTCAGAGAATATCACTACCATGCTTAACAGCGGCATCATTGTGGGAAAGAACTGGGAGACTCCAGGATATGGGTCCAGAGCTCATAAAGTTGGATGATAGACATGGGAAGAAATTTCTATTGGCTCCCGTAAGTTTTAATTCTTTTTATGAGTACAAAGCAAGTGTTATTTGTAAGTGGTAAATCTATGTTCTGATATAAATAATATTCTGTGCTGTAGGTACTTTATATTACTACTAGTGGTGGTGGCACGGATTCACCTGTGTCTGATTACTGCCCTGCTCCCATCACCAGTAGTGTGATGTTACATAGCCTATAACCTTCCTCAAGAATCAAGCTATCATATGCAATATTTCAATTTCAAATCCAACTGCTAGTTCCAGAGATTAGTGCGCTCACAAACAAACAGACTCTTTCGCTTTATAGTAATATAGATAAGAGGTTAGATATTTTCCTGTCCAATGATGACACCATTAACATTTGAATATCAATTATCATTTTTAATAGCATATTATCGTTTATATAATTTCAGACCCACGAAGAGGCTGTAGCTGATCTCCTAGCAGATGTCGGACCTCTCTCATATAAGCAGTTACCCTTACTATTGTACCAGGTATGCATAAGTACTGAAGAGGTTATGTTTCTGTATTAGGTTGACTAGAAATTTAGAATCTCTGCAAGCAAATAGGCAAAGTATAGGCAGCCTTATCACGAATGCTACTACTCCAATGAGAAATAATTTCCTGCGTATGAAGTGACACATACAGCCTCCAATACAGTGGTGGGCTAAGTTACGTTAGGTAAGCTTGAGAAGGTAAAATATGCTCTGTAACTACGTTAGTAAGCAGTTGGAGGCCCCAAAAATATAAATAAATATGATCAACTTATACTATCCTATTAATATCATAAATGCGAAAATTTTCGTGCGTGCGTGCGTGCGTGCGTGCGTGCGTTCGTGCGTGCGTGCGTTCGTGCGTGCGTGCGTTCGTGCGTGCGTGCGTTCGTGCGTGCGTGCATGCGTGTGAGATTGATTCGGAACCAGGGACGAACATAAACAACTTTTTTGAATCCTTTTTTTTTAAACTAAATATAAATAATTATTTATTATTTAGATAAGCAACAAATATCGCGATGAACACAGACCGAAGCACGGCCTTCTTCGTTCGAGAGAGTTTTTAATGTTAGACGCTTATGGAGCTCATGACTGTATGGAGAGCGCTCAACAGGAGTATAACAATGTCACAGATGCGTATAGACTACTGTTTAACAGGTTACAGCTGTCTGTATATAGAGGTAAGATTTTTATTTTTATACTAGATATAGACACTCGCTTCGTTATCAAAAGTTTCATTCGGTATTACAACAAACGCCTACGGAAAATGTCATTGCAGTAGTGTCGTATTCCATCATTCAGATTTTAAAAGCCGCTTATATTATTAAAATTTTGAAAATGACTAAATAATATGTTAAGCATAATAAAATATAGCCAATGTTACCCGTCATCAGTTAAGTAGATCTTGAGTTAAATCGGAACAAACAAACATACAAAAAATCTAATCTTTTCTATTTATAGTATTATGTTTATATTTTAACTAGCAACCCTACTTTGCACAAGGATAATAGGTCTGTAGGTTAATTAACTAACTTTATGTAATTTTGGCTTTTGATAAATAAGCATCTTAAATACTTTATGATCAAAATGAAATAAATGCTTTAAGTTTGATACTATTGCTTTTACAATAAAAAAAAATATGATTTTGTAAGCATGTTAACAAATCTTTGAATTTCTTAAAAGAGTGCAGCTGGCTCATGTATGGGCACAGTATTATAATGCACCTACCAGCAGTTCGACTCCTTTCTTGTTGATTACATGCCGCCATGGGCCATTACCTACACACAGAAACTCAGTAAAGGGTCAGGGTTGTCACAACAAAAACTACTTAAATATTTTACATAACTTTTAATTAGAAATAACGAAGGTAGAAGGAACTCATATACGTAATATACAAAATTATAAATGCGTAACCAATAAATATTTTCTATTTATTTTATTTTTAGATGTTTTTAGAGTTCTGTTGTTAAATTTTACTATATAGTGAATTCTTATGCGAATATACATGTAGAATCGATGCAGAAACTTTAAAAAAATCGATTTGGCATTTCTGAGTAACACACAATAAATTTTTAAGTGTGAATTTTGACAAAGTGCTTTTACAGTTAAGTAGCAACCACGAGTAACAGTATCCTATTACATCAACTTTTACTGTCACATCTAACATCCAACAACATCCCTATAAAAAGCCATGCGAGCCATAGCGTTCGTTACAAATATTATTTACATAAGAAGTATAAATACCGTACTAACACTACAAGGTATCAGGTCAGGACACTTGCGCGAATCCACTTGCGCGAATAGACATCTGCGCGAAAGGCACTTGTGCGAATCGTCATTTGCGCGAGTGGACATTTGCGCGAAACTTTGCTGTTTTGTACGTATTTCCTTTAAAATCGACATCTGGGTACAAATTTAATTAAAGAATATTAAATTTCACTTAAGATTCGTGTTTGGTCATCCCTGGGATACTCAGATATTGATTTTGAAGGAAATCGGTTCAATAACAGCAAAATATCGCACAAGTGTCTGTTCACGCAAGTGTCCCAAATCCACACTACAACACATTTGCGCAGCAAATATACAATATTTACCTAATTCCTTGCATTATTTTATTTGAATAATAGTAAATATACTATGCCTAATTCCTTGTATTATTTTTATTCATTAATCGAATAACGAATGAAAGAATTTATTCCTCATATAAATGATTTTTCTTTGAATAAAGGAAATTATTTATTAACTGTGAATAACAAATAAAACAACTTATTGATTTATTATTCGTCATTTGAATACATTTTGCCCATCTCAACTATTGTCAACACGAGGCCGAGGAGACACGAACAGGATCAGACAGGATCGACGCGGCAACATTCGATGGTCCGCGTCTCACGGTCTAATTAAATAGTAACTTTGTTTGTAATTTTCTAACGTTGAATTCCTAGAATCGGCTTTAATGTACAATTAATCAGTCGACTCGTAAACATCTATTATTACGTCTACATTAGGTTTATTAATTTACTAGTACCTATGAATTTGCGAATAAACTCAAAATAACTTACCGCTCGTCCCGTGGAAATCGATGGAATTTTAAATCTTTAATAAACCTTGATGTAGATTTACAGTTAAACACAGAACAAATCCTATAGACCATTAAAGACAGCTGGTATTATAATCGTTTAACGTAGTACACCCCTTCAGATTAGAGAACGCAAGCTAAGTGAGATTCGCGCTCGTCGACCCTGCCGCTCGCTTCCCCTTGTCCCCTTCATCGTTGCCCCGCGCAAGTACATCAGTCGGCTGACTGTTAGTAATAGTAGGACTGTGGTATGGGTGACCTCTTTGGAGGGCACGTTAAAAGTCGGTCCCGGCTGTTAATACCATGTTACTATCAGTCTTTACGTCAAGTCGAATGCCTCTATAATACATTATGGGCGACCTGGGTCCCTACCACAGTCTCAGCAATCTTATTCCTTACTTCGTCTCCATCCTTGTTTTTAATGGTACAAAAGAAAAAGACAAAACACAAAGTAACATTAAAATAATACTGCTAAGCTGCCCCTGAAGCAAAATCCTGACCACTAACCACACGATAAGAACATCACAGCATTTATGAACAAGTTTAAATATATTATTTACAGTAATAGCTCCATCAGGCGACATGGGCGGCTCTATATCCCATGAATGGCAGCTACCGGCCGCCGCGGGAGAAAACCATCTAGCTGTCTGCGAGAACTGCGAGCTGGCGACCTTGGATAAGTGCGAGAACTGCGAGAAGTGTGGGAAGAAGGTGCACACTGTTAATAGTATAGAAGTGAGTATGATAGTAATAGCTCAGCGTTGCTTTACTGAAGTTTTAATAGGCAGCACGCTTGTAGAACTTACAGTCATTGGGCTATAAAGGTTTTAGTGTGGCGACCATGAACCGGAAGACGCAGCGTGGGTGACCCCTCACAAGGTGGACTTATAACCTTATAGGGGTGGCGGGCAACCAATGGATGGGACCCGCCAAGATGGCGAAAGTTGTGGGAGGTCTTATGTCCAGCAGTGGATGTTATGACTAATAAGATGATGGTCTATTATGGGGTAATCTATGCCTTACCAACAATAGCTATAAAGCAGTTCTTACCTACTCCCTAAAATAATTTCCCCAATCTTATTTTGTAACATTAATTATAGAAAAATATTGATATTTTAAGAAACTAATTATTAATGTAATTATTACCTATAGAGTTAAGTGTATTGCCTGTGTCACTTTGCATGCTACTTGAAATTGTAACTTACAAAAATTGTAATAACCTGGCGATTAAAAAGAGTGGCCTGAGTTTCTTGCCAGTTCTTCTCATGGCTCTACTTCGTCAGCAAACTGGCTGTAGGTTAATTTGTTGACATTTTGTAAACTTTGACGTTCATAACTGTTAATTTAATTAACCTATGTGAATAAATATATTTTCATTTGCATTAACTAATCTTTATTTTTCAGGTGGGGCACACATTCATCCTAGGAACTAAATACAGCTCAGCACTAGAGGCCCATTACACTCCTGCAAGTGGAGCCCCACAGCCCATCATCATGTCCTGCTATGGTATTGGGATCACCAGGTCAGTATATTGCTCGTGCCTTCTCTGTTTGAGAAGATGACTACTCCGTGGAACATAAATAATCTGGTACTATTTCAGGTTGCTAGCAGCTGCACTAGAAGCATTATCAAGTGAAAAGAGCCTCCGTTGGCCTAAAGCAATAGCTCCGTACAGTATATGTATTATTGGACCTAAGGTAACTGTTTCATATCAGCTGGAAAACGACCACTGGTCGACATAGGCCCAATTAACCCCTCTTCCTTTTTCTCCCCTCCCTCATCCTTTTCACCTTCCCCGCTCCCTTCACGGTAGGCAGCGGCTTCGCAGAGTCCCTGATATTGCAGGAACAATACTAGGAACTCAGTCGTCCATGAACGATAGTTACCACTATCTATCGGTTGCCATCCTTATATGGTGGTCGGTTCACCATGTAAAGGGTCTGTCCACGCTGTGTCTGGCGGTTCGTGGTCGCCACTGTAGAACCTGCACCAAAACCTGATTAAAATTTCTTTTTCTTAATATTATGCTTATTGCTGTGTAGGAAGGTTCCCGGGAATGGCAGTCCCACGGCTGGGATTCGATCTGCAGTCTTCACGAACACATTTCTAGCACCACTGAACACAAAGAGGATATACTGGTAGATGATAGACATCAGATGACCATTGGCAAAAGACTGATGATGGCGGAAAGGTAAGATGTGGTGATTTGATGAAAATGGTGATTATTGCGTCAACTGTCCGAAGGTAGGAGTGTTCCAACCAAACCAGACTGGTTGCTGACAACCAACCAAGCAGGCCTCTTCTAAGGGGGGCCAGGAAAAATACTAGGCTAACAGGAAACTGAAGGAGGTATTATTCTTGCACAGTTTATTGTTGTTACAACAATAAACTGTGCTGAGGATGGTGTACAACAATGTTGTACACCATCCTCCTCTCTCTGTCGCCCTTTTGCCCTCTCCCATTACACTCATATGAGCGTTTAAATAGTAAATAGCCATAATGCTTACAGTTATTTTACTATGAAAATAACGCAACTTAAGTTTTAAATGTATTATTTCCATATAAATAGAACTGTAAACGTAATGATTTCATACTTTTATACAACTTTCATCTATTTTTAAAATGTTAAGCAGAACATATTTTTAAAATATACCTAAAATGATAAAATTGAAAACCACGAAACACTAAACGCTCTAAAACCCTAGTTTGTGTCACGAAACACACCCATTCAAAAATAAAATAAATTGTACTAGGCGCTCAGAAAACACAAGGAGCTTTTACTACTTTCTACAAACTGATCAAAACAAAAGTTTGTTTAAAACAAGATCCTTGACATTTGAAGATAAGTACTAGGCGCACAGTAAACACAAGGAGCTTAACCTATCTTTTTACAAACAAAACAAGTGAGTAAACGAGCCTTGACACTTGAAGATAAATGTACTAGGCGTACAGTTAATATAAAAAGCTCTACCTATCTTTCACAAACTGACAAAACGGGTGTATTTAAAACAGCCTTGACACCTGAAGATAAATGTACTAGGCGCACAGTAAACACAAAAAGCTTTATCTTATTCTTCTTCAGAATGGGGTACCCTTACATCGTAGTCTGCGGCAAACACACCGCGGACGCTCCACCTCGGTACGAACTGCACTCGCTGCAACCGCGCGAACATGCCGTGCAGCTGCTGACGGAGGACGAGCTCGTGCAGTACCTTCGAGGAGACCACCAGCCAATATATGACGTACTTGAACGTTACACGCAGTTTTATTTAACAACCCTTTACTTTTTATAGGAACGGTCACCCATCCACAAATTGTCTTCAACAGGGTGTGCTTTAAACTCGGATCCTCTCCCTCTGCCGCCCTTTCCCCCTCTCACTAGATCTCATTCTTTGCCTAGTCACCCCTCTTCAAAAAATAGATAAAATAGTACTAGGCGCACAGTAAATACGAGGAGCTTTATCTTTACACTAGCTTGCCTCGGCGCGCTTTTACCCGCGTTCACTAGTATAGTATAGACACGTATAGATATATGGTCTATTAAACTATAGAAACGGTCATCCATCGACAAACTGATCAAAACAAATTTAGTGTGTTTAGAACACGCTGATCTAGCGATGCGCTATCTCTCTATTTCTTCACCCTCCTCCCTCTGCTATCCCTTATTCCCCACTCTTCCTTTTAACCTACCCTTCTCATAAATTAGATAAGATGTACTAGGCGCACAGTAAACACAAGGAGCTCTATCTTCAGTATAAAATAAAAAGCACTTTATTTTGTATAGAAAATACAACGAACGAAATCGTTGCCGACCATATTAATATTTAAAGCAGGACTAGATTCACAGACCTTACAAATCATTACAACGAAACCTCATAGACTTAGGAACAATTTCTGAGCGATCTAAACCACTACGCATACAGTCAAAGTAGCCGCTAACTGTAAATTTTAGAGTCAAATTGTACAAAACCGCATAACGGTGTTTTCACAGTTTATTTAACAGAGTAGACTAGAGGTCACCCTCGCTTCGCTTTGGTATCAAAACTCATTCGATCTCACAACGAACTCCCACGAAAAATATCATAGCAACAGTGGCGTCAATGCATCATTTAGATTTACGAAGGCGCTTAAAATATCGAAATTCTAAAAATGATTGCAAAAAATAATTATGATAAGGGTTAAATATGTTAGTTTTTGAGTTGAAGTACGTATCTATAGGTCGCTGTCCAATTTGTTGTACAACCTAGTCAATAAATATATTGTTCTCCTTTAAATTTATTAATGGACAATGATGCATCCCTCTAAAAATCAGATGCACGATGCACTCTCCAAAAGCAATCCTGGCGGCCGCCCACGGAAAATGACATTACGTTTTAGCGCAAAAATCTCGACTACTGCATCCATATTAAGTATAGGTAGTAAAAAAAATATATCGTCGCTTGACAGTCAAATAATATCACAACAACTACACAAAACGCCATCTAGACCCAAAGTAAGCATTTATAGCTTGTGTTATAGA
Source organism: Parascotia fuliginaria (assembly GCA_963082885.1). Taxonomy (NCBI): domain Eukaryota; kingdom Metazoa; phylum Arthropoda; class Insecta; order Lepidoptera; family Erebidae; genus Parascotia; species Parascotia fuliginaria. Next base: position 8,653,768 of record OY720199.1, on the reverse strand, counting down.
TTATTTAATGCGGATATACATACTTAAGTAAATACTTTTTTTTTGTAAACTCATGCACACAAATATTTGCACTGAGCGTGCATCGAACCCGCAGATGGATAATCATTTAGTTAATCACTGATCACAGTGGCTTCAGTCATAACAAAACGCTGCTATATTTTATAATTATTCTTGCGTTTTTTACAATAATAGTTGGATTGGGCAAGCGTGGGTAAAACGGGTGGTAAATTATGATCTTTTACGAAAAAAGTTAGATTTTAAAGTACTAATAACTGCAAAAATTACAGTTATTTTAAATCGTTAAATATTATTCAAACATAACGGCAACTTTCACTATACGGTTGTTTTAAAAATTTACAACATTTCTTAATTAGTTAACTGTGTATTAATTAGTGTGATTATAAAACTAAAAAGCGTACCACCCGCTGATAATTGTAATATATCGCTTTATACGTTTTCGCGTCTTTGCCTTCTCTGCTCCTGTCCAGTAGCGTGATGTTACATAGCCTTTATCTTGTTCTGTGCCTATAACCTTCCTCGAAAACTGGGCTATCATACGCAAAAAGTTTTTTTTAAATCTGCCTGGTAGTTTCAGAGATTGGCGCGATCAAACAATGAAACTCTTCAGCTATATATATTATAATATTCGTAGTATAAAAAAAAAGAGTGTGTGTACTCATGTACGCACGTAAGAAGTTATACTTCTTTAGCGTAACAATCCAAAAATACTAAATAATAACACAACGCATACATGACAGTTAACCTCAAATCTATAAATGCACTTAAAACAGTATATTAAAACCACTTTTACCAGTAATATTCAAAATAAATATTTTTACTGATAAATGATCAATAAAAAATATCTATCACCGTCATAAATATAATTGAATTGATATAAACGCCAATATATTTTTTATTTATTCACACTGATTATTTGTACTGATACGACACACAAAGGTTCGCAGCTAACTTCAGGGTGTAAAAGGTTCGCAACTAATTTCAGGGTGTTGCATTTTTCTGTCGGTGGCATCGTAAAAGTTCACTCTCATAATTTTTTTCCAATCGCGCCAAAAAAAAAAAGAAAAAAAGAAGTATAACTTCAAAAGATAAGGTTTTCCTAAAAGACTACAAATCAGATCTTCAGGTTTATAAAGGAGGTTTTCACAAGAGAACTCGCGAATCATGATATTTCAGGTATTTCAAGCATCCATAGGCTACTGTAACTTAACTTACCATAAGGCCGACCACAAAAGTCTTGTTATCTTAAATAAATAATTTATTATTTCACCCAAAAGAGATCCACTACTAGACAGTTCTACTACAAGCATTCTTGACTGGTCGTGCACCGCCCTCCTCTATTGGTTGCCTGTCACCCTTGTCAGGCTGAGTGAGGAGTAAGAATTTGCTATAATAATTAATAATAATAATAATTAAATTCATTTATTGTAGTAACCAGGGATGTAACGGAGGTAGTTTTATCGGAACCGATTTTTATTGAAGGACAAATAAAACATTATTTAGTCAAATTTTTTTATTTCAATTTTCAATTATAAAATAAAACACAAACAATGAAAAAAAATTGAATTTAAACCCAAAGTAGCATATTACATTATATTAAATGAACAAAAGCTTTAAAACAAATTAAATCAAATGAATTGACTCCAAAAGTAGCTTCGACCTCCGATTAAAACCTTCGATTTAAAAGTGTCGGAGCCGAAGTCGGAACCGAAGGTGTAATAATAATAATCGGAAGTTCCGACTTAACGGTACCGGAGTCGAAGCTCCGTAACATCCCTGATAGTAACCATAGTAATACATAAAACTTTAGTATTGACACATTTTACAAAACCTTTACAGACACTATGGCATGTGGGTGCACTGTACTCACCGCCTCACCACTTCATCCATGGGAGATGGCGCTGCAGTAGCCAGTATACCTATAATCTAGCCTCTATCATGACTAGTAAGCTATAGTCAGGGTGACCGCTAGGTTGAACTTTACGAAACGGGACACTGGGGAAAAATACTTTTTATTATTATTGTTACGTGTCAGGATGGGGTTCGAGGTAAAATGCCAGTTACGCGATGATCAGTTTATTTAAGACTCGCACAATACACTAACAGTAACAAAATAATGCAACAAACACTTATACTGCACTATCACGCTTCGTATATCGCTCTTCGTAAACTTCCGTATCGCTTAGATGTTCGCTCGAGATCGCTGTATTCACAACTGAACTAAGTGCCGACGTTCGAATCCTTTTTATAGTCCTTCAATAGACTTCTAGAACCTTCCAGTTATTACCACAAAGATGCCGACAATTCTCGAAAACAGAACAATGAGTGTAGGTACTTAGCTGCGACGCGTAGGTATGCCTACCGCCGTTGATCTATTGTTATACGTGTAGGTAGGTACATGCAAACGTTCTAGCGTAGGTATTTGTTGTATACGTGTAGGTAGGTACTTGCAAATGTTCTAGAGCGTAGGTATTTGTCGTACACGAGTAGGTAGGTACTTGCGAACGTTCTAGAGCTTAGGTATTCGTCGTACACGAGTAGGTAAGTACTTGCGAACGTTCTAGCATAGGTATTCGTCGCAACATTGCCCCCCTCTTAATCATGCTCGTCCCGAGCAGCGTTAGAACCGTGATAGGGTGCTAGTCGATCGATGTGGACGATCTTCGGCTTCTTTCTATCGCCCTGTCTTATACGATAGGTCACGTCATTGATCCTTGTGATCACTTTATAGGGACCCTCCCAGCGGGCCTGTAGCTTCGGTGACTTGCCGATTTTCCTGAGAGGATTATGTAACCACACGAGCGTACCTTCCTCGAAGCCATGATTACTTGCTTTCCTGTCATAGCGAGTTTTCATCTTCTCATTAGCCTTGAGGTTGTTATCTCGCACTAGATCATGTGTCTTATCCAGCTGTGCTTGCAAGTTTGCGACGTACTCTACTGTCGGCTTTGGCGTATCAGGAGGTGTACCGGTAATCAAGTCTACTGGTAGGCGTATCTCTCTTCCAAAGTTGACTTTGGCCGGCGTAAATCCTGTAGTGTCATGAACCGCGGACCGATATGATAACAGGAAGAGTGGAATGTAACGGTCCCAGTCTCGTTGATGGTCTTCGACAACCTTGGCCAGATGGTTTTCCAATGTCTGGTTAAACCGTTCTACCATGCCGTCAGACTGCGGGTGCGCTGGTGTTGTCCGTGTTTTGTGTATGCCGAGTAGATTACACATCTCTTGAAACAGGGCTGACTCGAAATTTCTTCCCTGGTCACTATGCAGTTCCAACGGCACACCAAATCGACACACTACTTCCTGGATCAACTTTTTGGCCACGGTCTGAGCCTCTTGGTTTGGTGTCGCAAACACTTCGGGCCATTTGGTAAAGTAATCTTGAACTACTACTATAAAGCGGTTGCCGTCTTCTGTCACGGGAAATGGTCCAGCTACGTCAATGGCAATTCTCTCCCATGGGGCTCCGACACTGTACAGCTGTAGCTTGCCTCTTGATCTAGTACGAGGTCCTTTTACCGAAGCACACGTAGAGCACTTTCTGCACCACTCCTCGATGTCTTCCCGACAGCGTACCCAGTAGAACCGTTCTCTCACCTTCACCAAAGTCTTCTTAACACCAAGATGACCACCTGATGCACCATCATGCACTAAGCGCAGAACAGGTGCAACTTTGTTTCTCGGGATCACCATCTGTAGAACTTGGTCCTTCCCGTCAGGTGATTCCCACTTTCTATATAGCACGCCTTGTTCCAAACTCAGACTGTCCCACTGAGCCCAGTAGGCCTTCGTAATTGGGCTTGCGGCTGATACGTCCTGCCATAATGGTTTCCGACCCTGAGCCTTCCAATCCATTATTAGTTTAAGATCTCTGTCTTCTTTCTGTACCTTACTGATTTCCTCTTTGTCCCAGGATTCATCGGTCCCCTGAGTCCTGACAATTTTCACTACCTCCTTGGACTCATGCTTCAAACAGTGTTTACAATCCTGGGAGCATGGACGTCGCGATAAGGCATCAGCATTGGAGTGAATCCTTCCACTGCGGTGTTCTATTACAAAGTTGTACTCCTGTAGTTGTTCGATCCATCTCGCGACTTGGCCTTCAGGATTCTTGAACTGGAGTAACCACTTCAGTGCTGCATGGTCTGTTCGTAGTGTGAACTCTCTTCCCAGCAAGTATTTATTAAAGTGTTGTAAGGTCTTCACAACTGCTAGTAATTCACGCCGAGTTACACAGTAGTTTCTCTCAGGCTTCGATAGAGACTTGCTGAAGTAGGCGATGACCACTTGCTGTCCATTTTGCTCCTGAGATAACACACCTCCGATTCCAGTATTACTGGCGTCTGTGTCCACAATAAATCTGCCTTCTCTATTAGGGTAGCACAGGACTGGAGCTGAACACAGCAACTCTTTGAGTCGTGTAAATGCACGTTGACAATCCGAGTCCCAAACGAAGTTCCTCTTCTCTTCTGTCAAGTGGTGTAATGGCTTGGCTACTTCAGAGAAGTTCTTCACAAAACGCCGGTAGTAAGCACTGAGGCCCAGGAAAGCTCTTACTTCGGTTTTAGTTTTTGGTACAGGCCACTCTTGCACCGCTTTTATTTTGTCTGGGTCCGTTCGAACACCTCTATCCGAAATAATATGGCCTAAGAACGAAACTTCTTTCTTGAAAAAGGCGCACTTCTTCGGGTTAAGTTTCAAATTTGATTCACGAAATCTCTTAAAAACTTTCTCAAGATTCCTGCGATGTTCCGTGAAACTGCGTCCCATAACTATTACGTCATCTAAGTACACCAGACAGGCATCTCCCAAAAGACCCACTAGTACGCGTTCCATAAGCCTTTCGAACGTAGCTGGTGCATTACACAATCCAAATGGCATTACCCGGAACTGCCACAGGCCTTTGCCAGTACCGGTGGTAAATGCAGTCTTCTCCTTATCTTCTGGCCGGAGTTCCACTTGCCAGTAGCCACTTTTCAGATCTACCGTAGAGAACCACTTCATGCCTCCAAGCATGTCCAAAGTGTCGTCAATACGGGGCAAAGGATAGCTGTCTTTCTTGGTCACGTTATTCAGCATCCTGTAGTCTACACAAAACCTAGTACTGCCATCTTTCTTCTTCACGAGTACCACAGGTGAAGACCATGGGCTGGATGATGGCTCTATGATCTTGGTTCGTGCCATATTCCCAATCAGCTCGGCTACTTCTTGTTCTTTTGCTAGTGGCACTCGTCTAGGTCTTTGTTTAATAGGCTGTGTAGCACCTGTGTCGATCGGGTGTTTCACTAACCCCGTTCTTCCAAGGTCGTTTTCTTCTTTAGTGAAAATGTCCTTGTAGTCCAGTAGCAGCTTCTCTGCTTCCCGATATTCGTTGGGTGACAAACTTTTCTTCGTGGTCTCTAGCAATGGGCCCATATGATTTTCCGAAGAGGCAGTCTGGACGTTCTCTAGGATCTTCCTCAGACTGCTCACAGCCTCACATCGTCCAACGATCGCGTTCTTCCGTAATAACATCGCCGAATTGCTGAGGTTGGCAATTTTGACTTTTGCTCCACTTCTAGTCATAACCAAAGTTCTGGCTGTAATTAGACTGGTATAGCGCCCAGGATCTTCCACCATGACGCAACGATCAGCAGTCACACCCTCAGGGAACCTTACGTCGACTAAGGTTTCTGACCTCGGTGCCAAGGTTACCGTTTTGGCACTGTAGACCGCTATCGAAGAACAGCCTTCCAGAAAGACTTCTTGATCTGGGAAGCTTAGAACACCTTTAGCAATATCGACAACGCACTGCTGCATTCGTAGGAAGTCTAAGCCGATAATGCAGTCATCCGTTATGCTCGCCACCAAAACAGATTGATGATAAATCTTCTCTCCTAGTTTGATCTTCACATCTGTAGCTCCGAGGACGGTCACTGGCTGGCCAGTCGCTGTTTGCAATTTGCAAGATGGTCGTGCGTCTTCCCACTGAATTGTTCGCCGCAGAAGTTCTGGTCGTACGATGGTCTTCGACGCGCCCGTATCTATCGTAAAGCGAACAGGTTTACTATTGATTTCTCCAGCTGTTACCAGGCTATTACCGTCACATGCCTGTGATACTTGCACTGTGGGGGCTTGACGTAACGGATCTTGACTAGCATCAACCTGAGTAGTAGCTGACACCATTCTACTTCTTCTCTGGTCTGGACAGTTGATTCGGATATGGCCCCGCTTGCCGCATCCGTAGCACATAGGCTCACCTCGTGGTCTAGCAGCTGCAACAACTTCCCGTACTTTATGCGACTTGTAGTCGTTTCGCACAGCTTCCACCTCAAGGGCATGTGCTAAGGCCGCTTCTAAAGATGTATGGTGTGCCAACCGAACAGTTGTTCTGACCTCAAACTCTCTTATGCCGTCCACGAAAGCTTGCACAACTATGTGGTCCACAGATGATGTACTGGAGGCATAGGCTCGTCGTACCAGGCGTTCAATTTCAGCAGCCCATTGTTGAAGCCCCTCACTCGACTTCTGAGTTCGATCCTTCAGCTGAGCTCGATAAACATGCTCCAGGTGCTTATCGCCAAATCGAGCTTCCAATGCCTTCAGGAGTGCGTCTAAGTTTCGTCGGTCAGCAGGCAAGTTCTCTAGGATCAGCAGTGCATCCCCTCTAAGTGCCAAAGTAAGCGCCGTCAGTGCGTGATCATCTTCCCATCCATTTCCTTTGGCAACTACTTCGAACTGGTGTCGAAAGGCCGTCCAGGAAGACGAGCCGTCAAAGGAGGGCAGTTTGAACTTGGGACCTCCGGAAGTGACTGCCGCGGCCATAGGCGTAGTGCTTGAATATAGGACCTTGGTCTTCTGCAGCTCTTTAATCATCTTGTCATGATGGTTCATGGTGGTCTGGACATCTTCGAGAATTTCATCATGTTTGCTGGTACGTTTTTTCACCACTTCAACGTCTTCTTGAAGAGAACTGATGACGGTGCTGAACCCTTCCCACTTAGAGTCCATCATTTCTTGAAGGTCCTCACGGATAGCCTGGCGTTGACGTTCTTCAGCTTGGCGTTGACGCTCTTCAGCTTGGCGTTGACGCTCTTCAGCTTGGCGTTGACGCTCTTCAGCTTGGCGTTGAACTTCCTTCAGCTCCTTCATGGCTTGACGTTGGCCCTCCTGTATAATGGCTAAAAGAGACGACATGTCAAAGCCAGAGCTTACACCCGTAGACGCCGCAGAAGTACCCGGATCACTAAATACTGCTGCGCTAGTCTCTTCAGTATCGGCCATAATCGATGGTTCACGAGTTTCGTCTACCGCCGCCTGTCGTCGAGTGCGTACTCCCTCGTCGCGTGGTGTGACTGGCATTCTCACTTCTGTCACCAATTGTTACGTGTCAGGATGGGGTTCGAGGTAAAATGCCAGTTACGCGATGATCAGTTTATTTAAGACTCGCACAATACACTAACAGTAACAAAATAATGCAACAAACACTTATACTGCACTATCACGCTTCGTATATCGCTCTTCGTAAACTTCCGTATCGCTTAGATGTTCGCTCGAGATCGCTGTATTCACAACTGAACTAAGTGCCGACGTTCGAATCCTTTTTATAGTCCTTCAATAGACTTCTAGAACCTTCCAGTTATTACCACAAAGATGCCGACAATTCTCGAAAACAGAACAATGAGTGTAGGTACTTAGCTGCGACGCGTAGGTATGCCTACCGCCGTTGATCTATTGTTATACGTGTAGGTAGGTACATGCAAACGTTCTAGCGTAGGTATTTGTTGTATACGTGTAGGTAGGTACTTGCAAATGTTCTAGAGCGTAGGTATTTGTCGTACACGAGTAGGTAGGTACTTGCGAACGTTCTAGAGCTTAGGTATTCGTCGTACACGAGTAGGTAAGTACTTGCGAACGTTCTAGCATAGGTATTCGTCGCAACATTATTATTGTATTTTACGGTAGTAGATCCACGCTGATTTCAGCATGAATGGGCCGGATCGCCCGGGGAAGTACTACCCTCTCATAGAAGATCGACTTAAGAGTAGTAGTATTCGTACTACTGCGTTTCGTTCGGTGAGTGAGAGCGCCGAAGACCCAATTTCCCCCCTTTCCTCTTTCCTCACTTCCCTCATTCCCTTCCCCTAACCCCATTCCTAGCCGCCATAGTGGAGACCACCATACTAGCAGTTTAAGACGATGGCTTTTGGTATAGTGGCCGCCACTTCTGGATTCCACTGACTGCTTACCATCAGGCGGGGTGGAGTCACTTTGGTAGGCTATAATATTATATAATATACCTTTATATTGTATCGTATAATATGGTCAAAATTTTTTATTGTGAACTTTTACGCTCAGTGGACCGTTTCAGAGATATGAGCAATCCGTCCTGCCTTAGCCTTCGTGGTTTTTTTTACCCAGAAATAAAAGCCTCTCGTAGGTTGGCTCCGTTGAGCCACCTTTTTCATAGTGTCCAATTTCGTATCGTCTGAACGACCGCTGTGAAATGATACCTATTTCGCCGTTTCTTTTCTTTGCATGTAGTTAACTCGGCTTCCTGCTAACTGATATACCTTTTAATGCGCTTAAGACATCCTTAACATTGTTGAGTTCATCTTCTTCGGTAACCACATAGCCAATGAACATATTGAAACCCTAACTTCTTCGCCATCAATCGTTTACCTTATCCTCTGGCAATTCCTTCTCCCTTAACAGCAATGACGTCTTATTTTTGCCCGCCTGCCGAAGTCGAGGAGAGTTGTTTTTCGAGCGTATGTATGAGGGTATGTATTATGTATGTCTATTTTAATGTCTATTTTTCAGCACGCTCTACTTATGTATGTACAACAAAATACTAAGAGGTGTTATTAGATTCGTGTTGATTGTTGTTTTTCAAACGTATGTATGTATGCATGTATGTACCTATATATGAAGGTATGTGGGTATGCATGTCTATTTATTTGGCACACTCTACAGCCTAAATGTCTAATTGGATTTTAATATAAGAGGTGTCATTAGACTCGTATTGATTGCAATGTAGCGGTAAAAAATGGGTATCCCTTTTTGTTTTTTATGATGTTTCTGCAATGCGTACATAGTTTAAGGTAGCCACTTACCTACCAACAGACGGACCTGATGTATTGCCACTTTTGACTTTAGTTAAAACAAAAGAATAATTAATTACCTATATTTTACTAATGGTTGATGTTTTGTAATGATAATTACTGATGACCTGTGGCTAAGAATGCCGTTACGAATATTTTATACCATATTGATGCAGGTGTATATGCACATTTATATGTGCGACGCGCAGACGAGCAAGCAGCTCACGTGATGGTAAGTGGTAACTGTCGCTCATGGACGACTCAGAGTCCCTAACATTACTCTTGCAATGTTAGGGACGCTGTGAATCCACTGCCTATCGTGAAGAGAGTGGGGTAGGAAGGGATCGAGGTAGGTGAGATAAAAGGAAAGAGGGGAAATCGGGCCTTCAGTGCTCTCATCTTTCACGTACATCTAGACAAACTACAAAGGTTAAAAAAATAACTCCATTTTATTATTTTAAGGTACAAGTAATACAATAGAGTAAAGCAAACATTTGTGGTCTCTGCAAGCCTTTTCGACCTCTAGTTGGTATAATACTGACGAATTAAAGATACTTCGTTGTTTATAAGCTTAGTTCATGCCATGTTATAATTTGGTAGTATTAAACTTGCCCCTTTGTTAAAGTTAGAGTTACGACTTTTTCTGTGTAAGTATATTTTTTTGTTGGAGTTGTTCTTTGTCAAAAATTGCTTGAGTGGAATTTAGAATTTTGTTCAAATTGAAGTTTACTTTGCAATTAAAAGTTTTTACTTGCTCCTACGAATATAAGTATTGTTATGCATTACTGACAAAAATAACTGCTTTTTTTTATATTAGCCTACCAAAGTGACTCCACCTCACCTGATGGTAAGCAGTCAGTAGAATCCAGAAATGGTGGCCACCATACCAAAAGCCATAGTCTTAAACTGCTGGTATGGCGGCCTCCACTATGGCGGCTGGGAATGGGGTTAGGGGAAGGGAATGAGGAATGAGGGAGGTGAGGAAAGGGGAGGAGGGACATTGGGCCTCCAGTGCTCTCACTCACCGAACGAAGACGAGTAGTACGAATACTACTACTCTTACGTCGATCTTCTATGAGAGGGTAGTACTTCCCCGGACGATCCGGCCCATTCATGCTGAAACCAGCATGGAGTCATAAGTCATCATAATAATATGAACATCAATGCCTAATTACTTGTAAACAAATTCTATTTGTTCATAGAAACTTGTATTTACAAAGAAGATTATATTACAATGTAAAATAACCTGGCCATATTGACCAACGGACATAAAGTCCGCCGGTATTTCTTGTCTACTTCTGGTTTGGTCAGGAGACCCTAACCCGGGAACCAGAGGATTTTTGAACATCAATTTAAATATGCACATAAGATTCTAAGAATCGAAATTCTTTGTGATTTATACTTCTAAGTATTTATTTGTTTTGTAATATTAAAAGGTTTATCATAGCGTCTTGGTATGTAAGTAAATATATACATGAAACATCCACGAGATATACAAATGTATTTTGCTAGATATTGTTGATACTGTTAACCAAACTGAGCGAGTGGCTGGCAACCGATGGACGAGGGCGGGTCACGACCGCCCAAGGTGACGAAAATTGGGTGAGGCCTATGTCAGGAGTGGACGTCTTTTGGCTGATATTATGATGACACTGCGAAAGCTTTGTATTTTAGTAGACTTCAATTGTAGGTTTGAAGTAGGTAGGTACCTTGTTTGAACTGAATATTATATCAACTAGAAAACGATTTAATAACCGTAACTTACCTGAATTTTTAATATATGTTTAAACATAAAAAAATAATAAAGCTATTGGTGGAGGCCACAATGCCAGCAGTTTAAAACGATGACTTTTGAATCATGGTCACTACTTCTGTATCCCACTGACTGATAGGCGTAGTGGAATCTCTTTGTTGGTTTAAAGAAAATAATCGCTAGACAAGTCTTGAGTGTCCAACCAGCCTAAATCGGTCAGCGGGGACGGACACTGACTGCAAAGTTTTTGTTCTCGTCAGTCGCTAGTCGCCTGTATAATCTATGCCAGTCGCCGTTTGCGCAGTGAACGAGTTGCACGTGTATGTTAGTGTCAGGATATTCGAAAACCAAGGCTAACAAAGGTATGTTGTTGTTACTATTGTTTAAAACTCGTTTTGAAGAAGGAAAATTATTTGATTTAATTTTGCGTACGTATTATTTTTATTGTGTGCAGTTTTTGCTTTTTTAAATCGTGTTTACAAATTATTTTTTATCTGTGTGAAATGGCGCTTTTTTTAATTTTTTTTTAATTGCATGTAGGTACATAAAGGTGATTTTTAATCGATAACAATAAAAAATATTCGAGGTCGAACTTACGTTAATAATTATTTTTTTTTTTTGCAATCTGTACCGTCCCAGGGGGGATACTATTAAGGTCTCCCCGTGCATAGCCAATAAATTTATATCTTTGCCTGCGACTAATTAAGTTACAACAACTTATCCATGTTTTTCTAAAGTAGGTTTCTACTTACGAATCAAATGTTTTTTTTTTGTTTCAAATAATTATTTAGGTAAGTAGATAGCTGTCCCTAAGTATTTATTAAAATGTTATAAGTATAAATTAAATATGTAGTGTAGGTACGTAAGTGAACAAGTTTACAAACGGTTGTAATGTAAGTTTATTAAGTATAGATACCTACGATATTTATTTTCAAATAGATAGGTACCTACTACCTACCAACATCTGATGCATAAATAGGATTATTATTTTACCAAATATCTCCACATAGCTGTGTTCTCGTCTAGTGGAGACTTAAAACAACGCAGTTTGCTAATACTAGTGACAAACGTAAATTACTTTATTCGAGGATAATTATTGCAATAACCACCTTTATATTAATTAACAGAAATAAATCAAGAACCACTACAGTCTGAATAAACTATAGGTACCTACGCTTCTCTAAGTTAGCGCCGCAGTAACTTCTTTTGTTACTAATAAGCGCAGGCAGCCAGTTCTACCCGGTCCCGTATTATCCGGATTCGCCCGATCCTTACATCTGTGTAAGAACCGGTTCATTCAGTGTATTTCTTTGTTTTTGTTTAATTACTAGCTGTCACCCGCAGCTTTGATTGCGTGACATAAAAGTTACAAAATATCTATAAAAATCATAGCTATTCTGATGTACCTATGAGCAATATCATTGAAAAGTTTCGTTAAAATCCATTCAGTAGTTTTTGTCTAAAAGAGTAACAAAAATTCATACAAATTTTCGTGTTTATAATTTTACTGAGATGGTGAAAAACTAAGATAAAGCTTATCTCATGGTAAGCACTTACCGTAGCATATGCATCATGCATCATGCCACAGACTAAGTAGAGAACAAGTTATGCACGCAACGCCAGAAGTGTCACTTGCGCCTTGCCGACTCAGATAAAATCCATAGACCTACCTATTTCTGTGTTAAAAGCCTTTTAAATCCGTTCTTAATTTATATGCTGTAGTCTGGTAAATTTCGTAAATATTTATTTATTTATTTATTTATTTATTAGGATTACCAACAAGAGAAACACATACATAAAAAAGTAACATAGCAACATAGCAAACATAGGTAATGCATGCCTGGTGCTCTTTCAATTATAGGCAACCACATCTAACTTAAAACATTTATACAGCTAAACTTATCACAATATAATGAGTAAAGGTAAAAACACATTAATAAAGTTGTTATGAATAATAAAATGAAATGGAATAACAAAAAAATAGTATAAGTATAAGTAGGTAATTACAAATTATTAATGTAGGTATAAATTTAGTCGAATAAAATTTATAAGTTTTTTTAATCAAATTATTGTCACTAGAGCATAGAGCAGAAACGAATTAAACTAATAACGATCTACACGCTTATTTATGTAATGGATTTGATCAAAATCGTTGTAAAGTTTAATCTAATTTTTACCGATAAATATAATTAAATGTCTAAAAACGTTATTTTCTTGTTCTTCTGTCAATTTCTCGACTGGCATCGTCAAATACATAAAAAGGATTTTTAAAATGGGTTTTGCTATCGTTTAAACAATTTCTTCGGTGTGTGAATGTAAGTACCTATAGGTATCTAGGTATAGTCGACAATAAAATTGCTTTACAGAGTAACTGTCGTTTGTATAACAAAACAATAATGTCTATTATTGCTTGCAATTTTGCAAGTGATCTGAGTACAGTGACAGTTAGATGGATATTTTTTTAAAAAAGTGTGCAAATGTGTGGTCGACTATACGTACCTACATACATGCTTATAGCCGAGAATTTTAAATATTTGTAATTACATCGCAAAAAGCATATTCGATTATTCATTTACTTATGTCCTTGTACGCGATGTTTGCTCCAGAACCTTTCTTCTCCAGCGATGACCAGTATTTCGATAAATGTGACACATTACGACTTCAAAGTTCTAATTCGGAGAGCTAGCCATTTTTTTTTAATAAAACCAACTCACTTAGAACAGTTGGAACACTCTGTGTCATGAAGAGCTTTACAAACATAATGTACATTGACCACAAACAAAATACACCCAGACTTAACACAAATATTTACAAATCACGATCTATAGGTACCTAAGCCGTATCATAATTTGATTAACGATTCTCGTGACTGTCGATGACATCATAAAATATTTTGTATGCAAAATAGTCATGTCCTAAGTATAAGTTTCTGGACCTACTAGCTTAGAGTATATAAACAGTCAGTGCCTACTAGGTACTCATATTAGTTCTGTGGATATGTTCCACAGAACTACGACAAATCATCGTTGCGGCTTGCACAGCCTAAATTTCCTCCACTGCTTGGTAATAAAACCTACTTTGTGCCAAACGCCACGCTCCACACCAGTCTTTAAAAGTATTAAAGTGATCATCATTGTCATATCAGCCGAAACACGTCCACTACTGGACATAGGTCTTTCCTAATTTTTGCGACCTTGGCCAGTCGTGAGCCCTCATTCATCGGTCGCCCGCCACCCTTAAAAGGTTGTCGAACCACACAAAGTGGACCGAAGACCTTATAAGGGTAAAATAATATAATAAGTGTAAGTATTATTTCATTATTATTTATTTAGGGGCTATTGCAGGCTCGAGTAGACCTGTGGCACTGCGACCTAAAAGATCTATTGTGCTCGCACAGTTCTACAGTTCACTGCCGATTTCTGTCAGAGACAGGAATTTTAAGATGTCCCTGGCAGCGATATCCTGTATCTCCTCGGGATAAATAGTGTATTTTCCAAAGGAGATGTCTCGTTTGTGGATGAGTGGACTACAATCGCAGAGAATGTGTTGTGAAGTTTTCTCTTCTTCATGGCAGAATCTGCACAGCTTTGTTAAGCTTAGGCCTAGGTTGGCCATATGCTTGTTAAGCTAAGCCCTTGTCATCATGCAAATATTTGTTTTACTTAAGACTGGTAATTTCTAATGTAATGAGGGCTTTCGAGTAGTTTAACTCTGGAATTTTATTCCAGCTGTTAATTGCTTTTTCAGCACTTATTTGCTTTTCCCGACTTTCAGGCTACGAGGCACGCCAAAAAAGCTCGAACCACACAAAAAGCTCGGGACCTAATTGGATAGATTTTGAGCCCTTCTTTGCCAGTTGGTCGGCAATTTCATTGCCTTCTTATGTTAAAATGTCCGGGAACCCATTGCAAGATAATGTTATTTTTGCTGCCCAAGTAATTTAATAACATTATGCAGTTTTTTACAAGTGTAGGTATCTACAAACAATATGTGTACCTACATTAAAGTTGGATACAGATTATATACAGATAGGTACATTACATTAATTATGTTATTATAAGTAGGTAGGTACGTATATGCATGTTACCTTGACCGAAGCTTGCTTATACTTACAAAGATACATAGCCGCTATGGTGTTGTAACTACTTGTAACACGATGCTTATTGCGGAATAACATGAGAACTCATTCAATTGCAATTTGTGACATGTTTGTGAGAAAAATATACTAAATTAAAGATATTTTACAATTTATTGCCAACGAGTTTATGCGTAAAATTTTATGTAAGGTATTATACCTGCTTAGATCCTAATTCTGTAGATCCCTACAGGATGAAAAGTAAGTTTCTCCGTGTAATTTTAAAATTGGTTTAGATACTTAGTTTACCAACAAACAAACAATTAAAAAAAGAGTGTGTGTACTCATGTACGCACGTAAGAAGTTATACTTCTTTAGCGTAACAATCCAAAAATACCAAATAATAACACAACGCATACATAACAGAGTTAACCTCAAATCTATAAATGCACTTAAAACAGTATATTAAAACCACTTTTACCACTAATATTCAAAATAAATATTTTTACTGATAAATCAAATGATCATTAAAAAATATCTATCACCGTCATAAATATAATTGAATTGATATAAACGCCAATATATTTTTTATTTATTCACACTGATTATTTGTACTGATACGACACACAAAGGTTCGCAACTAACTTCAGGGTGTTGCTTTTTTCTGTCGGTGTGCGCGCGCATCGTAAAAATTCACTCGATCATTTTTCCCAATCGCGCCAAAAGAAGTATAACTTCAAAACAGTTACTTTGATTTGACATTAGGTTTGTTTCAAAACATACATAAATGTTCAAATCATTTGATAATTGACATGAAATAATTAGTTATTTTAATTTGGAGTTGATCAGCCTTTCAGAAACTGAATGTAAATGCGTATTAAAATAAACTTAAAACACCTGTTACATCACTTCTTACTTGTCAGATGTCGCTTTTCTATTGACAGAGGTTTCACACGCTGGGTATAATTAATATAATTACACAGTAAGCTCGTGAGGTCTATGACTTTGTACTGTTTACTGATTACCTCATGTACCTACTATAGCAATGCATTAATGAAATATTAATAACGACAAACGAGCTAGAGAATTCAGCCTATAATTAATGCGAATTTGAAATTTAACTCGTACATTTTTAGTAAATATTTTATTATTTCTTTTTTAAATTTTTAATGAGAAAAGTTTTGATTTATTGTATGTTTGTTTGCAACGATTTAACTAAAAATCTATGTAACCGATTTGAAAAATTCTTTCATCTTTAAAAATCAATAAACGCAGCGGGTGATAGAAAACTATATCGTTAAGTACCTACCTACTTAAGATTTTGCGATTATATACAGGCGAGTTTTAGCGAGTTTCTTTTATACTATGTATATTGTATATAAGTAGATAGATAATTATTTTCCGTTGAACGTGAACAAAATGTCATATGAGATTTGTAAATTTTATAGTGTTATATGCCCTCAATTGTAATGGACAACAGACTTCCTCTGTGCATAGTCTGCGGGACAATCTAATATAGTGGGTCAATGCCACCTGCTTGACCGCTCACGTGTGTGCAGTTTGACCGTTCAAATAATAATAATAATAATAATAATCTACCACATGCACACAGCGCCATCTAGCCCCAAATTAAGCAATTACATTTGCTTGTGTTCTGGGTACTAAACAACTGATAAACTACTTATATACATTTTTTTTTGTAAATACATACATATTATAGATAAATTACACCCAGACACAGAACAAACAATCATTCTCATCACACAAAGGTTTGTCCTGGGTGGGAATTGAACCCACGATCTCCCGTTTAGCAGTCAGTGTCACTAACCACTAGACCAACAAGCCAGTATATAAATAAAGGATTATATTCAATCATAACGATTTATGAGGTAGACAGAACTGAATAACATTCACGTGTTGCCAGCAATTTATTTATGTATTTATTAAATGAGAATGTATTAAATTTGCACTGAGCGGATATCGAACCCGCGACCTCTGCGTGGCAGTCCATACACCACAAAGGCAGTCAAATGTTTGCATTGATCTAGGTGTTTCATATGTATAATTGTGTATGATTTACAAAAAAAAAAGTATATATGTAGGTATGTATATTATTAAGTCTCATCTTAGAGGATCAACCTGTTGGAGTAATTACCTATTACCATTATATCAGCCGAAAGATGTCCACTGCTGGACATAGGCCTTCCCCAAATTTTCCCATCTTGGCCGTTCGTGAGCCCTCATCCATCGGTTGCCCACCACCCTTATAAGTTCGTCGGTCCACCTTGTGAGGGGTCTGCCCACGCTGCGTTTCGGTTCGTGGTGGCCATTCAAGAACCTTTCTGCCCCAAAGGCTATCAGTTTTGCGAACTGTGTCCGTTGATACTTCAGTAAAGCAACCCTCTTAAAAAATTTAACTACCATAGAACAGTTCTACATAGTTACTTAAATAATTATATCCCAACAACCACACACAACGCCATCTAGACCCAAAGCAGAATATGAACATGTATTACGGTATGGGTTCTAGAATGCGGATGTACAATTTATACATACATACCTTTGATTATTTAATGATATAATCAAAAATACATACATAATATACTTTTTTTGTAAATAAATACGTTCTGTTAATACATAGAAACACCCAGACCAATGCAAATAGATAATAATATGTTGTTCATGCACACAAATTTTTGCACTGAGCAGTAATCGATCCTGTTATGTACAATATACGCTAGAAATAGCAAAATGGGTGTAATAAGAGCACTTGTGTAACACTTACATTGATACTCTAACAAAGCCAATCATTACACGCTATTGTTCTTATTAAAATCACATGTAACACAATGTACTTAGACCTAGGTAACAAGCGAACCGCCTTCGTTACTATGTTTATAGTGCATTTCCTACTAAAATGCGAAAGGTTGTGTTTGTATGCGTGTGTTTGTTACCTCTCAGCGCCTAAACAGCTAAACTGATTTAGATGAAAATTGCTATGTATATAGATTCAGTGACTTTTTATTCCGAAAGTCCTGTATCTCTAAGAATAATTAACTGCCTCTCAAAAGGTATACTCCATTATCCTATAAAACAATAAAGCCCAGTATGTAACATGCAATGAATGTTGACCTGTGCCCTACATAATCTACAACGTGGAGTCATAGCAGATTGACACCGGGTCAAAGTAACACGCTCCTGTGCGCGCGAGATATGACTAGTCTGCAAAAAGGTTAGTCACCTCACACAAGGTCGATACTAATGGGCGTTGCAATAGACTCTTTTATGCACGAAGATTAGGAGTATTACTAGTTTCAATAGCGTTAAGTTATATCTTTGATGACTGCTCTGCTCCCGTCGGTGGTAGCCTGATGTTTCTCAAAAACGTGGCTATTATACGCAAAAAGAATTACTCAAGAAAATCAAGACTGGTAGTGACCGAGATTAGCACGTTCAAACAAACTCTTACGCTTTATTATGTATAAATACTTTTTTCATCATGCCATGAGTAAAAATTAAATTTGATCAATAAATAATTTATGTATATTATATATACCTTTATTATTATATATTATGTATAGGAATATGTATATATTTATTATGTATGTAAATATTTAGTATAAGTTTAGATTATAAGTATACTTTAAGATACTTAATAATATTATTATTCAGTTGTACACTTCATTTACTCTTACACAATCACTATTTCCTCTACCACTCTGAGGTTTGCTGGGAGAAAACTCATTTATGAGTTAAGCTCGCCTTTGTACTTGCTCTATTTTCTGTCATTGTTTATATGTCTATTATGTGTACAATAAAGTATTAAACTTAAAACTATCAGAGTCCTTGGTCATTCCCCCCTCGGCTCTCTTTGTTTCTCCTGTTCCTACTCATTTCTTCTGGATTCGATCGCAATGACAGCAATCTTGTCATAGGACGCAGCCCTGTGATATATGATTTTCCCTGCCTTCGTAATAGTTTAACACTAGGAAACATCTACTGCTACTTACCAATTTCTGCATACTTAAATCATTTTTCTTTTTGTCTGCGGGCAGTTTTGCCTTATTATTCCATGGCATTACAATGTATGAAGGCATATTACAAGGCACGAAAACTGTCTGACCCTAGTGTAGAACAACACGACAGAAAGTCTTGAGGACTGTCAGGTCTACTAAATAATGTACTCCTGGTCTAATAAATACCTAAGTAAGTACTTCTTTTCTTTGTAATTACTCGGTTTAAATATCTCCTGTCAGGTTAACGACATAATAAAAAGGTTATTTATCTACCATACACATTTGATAAAACACCAAAGTAGCAAGACCTCTGGTCATTTGCAGAAAGTGTCCAGTACAATAATATAGCTATCATTATTAAATTTATATTAAACGGGTTATATTGGTGGAAGTGCCAAATAAACAAAGAGCTCCATCTTAGATACGTTTGGTTAATTTGATAGGTCTTCATATATTAGTGGCCTTTGACATAACTTGGCGCCACTGACACCACAGATAACAATGTTTATATTTATTGAGTGTTTATTGTTTTAATAATAAAAGTTTGATTTATAATTAGTTAAGTTGCTATGCGCAGGTGGATTTACGAGTCTAAACCACACAACTGATGATGATACGGTTTTTTACCGTTTAGAGAATTTCTTACGCAAGGTTAATATGTTTAAACATGCGTATTAAAGTAGTGAAAAACCAAGAAAATCAAAGATTTGTATATCGACAAACGTTAAGACTTATGATGTCAGATATCGGGTCAATCCCACCTACATGCACTTGAGTATTGTGACTGCGATTGTCTCTTTATTCCCGTTGAGTCACATCAGAATGTGTAACATTGCTACACAATGGAAAAAAATCTTTTTAGTAACACTGTTACTTATTGCAACGTTTTTTTATTCTTTGAGTAACACTAACATATTATCAAAACACAGTATTCTCGATAAGTAAATTTTAATACCATTTGGATTAAAATTTGTCCCGATACTTCTGCTCTACAGCATACAAAAACGCAAAGATACTTAATGGAAAATTCCTCTGAAACACTCTTTAAATAGTACAATGGTCCACATCTTTGAAAATAAGGAGATAAGAAGAAATATAAAAACTGTCTCGTCTGTATGAAATACTGATAATGCCAGGTTAGGTCAACATATAGATGTCCTAACAACATATGTGTAGAATTATATAAAGTAGTAGACCCACGCTGGTTTCATCATGAATGTGCTGGATCGTGGAAGTACTACCCTCTCATAGAAGATCGACGTAGTAGTATCCATACTATTGCGTTTTGTTCGGTGAGTGAGAGTACTGGAGGCCCAAAAACTTCCCTTTTTCTTCCTCATTCCCTTCTCCGTGGTCAGCAACGGTTTGGTTGTGTTATTTCTGTAACGATTGTAAAACAACCATCTTAGGTTACGGTTACCACTTACCATCAGGTGGACCGTATTGTTCGTAACCAAAGTTGTATAAAATAAAGGTAGGTACTTGCCCGAAACATCCGGCCTATTATACTAAAATCGGCTAGAATAAGAATGGTAGAGAAGAGAGCGCAGGAGGCCCAATTTCCCTCTTTTCCTCTTTCCACACTTTCCTCATTCCCTAGCCGCCATAGTGGAGGCCACCATACCAGCAGTTTAAGACGATGGCTTCTGGTATAGTGGCCACCACTTCTGGATTCCACTGACTACTTATCATTAGGCGGGGTGATCACAAAACTATGTCTTAAATTATGCATTTTCTACATAATTATTGTTTAAAATCTATGTGTCTAAATTATCTAAAGAAAACAGTCGATACAAAGTCTTTATACTGTGAACTGTGTGTTTATATAAAAACAAATAGCGTTTAATTATTTAAATAGCGTTAAATTTTTCAAAGAACTAGCGTTAAATTTGCAAATTGATAATTATTAATTAATTTGATTGTTTTGTAATGAAAATAGTTTATAGATTTGGAAATATTATCGTAAAGGTAAGTTTAATATTTATCATATCAGTAGACGTTCACTGCTAGACATAGGCCTCCTCCAATTTGTGCCACCTTAGTCGGTCGTCCGCCGCCCTCATCCATACGGTTGCCCGCCACCCTTATAGGGTCGTCGGTCCACCTTGTGAGGGGTCTGCCTATGCTGCGTCTTCCGGTTCGTGGTCGCCACTCTAGAACCTTTCTGCCCCAACCACCGTCACTTCTGCGAGCTATGTGTCATGTCCATTTCCACTTTAGTAAAGGAAGTAATCCTATAATTATGATGAAGTTTGTGTGTATGTATGTGTCTGTGTTTGTTACCGCTCAGCGCTGAAACAGCTGAACCGATTTTAATAAAAATTGGTAGGTATGTAAATAGATTCCATGCCGGAGACGGACATAGGCTACTTTTTATCCCAAAAATCGATCTGGTTCCCGAGGGATACAAAACACATTTTAGGCGCGGGCGGCCGTGTGAGGCTCAGGTACCTATTTAATCATATTTACATTTAATTTTAAACCTTGCCAATCCGTATGTGACGGTTACAGTTTACGCAATATCATTTACGGTAATAGCATACCCTTGCAAGCTTACAACATGGGAAATAATGCACACATTTATTCTTAATAATGTTTTAAATGGCATAAAGAAATAATTGTAAGTAAGGAGGTCAGATTACACACGTAAGCTTGCAAATAAGTGACAATTAAGTAATACACTTGTAATAAGATACTTTGTGAAATTTTGTACATTAAAGTAAACGGTAATGTTAAGTCGTTACTTTTGTTACGATTTTCAAGTGAAAGACATAGTTTTTAAATTAGTTTTTTATATTGTTGCTACAACAGTTCGTAATCGTATATCATACAGAGTACATATTTATTACAGAGAGACGAAAAAAAAGTACAAACAAAAATGTCGTTGCCACGAACCAATATTGTTTTGTCAGGGAGCGGTGTTTCAAAATACGTAAAATATTATTCTAAAAAATTTACCATAAACAACATGTTTGTGTTATCTAAGCATCGCATAAATAATACTAAACACAATTAAACTGTTGCCGATCATGTAAGAAAAAAGATATGAGGAAAGAAAAGGAAGGATAGGAAGTAATTGGGGCTCCGCCTCTCACTCACCGAGCTAAACGCATTAGTATTTTTACTTATAAATTTTAACTTACAAAAATGGTAATAACCTGACGATTAAAAAGAGTGGCCTGAGTTTCTTGCCAGTTCTTCTCATGGCCCTACCCTACCCTCATGTCAGCAAACTGGGTGTAGGTTAATTGACTGACATTTTGTAATTTTTAACGTTCCTAAGAGTTAATTTAATTAAACTAAATGAATAAACATCTTTTGATTTTGATTTTAAATACATTAATTAACGTCGCATTCTTTGTCAATTAAGCACATACTTCGAGCAGAGTATAAAAATCACTTTATTTAATTCAGTCAAATGCGATCCTTTACAATATAGTGTGACCACGAGTAAAATAACTTCCTGTTTGTCACACCAGTGTGACAATCTAGTGTGACCACGAGTCTGCAGGGCGATATTCTATGAGAGAGTATTCCGGTCCATTTATGCTGAAACCGAGGATCTACTACCGTAAAAACATACAGGCTTGGAGAGAGGCGAATGTTCAACCGATTCCCAAAAAAGGGGATAGGTCCGAGCCAGGCAACTATCGACCCATTGCTGTCACCTCAATTCTCTGCAAGGTGCTTGAGCGGATAATAAACTCCCAACTAGTCCGCTGCCTAGAGGGTCATTCGTTAATTAGTGACCGACAATATGGCTTTAGGTCAAAACGGTCTACGGGTGACCTTCTAGCGTATATCACGCACCAATGGGGTGAAGCTATGGCCAGACATGGAGAGTCCTTGGCCATCAGCCTTGACATAACCAAAGCCTTCGATAGAGTCTGGCACCGTTCGCTTCTGTCCAAACTTCCAGCATATGGTCTGCCACCCCAGATGTGCAACTCGATTGCCGCATTCCTGCGTGAGCGCCGCATTAGAGTCCTTTGTGACGGATCGGCCTCCAATTATTTGCAGGTCAACGCTGGGGTGCCTCAGGGCTCCGTCCTGTTGCCCACCCTGTATCTTCTGCATGTCAATGACATGTTGTCACTTGGCAACATTCATTGCTATGCAGATGATAGTACAGTGCATGGGCGATATCTCGGACATCCTGCGGCTAAACAGACTGACATGGAGCCAAAACGCCTAGAACTTGTCGCTGAGCTCGACCAAATATTATACCGCATTTCTAAATGGGGTTGTGAGAATTTGGTCGAGTTCAATACCAAGAAAACACAGGTGTGCGCGTTCTCTGCAAAAAAATCTGCGTTCCTTCCCCTTCCCTCTCTTCAGAACACAGCGTTACCACTACAGGATAGCATAAGTATCCTGGGTATGGACATCAGCCGAGATCTCAACTCCAAGAACTACATCGAGTGCGTCATTAAAACCGCCTCCTGTAAACTCGGTGTCCTGAACAGGGTGAGGCGGTACTTCACGCCCGAGCAGCTCTGGTTCGTTCCTGCGTGGAGTACTGCTCTCATCTTTGGGATGGCTCCGCACAGTACTTACTGGATGCACTCGATAGGTTGCAGCGGCGAGCAGTCCGTATCATCGGAAGCCTGGAGGCTACTAAGACCCTTGAGCCTTTACAGCTGCGAAGAGACATCGCCTCAATGGCCGTCTTCTATCGCCTTTGCCATGGAGAGTGTTCTGAAGAGCTCTTTGAATTAATCCCACCCTCTCCCTTTTTATCCAGAACGACACGTGTGGGACTAAAGTGCCACCCTTTCACAGTGGAATCTAAAGGGTCTCGAACCAAATGGTTCAGCACTTTATACTTTTGTCGCTCAATTAAAGCCTGGAACTCTTTGCCAGCGCATGTGTTCCCATCTAATTTTGATCCTCGGTCTTTTAAGCGGGGCGTGAAAAGCATCTCACTAAGCCGGCATAGTGGAGGCCACCATGACAGTAGTTTGACTTTTGGAATGATGTCCGCCACTTCTGGATTCCACTTACTGCTTACCATCAGGCAGAGTGGAGTCATTTTGGTAGGCTAACATAAAAAAAAAACAGTGTAGGTACATTTATTTATCTGTTTTCATCATCAAACGCGCATCTAACTTAAGTTCGGTAATCTAAAAGGCCCTTATTAAACTATATTTCTAAGACGAAATTATTAAGGTGCATGTATCGCCTCACTAATTGAAAGCTGCTCTCACACTAAGAAAAAATGTGTTTATCTGCCACTTGCGCCTATCTACTAAGTAAAGTTAGTCTTGATATAGACGCATTTGTCATACACTGCTTAATACCAAACTGCGAATAGCCAAAAGACGTCCACTGCTGGACAGAGGCTTCGTCACTCTAGAACCTCTCTGCCCCAACGGCAATCCGCAATCAATTCCGCAGGCTAATATCTGTTTTATTCAAAAAATACTGCCGTAATGCTTAATGAAGGACACCATGATTACTTAACACTACAAAATGTCAGTCAATTTAAGAATGAATGTAGTTCAAACTTGTATTTCTTGTTTATTCGCGATAAATACAATTTGCAGTTGCTTAATTATATAGGTAATTTATGTAGTTCTAAGAGTTAGGTTAATATTTTTATTTTTCTTTTTCTTTTTAGGTAGGTCAGTACCTACTTAATTATTTTGTAATTATGGCAAACGTTATTAATCGTGAGAGAATAGACGGCTGTCATATTGTTTTTCATTTTTAAAGGATGTAGGGTAGGTACTTATTGTTCTGTTAGTTTTCGATCGCCATGATTTCAATTTATTATCTTATCATTATCAGTCAAAAGAGGTCCTGCTGGATGTAAGATATTCCCAAGTTTCCAAGACCGACTACATTTTACTTAGCATGTTGATTGTTTGCTCATCTAACACTATTGGTTGTAAAAAAATTAAATTAAACAATTTAGAAACACATCAACATGACATTAATTAAGCACAGTAAAACCTCTTTGATATCAAATGTCAATTAGTTCCAAAAACGCTCACACTAGCAGTCTTGTCTTGTAACTAAGCAAAAAGTTTGTATTCAATGAATAAAATTTAGATATTCGGTTGCTTTCTTACTTTCTATAGACCTAAGAGCCTCTAGTGAATTTCTACACGGCAATATGTGTGTAACGCACGTACTTACATACAAATGTACCTACTTTCTAATGTCGGTGGGTCAAGCGGTGATTGTGTCCTATGGACAAGGCTTGAGAGACTGAGCTGAAATATTATTTAACACATAGCCTCACGCCCATCTCCTGCAAAGCGGGTAAGCAGAGATTATAGAACGCCTTTCTGCGATGCCTCCTTTGCCTTTTTAACAATCATTAATCTTTTCATACAGTTCCCTTTGCCTACAGTTCTCATATTTGGTCTGTGTATTTTCATCTAGAGTGGCCCCTACCGACTTTGCCAGGAGGGCGATTCACTAAGGCAAAACATCCTTACAACCAAGACTTCAACGGTGACACATCTGTGAAATAGCTCTTCGGTATTCTCAAGTCACAAGGTCCAAAGATGTGCGATCACAGCGCTACATCGATGCAAACGGCGCGAGCAGGAACTAATTTACAGTTTCGAATGTATGAAAATCGGTATTCTCTAAGCCTAAACATCTACGCCTTCGACTACAACATTGACCTTCGCCTTCGATCTATCTGTCAAATCACATCGTCTTTAAATTGTAGATTTTTCAACGTTGCACAGTGCTTTAGTCAACAAATAATTACAATAATCTAGTTTGATTTTTATATTTATAATTATTTTTAATACCTATTAATAGTTTATTTGTGTTTTATCTTAAAAATTAAAAGGACAATTATTTACGATGGCTCGTCTTTCTTGTATGATATTTTTGTTGGAGGAGACTAACCGTGAAGACAACATGCGTAAACGACGGCAAGCTAGGCTTGTTCGTAGTTTAAATATATTAAGAACTGACGGAAATTATATCAGAATTTATAGGTTAACTGAGGACCTAATAAGTAAGTTGGAAGAAGATATTCTGCCATTTTTTCCTAAAGAAAAACGGCAGGGAGGCATTACAATCCGGACAAAGGTGGGTGATGTCATTTATTACTGTCAGTGATTAGGTACTTATGTGCTGCTTATGATACTACTACCACACACCAAGTTATTTAATAGGTACTACAAATACTTATTACATTTTTAGATTCTCTATACACTTGCATTTCTTGCTAGTGGGAGCTACCAGAAGACATTAGGCGAAAATGTCTCCAACTTCATATCGCAGCCCTCTGCTTCTAGAGCTATTCGGACAGTCATAGATGCCATAAACCATCCAAGTATTATAAGCAAATATATAAGATTCCCCCAAAACATCAATGAAAGACAAGCTTTAAAAGAGAGGTACTGTGTCTTACCTACTGTAATGTTTTATTTATTTTCGACTTTCTCTTGTAGATAGAGGTTAATTTTCATGTTTACCTTTTATTTCAGATTCTATGAAAAGTTCAAAATACCTGGAGTGATAGGGTGTGTGGATGGTACAATGGTATCAATGGTTCGGCCAAGAGTTCACGAAGAGAGATTTTATTGTAGAAAAGGTTATCATGCTAGAAATGCCCTTATTGTAAGTAGGAATAATATTACAGTGTAATTTGTGTCAGGTTCATTTTAATAAACCATGTTCTAATAACTTATGTTCATGTTTTAGATTAATGATGCTGATTTGAATATCAGGTACAGTATTGTGCAGATTTGGCAAGAGATACCTATTAATAAAGTTAAAATTCACTTACTTTTAACTTGTTTGTAAAGAACTTCTTTGTAGCACACAACAAACCCAAATAAAGCGCACTCGTGCGTGGTAGGGTGACTTGAAGTGGATAAAAACCCATATTTATTCTTGAGTTCATTATTAACAAGGCACCACTTAGAACCACTTAACTTATTTGGAATTTTGTAACAAAAAGTTAAAAGTTCGTTTTAGCTAAAACGATAACTGTCAAAATGTCAGTTATTGTATATGTTTATTACTGCTTGTTGAAAAAAAATTACGAGAAGTTGTATGATTAAAATTTTTGATCTAATTATCCAGTTATAGTTTAATAAATACCTCGAATTTTTCTATAACTTATTTTGTACTTAAATTATTTTAAATATGATGATTTACGCTATAATTTGATAATCGAGATTTCCTCGACTATCATTTAGGTTGAACTACTACAACACTTAACATCTTAGACAACATCGTTGTGATCACGCATCCGAGAGATCGTCAACGAGTATTTATGCTTTGAGAATACCGATTTTGTCAACGTTGTTTTTAAGGGCGTTCTTATGAACGAAACATCCGTGAAGCTCGTCGTTGTCAACATCTTTAACGCAATGCTTAGAGAATCACCTTCCTGGCATTAAGCTCCATAAATCTTCATAATACCTAGATATTTAACAAAAAAGTTTGGGACGAATGTAATCCACAAAGTTATGGAGTTATAGTTATATGCATATATTTATGCGAAATAATAATACTAATATTAAATTAAAAGATCGCTATACGATATCTGATAGTAATCATTATACATTCAAATTGTTCCTGTTTTGTTTTCTATTCTATTCATTGTTGGTACACGGTGTCTGGTTATGTCGGTCGTTTCACTGCTCATGACATTAGGTACTATTATTAAAGTGTGATCAAAATCTCCCATACAAATGGTGGTGAAATTTAGTTGCTATAGCGATCGAAACGATATTTTTTAGTATTGATAGGTATTAGGGAAATTCAACCTATACATCTATTCTTTTCTGTGGGAGCGAAAATGCGACAGCCGAACAAATTTTGTATGTAAAACCAGGCTTTTTTGATCATCTATACTATCCATACTAACATTATAAATTCAAAATACCTTTGTCTGTCTGTTACGCTTTTATGCGTAAACCACAGAACCAATTTTTGATAAAATATGGAATAGGGATATAATAGACTGGCCTGTTGGTCTAGTGGTTAGTGACCCTGACTGCTAAGCCGGAGGTCGTGGGTTCGATTCCCACCCAGGACAAATCTTTGTGTGATGAGCATGATTGTTTGTTCTGTGTCTGGGTGTAATTTATCTATAATATGTATGTATTTAAAAAAAAAAAAAAAATTATTTAAGTAGTATATCAGTTGTTTAGTACCCATAACACAAGCAAATATAATTGCTTAATTTGGGGCTAGATGGCGCTGTGTGCATGTGCTAGAATATTATTATTATATTATTAATAGACCTTGGATAACAGCATCTAGGCTATATTTTATCGCGAAAAAATGGCTTGAAGGGGTTGAAATAGGGAATGAAAGTTTTTATGAAAAATGCACTGAAATTCACGCGGGCGGAGATGCGGGCAACAGCTAGTTTACCATAAACTTAGTTCAAAGTCTAAGTGACGACGGATTGAATGTTAAAACCTTAACAAAAGCTAGACAAGCCGGATACTGTTTGCAGTTTTTTGAGGCTCTGATTTATATACGGTAGTAGATCCACGCTGGTTTTAGCACGAATGGGCCGGATCGTCTGGGGCAGTACTACCCTCTCATAGAAGATCGACGTAAGAGTAGTAGTATCCGTACTACTGCGTTTCGCTCGGTGAGTGAGAGCGCCGGAGGCATAACTTCCCCCTTTCCCCTTTCCTTACCTCCCTCATTCCCTTCCCCTAACCCCATTCCCAGCCGCCATAGTGGAGGCCACCATACCAGCAGTTTAAGACGATGGCTTTTGGTATGGTGGCCACCACTTCTGGATTCCACTGACTGCTTACCATCAGGCGGGGTGGAGTCACTTTCGTAGGCTAATATAAAAAAAAAACCTATTGATTGTATAATAATATAGAGATGTATTACTAGTAAATAAATAAATAAATAAATAGGTAATAATAATAGTGGTCAACAAAATCTTGTAACAAGGAAGGTGCTTACCAATTTTGAATGACCTACCTACCCTCATTCTAACATTATAGTTGTTTTCATTTGATAAGGTCTTGTTTCGTGTTACACCTGCTATACCTACACTAAGTTCACATTTATCTATGAGTGTAATATTTACATTCAGAGTGTTTATTATTTGAAGAGTGTTATATTTTTCTGTTTTTCGAGTTAAGTGATTCTTAAATATTGTTAAGAAAGTGTAAACATGATCTTGGCAGTTTATGTTACATTTGTGGTGACATTACTTTTAAAACGCATCAAAGTAATTTACATGAACAGTATTTTCGCTTTGCCATATAGTACAAAAAGATAAAGTGTGGGTTCCACACACCTGTTGTTGTTCATGTGTGGGTCATTTTACTGGGTAAGTGAAAAGCTATCGATCTATGCCTTTGCAATTCCTATGATAATAAATGAATGATAATATGTTTAATCATCTGATTGTTATTTTTGTCTTAATGATGCAAAAGGCACGGTAGGTACAAAAGGTACAATTACTGATCGTACTACTCGTCTTGTACCATCTATTATAGACTTAACTTGTGACTTTAAATTTTCTCGGTAATCACCGATCAAATGACTATGAAAATATTTTTGCGGAGCTTTTATCTACCTTTAAAGCTTTAAGCTGTAATATGTCATTGAAAATACATGTTCTACAATCGCAATTACATTTTTTTCCTAAAAATTTGGGCGCCGTCAGCGATAAATACGGCGGAAGATGCCACCAAGACATTTTTACTATAGAGAAACGATGTATGCTGGTTGATTACTGTTGGACATTACAACGAGACATCCCTGAAGCAAAATATAGAAGAAAACCATAGGGTTATGTTACATATTATATTAAAATAAAGCAAAACATCTCTTCTATACATATAATAAAATTGGAGTGTCTATTTGTAATATTGAAATAACCGTTTTTTACTACATGTATATGAATATATATACGGTACATACACCAAAATAACATTTTTTTAAATTTTTGTCTGTCTGTCTGTTTGTTCCGGCTAATCTCTAAAATGGCTGGACCGATTTTGACGGGACTTTTATTGGGTTTAACGACTACTTTGTTAGCATACCAGTAAAGACAACCAGCTCCTTAAATTCTTGCCCAATCAAAGCTGAGCATTTACTTAGGGGAATGTGAAAGAGTGTGACGTCCCTTTTAATTTTAATTATGTTAACCCAAACGACATAATAAAAGTGTTCAAGTCACTACATTCAAAAAACACTGCTGACTTGTGGGGTTTTTCAGTTAAATTAGTTGAGAGTATAATTATAAATATAGCACCATATCTAGCTGCTATCTTTAATAAAAGTGTTGATGTAGGAGTATTTCCTGATTTAATGAAACATAGTAAAGTAGTACCTTTGTTTAAAAACGGCTCTAAGAGTGACCCTAGTAATTTTAGACCAATATCTATACTGCCAGCTATTAGTAAAATTTTTGAGAAAATTATATTGCAGCAATTAGAGAGCCATTTTAACTTTCATAAATTACTACATAATGAGCAGTATGGTTTTACGAAAGGTCGCTCAACTACAGATGCAGGCGTTACACTAATAAAACATATTTTTAACGCCTGGGAAAATAAAATGGATGCTATTGGTGTTTTTTGTGATCTCTCTAAAGCATTTGACTGCGTCGAGCACAATACGCTCTTGAGAAAACTCAGTCACTATGGGATCAGGGATGTTGCACTTAATCTAGTTTCCACCTATCTAAGTGATAGAGTGCAATACGTTGATGTAAATGGAAATAGGTCCTTAGGGTTACCTGTTGCTATGGGCGTCCCACAGGGCTCCATTCTTGGTCCTTTTCTATTTTTGGTGTATGTAAATGATTTGCCGTACTTTGTACAGGATTTCTGCGATATAGTGCTATTTGCAGACGATACGTCTCTTATTTTTAAAGTTAACCGTAAAGACCCTAATTTCGACGTTGTAAATGGTCAAGAAGACAAAATGTATAAAATTTTCCATGCCAAATGTCAAAAGTGCAGGTATAAACCTGGTTTTAAATAATGAGTCAGTTTCAATCGTAGAGTCCACAGTTTTCTTGGGCTTAACTTTAGATTGCAAACTTCAGTGGGAAGCCCATATTTCGTGTCTCGCAGGTAAACTCAGCTCAGCGGCTTTTGCTATCAGGAAAGTTAGGCAACTTACTGATGTGGCAACCGCCAGACTAGTCTACTTTAGTTATTTTCACAGCGTTATGTCTTACGGCATATTGTTGTGGGGTAGGGCTGCTGACATTGAAACCGTTTTTTTTATTCAAAAACGAGCTATACGTTCTATCTACAACCTAGGTTCACGAGACTCCCTGATAGAGCGATTCAAAGAGATAGGTATATTGACAGTTGCATCTCAATATATATATGCTAATGTTGTTTATGTTAAGAGTAACATTAGTCTATATACTAGGAATTGCGATGTGCATGAGATTAACACCAGGGGTAAGCATAAACTGGTTGGCTCACACTATCGCTTACATAAAGTCCATAATTCGTTTACGGGACTTGGTGTACGTTTATTTAATAAATTACCTATCGACATAATGGATAAACCCTTAGACAAATTTAAACAAATTGTCAAAAAACATTTAATACTTAAGGGTTACTACACTGTTAATGAGTATCTGAACGATAAATGTCATGGGATGCTCGCTTGACGAAGGAGTAAATTAATTTTACTCTTAATTTTAATGACATTATACTTTAAAGGACATATTTTTGTTAATTATTGTATGAATGACATTTTTTATGATTATTATGAATGACATGCTTTAACAAATAATTTTTTGACATTAATTTATTTATACATTTTGACATAATTTATAAAATGTTTTTTTTTTTTTGTATTAATTTTAAATCACATGATGCACGAGCCATATTTGAACAGTTAAGTACACATTTTGTATTGTTTTGTTAAAATTGTATACTTAGTATTGTTAAATTTTTTTACATTGTGATTTGTGAAATAGAGGTACATTGTGAACTCCTGTGGTAAATTAAGTTCATCTTACTTTATACTTATACCAAAAATTAACAGTTTATATAATATCTACATAGAAACATTTATCACAGTTCACATGTTGCCTTTACCTTTTGTAGCAATATGCAAATTGAGGCAGCCTGTAAAGCACACATTTTACTTTTTAATTTTCTTTACAACATAGAAAGCTGTAAGTAATTAAGTATCTATAGAGTTAAGTGTATTGCCTGCGTAACTTTGCATGCTACTTGAAACTGTAACTTACAAAAATTGTAATAACCTGGCGATTAAAAAGAGTGGCCTGAGTTTCTTGCCAGTTCTTCTCATGGCTCTACTTCGTCAGCGAACTGGCTGTAGGTTAATTTGCTGACATTTTGTAAACTTTGACGTTCACAAGTGTTAATTTAATTAACTTATATGAATAAACATATATTTCATTTCATTTCATTTCATTGGCAGGTATGTAATAAAGAGTAACTTACGCTACGTTTATTTCAAAAAAATAAAGTAATGTTGATCGACTGTTAGGCGGAACGAAGTTCGCCGGGTCAGCTAGTTGTAAATAAAAACGGAAATTTTCGATATTTAAAAAAATCAAATAACAATAAAACTATTCGTATTTGTAACATTCTACTTTTATATCTAAAAAAATAATAACCTTACTTTTGTCCTAAACAAAACTAGAAATAAGTTTTCATGTAACACAAAAAAAGTGTTTATTTTCTTGACCAGTGTAATTTGACCGGGCACGCATACAAAACGCATATGCACCGCTTTGCACAGAGGTCGTCAAATATCTAAAAACACTGCAATCGCTACTCGCT
This sequence comes from Parascotia fuliginaria, assembly GCA_963082885.1. NCBI lineage: Eukaryota > Metazoa > Arthropoda > Insecta > Lepidoptera > Erebidae > Parascotia > Parascotia fuliginaria. Next base: position 8,621,075 of record OY720199.1, on the reverse strand, counting down.
TAAACCTAACGCCTCTCCCAAACTTCATGTTATCATGTCGTGTCACCACAGTACTCTCACTGCGAATTGAGTTGTTGACCAACTAAGCCCATTATTTACTTTGTCACTTCGCAGTCACGACTTGTCGCCAACTAGACATCATGAATAACAACACTTTATTTTATTTAAGCAACATGGCTTTCCTGTTATATTTTGTACAATTTTGGTAGCAATTTAAATGGTAAGTAGTAGATTTTTGACAATTTCGGCATGAATTTCCGAATAAGAAGTACTACCCTCTGTTAGAATATCTACGTAAAGTACCGCTACCTATTAGTTTCCAAACATAGCGCTGGAGGCCCTTTCCTTTCCAACCCTCATCCCCTTGTCCCTACACGGTAGGCAACAAACTAGTTTTATTTTCCTAGAACTGTTGCAACCTTCTTAAAGTGTTAGGTTGCAACCATTTTCTTGTGTTACGGTTAAGTACCCCATCAGGTGGCTCTACTTGTTTGTTTTTAAAGTTGTAAACAAAAGTAAACAAGCATCATGGTAATCGGAACGAACATTAATAAGAAAATTTCTTGAGCATTATGACATATCCTTCTCCAAACCAGCATTAAAGAGAGTAGGTATAATATGATGGAAAGCAGAAGCTTTACGGAGCACCTGGCATTGCAGAAGCCCATTAGCGACAGTTACCACTTACCATAAGATTGTTGGCTCGTCTGCCACTGAAGGCAAGGTCGGACCGTGGGTTTAGGGGGTCCTGGGCTAATACTACTTAAGGATCCACTTAATTACTCAATTAAATTACTGAAATCATGGATATTTTTGCATTATCGTCTATTTTTGACTTTGACTTAGCTGGGGAATCTACGGCCTCCTGGGCTGAAGCCCCAAAAAGCCGGCCCGTAAATCCGCCTGAAGGCAATCTATCTAAAATTATATCTATACTATTATGTAAAGCGGAATAGTTTGTTTGTTTAAACGTGCTAATCTTGAGATTCCTGAGTCGGAATTGAATATTTTTTTGCGTTTCATTGCCCATTTATTCTTAAGGAGAATACTTATAAAGTCACGCTACAAGCAACGCGATAGGAACACAGTAACCAACGATGTGAACGTGAAAGCTAATAAAAAACACTCTGTCAACAATCTAAGCGATCTCTTCTATTTGATTGAATATTACATTGCAATGTGTGTTTCTCACGAGACCGCTATTGTTAAATATGTGAGGCAGACTATGTATAAGTCGCAGGCAAATTGTATTAATCGGCCGTTTACAATCTGCCTCGGCATACTACTTAACGCCGGATAAGTTACCAGCAATGTGTATATAATTTGAGATGTTTAAATTAGTTTGACAACAAATATAATTCGTTTAAAGCAGGGGGTCACAGTTCTAACCTAACCTAACTCAATCTACCTTCGGCTTATTAAGTACATAACGCCGATGACAGCAAGTGTTTACAAAATGCCGAGGCAGTATTTAAACGGCGGATTTATTAAATTTGCCTGCGACATATAAGTACTGTCTAGTGCAGGGCTGTCCCAAGCAAGTTCATCTTTTTGCGGCCCGCAGTGTGTTTTTAATATTCTAATGAAAAAATAAATTCTTCACTATTTTCAAATTTTATTGGTACCTAGATAAAAGCCCCTACAGCCTGAAAAAAAACGCTATAACCGACCCGAGGATCGAAATTAATAATGTTTTGTATGTTTTTAAAAATGTTTATTATATTGTTTCAGAACAAAATGAAGACTATAGCAGTTCTGTGTTTAGCGGCCATGTTTTACGGCGTTGTTGCTAAGAGCGCGAAAGGTACTGCAGACAATAAGGTAGGTGACATTAGCCTCAGTTTAATAGAACTTTTCTCGTTTTTTAAATTAACTCTCGCATTAGTAATAAGTCCTGTGAGGTTCTTCGCAAATATAGACATTTGCCCCCAGACTGCATATTCTTTACAGCCTTCCGCGGTGCGGTTTTATCCGAGTTAAGTTACATATTTGGTTACTGCTCCGTTCCCGTCGCCAATAGCGAGATGTTATATAGCCTATAAATTTCCCTAAGAACTGGGCTATCAAACGCAAAAAAGAATTCTTCAAATCCGACTGGCAGTTCCAGAGATTAGAGCGTATAAACAAACAAACAAACTTTTTAATAAATAAAAAAAAAAAAAATTATTTATTACACAAACACAGTAACCAAAATACAATTCAAAACTTACAATATTTAGTTTGGTGAGTTACAAATTATGCAAAATTGTAGTAACCCTGTCTCCTAAACTAGGCCGAGAGGCCTGTATCTTAAGAGAACAGTGTTCGGCCTGATGGAAAATTTTCGCTTTATACAATAGTATAATTAGATCATACATAATTTTGCCCTATGTGGTAATCGAGTATATTGCTTGTACAGCAGTCGGAAGAACTCCCTCTGTGTAATTAAAACTCTAAAAAGGGTTTGGACAAAAAAGAGAAATTGGACGTCGACTTTTTAAAATAAGTTAGATTTTTCGACATGATTTTGGTAATTCCGCCACTACAGGCTACTGCTTATACTGAGAATTTCTTCTCAGACACTCTATTATCACATTACATCGTATTCAATTACTGAAGCAGTGTGATCAAAATTTTATTTCAAAGCTCATTTCAAAATTTTGTGATTCCATTGTGAATCTATTCTTAAAACCTAAGTTAAACTTGTTGTATTTTTATACTTTCTTTTTGTTTTAAAATTGACAGTTATTTGTTTTCCCGAATAGTATAAAATAAAATAAATAAATTTTCATTTTTGACCATAATAGGTAAAAATAGCAGTTTACTACGAGTCGCTGTGTCCAGACAGCAAGGCGTTTATCACTCAGCAGCTGGCGCCGGTGTGGAGAGACCTCAGGGGAGCCGTCAAGGTTAAGCTGGTGCCTTATGGAAAGAGCACGGTAAGCAACATAATATTTTCGACAAAAAAGTCACATTTGTGGTATTAGACTGCGTTTTATATGGAGTAGATCTTCGCTAGTTGCCTGATAAAGTACTACCCTCTCATAGAAGATCGACGTAAGAGTAATAGTATTCATACTATTATGTTTCGTTCGGTGCGTGAGTCAATTTCCCCTCTAGTAGGATATTATAAAAAAATGATGCCAAACGATAACAAAATAAGTACTTTTTTTTTTGCCGACTGGCAGATCAGCAAACCGCCCACGTGATGTAAGTGGTGACGGTCGCTCATGGACGACTCAGAGTCTCTAGTATTGCTTCTTCAATGCCAGGGACTCTGCGAAGCCGCTGCCTATCATGAAAGGAGTGAGGTAGTTGAAAGGATTGAGGGAGGTGACGGAAAAGGAAAGTGTAGAAATTGGGCCCCGGCGGCACTCTAATAAATACCTATAAGTACCTAAAGGCCGGTCGCACATTCAGAACCAATTAATTGTTATTGATCATACTTCTATTAAAATGAACTTTGCATTCAACCAATTGAAACCAATGCAGTATTTATTATGCACACTGATTAATTTTAATCTATGTATTTTATGTAATAAGTCGCATTCGCCGCCATTGGCCGTATTGCATGAATATGGCTGGAGTGTGACATGCGCGCGCAAATACAACACATTTACAATAAATTGCAGTTATCGCTATAGTACGAGCTATAAAACTGTGTTATTACTTTTTTATTATACCGCTGCTAATGTAAATATTAAAAAATACATATTGGAATAAAATAAATTTTAGATATTATTACTAAGTAATTTAAAGGAGGTGGGTACTTAGTTAAATTATAGATAGTTATTTACTGGTTAAGGCTAATAAGTGATAGCACATTACTCAAATCTATTTAATAAATTAAAATCCGGGTATTTTATGTGAAACGTGAAAAGGAATATCCTTTAAAGTCACCATGGAGGTCACCATGCCATAAGTTTGACACGATGGCTTTTGGGATGGCGCCTTACTATTTGACCTCTACTTACCGTCAGGCAAAGTGGTACGTACCTATTATAAAATAGTAATTTGGATTTTTTTTTTTTTGTTACAGCACGACAATGTCGGAGGCAAATGGGTCTTCAACTGCCATCATGGTCCTGATGAGTGCTACGGTAACAAGGTAAATATAATAATAATACTTACTTTATTTATGTAAATAGAAAAGCAGCCTTGTATTACTACTTTAAATAAAGGGTAGGCAGATAGTATTATAATAGCAGAGGTCACGGGTTCGATTGCCGCTCTGTGCAAATATTTGTGTGTTTCTCATTATAATATGTATGTATTTACAAAAAAGTATTTAAGTATGTATATCCGCATTCTAGAACCTATAACACAAGCTATAAGTAATAATATGCTTACTTTGGGTCTAGATAGCGTTGTGTGTAGTTTGTGAGATATTATATTATTATATTAGATATAGCCTTTATTCAAAACTATTGTAGGTACCTAATCCTATTAATATTATAAATGCAAAAGTTTGGGTGTATTTATATATGAGTGTGTTTGTTACCACTCAGCACCTAAACGGCTGAACCGATTTTGATGAAAATTGGTATGTAGATAAGATTCGGTGCCGGAGACGGACATATGCTACATTGCCTACATTTTAAACCGAAAATCGCTCTGGTTCTCGAGTTATACCAATTTTCGCGCAGGCGAAGCCGCAGAGAGCAGCTGGTTCAAACTGCTACAACCATATTTGTTTGTTACCAGATTCAGTCATGTATCCTGAAGGACCGCCACCTGCTCGACACAGAGAAGATGGACATGATCATATGTTTGATGAGTCAGACTAGCCCCGACAAGGCGCTCGACACGGTGAGTAGCAGATTTCCCCATAATGGCCCTGAGCGTTTACGCGTCGTGAGTGGCAACGTCGCTATTTAGTGTCATAATATGCCGTGGTTATCAATTTTTAATTTATTGGGCGTTATATTTCAAAAATATGTTCTAATAACATGCTAGAATTAGGTGAAAGCTGTATAAAATGTAAGAAATCATTGCGTTTACAGTTCATTTGAAACTTAAGTAGCGTTATTTTCATAGTAAAATACCTATAAGCACTATGGCTACTTACTTTTTATACACCTTTACCTAATTCTAGCATAATAACAGAACATATTTTTAAAATATAGCTATGATTAAATAATAAAAATTAAAAATCACACACTAAATTGCAACGTTGTCACTCATGACGCGTAAACGCTCGTGCCTCTGTGGTGCAGTGGGAGCGCAAGTGTCTGCTGTGCTGCGCACAAGATTTTGGTTTCGATCCCCACACGGAACAAAACTTACCATAGCTTGCACATTAGTTAAAAACAAGCAGTGAATATTTTAAGAAATCTTAAATAAAAATATAAATATCTTGCAGTGCCTAACACAAGCCAAGAAGATGTCAGAATCAGTGAAGCTCAAGCAATGTGCGGCGTCAGCTCAAGGAGACGAGCTATTAGCGAAGTACGGGGACAAGACCGACAGCGTTCAGAGACCACTCGGCTTTGTACCTACCATTGTTATTAATGAGGTGAGTGAAACCTTCGTTATTACTATTGTGAGGTTCACACATGGACCTTACTCAAGATGGACCGACGACCTTATAAGGGTGGCGGGCAACCGATAGATGAGGACGGCAAACGACCCGCGAAAATGGCGAAAATCGGGAGAGGCCTATGAATGACCAACATTGGACGTCTCTCAGCTGATATATATGATTATGATGGCTATTGTAAGATCTGTAGAAGAATACTTAAGTAGCTTAGTAGATCAATAAGTTAAAATGACAGTGGACTGACATAGCAGGGACAGAAGGCCGATCCAGCACATAATTTCTTTTAGTTTTGACGCTGAATCTTTTAGTTGGAGACGTGAAAAAGCATCTTAGAAAACCAGCATATTAAACTATGCCATTCTTGAGCTCTACTGACGCCTTTTAGTGAAGTTTTTTTAGTAAAAAACTAAATAATGATATATTTTTATTCTTACAGAAATTCGAACAATCAACTCAAGAGGAAGCATTCACTAATCTAAAAGCGGTAATATGTCGCGTAGCGCCTACTAAACCAAGCAACTGTTAAAAATACATAAATAATTTTATTAATATACGAGTACACGTACTGACTGACCTTCAATTTCTAATGATTTTAAGTCAAAACTTTCACATGACATCAGCCATGTGTCAAAGTCGCTGACAGATAAAATGGGTAGGTCGGAAAGTGACTAGAACGCAAAATGTCCACTTATGACAAACGACGACATCGCAGAATGTCAATATCGCCTAAAGTCCTAATTTCAAAATGCCATAATCGCAAAATGACTTCACACGCAAAACGACTAAATCGTATAATTTCACCATCTCTTATTGTCTACGTTTAAGAACACCTTAGACGCAAAATGACTACATCCTGGTAAAGCTAATTACACTTTTGTGTCGAGTCGTAATAGCTCAGTGGTGAGAGCACCTGCTTCGTAAACACGAGGTCAGGGGTTCGAATCCGGGCAAGTACCAATGTGATTTTACAAATCATGTGTACTTTTGAAGTATCTGGACATTACTGACTGATGGTGAAGGAAAACATCGTACGGAATCCTGGACTTAAATGTCTGAAATTACCAATCCGCCTTGAGCAAGCGTGGCGATCAATGCTCATACCTTCTCAGTATGAGAAGAGACCTTTCCCTGCAGTGGAATAATACTGGGCCGCTATGACACTTTTGACTAACGTGATAAATGGTGAGTGCATCACCGTGGTGAAATGTTGGTGTCTGCATAGCGAGTTCCTAATGCCTGCACTTGGAAATAAAGCTGTGATTCCATTCATTATAATAATAATAATAATAATACCAGCCTATTTACTGTCCCACTGCAGGGCAAAGGCCTCTTCTCATGTAAAGAAGGTATGAGCATTAATCACCACGCTTGCTCAAGGCGGATTGGTAATTTCAGACATTTAAGTCCAGGTTTCTTCACGATGTTTTTCCTTCACCGTCAGTCAGAAATGTCCAAGATAAACTTAAAAAGTACATATGATTTGAAAAATCACATTGGTACTTGCCCGGATTCGAACCCATTACCTCGTGTTTACAAAGCGGGTGCCTTATCCACTGGGCCATTTCGACTTAGCCATTCATTACATATATTTAAAACAACTTCCAACTTAACACTTCCGGGACAACAAACGGATATGGCCGTGATGACAATAAAACATATATTGTGTCTACAGCTGTGTCCATGAAAGGGTTAAAAAGGCAGACCAAGAAAATATAAGAAAATAGAATAAAATATACATATGCAAACATATTAATCATGGCATTTTTGCGATATAGTCATTTTGCGAGTAAGGCTTTTAACGACCTGCAAGTAAAATAGTACTTTTGCGATGTAGTCATTTTGCGAGTAAGGCTTATTACGACCTCGTCATTTTACAAATCGAACTGTGTGCATTCTGCGATCTCTTCGTTTATGACAAGTGGACATTTTGCGTTCTAGTCACTTTCCTACCGACCCGGATAAAATGGCGGCAAAATGTGAATTTATCTATTAAAATTATTACAATAAAATTTATCTTACAACTCGAATAAAATCAAAAAGCATTAATTTACATTTACTCATTAACGTATAAAATCTGGATTTGAATACGCGCCTTGGTGTTTCTGTAGTGTAATGCCTTTACTTCTTCAAAATAAGGAAAGAGAACACTAACTTCTCGATAGAGAGATACACAGCCTATTAAAGAATGAGTGGCAATTAAGTAGGTACCACTTAATATCACGTAGACTGTTAGCTAAGTGCATCCGTAGACAAGTCTTACAAAATTAAATTAAGTCCATTTGATTTGATTGTCCTAAGATCAGACTATTATTTTCAAAAAGATTTAATACTTTAATTAAAATTGACAATATTGCATTCATAAATCTCTTTGTGAAATGTTTTCGTTCTTCCACCAGTTTATCAATTATAATGACAATTAGTTAGTAGAAAAAGTACAATAAAAATGTAATTTTAAGTGCAGTTTATGTAAAGAATTTATTGTATTTTTATGTAATAAATAAGTACTTATTCTTAATTTGTGATGGTTTTATTTCTGTTAAAGTACAACCTACTTAAAAATTTAAATGGATAAATTAAATAAAACAATAAAATGCATGTTATTTTATTTACACATACAAGAAATAGACTAATATTAATTGTATTCATATACAATACTACATTATTTATAACTAAATAAAGTTTATTCAACAAAATATTTTTAAGAAAAAAGAACAACTATGAATAGAAGTTGTGGCAAAATGAGCCTAAAGTACAATACTATAAAGGTGTTTTTTTCTTATCTCTTGTGTTATTATGAGCCTTTCTTCCATTGTAATAATAACTATGATACAAGTTTCTGAGAAGAAAGAGAATAGGTATGACAACAAAATCTACAAAACATAGTATAAAAGAAAGTCACTGGGAAGTATCTGTTTCAAATCGCTAATCTCAAGAAACACTCAATAAATTTGAATACAGTTATCGCTGTTTTATTGTGCATTTCTTGAGGAAGGTTTAGGTATATATTACATTAATCTATCATGTATAGGAACCAAGCAGCAAGGTACTGCCCAAATACAGCTGCCCATCAAATATATCACATAATATTTAATTAAATAAACTTTAATTTCATATATAATTTAATACCCACAAGTCCTTAAATAATTATTTACAATCATTGTGTTAATCTTAATTATTTACAATATCAGCAGCCGGCACTATTAATTTAATAAAAAAAAAGTAAAAACTACATAATGCAACATTTCCAAATGGGCGGGCAGTGTATAACCCACTATGGAGATAAGATTTGATTTTTTGTATGTTTTGTGCGATTTAACTCAAAATCTGTGTGACCAATTTAAAAAATTCTTTTACCTTTAAAAAGCTAAAAATATGACGGGTAAGGCCATATTTTATTGTTTAACATATTTTTCATTCATTTTTAGAATTTTAATATTTTAAGCACTTTTGTAAACCTGAATGATGCAACAATATTTTGCATAGGCGTTTATTGTGAGACCAAATAAAACTTTTGATACCGAAGCAAAGTAAGGGTGGACATTTGTACGTACAACAAGAGGCAAAAGCCTCCTCGATAAGGCTCAAACATGCAGGACTGTGGCACGAGGACCGGGGACCACACACTAAGATACTGTGCAGGGCAATTGCGCACCAACCGCTAATCGAGGCGCCCCATGATAGGATCCCCAAAAAACAGGTATTTGAACGTAGTTACTATGTTCAACTACAAGAATCGACAACAGACTATTCGGGTGTAAATGAGGTGCGTATCTACACGGATGGCTCTAAGACCAAATCAGGTACCGGTGCAGGAATATTCTCGATGGACCTAAATATCAGTTTATCAACAGCTCTAGGGACAAATAGCTCGATTTTCCAGTGTGAATGCGTAGCTATAACTAAAGCGGCAGAAACGGTGCTGCGTCGAAAGATAACCAATTTCGACATCAGAATACTCTCTGACAGCGCAGCAGTACTTCGGGCTCTTGTAAGTAACGTAATAAACTCAGGGCTCATATATAAATGTCACTCAACACTGGAAAAAGTTGCAGTAAGCAACAAGGTGACACTCCAGTGGATGAAGGGGCATAGCGGATCTCTCGGGAATGATGCAGCGGATGAGCTTGCAAGGCGAGGGTCCAACAACCCACCAATCGGACCCGAACCAATGTTACCCATCACTGCGAGTCTACTCCGCTCGTGGATTAGAGAATGGGCCCGAGAACAACACCAGATGCAGTGGGCAATTTCTAACGACTGTAGACAGTCAAAAGAAGCTCTGCCACAACCATCGCCAAAGCTAAGTATACACTTAATCAACCTAAGAAGGGATGACCTGCGCATAATGGTGGGCACTATCACAGGCCACTGCCCTCTTAATAAACACCTATATGTTTTAGGCATTACCGACAGTCCTCTGTGCAGAGCATGCATAGAGCACGATGAAACCGTCGCCCACGTAGTCCTGGAATGCGAGGGAGTGATGACACATCGGGCACAAATCTTCGGCAACCCGAGGTCTCTCCGCGAAGCCTGCGAAGATCCCAGGAAGCTTCTGCGCTTCTGGGCGGAGTTGGGCTGGATGAAGTAATCCAGCCAAACCGGACGCAACAAAAGACCAAGAGGTCTAAATGCGGACAACGAGCCCACCAACAAGTAACAAGTAAGGGTGGACATCTAATACCATCCATATAACAGGACATTAGGCTAATACTGAGAATTTCTAGGTAGAAAATTAATTCGGAAACTGAACTAGAAACTTTTACATAACTAGGTGTAAAAAATTTTGTATAAAGAACTGAAACTCTCACCTAATCTTTATTCTTCTTATTATTGAGTGGTTAGTGGTCAACCTAGTGTCAGGATTTGTTCAGCACGCCCATAATTTATTATATAGGCATTGGACTTGACCTAACTACTGTTATTAACATAGTAAGAACTGTTACTGACTTTTTAATGTGAGCTCCGAAACATGGAGACGCTCAAAACCACTACTAGCATTCCTTGTTGCTTAACCCACTGACTGTTTACCAATCAGTGAGTGCAAAGAGTATGAGCACAACAAGATTACTGCTTTTTTGTTTAAAATTTAATTATTTTGTTTACTTGTATTTGTTTAGTACCTATCGATTTTAAAATTATATCAGTCCATACTTCTTAATTATTGCTATCAGATTCACAATCAATAGTCTCACCTTTATGCCTGCACGAGATGTGTCTTCTTAAATCCGATTTTCTTTTAGTGGAATAATTGCACACATGACACGAAAACATTTTAACACCGTTCTCACACAACCTCACATGTTTCAACACAACCCCTTGCATGTTCGATTTAAACCCACACTTTTTACACTTAAAACCCGTTTTCACACTTTGTATTTTATCTTTGTCCTTTTCATGGCACTGCATATGGTATATTAACGACATTTTATGTCTTGCCCTATACTCGCATTGATGACATTTAAATTTTTTCTCCTCTTTGTGTTTTCTCGAGTGTCTTGAAAATTGTGTTTTGCTTGCCGATGTATAGTTACATATATGACATACTTGTAACACTTTTTGATGGTCTTTTAAATGCTTGGTGTATTCTGAACTGTCTAATGTTCTGAATTGGCACTGTATGCAGTAAAACCCATAGACTCCGGTCCATACAAGTTGTCGTAATGCTTCAGAGTTCACGGGAAGATCAGAGACTTTTTTAACCTTCTTCGATACTTTCTTCTTGGATGTTTTTTTCTTGAGGAACTTCACTAGTGGCACATCGTCCTCGTCGGTCTCGTCTGACACTTCCACAGTGTCGATGTGAGGCTCTTGGATGATCACGTCATCTTCATCGCTTGATGTTAACAGGCTTATTGGGTCGTCTTTTCTGGAATTGAAAATTAGGATTGATTTTAATATATGTAATATAAAAAAGGTTCATAATATTTTACACTAGATTAAGCAACAGGCATATTAATTATTCTATTGAGCATGATGTACTTTAGGCTGACCAGTTTATAAAAACCTCTATAATTGGATTTCAGGAATTTTTTGTCATGACTCATTTTTGACCGATATATATATTTTTTTTAATAATAATTTTTTTCTTACCACAATACTTTGTTTTATATATTTGTTGGTTGTATAATAATAATAATAATAATAATAAGTGTTTATTTTCTCTCAAAAAGGTAAGTACAGTGGTAAATTCGTAACATGGGTACAGTATAGGGTTATTAGACCTTAGTGAGTCTGAGTATACTTATTTATTACAATATTGTGGGAGACTGGTGCCTAAGCTAGACACGTGGTCTGTATTTCAGGTCACCAGGTCTTCACCAAACTCAAAGTCAAAGCATTTATTTCATTTTGATCATAAAGTATGATGCTTATGAAAAGTCAACATTACATGAAGTCAGCCAATTGACCTACTGCCCTTATTTTATTACATTTATATTTATACAATTATACTTAAGCTTTCATTTGTAGTGATGTTGTACTTTTATTCAAATAGACATACAAAAAAAGTAACATAATATATACATTATTATTTTTAAATTTATTTATTTATTTCCAAACTTTTATCTATTTTTACAGGTTACCTTACCCAATGCAATAGAGAAACATAGTGATTGATTATTATATATTTACATAACATATTCTTGTCTTGGTTGAAAAATTGGCTTTAACAGTGAAGTAAATATTACAGGATGTTACCCATTATTTGCTGTATTTGTTCAACTGTGCAAAAGGTTGAGGGTTTAATTTTCCCATTAGACAAACCTTTTTGTTATAACCAAATCTTGAGAAATGCTCTACGACACAGCTCATAATTAAAAATAACTTATACTAACTTCTGTGTGTCCTCCTTGACCTCCTGATCTATTTCCTCATAGGTCTCCAGCAGTAAAGTGGCAGGGTCCACCTCTACTTGGACACTCTCCAGCACCATCAGGCAGTCTTGACTGCTGGTGGCTGTGCTGGTATCTGGAAAGTGTATAACTGGTTTAATTTTATTATTATACAACTGACAAAGTATATCTAACTTTGATCCAGGGTCTTTGAAAAAGCATCTCACTAAACCGCCATAGTGGAGGCCACCATACTAATAGTTTGACTTTTAGAACGGTGTCCACTTCTGGATTCTACTGACTGCTTACCATCAGGCAGGGTGGAGTCACTTTGATAGACTAATATAAAAAAAAAGAAGTGAGATTATAGCTTTTGAAGTGGTGGCCTCCACTTCAAAAGCCATAATCTCATCGCATCTGGATTTCATTGACAGCTTACCATCACGTAAGAGTCATAATATTTATATTTATGTTAAATATGGTATTGTATTTTATTATAACTATTGATTTATTATTATTAACATTAAGATAAACAATGCAATCTAAAAAATAAATTTAATTTAAATTAAGTGTTGTAGTCTAAATGCAACAATTTGATCACAGACTGAAATGGAATACTGAGATACTTTTGAATTGTTTAAGAGGTCCTCAAGGGAAATTCGAGCATCAGACACTCTCATATTGCACATTATTCTAAATAATTGTAAAAACAGTAGCCATCATCAAATAACTCTACATTTATAAATTTGCTGACTTTTTGACGTTCATTTACATCATGGGGTCCAAATAAAACCTTTTTTTTTATTATATTATAGCCTACCAAAGTGACTCCACCCCGCCTGATGGTAAGCAGTCAGTGGAATCCAGAAGTGGTAGACACTATACCTAAAGTCATCGTCTTAAACTGCTGGTATGGTGGCCTCCACTATGGCGGCCGGGAATGGGGTTAGGGGAAGGGAATGAGGGAGGTGAGGAAAGATGAAAGGGGGGAAATTGAGCCTCCGGCACTCTCACTCACCGAACGAAACGCAGTAGTACGTATACTACTACTCTTACGTCGATCTTCTATGAGAGGGTAGTACTTCCCCGGACGATCCGACCCGTTCATGCTGAAATCAGCGTGGATCTACTACCGTAAAAACCTACCTTTATCAACAGATATCTCAATAAACACCGGTGGAGCATCGTCCTTGCCGTCCACCTCGATGGTCTCCTCCGTGACCTCGACCTCGGAGTGGAGGAGGTTCGGTTTGGTTTTTATTTGATAGTTGGTGATCATGTCTTCAAAGTCTGGAGTCTGATCCGGTAACGGTAGCAGTCTAAAAAATATCGGTAAAAATGGTATTGAAAGGACTGTATTATATATTTAAAACTAGCTTTACACAGCGCGGTTTCACCCGCGTCTTTCGGTTCCTGCTCTGCTCCTGTCGTCAGTAGCGTGATGTTACATAGCCTATAACCTTCCTCGAGAACTGGGCTATCATACGCAAAAAGATTTTATTTAATCCGACTGATAGTTCAAGAGATTAGCGCGTTCAAACAAACAAACTCTTCTGCGTTATTTAGAATAATTATTTATTTAAATAAATGTTTTTAAGTATCGGCTATTGTACCGGTAATAGTAATACCGGTTATAATGTGTAGAATATTTTTTTTAACTGTCGGTATTATTGGTTATTTTACCGCTAGCAATTAAGTAGTGCTATATTATGTAAGTATTCAAATACATACCAGTTCGGTTAAATTACACCGATATTACCGATTGAGTAGTATATATAATGACCGAATATATATAAAAGATATCGGTGTCTCGAATACACTGACCGGTATTACCGGTCATTATACCGATCGAATTTTAATTAAAATAATAATTGGTTGTACCGAATTGTTTTATTGTATAATATAGTGCCCCTCTGCGTCGTTTAATGAAATCTTATAACAGTGACTTTACCGAACTGGATCTATTCTGTTTGTCGTTATATCAGTTTAAGAAAGGACTATAATTATTATACTACTAGCATTGCTTCTGAAAAATAATTAGCCTCCTCTTAATTTCTATTTTTGTTGCACTACTAATATTCTTTGTAAGTATTTAACTTAAGTTTCATATTCAAAATTTGTAATAATTAAATACAAAGTCTCTTTGTTTTAAACCAAATTAGATGTAACCTGTGTCTAATCTAATATGAATTATCATGTGGAAAACGGTGTTGGTTGTGTAACTACCTAAGTTGTTTTATATCTAATGTTAAATTTTAAGATGTGTTATACAATTGTTAGTTTTCCTGAATAAATAAAAAAAAAAATAAAAAAAAATAAAATAAAAATATTGATCGGTATTACCGATATATTTACCGATAATTACCGGTATGTATATAACTTACCTATCATTCACACACTCATCATCTTTACTAACAACTTTACATATGTCTTCTGATTCTCTTTCTTCTCTTTCTGGACTTCTAATATTACTTTCAATGTTGCCAGTAGTAGAATCAGGCTGTGGTAGAATTTCTACATTTTCTACTATTTTTGACTCTGGCAACTTTGTTTCTATTGGGTCTGGTGTGACTGGCTTTTTTATTTCTGGACTTGGCGACGGTTGTTTTGACAATGTCTGTAATATAGAAAATGTGTGCATTTAATGTAAATCACTTATTTATTGTAATCTCACTAAGCCGCCATAGTGGAGGGCACCATATCAGTAGTTTGGCTTTTGGAATGGTGTCCACCACTTCTGGATTCCACTGACTGTTTACCATCTTTTTTTAATAAAAATGTTAATTTTTTATTTGTGGGCCCTCCAATCTATTTAGTAATTTAATATTAGCCCGGGATCATACTCGGTCTGGACAGCCCTGGAATAGACTAAGCTAAAAAAGCTTAGTCTATTCCAGGGCTGTACAACATGTAACTTACCTTAGATATTAAAATTATGTAACGATAACGATGAACGGATACGAGAACCGCCCAATGGATTTTACTGTTATATTATGGGTTACTCCAGTAAGGTTTAGGTATATAATACATCAATCTATCACCTATATATTAAAACAAGCAGGAAACGGGTAACGATTGTTAGTACCGATGCAATGCGTTGGGGCGTTAATTATTCAATTTTTATATTAGCCTACCAAAGTGACTCCACTCTGCTTGATGGTAAGCAGTCAGTGGAATCCAGAAGTGGTAGACACCATTCCAGAAGTCAAACTACTGGTATGGTAGCCTCCACTATGGCGGCTTAGTGAGATGCTTTTTCACGCCTCTCTTAAAAGACTTAGGATTATAATTAGTACTAAAAAATACTCCACTCACTTGATATAGCTTGAGTGTGGGCACCACCTTTCTTTTCAACCGCACCTTGCCCCTCACGACCTCGTAATCATGAGGATTAAAATGCTGACTACAGACCACTGTGCCTAACGGTACTTTATGAGGTATCTTGATCATTTCGAGCCATTTGCGACGAAGACCACGGCTCGTGGGGAACCTGCAGTTGTTTAAAGGTATCATCACGACTTTTATCTTTGAAGGATTAAGCAGGTGTACAACACCCTCTTATTTTCGCCAGCTATATTGGGAGTACTGTGGTTGTTGTGTTGATATGACAACATAGATACGGACTAGAAAATATAGATATACTGCACCGTTGGTCTAGTGGTTAGTGTAACTGACTGCGACGCCGGGTGTCGTGGGTTCGATTACCGCGGAAGGCAAATATTTGTGTGATGAACATTTGTATTTGTTTTTAGTCTAGGTGTTTCCTATGTATTCTAAGTATGTATTTAGAAAAAAAAAGTATGTATATGTATTATACATACATACATAACACAAGCTCTGTTTAGCTTGGGACTAGATGACGGTGTGTGATAGTGTCCACATATTATTATTATTATTATAAATGGCTTTATTATAAATACTTTAATTCTCAATTTGATTATCAATGAGCTAATTTAATATTATTAACTTTTATTTTTGAAAGGCTCTAGGAATCAAAGCATATGCCGTGGAGAACTTTAGAAATATATAATTAACTTGCACAACCTACACTTGAAACTCTCAGGGCATATTTATAGAGCACACAAAATTTTATCTCTAATGGGAATTGAACCCACAGCCTCATATATAATCACACAGTCCCAGTGTGCCACCGTAAAAAAAAAAAAACATCTTCTTATCGGTTGTCCCTTCTGGTGACGGGATCTATTGTCTTTAAACTTTTTTTTCATTTAGCCCTATCGTAGACATCGTTAACAGATAGCTTTCAGATTTTAAGATCTAAATAAATAGATCTAAATAGTAAATAAGTATAACACTTATAATAATTTCTAACACGAATACACTCGTTTAAAAATTAAGTTGTGTACAAATTGTGTGAGTTTAAAATATTTAATGACTCCTATTTCATGGCTCTACTTCGTCAGCGAACTGGCTGTAGGTTAATTTGCTGACATTTTGTAAACTTTGACGTTCACAAGTGCTAATTTAATAATATATATGAATAAATATATTTTCATTTCATTTAATTTTAAGATCTTTATTTATGACATCAGATCATCTCAATTTTGGCCACAGAAAAACAATAATCTTACTCAAAATAAACAGTGTCTTCTTTAACATCTGTGCATCCATCAACACAGCAAGGTCCCATTGTGTGATTTTATATCTAAAAAGTAAAGACATCATCAACAAATATAAATACTTAATTAAATCTATACTATTATAAGCAGAAGAGTTTGTTTGAACACGCTAATCTCTAGACTACCAATCGGATTTAAATAATTCTTTTTGCGTATGATAGCCCAGTTCCTGAAACAGGCTATGTAACATCATGCTACTGGCGACGGGAGCAGAGCTGTAAGCAAAGACTCGAGTGTAACCGCGCCACGGAAAGCGAGTTACCCATAAATGTAGGGCTGCCATCTGTTTGTCCAAGATTAGAGGGCATCCGGGGAGCGTCAGGGCAGTGCTTCATTTGTAGTCTGGGTTTAAAAATTTAAGATCTTTGGCAGCCTGCGACCGCACTGTGCCTGCACGCTACGCTAAGCTGTTGAAATGTCTAGGTTCTGGACTTCTGGGTTTTCATGGGTCTTGTCGTAGCTACTTACTGGGCTGAACATATATAGAACCATCAACTCGAAAGAAGAAGAAGATGGGTCATGTCCTGGTTGTCAAATTTTTATGATGGCAGCCCCTCATAACTGGCACTTTTACATCCTTTACATTTTTTGTAATATCTATACAACTACTTATTTTTAAAACTATTTAAATTAATTATTATTTTCATAAACCAATAACAAATTATTTGAAATAAACAATAAAAAAAATAATGTTTACGTGGCAACCCTAGTTGGTCTATACATCCGAAAAGCAATAACTGGTAGAGCCTTATTCGAAAACTCGCATAGTTTTGGAATCGAAATCGCTACATCGACCTTATTACTATGTGCCGTAAGGACTAATATCCCGTATCAAAATATTACGCTCTCGATCTCGTTGCGATGTAACTTTCTGAATAACACCGCGTCAATAATTAATTCAGCGACAATAAAATCGATATATTTTAATTATTACAACTAAAAACTTAAAATCTAATATTTATAAACACTTCCTACAGTACTTTACGCGCGAAAACATTACTACGAAGGTTAGAAATACAAAATCTAAATAATAAGGCTTACCTGTGCATTTAAGCTATTATAATGCTTATAACCGTATGTAATATTGAAAATATGAATATTTAACATTTATTTCACACATATTTACACAAATTTTCAACATTTTCTGTTTATTTATTGTAATTTCTATGGAAAAATATTTACTTGACCTTTTTTTCAGACTTGACGTTTTCTAGTGATGTTCTTTTTAGATACAGATTATGAATAAAAGGAACTAAACTAAAACTAAGCCAATCGATTGTGTTGTGATTATTACGAAATGTAAGTTAGTATAAATTGATTATTTTTAATAGCCAATAATTTCGTAGTAGCCTCGAACCGACACATCAATATTTAAGCCGAATGACATCCACTGATGCTTGTTTGCTAGATACGACTTGTTGAAAGACAGCTTCACTTTTCGTGGACAGCATCTTTATCAACATGAATATCATCATACGTAGATAAAACTAAGACTAGTTATTATATTGGTTATATACATATCTAATCTGTTTGGTAAATGTAATTAATATAATAATTACGTAACATTATAAGATCTCAGGTAAAAGTTAGAAGAAAATCGATAGGCATACTAATTAACTGACCTCTAATAAGGTAATATATTTATAAAACCGACTGTACTTAGTATTTTTATTTTTACTGCAAGCCTGCAAGATATTTTAAAAATCCGGCGGCATCTCGAAATTTTTAAATACGGTATAATAACGTAACAAAAAACGGTACAAAAACGTCGCCTCCTACCATGTACGTAATGAAATACCATTATCGGAAATAATATACGAGTATGCCTTTCATGTGTTTTATGTAAAGTGTATTATAAGATTATACCTATTAAAAGAGGTACCTACTGTGCTACTGCTATGGTTCAACGCCACTGTGCAGCCCCGGATCTCCGATTTTCCAAACCGGAACAGGAACTTAATAGTGGTGCTCCCCCAACACCAACGAGTAGGTAAAGAAGCGACGGAGGGGGGAGGCAATCGTCATTCGTCTGATGATGAGCGCGGACGGACTATCGTCATTGGGCTGATATGATGAGTAAGATGAACAGGTCGGCAGGTGCCGCGCACCCACCTCTTAGTTCCGATCCTGGCACTTTGTATTTATTGCCAATCACAAAGTCTCGGCTTCGATTCTCGGGTAATGTGACATTGGGTTTCTGCCTGTAGCTCACGCACGGCCCACCTGATGCTTACCATTAGACAATAGTAACATGAATGTGGCGGTTTTCTAAGCGTTACAGAAACACTACTAAGAACACAACCATTTATGTGACGTATTTGGTGGATAAAACACACTTTCTGAAAAGCTGATCAACGAATAATTTATTATTCACCTATTAAATCTCATGTGATGTGATGTACTTACCTAAAAACATAGCTAATTTAATTTGATGTAATTAGTTGAAATTAAACTAATTATTCATGCTTTTAACAACTGAATTGGTACTTTACATGAGATTTAAGATTTAACAGGTGATTATTTAATATTAATAGTATTTCAGAACTGTGGTAAGAGCGCGAAAATTATACGTCAAAACCTCGGTTGTGTAAATTTTGTGTCTAGAGCTCTTACCAAAGACTGCCAAAAAGTATTAAACCAAAAGGAATCTCTTACGCCTGACCGAAGTACGGCTGTACTCTATCAGCAAGTGTCGTAACTAATACAAATAGCATTGCAATAACTTGTTCTCTACTTAGTCTGTGATTGCAGGCGTAATCACGTCGAACTTCGGTCGCGTATATTCAGCCTATTGTGTTTAGTTAGACACGTCGATTTTCTTCTATGAGAGAATTGATAGGTACTTTCCTAACCGATCCCACATTCATATTGAACTCAGCAAGGATCTACTACCGTAAAACAACTACTGTAGTTGACCATTGGGAGCAAATAAGCCAACACAAAATTAAAATTTTTGATTTAGTCCACTCTGTTACTAAAAGTTTAACTTAAAGAACAAAAAGTACCTACTACTTGTACTACCACTTTGTCTCTTAGTGGGACCAAATATTTCTTTTGAAAGTACTCGATAATCATTTTTCACTTACAAAGTACCAGGGTAGCAGAAGATCTTAGGAGAAATTACCAAATCTGTAACATACCAATTTTCATCGAAATCAGTTCAGCCGTCTAGGCGCCCAGTGGCAACACACACACAAACACACAAGCACACGCCCGCATGCACGCACGCACACATGCACGCACTCACGCACGCACACACACACACACACACACACACACCTTTCGCATTTATAATATTAATAGGATTCTAAAGTTTCATTTCATACCAACCTTCTACAATCTTCTGATTCCCTAGTACTCTTAATTCGGACATTTTAGGTATAATAATACTTTTTGAGTACTTTAAACTAAATTTTCTTTACATAGTAGAACTTTTAGTAATAGAATGGAGCAATTTATTTACTTTCCAAAGAAATTTTATAAACATTATTCTTATGATATTTAGTAAGGGCATGTTGTCCATACTTGCTTCTGTTAAGAAAACTTTTATTACATGGCTTACATTCTATCGGTCTTAAATTAGTATGAACAAATAACACATGGGCTTTTAGCCCACTCATAGTGGCAAATTTTTTAGAACACTCCGGACAGTTGTACAACATATCATTGAAATGTACCCGTCTATGAGATTGTAGGTCATTTTTATGTAAATACTTTTTATTGCAAATATCACATTCAAAATTCTTTACTCGATCATGAACTGTTGATATATGTCGATATAAGTCTGTCTGTTGAATATATCTTTTATCACATTTCTCACATTTAAAAGGCTTATCGTCTGTATGTAGCGCTGTGTGTTTATTTCTTGTTTGAGAAGTCCTGAATCCTTTACCGCAGTAAAGACACTGATGTAATTTTACACCGGTGTGGAGAGCCATGTGTAAATCATACGCGCTTTTATCTTTTAAATTTTTTTTACACTCAACGCACTGAAATGTGCTTGTATTATTATGACTTTTAATATGTGAACTATATTTATTTCGGCCAATTTGCATGTCACAAATCGTGCAAGTTATTGACATATTGAAATGTGTCGCAAGATGTTTGGCAAAAAATTTGTCATAGCTTAAACCACATTCAGGGCATTTATACATATTATTGTGCTTTGTGTGATTTGCTTGATGTAGTAAATAGTCGTATTGATTGGAAAAGGCCATTTTGCATTTATGACATATGAACGATCTGTCATCACAATCATGTACTGCTTTGTGAGCGACCAATTTGTTGTTTGTCGTAAAAGTTTTCGAGCATATAGAGCAGGTATATTTGAAGTTGTGAGCTGAACGTAGGTGTGTCCGTAGGCCTGTCTTGGTAAACACTATATGGTTGCATATTTTACATGTTAGTGGTTCTTCTTCCTTTGGTTTTGTATGCGTGATACTGGCAGACGGGTTTATAGCGATTGGTTTTCTGTAACAGAGAAATTTCAAGAGGTGTGGAAAACTATCAGGCCTTTGTTGTGGAACAGTGTAGGTTAAAAAAAAATTACAGGTAACAATCTCAATGCCAATGAAGTATTATAATCTAGCAGTTGTACTGCTAGCCAGTGGCGCAGTGGGCATGTGTGCAACCATTGTACAGGAGTTCTACCAGCAGTATTATTTTAAAGTTACTTGTGTTTTGTCTTTTCTTTTGTACCATTAAAAACAAAGATGGAGACAAAGTAAGGTTATAATATTACTATAAGAGGTTGCGTTTCATTCTCATATGCGTAAAACTTGTGTGAGTAATTAAAAATTATTATTTTGATGCAAAACATCCACTGCTGGACAAGGGGGTCAGTGTCAAGCTGGTCTAAGTTGGCTCTCAGTCAGATGTAGTAGGTAGTAAAATCGATGTCCTACATCCACTGCTGGACATAAGCCTCCCCCAATTTTCGCAGCCTCAAGCTTGTAAATCACTTTCATCCATTGGTTGCCTCTATTAGGTCAATGATTCACCTTAAAAGGTCTGCCCACACTGTCTTGTAGGACAAAAAAAAACAAAAGATACAAAAAATTTTACTTACTCAGGTTTCTTACTCTCTCTCAATCTATATTTCTTATAAATTTTACTATTATCGGTAAAAACATCAAATTCATTTTCACCCTTGAACTCTGCAACACCGAGACTTTCCAGCTCTCTCTTACATCTCCTCTTTCTTTCACTTTGACTCAGACTAGCTTTAGGCACAATACTGCCAAGTATGATCATATTGCCTTGCCCTGGGCTATTCTTTTCATTATTACGGGCAAATTCTATATTATTTTTATTGCTGTTGTCTTCGTTATGGCTGTCAAATTCTATTTGCTTATTGCCATTTTGATCGTCACTGTCAGAATCATCTATTTTTATGTATTTTTCTTCTAATTCTGGCTTAATACTGTCTATATTAAATTTATCATGATTTTCTGTATTTATATTATTTTCTCTGTGCTCTGTGTTAATTTCTGTATCCATGGAAACTTCTCTTATAGTATTATCCGCGGTCAATATTATTTCATTTGTTTGATTTTCGATGGAGTTAAGAATGTCAGTGTTTATTCTGATGTGTTTGGACTATGCTTCGTAAGTTTGCTGCAGTACTGGATTTATTTTCATTTGGTGCTGTAATTTAACAAAGTATATTAAATAATAGAATGTCTACACAATGTTGAGTGTTTGAACTTCGGAACAGAGAAATATTAATGCAATTTTTCTATAACTATAACTGGTTTTCCGCAGCACATACATATACATCTTTGGTTACTGCTCCTTTCCCTTCCCTTGTAGCGTGATGTTACATAGCCTATAACCTTCCTCAAGGACTAGGCTACTAAACGCAAAAATAATTATTCAAATCCAACTTTTGGTTTCAGAGATTTGTATGTTGAAACAAACAAACAAACTCTTCTGCTTTATTTAGTGGTGTAGATAGCAAATCAACAAGGCAAGCATGATGCTAAACAGTTACCAGAGCATAAGAAGGCAACACTCACAAGTTGACTTTTTTAAAAAATTTAATTCTTGAAGAACTCCATGTTGTAGTCTCTTGTGAACTTTTGTCATTAGATTTGTACTTGCAAAGTTTAGCTTGAACATTGATAACATATATAAAATATTTAAAAAAAACATTGTGAAAGACAATACTAATTTAGTGTAAAAGAAAACAGGTAAGGAGGCATGGACTATCAGTAAAAGATATTTAAATAATGTAAAGGCTGCTTACTAAGGAGCTAACTTTATTAGATATTTATATAACACGTCTTTATGAGTGGTACGTTGATAAAAAATGTATTAACCTCCATTATATTTCGGCCAACAACTCAAAGGGTCACAGGCTAATAATTTATTATCACTGAAACCACAATGAAACTTTAAATTACAATGTAAGTATCTACGTAAGTAGCAAGTTTGGTTTACATAAGTATACTAACAACAAACTTAACTTACCTTGTTATGAAATATATTTTATTTACATAATTTATTTCTATAGATAAAATAATTGTAACGTGAACGAAAGTTTCAATTTCATAGAAATGTTTCTAAATTTGACAGTTAATTAATATTACTAGTGATGTCCAATGATTACTCCCACTATTTAGTCTGTGATTACTCCCACAGACCGGAACAAGTAGAGAAATTGCTCCGTGCGTGGCTTGATCGATTGTTAAATTATAATCGATTTTGTTGTAGTATTAAAATGGAAATCCTTCAGTGTTTTTATTTATTTTGCTGTTTAATGTAAGATATTTGCTAAAATAACCTTGTAAAAAGTCTTGTACTTATGTTGCAGCTTTTTTTTTGTCCGATAAAGTACCTTGTTTTTTTTTACCATACAGGCATTTGAGGCATATATACACTTAGTACGCTACGGTAATAGCTTGCCATCTATTTGTTGGTCTCATTAGTTGTATATAATCAAGTGTCTACTTATTCAGTTAGGCCTCTCAAATAATTGGAGTTAAGAAAGTGGTTCCATTTAATTTATGTATGACCGATTTTCAGTTTGTAGCGACGATGGTAGGTACATCGTGGTCTATAACGACTGCGGTATATTTTCTTTCTTTTTCACTAAAAAGTCGGAAGATAGGTGATAAGTACGGTAAAAAAACTTCATAAAAACATATAAAATTACATTTATTTACACTATGAATTCATACAAAATAAGAAACATCATTTTACGTTTTCTTAGTCGACAATATCACTTTTATATCTAGAATAATTCCTTTACAAAGATATTATTTATAATATATAGCTATAATTAGTCAATACGCGTGTTGGTGATTATGCGTCAGAACGTAAAGAATATACAATTTCTTTCAAGAGGGCTATTTTAGGGGCATATCGAAGTGCATAGCGAGATTTCTCATGTCTCGCTCGTATTAAACCGCACTACTAGTAATGGCAAAGTAACCCCACTTTACAGAAAGCCGGAGTTTGATTAACTACACTTATAGGTAATATGTACTGTGTTAGCGAGTTTAGCTAGTTATTGTACCGACTATAGTGATGAAACTCAATCGAACGATTCAGTTTGTGTAAAAATTGCGGCACACAAAACTGACATATTTAACCCTTCTTTGCATGATGATGGAAATTTCTATCATAACATTTAGAGAAGGTGCGAAAAAGAGACTGTACCGTGAATTTGTTGTTGCTGGCAGCTTTTTAAACGATTGTTGCATCGTAGTTGTCAAAAAAAATTCCAACGTTCATTCATTTCGCTGTTTGTTGTGGTTGGTAGACACGAGTGATTTTAATTAAAAATATATTTATGAAACTAATCTAATATTATTCTGCTAATAAAATTGATAATGGATGCAAACAAGGTTTATTTTTAAAAAACCATGTGACAAATTCACATCACTAAGCAGTAACCTCATTTGTAATGTATGGCGAAAATGATTTGTTAGTACCGTGAAATCTGCTAACTTAGCCAAAAGTTGGCGTGTTTGCCATAGCTAACTTCTGAAGGAAAAAGTCTAATTACATAATTTCGGCTCTGTGCCTATGGCCTGACGTCTGAGATTACCTCTTACCTTTATACTCCCGTGGTGGTGTGTGCACTCATAATCTATCCCGTTCTAACCTATATCCTACCTATCGTCGTCTCTTTCTAGTGCTGTGCATGTTGTTGGCAAGAGTCGGACCGCGCCCCGGCGTAGTCCGTCTACTCAGTGTTGCCAATTTAGCAAATTTTATGCTAGATTTGGCATATTTTTATGTTGTTTAGCATTTTTATAAGTTATTTAGCAAATAGCATATTTTTTGGCATATAAAATAATTATGAATAACAAGTTTACTTTCCTTTTTTAAGTCCAAATACTTCAAAAATATATATAAAATATACTGTAATTATCATTTGTTTTTTATTGTTGATGTACTTCTTTATAGTTGGATAGGGCATCACTGTCTGATATTTGATGATGGTGCCAACTAGTGGTGGGCGATTATGGATGATTGGTATAATCGAATTACTTTGAAATACTAATTTTCATAATCGATTATGAAATTAGTAACTAATTTATTTTGATAATCGAATAACGTTACTAATTTGTACTACTAATCCTGACGTGTCAAGTCGAGACTCGAGAATCACTGTTTGGCTTAGTTTTGAGTAGAACAGATGTGATTTGTTTTGTTTTGTTCCGAGTGGCGTGACACGTAGTCATTTAACAGTAACACAACAGTAAATTTACTTTATTCGTTTGTTTTTTTTTTTTTGCTAATAACTTTAACTTTTAAATTCGATATTATTTCAACAAAATATATCAATTTAATCAATATTATACATATGTAGGTACTCAAAAACAGGTACTCACCTAATAAAAATGTTATGTTAATTATTAATTATAAATAAATATATTATTACACAGTCATTGTGATTATCAGAAAATAATTATAATGGTTAGTATTACACAAATATGGTAAACGCTATTTTTTATATAAATAAAGGGGGTATAAACTTATTTCATTATTTATTTATATACCAAAATCCAACACTCACTATTCACCAATATTCTTATATTCTCTAATTTTACTGGAATATCACTTTCTTGCATTAATATGACGTGCTAGTAATTTAAAAAAGTAAGACAATATTATTCAAAACGCGCGTTAGCAGTGTGACGATATCCGCACGAGCGAGAGGGAGATACCTGACGCGAGAAGGGCGGCGCACCACATAGTGAGTTTAAGGAGTGCTGGCTAGGGGGATCCCTAAATTAATAATTACTAATCTGTCGTAATCGAGATATTTCGAGATATCTTTATAATCGAATGATTTCATTAGTATATCTCATAATCGCCCACCACTAGTGCCAACTTAACGGCAAGGGTAACCTTTACGTCAAACGCTCTCAAGCGTGTTTCGGGGATTCCCCAACAAATCTAATTCAATATACCATAGACAAACAGCATTCTTTCACTCCCTCCTTCCTTTACGAAAGAAGCGAGATAGATTGTAAGTACTATCCCCTCAGCTGTGTAGGCCAAATTGCGCGAATGGGCGCATCTGTGTAGCTGTTTGGCGCGATATGCGGTAATTTAAATGTCGCGGCTGCGCAGTTTTAATATCGTCATATCTTTTAATTATTATATGGCAGGTGTATATAAAACTTATGTCATTGGAATCGTCATTTAATATACTTCATATCAAAACATATATTAAGTCCGAGTAAAGAGTTTTTATATTGTTAATACTCATTTCAAAAAAGGTCGAGGTTTTCTTAACGGCTAAAGTTATAAAAATGGTTAAAAATCGAATAAAATACCCGTATTTGTATAAAAGTTATAGTTAATATACATTAATATACATTAAACACTATATATAATAAAAAACAATATACCCTCTTCATACAAAATATCATATTTTAAGCCATATCAATGCCGGGCGGGAGCGAAAAAGGGGCGTGACCGAGCGTAAGTGTAAACAATAGGTTCATATTTTTATAAATTATCAAAATACTTACAGTTTTGGCTTTGTTACACTGTAGTATATTTAATAAACTTAACATAAACACAAATTCCAGCTCTTCTACCTGCTTTTGTTACATATATAAAACAAAGACACCAAACACAATGAAAAAACCGTTAGAAACAGGTACTTGCACATTTGTGTTCCAAACTTCACCAAAATTATGTTTTTTTAAAAATAAAACGTGATAAGTTTATAGTACATGACCTAATTAACGTTTTTATCAAAAAACAATACTGGTAAATGATAAAATAAACGATATATAACAATAGAAAAACCAACCAAGGCGGTCGGTCGCGCGTGTAAACAACACTGACAAAAATTTTTTCAATCGCTCAAATTTGTATAAATTTTTAAAATACTTACAATTTTGGTTATTCCACACTGTAGTATATTTATTAAACTTATCACAAACACAAATTCCAGCTCTTCTAATTGCTTTTTTTCACTTACATAATACAAATACACCAAACACAATGAAAAAAACAGGCCATTGCACATTTGTGTTTCGAACTTCACCAAAATTATATTTTTTTACGAATAAAACGTTATAATTAAATATTACATGACCTAATTAACGTTTGTATCAAAAAACAATACTGGCTAATGATAAAATAAACGATATATAACAATATAAATACCAACCAAGGAGGTCGGTCGCGCGCGTAAACAACACTGACAAGCAACTTTTTTGACAATTTTTATTTGACATTTAAATTGGTAGGATATTATAGTGCTGGGTATCGTTCGCACCGGCATTTAGTCGACTATAACCGTAAAAATCGGTGCGTTCGGCCGAATTACACTGTTCGAGTAATACCGATTTTAGAAAAGGTCGAATTTTTTTTTGACCGCCATTTTGCATCGCGCTTTAAAAGCGAAGTACACAGACAAGGGTTTTTTGACACTTCGCTTTAAAAGCCGCGATTACCGCGTATTCACGTATTTACTGTCACTGTAAATGAAAGAAAGTTTAAAAGTTTTACGTGCATTATTAATTAATTGCTTAATAGTCGTTAATATGCCGCCCAAATACAGTCAGCATTACCGGTCTGAGTGGGAGCAAATGCTGGATTTCAAGGATTGGTTACAGCCTGTCAAAGATGATACGACGAAGGCCTATTGTAAGTACTGCAAGTGCGAGATGATTGCAAAAGTCCATTGTTTAAAGTTACATATTTTGTCAATAAAGCATAAGAAAGCTATAGAACCAGTAAAAAGTCAAAGAACAATTAATTTTCCCAAAGTTAAAAAAGATCTAAATACACAGAGAGCAGAATCTTCACTAGCGATGTTTGTGTGCGCGCATTGTTCGATTATGGCTGTCGATCATTTATCAAACTTATGTAAACACCGATTCGGTGATAGCAAAAGTGGAGACTTACGAGTCCATCGTACAAAATGCACAAATATTATAAAAAATGTTTTGGCGCCTCATTTTATTGAAGAAATTGTGTCAGATTTGGGAGACCAAGAGTATAGTCTCTTGCTCGATGAGTCCACGGATATTTCTGTAAGCAAAATGTTGGGATTATCGATCAGATATTTCAGCCGATCTTTAAAAACAATAATATCCACATTTCTGGGGTTGGTCGAGATTGAAGATGGCACTGCAAACAGCATAGTCAACGGTATTAAAGGATTATTGTTAGTTTTGAATATTGAAATAAAAAAAATGATCGGTATTGGCACAGATAATGCTACGGTGATGACAGGCACTAACAACGGAGTACATGCCCTATTAAAAAATGAAACTGGTAATGATAATTTGGTATTAGTTCGCTGCGTGTGCCATTCATTACAGTTGGCTTTATCGCATGCTTCGGAAGAAACTCTACCACGGAATGTTGAATTTCTAATAAGAGAAACCTACAATTGG
This sequence comes from Parascotia fuliginaria, assembly GCA_963082885.1. NCBI lineage: Eukaryota > Metazoa > Arthropoda > Insecta > Lepidoptera > Erebidae > Parascotia > Parascotia fuliginaria. The sequence goes on along the minus strand of OY720199.1, from coordinate 8,592,208 downwards.
TTTAGTCATTCTTCGAACCGTCGACTATATTACAAAAATATCTACCAAACAATTAACTGTGGCTCCGAACCATTGTTAATTCCACAGATGTGCAACACCCGATGGATATCAATTGAACCAGCAGTCAACCGTATTCTGGAGCAATGGGTGGAATGAAAACTCCTGTTTGAAGTTGCTAGGCGCGATAACCACTGCTATATGGCAGAAACACTATACTCCATGTATAATGATCCTGTGAATCATTTGTATTTATTGTATTTAAAACCTATTTTGGAGGAAGTCCAAACTGTGAACAAGCTATTTGAAAGCAACAATATTGACCCAACAAAACTTTACAAAGATTTGTGTGCCTTAGTTCAATCTACAAGTCGGCGTATTTTGAACCCCAACTGCGAGAGTCGATATTTTTACACAAAATATAGAAAGTTATTTGGATCCGAAACCGTACATGGGATATGCTTTTGAAACAAAATTACGGGAATACAACCTTCAACCTGAAGTGGAAAATAATTTACGTCAACGTTGCCTGAATTTCACACTGAAACTTGTTTCAGAGCTGCGTTCTAGATTACCAATTAATTTTAATATACTTGAGAAAGTATCTTTATTTTCAGTAGAAGAAACTTTAAAAGCAGTCAAGCCTTCTCTAATCGATATTGCCCAAGAATTCCGAGTGGATGCATCTACAATGGATAGGCTCATGTCTCAATGGAGAAACATAGTGCACATTAAATGGGAACGCACATCTTCCACTGTAGAATTCTGGAATGAAGTAATTGATTACAAAGATGCAGCTGGTAATAACCCCTTTGCAGATTTATCTCAGTTAGCAATATCATTATTATCACTACCTCATTCCAACGCAGAAATTGAACGCGTTTTCAGCCAAATGAATATAGTCAAAACTAAACTTCGCAACCGTTTGTCGATAAAAACTTTAAATGCCATTCTATACGTCAGATTCGGCCTAAAGAGGGCAGGGAAATGCTGCTATTCTTACACAGTTCCGGATAACGTACTGCGCTCTATAGGTACCAAGGAGAGTTATAGTCTTGAGAATAAGGCTTCCACGTCTACATGCACATCAGCTGCCGAGCCTGCCGATGAAGACGAAGATATTAACATTTTATTTAGTAACATAGTCGATTAAAACGTAGAATAAATCAAAATTTTGTTGATTAATAAACATTTAAAATTAAATGACGTTGTATTTGACATTGAAAAATGTTAGCTTATTTTCTGGCAATATTATAAAGCAATTAGCATAATTTTGGCAAAATTTTAACATCAGTTTAGCAAGTTTTAGATTCACCTTGTTGGCAACACTGCGTCTACTTACTTCAGTACGCTTTTATTTATGCAAGCAGCGAGTGGTGTGTTGTGCAATTCAGACGAGTGAAATTTAAAAATTCTCGATAACGTTGAGTAACGTTCGAAAAAATATTAAGGAATGAAAATACAATTATTAGGTAAGTTGATTAATAATTATTTTTCTTTAGAATATTCAAGTGCCTATATAAATATCTCGGTGCGCCAGATTTTATAGGTTATATTACACGATTTCCAATTAGACTCCGATCTCGGGTACAAGCCCAGACGGTTATTGTCTAAAATCACGTTACATTTACGTGAGTGGCCCAACCTGACAAAAGGTTGGGCAGGTCGGCCCCGAACTTTGGGACGACCGGACGGATATCATGGTCCGACTGGGCACGAAATCTGGCCCGACCCGGCCGGAAGATTGACCCGACCGGGTGAAAATCATGGCCCGACTGGGCATGAGATCTGGCCCGACCGGTTGAAAAGACGGAACCCGACTGGGCACGAAATTTGGGCCGACTCGGCCTGAATTTTGACCCGACTGGGCACTAAATCTGGCCCGACCTGCCTTGAATTTTGACCCGTCCAGAGATTCGTGGTCCGTCCGGTCATGGAATCTGATCCGACCGGGCGAACATCGTCGAACTTGATCCGACCGGGTCAAGAGTTTGATCTGAGCGCACTCTAAAGTTGATTTCCAAAATAATTTAGCAAATCTGTGCGCACCACATATTACTAATTGCGACATTGTCGTTTACAATCTGCAGAATGGCAACATCACATAATTTCATCACACTGGGTGAACTATTTTTCCGAGACCAAGAGGAACATGATGAAGATCTTCTTTCAAAGGTTAAAACCATCATCGAAAGAAGCCTGCCCAGTGGTTGGAAAGACTGGAAGGTTGTTGACTGGTCAAGAGAAGAACTTCTCGGCAGAAAAATTGATTACAAGGTTTTGAACAAAATACGATTTGCTATCCCGTCGCCTTTTATCCAGGGGCAACAGCAATAGGCGAAAAATCATATAAGAACATGAAACTCAAACTCTTGAACTGGGACATCGGCAGAGCTCTAATTACCAATCCAAATCATTTAGCGGCGAAACTGCGCGATTCCTCGGCACAAGCCGAAATTTTCAAAAAGGCAGTAGAGTCAATCAGGGCGTCCGTCTGTTCTAGAGAACAGATCTCTGATGCACTGACAACAGACGTAGAGTCACACCAGAACCGAGTTCAGCGCTACTCTAGATCTAATTCTGGTAGCAACCAACCCCGAGCCCAAAAGGCCTAGATGATAAGCTAATGAAAAATACAAAACAAAACAGCCCTAGGCTACCCTCATACTCATCAGATGAAAACTCGGCTAGGTCATCAAGGCCACAGTCTTATGCATCATCCCCGGAGAGGAACTCCTCAAAACGAGGGCGCTACTCGTCTTCACCTTCTGACTCATCCCAAAGAAGAGCTTTCCAAACGGAAGCAAGGCTGTCCCGTATGGAAGGCATGATGCAGAACCTATTTGACATGATTAGGAAAGAAAATGACAATAGATTGGACGATTTAAGCTGGCGAGCACCGTCTCCGGTGTTAGATCTTTCGAAGGAAGACCCTAAGGGGGAGAATTGGGACATCTTCTCGCCCTCTACAAAAGAAAGTGAACCGACTATACCTAGACCACACCCAGTCCTAGAGCAACAGGGCTTAAAATGTCAGAGACTTGAAGAAACTACATGGAATAAAATACGATATAATGAGGCTATGAAAAAACTGCAGGCGTCACCAGTTTTTCATGGTCTTCGGGTAAACGGTACGATGTACCAAAACTCCAACCCTACACAGATAAAAGACCTGTTGGGAAAGTGCGACTCCGCATATGGCACAATAACTCATGGACTCTTAATGCAACGAGCGAAACTCCAGGAAGCCCTTAAAAAAGTAGCCGAACAGCACCCAGAAGCCACAGAAAGCCTGAAAAAGATGCTGGCATCGGATAGCGAGTTTCGTTCGATTTCCGATAACTTACTACAATACACTTGTGGTAAACGTGCTGAAGTCATCGAATCCCGAAGAAAATTATATGAACCAAAGAACAACTTTTACCGATCAGTATTGAGTGACATCCCACCATCAGCCACTCATTTATGGGATGAGGATAAATTGCAAGAGGCAATAAAAACTCATGGAATCTCTAAGATTGTCCCTCCTCCACGCAAAGCGTTTCTACAACATACAAACACAGGAAAAGAAAATAAGCCAAGGCAGTCCCGAGATATGAACCCCGTTAAAAAACCCGTACAAGCGCGTTTGTGAACGCATTCACAAGAACCTGGGACTACAAACTAGCATGGATATTTCCTCCACCACCATTAATACCCAGGATCCTACATCTGAATCAATGTCAAGGAACATTCATATTGATAGTGCCCAGATGGGAAAATGTCTTTTGGAGGCCAACAATCAAGAAAAGATCGGTAGACAGACCATTCACAATACGGAACTTGAACGAGCATTTGATAGACCTTCAAACCAATCAGCCTCCGCCCAAAATATGGCATGGAAAGTACGGGGTGGGCCGATTTAGTGGCAAACTGGTCAAGTGAGGAAAAGCAAATACTTGAAACTTCATGGCGCAAGTCGTCGCTTAAAACCTATTCAACAGCATTGAAGAGTTGGTGCCAGTGCGCTAAGAATAAAAAAAATTCAGTGAACGACCCGGATCCCATAGAAGTTGCAAAATACCTGTGCCACTTATATTACAAGAAAAACATGTCTTATAGAACTATTTATTTACATAAATCAACAGTGGCTACATTCTCAAACCCTCTTAATTCGAGCAGAATTTCCAACAACCCGCTAATAAAACATAGAGGAATTGCAAATACAAACCCTCAGTCAACACGAGCGAAAATATGGGATATAAATAGGTTGATAACTTGGATTTCTCACAATCCGCCGGTTTCAAGTAACCTTTTTCAAGTCTCTAGACATTTGGCGATACTTCTACTTTTAGCATCAGGAAGAAGAATCCATGACCTGACTCTTCTCAGAATAGATACGGACTTCCTAATTCTATCAGAAAACCAAGTCATCTTTTGGCCACAGTACGGATCTAAAACAGACAAATTAAGATATATACAGTGAGGGTGGAAACTTATGAAAAATGATCAAGAGCTGTGGAATATAGTTCATTGGGTTAAAAAATATATCGAAATATCACATTCAAGACGACATTCTAGTGGGCAAGTAATACCATTTTTATTCGTTACCACTCGAGGAAAAACAGGACCGACCACTCGCTCAGTAATAGCTGGATGGGTACGAACCGCATTGTTGTCAGCTGGAATTGAAGCGGGCGCAGGTAGCACTCGCTCGGCAGTGGCCACTTACAGATTTAATAGTTGTCTCCCACTCGACGAAGTCTTGAAGAAAGGCAATTGGCAGAGTTTAAACAACTTTTTTAAGCATTACTATAGAGAAATTGATAAGTCTGATAACTGTGATTCTAATAATAGTAATATGAATGTTGTTACTGAAACATTTGTGCCATTATAAATGTACCTATATTATATAGAATATTATTATTTCAATCTTAAGTTTACGCCTAACCATGTGAGTGTTAAAGTTGATTCTTACTAACTGTGATTTGGTACTTAATTTTTATTTTAAATTTATACTTAAGTTTGACAAATTCGATTAGAAACTACTATACTAGTAGGTGTAGCTACATCTTTTAAATGTGTTAATTGATCGTATATGGCTATGATTAAAATAAAACCATTGTTATCTAATTCATGGTCATTTAATTCTTATTATTGTCCTGTCTAACATTTGATTAACAAATTACAAATTAAGATAAATGCTTCATACCTACGTCTTCTAGGAATCCTATCACAGTACGCTGCTGTGCTGAAGCTGGTGGCTTCCATACCGGCAGATTCAAGACATATCTCAGAGGTCAGGCCATAGGCACAGAGCCGAAATAAACCAATTTTCCCCCCAAGGGGAAGAAAATTGATATTACGGGTCTTGCCGTAGGCCTGACCGTGGCAATCACTTGCCGGCTGATCTACGCTACTGAAGTAAGTAGACGGACTACGCGGGGGCGCGGTTCGACTCTTGCCAACAACATGCACAGCACTAGAAAGAGACGACGATAGGTAGGATATAGGTTAGAACGGGATAGATTATGAGTGCACACACCACCACGGAAGTATAAAGAGAAGAGGTAATCTCAGAGGTCAGGCCTATGGCAAGACCCGAAATATCATTTTCTTCCCCTTGGGGAGAAAATTGGTTTATTAATAGTTTTTTTGTCATGTACGCCTATAAGGTTAAATTTATTACTTAAATGGCAACACTGCTTGTTTTTGAGATGAGATTTAATTTTCGGCAGTTACTTTTTTCGAATGTTTTTGACGTAAAACTTAGTGTTCCGGCACTTAAATAAAAATAAACGGGAAAAGCATTGTCTATGTAAGTTCTTTTTTTGATATTATGTTAGCATAATGTTCTTTACCGTGCTACAAGCTACAAGCACCTATAGTTCGCAATTGGTGTTGGCAAATTCAACAACCTCAATCACAACGTTCGTAATGGTCATTTTGCCATGTTTTGTTGAAGGGGCAGGCACAATTTTTTTTACGAATATTTTACTTAAATTGTCGTTGTAAGTAAGTACCTAGTTATAATTTACGTACCCAGGTATAAAATAGACAGTGCATGGGCTATGTTTTATCAAAGGACACGGGGTGGCTGACAATTAAAAAGTATTTTTTTTGTTTTGGGTCAGTTAGAATTAAATATGTGAAGTGATTTAGTTATTTGCGCAAATAATGTATAGCGTTACAATTTTACAATACTTTCTATTACATTCTTTTTTTATTTCATTTTCCATTGGAAGCAACAGTTTAGATCGTGGCAATTACTTATTTGACTTTCACAAGAGCCCATAAGGTCCTTAACCATATGACTAGACACTGTTTAACATTGATGGTACGTGTATAAATCGTTAAATATTGAAGTTGCTTTCCAGTTTACCGTAAGATTAATTTTATGAGTACCTTGTATACAAAATATTGACAAAATAAACATTTTATTTTCCTTTTTTAGAAAATAATATAAAATATATTTTGAAAATATATTTTTTTTATTACTGCAGAAAGAAAAAAATACTTTTAAAATATTTTTTGTGGGTGGTATTTAATGAAAAGACTACACCACGACCATTGTTGGGTAACAGACAATAAAAAGAATATTTCCCAGAAATGTTAGAAGTTGCTGTGGACTTTGTAAATAGAAAACAAATTCCGTCATTTAAGGCTGAAAAGATTCAATATACCTACCACGGCGAATTATTGATAACAAAGTAAAAAATAAACACAGTAAGAAGCCAGGCGGACAGCAGACTTTCTGAATCAGAAGAACAAAATATTGTTAATGTCCTGAGAGCAGCAAGTGATTTCGCGGCTTCTAAGTCTCGTTTAACTACCTTAAAAGAAACAATAAAGAACATAATATATATTAACAGCAAACCGCCAGGAAAGTGATAGGTGGATAAATAATTTTCTTGTTCAACATAAATTTACATTATGAGCCGCACAATATATAAAAAGGGTTCGCGCTGCAAAAACGTCAAATGAATTTAACATTTATTTCGATAATTTAAGAAATACTTTGCAAGACAAATCCAAAAATAATATACTCAATCACGAAAATTTTGTAGATGCGACGCGTAGGTACCTACCGCCGATGAGCTATTGTTATATGCGTAGGTAGGTACTTATATAAGTAGAAGTCTACGCGAATGTCGTAACAATATGAAAAGGCAAAAAAAGAAAAATTGATATTACTTTTTATTGTCCAAGAACACAATAAACACATGGGACTAGTGGACCTTATCGACAGCTTTTTTTAGAAAGAAACTAGGTATATAACATTAAGGACTAAAAGTTAAAAAAAAAATACGGGTAAACGTATTTTTTTTAATTTACTTGATTTAGCAGTGATAAATTCTTGGATCATCTATAAAAAATTGCTCAGGAAAAGGAATGAACCTTAAAAGAGTGCTTACAATTGGCCTAAATTAGCCTAGACATGCAAAATTTCATATGTTCCATGAGTTGGATAACCATTTTAAAGTAAGACACAACATCGTCAGCGGAAAGATTGTTGGCGAGTCTTTGTCAGTACAACAGAGTGATGTACACGATTGGTTAGAAAAAGTTTGGCCTACTCTACGTGCTCAATTTAGTGATGATGACATTTTTAATGCAGATGAGACCGGGTTGTTTTATAAATTAACCCCAGAATGCCAGCCAACATGAGTGGCACAGCTAAAAAAAAACTTCTCGTAATCGGGAAATCTCAACGTCCCAGATGTTTTAAAAATGTACGGCATTTGCCAGTGGATTATGAGAGCAATCGAAAAGCCTGGATGACTGGTGACATTTTTACCAAATGGGCACGCACATGGGATCGTGAACTTACGAAAAAGAATAAGAAAATCCTGCTGTTAGTTGACAACTGTCCTGCACATCCCCATATTACAGACTTGAAAAGCATAACCCTAGTATTTCTGCCTCCAAACACGACATCAGTGTTGCAACCCATGGATCAAGGGATCATTCGAGCTTTGAAAGCACATTTTCGTAAAAACCTTGTTTTAATAATGATCCAGTTTCTAGATGGCGGATGCAGTAGTGTTGAGTGCCCGAAGATCACTGTTCTTGACGCTATTCTAATGATTCAAGATGCCTGGACTCAACTCAAGCAAGGAACAATTTTTAACTGTTACAAACATGCTGGTTTTGTCCGAAGCAATATAGAATGTATCATAACTTCAGATGATTTTAACGAAGAAGACGACGTACCGCTGAGCATTTGGGCGAAGGCTATTGATAAGCATCAGTTACCCATAACAAACAAGGACTTTGAACAATACGCGCGTGTCGATGATGCTGTCGCCACTTGTGAAGAGCCGTCTGATGAAAACATTGTGGATAATATCATCGCCAACGACGCGAATAGCAAAGATAGCGACGGTGATGATGACGAACCAGAGTTTTATCCAACCTTGAGTGTATCTGAAGCTCTGAAGGCTGCGGAAACGCTTTATGTATTTGTTCAGACTAACTTTGATGATGACCATATGAAAACAATGATGTCACGAATTCACAATGCTGTCCGAAGTTCTTACTACCGAACAAAAGTCTGTCAAAAACAAACCCAAATAACAGATTTCCTACGTTAGTGACAGTATTACAGTACATTACGTACCTATGTTTGTAATTTGGTATGTACTACTTATTTGTGTACATATAAGAATAAATAAAATAAACATATGTAACTGATTCCTACAACATGTTTTATTTACCTAAATAGGTAAATCAAACTTTCGCACTTATAATACATAATTACATACATATGTAAATATCCGTTTTATACGTCATCCGGTTAGTACGACATAATATCGCCGGTCCCTTGAAGGTCGTTATATCCGGATTCTACTGTATATACAAATAATACATTTGAAACTTAAGTTGCGTTATTTTCATAGAAAAGATAAAATCATGCAAAAAAGGATTAAGACAAAGCGCGCCAAAATCAGAATACTTAACAAAATTTTAATAAAAAAAAAGTTATATGAATATTGCGAAAAATCAAGAAAATGCTTAGAATTAGCTGAAAGTATCTACCAGTCATTTAAATAAAATAGCAGCAGCAATTAGCCGAGCTAATAATATTGCTACTTAAAATTGAGCGCGAAATCTCAGAGAAACTCAGCAATACATACCATATTTTTTTAATTCCAACTAGGCGCCTAATAAACCTATCGTAGACGCCTATCTATTCTAGAACACTCTATCCTGATACCCCGAGTCTTGTACCGGCTGGTTAGGTTTGGCCTGAGCGCCAGCAACATGGTGATGATGTCTTAGATGACCTGGTCTACGAGGAGGAGCTAGGTATTCAAACATACTCTGAGTGTGTTGAGCTAACATGTTGGCGAGATCACAAGGCATAGGGTCCGTCCAGAAAAAGTCGTGATTTAATGCTGTGTCGGCGTCGTACCTGAAATTTTTTTTTTAAATAAGATATCGAATAATAAAACACAAATACTATTATAAAAAAAAAGTGCACTGAAATATGGGCTATATTATATATATTTTTTTGTAAATACATACATAATATAAACACCCAGACACATGCAAATAATCATATTCATACACAAAAATATTTACACTGAGTGGGGATCATACCCGCGATAACTGCATGGTAGTATGTACACAGCTTAAGTACTATGAAACCACAGAAATAGTCCAAGAGTCTTTTGGAATCCTGCACATAATATGAAAATATTCTCAATAGAATATTTTTAGCAGTCTCATAATTTTTTACCATACCAAAAAACCTAACCTCACCTTTTAGCCGGATCCAACTGTAACAACTTATCCAACAGATCACAACCATAAGGATCCTTCACATAAGGCTTCAGCCTCTCCTTGACCTTCCTCTTTTGACCTTTAGGCAGCTCCATCTTGTTGTAAAGGTCAAGGTTCTCAACGCCGGGCCACACGTCCGGGGTACATGAGCCGCACAGTTGTGAGATTAGAATTAACTGTTGTTGTTCTGTTGGGCCCTAGAAGAAAGTTTAATTTTTAGGGTGATAATGATTACATTTGAATTTAATGGTTAGTCTGTGATTTTACTGTCTATTTCTCACTTAATTTCTTATAGACTGCCTCTGTGGTACTGTGTATGGATGACCATGCAAAGGCCTCAGGTTCGATCCCCAGGTCGGGTATAGTGACATTGGGTTTCTTGTTGAGAAATTCTCAGTATTATCAATTAAAATCCGAAATATACACATACTTGCATGATGGGTGATCTGGTCCACATCTCTGCCATGATGCAGCCCGCACCCCACATGTCCACCGGTGGGCCATAGTTGCGGTCACCTGTGTACCAAGGAGTATATTTTTTAATAAAATTCATCATAGAAAGAAAGATACATTAATTAATGGTTACAAAAGAATCTTGAATGGAACCACTAGTTGTCCAATGTAGCATAAGATAGCACCCAACAAGTTGGAGAATTTAGGATTCTATTTTATTAATAATAATATATAATAAAGTATAATATTTAGCTGTTTTTGGAGGCCTCCTTGCAAGTGGAGCCAATTATTACCATGTAAAAACAAAGAAAGTTTATTTAGTACATACACCTGTTGTAAGTCTCACCTAATAACAACTCCGGTGGCCGATACCACAGTGTGACCACTCTGTTTGTGTATTTATTGACTTGTCCAGACTTAGCCACGCTGAACGCCCTCGCCAGACCGAAGTCAGCTAGTTTTAATATCCCATTCTTTGTAATCAACACATTGGCAGCTTTCATGTCCCGATGAAGTATTTTATTACTGTGTATGTAGTATAAACCATTTAATAACTGTTGCATAACCTTTTTAATCTCTCCTAAACTGAACTTAACGTTCACATTTGATAATAAACCCGCTAAATCATGCTCACAGAAGTCGAAAACTAAGTAAAATGTTGATCTATATTTATTGTGCAATGTCGCCTTTGTACGGCAAATCTCGATTAGATTAACAACATTCTCGTGTTTTAGAAGTTGTAAAATCTTAATTTCACGTAAGGCAGTGATAGGAAAACCTTCTTTTTCATTGTCCATGAGTACTTTTTTCATAGCGACGAATTTTTTGTTGCTGTTTCTTGCGCGTGCTTTGAACACTTCCCCAAAGGTTCCTTGACCGATTTTAGCAACTTTTTCGTATTTGGAAGACTCGTCGCAGAATGGAAAGTCGAAATCCTCGATGTATTTTTCTTTTTCTCTCATGTTTAGTATCGTGGAGCTTGTACTTATTACGGGCTGCGTCGGCTCCCGCGGAGCGCTGACGCTTTGCATTTTGGACGTAATCTTGACGGCTTTATATTAACTTTAGGGTGAAAAAGTTTATTGAAACACTCGTGGCAGTTTTTAGGAAATTGGATTAATTCTCATTTCACAAACATAAAATCACACAATCGAAAGTCAACCAATACTTGTCAAGAACGTCAAAGTCAAAGTGACAGCCAGCTAACAAGGCAGTGTGGATACCATTAAAAAAATACTTTTACCCTATTTATTATTTAAGACTGGTTACACTTGATTTTTTTCACAACAAAAAGGAAGAGTGCTTTATTATTCAGACAGTGAATTACAATAGTAATATCATTAAGCGCCTCATCCAGACTTTCGTGAGACGCCTCCTAGGAACTCTCGGCAGGAGTCTTGGCGAGTAGAGGCTGCAGGAATGCTAACCAACCACACGATTTAATCAGTTGCCTGCTACGTTTACTAAAAAGATAGGACTAAATAGCCAAAAAGATGAGAGAGAATAAATATCGCGTTCTCTATATTTATTTAACATACATAGTTTATTATTCTATAGTTCTGTAGTTCCAGGTCTAGAATATGGTACCACCACATTTCTTCATATGGGAGTCGTAAGAAGCAATTACAGGAAACAGGCATTACTTTGAATTATTATCTTACTGCGGTCACCAATATTAGCCTGCCAAACATGGTGATTGTAAACGCCTTGTTTTGAGAAAGGCCTGAGCGGAGGATAAGCTGTACGTAGTCATTATCAATATCATAACAGCTAAAAGACGTCCACTGCTGGACATAGGCCTCCCTAAGTTTTGCCACCTTTGTCGGTCGTAAGCTGCTGTCGTCTATCGGTTGCCAATCACCCTTAGACCCTTATCAAGTCGTCGCTCCACCTTATGAGGGGTCTGCCCATGCTGCGCCGTATTTTATAGTGTTTAAATAGTTTCACGTTTCCTACATTTGTGGAAACAGGCAGACATCAGGATCGCAGCCAAGATGCAAGGTGGATTTGAAGAACTGAATTTGTAACATCACAATCTGTATTTAGGAAATAAATCTCTTTGATTTGATGAGAGATCCATGCGATTTTTCTGACACCTTTGTGACCTTCTTCAATACGACGTTGACGAAATGAAATAAAAAACAGAATAATATACAAAAGTATTTTTATTTTACAATACAATATAAGTGTTGCCCGGTTTAAATATTAGGCTTCAGATTATACAGTATAACAAAAATTATGATATGATAACATTGCTTTGGGTATAGGGTAACACTGATAGAGACTTTAGGGAGTTTACATATTAGAATACAGCTTGCTTAAAGATAATTATATAGATTAGTAAGTTTAATTGCTATTACTGTATTGAAGTATAAATTTGATTGAGGTGTATAAGTAGGAGTTTAAAAAAATATTGCACCAGTTTAACGTAGTCAGAGCCCGACCTAAGGGAAAGCAATGCAGACAAATGCGAGAGCGGCAATAATGTCGGTACTTTCAGTTCTAAAAAAATAACAATTTCAAATGGTTTTTAAAATGTTAAGATCTCTCCTAATTTTCGCTACCTTGACCGGTCGTGTGCCGCCCTCATCCTGCTTACCCGTCACTGAACAGGTCGACGTCCCATCTTGTGAGGTATCGCCATACAATATTTATGCCTCAATAGCCATCAGACAAATGAGGGTGTTTATGAAAATTTTCGCCACCAGTTGGCGCCACTTGAACCGTCACATGGAGCTTAACTTTCAAAAATCTTTTACAGCTAGACCTGACGCATCGGTGCTGCCACCTCGTAGGCGCCATTTTAGAAAACCCTCAGCAATTTTCTTTTGTTCTTGAGCACGTGAATTACCAATTGTGTAAATTACAAATTCAAATTGCCGAAATGAACACTGAAAATATTTGTTTTGATAGCGCTGTCAAAATGGAAGACCTTTTACCAAGGTAGCGTAAACTGGTGGCGAATATTTTTTTAAACACCCTCATTGGGAAAGGCCTATGTCCAACAGTGGACGTCTTTTGGCTGTTAGCATGATGATAGTGAAATATAATATTTGAAGAGTAGCTACAAAATAGTTGGATCCGGGCCCTTAGTGGAATGAAAAGGGAAGTTTACCCGAAGTAAGGTTGCTAATAAAATATATAATTATAGCATTTAGTTATGATATGACTATTGTACACCTTATGTTGTTAGAACATATAAAAGTTTGTTACATAAATTTCAATCGTTTATTTCGGCAGATGGGAGTAAACCGAAGCGAAGCTAGTAACTAATATATAAATATGTAGATAACAAAATATACAAAAATCTATAAATATATACATATTATTGCGTTTTAGTACCATACCACATCTCTAAAACAGATTTAAAAAAATCTCTAAAAGAGATTATCATTTCGAGAGCGTATCCCAACCATATTACTTCAACAAATTTAAAAAAATGTTATCAAACAATCATGATAGGTCTACTTCTGTGAAATCGGTTAACGGATCGGCTATTCTCTCACCTACCTTCTTTTCACTGCTAGAAGATTCTAGAACTTCACTCAAAAACTGATCAACATTTGTATTATTAACACTATCACTAACACACACTTTAGAGTCTTCAACTTTAGGTTCAACTTTAGAGTCTTCGACTTTAGATTCATCACTTAATTTATTTTTGATTACATCACTGATAGCTACACTTTTTATTTCATCATCTTGATCGAACTCATCAATATAATCACTGTAATCGTCTAAGTCTCTTTCAGTCTCCGTTGGTGATACTTCAGACCTGCATTTTGACGGTGAAAGGTTTTGAACCGCAGTTTTTGATACAGTTTTGAAGATGTCTTCAATGTTAGATTCTGTTGCTAGCTTTAGCGCATGTTCCCAACCTAGTAAACTTTGGGTTTGAATATTGACCTGCCTGTCGGCCAGATCTAGGAGTAAAGATTTGATTTCGGAGTGAGTTTTTGGTATCCAATCTGATAATTCAGAGCGAAGAGCTTCTGATGCTTGTTCCAATCTAGAAAATAAACACACGATGTTATCTAGATCCAAAGTAATATTCTAGCTTGTGTTATGGGTTCTAGAATGCGGATATACATACAATTTTAGAAACACCCAGATCAATGCAAATATTTATGGTTATGCACACAAATGCGTAGTCCATACACAGTACCACCGAACCATAGTAAAATAAGTATATCAATTTTTTTTTTTTTTAATCAGAAAACGAGCGAACAGCCCTCCTGATGGTAAGTGGTAACTGTCGCTCATGGACTTCTGCAATGCCAAGGACTTAGTGCTGCTGCTTGCTTACAGTGAAGGGAGTGGGGTAGGTGAGTAAAAAGAAAAGGGGAACATTGGGCGGCACTCTCACTGACCGAACAAAACGCAATAGTATATACTATTACTCTTACGTCGATCTTCTATAAGAGGGTAGTACCTGAGGTGGGTTGCTGGAGGTTGCTATGGTTACCATGTATGGCTAGTCAACAGGGGGTTTATCATCACCTCTTATAGCAGTATTATTTTAATGTTACCTTGTGTTTTGTCTTTTTCTTTTGTACTATTAAAACAAAGATAGAGACAAAGTAAGAGAGTCCAGGTAGTGTAACATTTTGGTTGGTTAATAAATAGAATAATGTCAATGTTTTGAAACTGTTTAGAAAGGATCTTACCTATTATGCAGGTCATCTGTCGTATTCGTTCCTGATACGTAAGCAGCTGGAAAAAACAAAATATTAATACATAAATATATATTATTCACGTTTAAGATAGAACATAGATCATATAAATTGATTTTTTTATATACAAACTTTAATCCAAGATTCTTGAAAATCCCAGTTTTCGGTTCGGCGCTGAAGCGGTGTCAATAATAGACATAATAATATAGGCATTTTGTAAAAGCGATTTAGCACTCAATGATCAATTGCATAAAATTAGGTTTTTAAATAAATATCGTATATAGAAAGACAGTTAGTTTAAGATTGTTTGCTTTTTAGTCTGACACCTAAAATAATAGATGGCGGTGGTGCAAGAGGAGTGGCATAAAACGAAAATATATGAAATGAAAACATTAAATCGCTAGAGAACTAAAGTGACAGTCATGGCTCTTAAAGCTCTAGTCTCTACGACAAACCAGAAGACACTGTATAAGTAGACTTTCCGAAACGTAAACTGAGACGCTAAAAGTGCCTAACGTGAATCAAAATAGAAATGCTCGTAACGAAAATGATGAATAACCAAAACGAACCATGTATAGCATCCCTCTGTTTAATCTTGTCCGCATGACTGGCGGCGTACTGCGCCAGCAGCGGCAGCACGGCGCGGTGCGCCAGCGGAGCGCGCGCGCGCCCGAGCGCCGCGCCCGCCGCGCCCGCGCCCCACGCGCACGCGCCCGCCGCGCGCGACGACACGCCGCGCGCAGAGCACGACCACAGGTCACAAGCGCGCTTCATACTAGGACCGGCGATATTGTTTTTAATTTTAGGGTCTATCTCCATGTCTCTTTGTGATAATTTTGACATTGTATAAACTATAGCATGCTGAAGATCTGAATATAGTTAAACTAGTATGTAATGCAATAACTTTTATTATGCAAATAAACATTTATAGTTTGAGTTTTTTCAAAAACAATGCAGATTACACCTTCGTAACTTTTTTTCAACCTATTCCATGATCCATCCCACTGCTGGGCAACTATCTTTCCCATGGTGCTCCACAGCTTTATAGAGAGCTTTGTAACATATTATATAAAAATAAATTGTAGATAAGAAATAAAATAGGACCCAGCATACACCCCTGCAGAACTCCTTTGGTAAAAATCAATCTGTTGCTAAAGTTATGAATTTTTTTTTTTTTTTTTTATATTATAGCCTACCAGTGACTCCACCCCGCCTGATGGTAAGCAGTCAGTGGAATCCAGAAGTGGCGGCCACCATACCAAAAGCCATCTTTTTAACTGCTGGTATGGTGGCCTCCACTATGGCGGCTGGGAATGGGGTTAGGGGAAGGGAATGAGGGAGATGAGGAAAGAGGAAAGGGGGGAAATTGGGCCTCCGGCGCTCTCACTCACCAAACGAAACGCAGTAGTATGGATACTACTACTCTTAAGTCGATCTTCTATGAGAGGGTAGTACTTCCCCGGACGATCCGGCCCATTCATGCTGAAATCAGCGTGGATCTACTACCGTTTACTAATTAATTAACTCTCTTAATACTCCTAAGATGAATAAATAAAAATATCAAATGGATACAGCCGTGGATTTTGGTAGCTCAACTATCATCTTGTATTGTGTAAAAGTACGTAAGTAACTGTATCAAACGCCTTTTTAAGATCTATAAACTTGAAAAATATGTTTTATCCGTAAATTCTGCACAATATTGCTTTGTAGTAATCACGTATTTGGAAATAATAGAAGTTTTATCAGAATGTTGACCTGCGAGAAAAATATATAGTGGTTTCAAAATAATGCCGATCTAACCCAATATAAAATGCTGTTTTGATCTATGAACACTCCGCTGACGTCTTACTGCCGGAATAGAACAGTACACTCTTAAGACGTGGGGCTTCACTGTAATTACATTCTGACAACAACGGTCTTGTTCACTGTAGAACTTGACGTGTTCTGCTTAGGCCATAGGTGTTGAGACTTGAAGTCTTCTAAATGGTTTTTTTTTTGTAATGCCAACATTGGCAGACAGTCCACGTGATAGTAAGTGGTAACTGACGCTCATGGACGACCCAGAGTCACTAGCATTGCTCCTGCAATGTCAGGGACTCTGCGAAGCCGCTGTCTGCCGTGAAGGGAGTGGGTTAGGTCCAAGGATTGAGCGAGGTGAGGAAAAAGGAAAAGGGGAAATTGGGTAAATGTATATAAATAAGTCTGTATAGCGGTGGCGAAGGATCCATATAACGCGATACCTACCGGACCGGCTTCCCTTTGAGATAAATCACAAAGACTAGTGTCTATTAATAAAAATAATAAACTGACGGACTCATAAACTGCATCAAAGTTCAGGATTACTTTGAAATGTTTTTTTTAATAAGTATGCAAACTTTTTAGATTAAATTATATAAATATGGTGAGACTGGCTCTTAATCTTAAAAAAAAGCAAAATTTAAAAATAGAACTGCAGTAAAACAAATGAATATAGCCGGGAAAAGAAAATTTACTCGTAGTATCAGATTTGCGTGTTATTTAAAGCAAAGTTTTAAATTGATTCGCATTGATTTTTTATTCTTTTGTCAATTGAATTATTGTTACCAGCAGAATTGTTGGGTTAGTTTTTTACCTCATCGAGAGTTTTTGAACCATAATATGGATACTTCGTTCGAACAAGCGGCTCAAATTGTAGCACTGGTGCGGGAGGGCTTCAATCAACGAACGATTGGTAGAAATTTAAATTTAAACCAGTCTACGGTTTCTAGAATATACAGAAAGTTTGTGGAGACAGGTTCTTACAGAAGGAGACGTGGTACAGGCAGGACTCGAGCAACCACCGGTCGTGATGACCGATTTATTGTTACGACTTCCCTGCGAAATCGTTTCCTCACGTCAGTTAACATCAAAACAGAGCTTAATGAAGTGCGTGGAGTAAATGTGAGTGCACGAACAATAAAAAGAAGGTTAAAGGAAGCGGATATCACCCCTTTTAGACCAGCAAATGGTCCAAAGTTGTCTGTAGCTCACAGACAAGCTCGCTTAAGATTTGCGCGTGATCACCTGAATTGGACAGAAGAGCAATCGCCCTCCGTATTGTTCACGGACGAGTGTAGGACATGTTTATATGGTGCAGATGGTCGCAGAAGAATCTATCGTCGACGTGGGGAGCGATATGCTCAAAGTTGCATTGAGGAGCGTGTTCCTTTTGGAGGCGGTTCGTGTATGGTCTGGGGTGGCATATCGATGAACGGGCGAACAGAACTTGTGTTCATAGACATGGTCCGTCAAAACGGTAATAGAGGGGGTTTGACTGCACATCGCTTCATAACAGAGATCTTAGAAGATCACGTGGTGCCTTACATGGGATTCATAGGCGAAAATTTTACTTTAATGCAGGATAATGCCCGGCCGCACGCTGCTGCACAAGTTCGACAATATTGCGAAGAGGTTGGCATACGTACAATGAATTGGCCAGCACGCAGCCCGGATCTTAACCCCATTGAGCATGTTTGGGACAATTTAAAAAAGAGCTGTATAAATTTAAACTGTATATGCGAGAAATCCTGTGCCCACGACAGTGGCAGCACTAAGAACAGCACTTTCAGAAGAATGGGACAATATGCCGCAAGATCTTTTAATAACCCTAATAAAATCTATGCGGAACCGATTAGAATCCGTAATAACGGCACGTGGAGGTAATACACCTTATTAAAACATAAATAAACCCTTGCATAAAGTTTGTGTCTATTGTTAAAACCATTTTTTTTATTAAACTAATTTTCCTTAAATTTCTGTTTTTTCTTTAAAAAAGTCTTAAGGTCCTTTCCAGTACTCAAACTTAAACTTAAGGATATGACCCTACGCTGTTTTAAAGTTTACGAACCAATCTAATCTGTATAGAAAGTTTACATACTTGGTTAAAATATTTATTTCAAAGTCGTTTATTATTTTCTGTCTTTCTACTCTGGTAATAATAAACTAAAATAAAATGAAAACATTTCAAAAACGCCTTCGCATTGGCGCCAAATTGTCAAATTGTTATGAAATAAGCCGCAGGAATTGAGAGGAATCCATATTATAGGAAATCGTACGTTCCAAGTAACTAAGTACATATTTAAATTACGCGTAATGTAGGTGGAGTATAACCCGGTATTTGCCGGCTTATGACAGAGAACGAACATTCAAATTGCGTAGGTGTAAGCGAGACAGACAACAAAGGTACATTCCAGAACGTACGAAGGACGAAAATTAGACAAGAAAGAGATGTGCATGTCAGGGTTACCAACATAGCTGTTAAAATAAATTAGATAATAAATAATATGAGGTTTTCTAAATGAAAAAAAGTAATTAAAAAATAGTAAAAATACAAGTAATTATTATAATAAAGTTGAACCGCCCCGGTTATTGGTGATTTATGATTTCATTTCTAGAGATTTTTTATTTTGAGTATTGGTGACTCCGTTGTTGACATTTCATACAAAGTTCAATAGTTACAAATACTAAAGCAATATTTTGTTTGTTTTTGTTTTAATTCTGTAATAAAGTATCTCGAAATATAGTTTGTGTAGGGTAGCGTTTGTGTACTGTAAAAGAGTGAACATAATAAATTTTGTTTAGTAAGTAGTTCTAAGCGTATAAAGACTTTAATTATAATATTATGAAAGAAACAAGTAGTGAAGATGTTTACTCAGAAGGTAATCTACAAACAAAGTGCGCTTGAGCAACGCACCTTCATGCATTGACACGATATCTCGAAGTTATTGGAAAATATTGGGCATACCTACTAGGTACGAGCGCAGCGCAAGTGCCGTCCGCTTGAGATACGCATGAATACGTAAGTTGAAAACATGATTTTATATTGGTGTAGATATTGTGTTGTTTTTAGTATCATTTGATAAGTTTAGAACTAAAATGGATAGGGCAAAAGAAATTGTTTGAATAGTGTATTCCATTTAGAAGTTATTAGGAATTTTCGATAGTGAAAATTGTGAAATAAAAATTATTTTGTTTTGTTCTGTACCTAAACTTTTTTATTATAATAGTATGTTTAAGGTTTTGTTTAATATTGAAGAATAAGCTTTCTGCTTTGCTATTACTGCGGGTTTGGACTAGTTTGGAGTAGCCCCTCTCAGTAGTTGAGATTCTTAGCGTGACCGGCGGGCGCTGCGCCGAGCTTAGAGCGTAGTATGAAAAGTGATTCTGATTTCTGTGTGTCTACGACGCTAGTAGCATTAGATTGTTGCCTGATTTATTATCTCAGAAAACACGTTTCTCAAAGTTAATTTTGGAAAACAAAAAACATGTACTTAATTTAGATCGGCCGTGATCGCCCAGATATGACAATAAATTTTAAAAGAAATTATGGATTTTATTAAACATTTTAATATCTCTTTCTACGAAAGTATAGAAATAGAGCATACGTCACGCTTCAAGCTAAGCAATTTTTGCCCCGGCTTCCCTCTGACAAAAAGTCACCCTTCGCCACTGCTGTACTGTATAGTCCTATTTAGTAAATAATCTTTTAAAAGCTTACCCTATTAATTCAGTGCTTAAGCTGACGGTACTCTTATGCAATTTGGTGGTCAGCGCGCACAGAGTAGTCAACTTCTGTTGCAGAGACTGCAGGTAATCTGCCGCTGATGTGAACTCCGGATCTTTTACTCTATGGGAACAAATAATAATATTAATAATATTCTACCACTAAACTATAGTTAAACTAGCTTTTAGGGGCGCGGTTTCACCCGCGTCTTTTGTTAATGCTCTGCTCGTGTCGCCAGTAGCGTGATGTTACAAAGCCTATATTCAAATCCAACTAGTAATCCCAGAGATATGCGCGTAATAATCGAAACACCCAGACCAATGCAAATAGCCTATATAAATATTTGTACTGAGTGGGAATCGAACCTGCGACCTGTATGGTACTTCGCAGGTCCGCACCGAAGTAGAGGTAGGTATATAAATTTTCAAAATATTCTGTAATACAGTAAAATATTAATAATAATAATATTCTACCACATTCACACAGCGCCATCTAGCCCCAAATTAAGCAATTATATTTGCTTGTGTTATGGGTATTAAACAACTGATATACTACTAATATACATTTTTTTTTGTAAATACATACATATTATAAATAAATTACACCCAGACATAGAACAAATAATCATGCTCATCACACAAAGGTTTGTCCTGGGTGGGAATCGAACCCACGACCTGCGGCTTAGCAGTCAGGGTCACTAACCACTAGACCAACAGGCCAGTCATATTGCAGTTTCCTAAATAGAATAATGGAATCGTACCTGGGACCATTAGCAGTTTTCGTTTCTCCAGACCCATATAGTGCACTACTGAGCCCCCATAGGTTTAACGCATTGTTTTCACTTTTGAATACCTATAACAATATTTATTTTAATATTTAAAGTATTATTAGTAATATTCAAAGTATACTTAAATTTGGATTTAAGGAGACAATAATTATAAATAGAACACTTTTAAAATAAATTGTATAATATTTCATAATGGAGGTCAACTGCATATGGTAACACTTACATGTGTTGCCAACAAAAAAAAAAATATTTTTTGAAGACTACTTGTCGCCCGCAGCTTCACTTGCACAAATAAAAAATTAACAACAGTTTTATTAGTTATAGCTTATGTACTATTCTGACGTATAATCTATATTATTGTAAATTTTCATTAAAATGTATTCAGTAACAAAAATACATCAACCTTCTCGTTTATAACATTAATGTGTTTACCTTATCCAGTTCATCATCAGGAGTGGTCAGAAATATTCTGAAGTCCTCACTGTGTGTTAATATTGGATGTTTTGCTACGCGATCTGCAAAACAAATTATTTTGTCAGCTTGTTCCATATTTTTGGTATTGGTATTGGTATTAACGGGCTGTTTTCCGCAACTCCACGACTGTGCGCGTATTTTGCGTGTGGGTGGGGGGCGATCACTCGATCCATCCCAGCTCCTCGAGGAAGGCCAGCAGACTAGCTTGTTCCATATAATAATAACAATAATATTCTATCACATGCACACAGCGCCATCTAGCCCCAAATTAAGCAATTATATTTGCTTGTGTTATGGGTACTAAACAACTGATATACTACTTATATACATTTTTTTTTTGTAAATACATACATATTATAGATAAATTACACCCAGACACAGAACAAATAATCATGCTCATCACACAAAGGTTTGTCCTGGGTGGGAATCGAACCCACGACTTCCGGCTTAGAAGTCAGGGTCACTAACCACTAGACCAACAGGCCAGCCATATGGTAGTAGACCCACGCTGGTTTCAGCATGGATCTACGGGGGAAATACTACCCACTCATACAATTCTCTTATATAATATTATGTACACGTACACACGTAAAGTATTCGTTTTCCTTCTAATATGTTTCGCTCGGTCAGTGAGTGCGTGCGTCGTTGCCCAATTGTAAATATGCATGTTTTATTTTTTTAATCAAAAGTTTACACAGCTCAAAATATTCAACATCAATAAAATATTTAAAATAGCCAACTTAGCCGGACACTTTTAACGCCCGCACATATTAAATGACATTTGTTGTATTAAATTTTGACGTCACATTTGCTTTGACCAATGACAATATTTTTCAACTATTTCTTTGTAATATATATTTTAAAAAAAAAAAAAGGAAATCTAAAGTTAAAAATATTAATGCAGGCACTAGTCCGAAAAAAAATATATTGGACTCTTATTTGAATCCAACGGATATTCCTCATAACCCCTTCGATCCTATTCTTTTTCCTTACTCATCCCCTTTCCCCTACACGATCCGCAACCTGGAGACTGATAGACGCTTGTGTAGGCTAAAATAGATACAAGTGAACTTACCAAGAAAAGCGTTCAACGCATACGTCCTAACCGCTACGAAGGCCGGCGAGTATCTGTCGAGCTGTTGTCGCGCAGAATGGAGGGGGGGCAGTGGGGGGGCGGCGACTAGCGGGTGGGAGGCGGACAGACGCTTGTGTAGGAGCTGGAACAATTTGTTATGCGTTTTTAAAAATAATTACAAGATCAGAAAAAATAACAATCTTCACTACATGGTATAAAACAAAGTCGCTTCTCGCTGCCTGTCCCTATATATATGCTTAGATCTTTAAAACTACGCAACGGATTTTGATGCGGTTTTTTTTTAATAGATAGAGTGATTCAAGAGGAAGGTTTATATGTATAATACGTGCAAAATATAGTAGAGAAACAATGGTAATTTTAGAGGTTTCTAATGTAAAGAAGGGAGATAGCGGTTGCGGCGGTAAGAGAAAACATGTTTGTATTGTCCAATGACAAAAAAGCTGTGAACGTTGTTTAAAAAGACCTTCTGTAGTATATTTAGTATCAGCATAATACCTGTGCGAAGCCGGGGCGGGTCGCTAGTATCAACTAAACCGAAAGATTCTCCACTTCCTACTTAACCTAACCTCTTCAAATTACACATACCTTGAAATGATTATATCGCCTCCTAACATGCGGTGGCGTCGGCCATCTTGCGCACACGCATCTCACTCGGTACGTCACGTACGTCTCTAGGGTTGAGAGCTGCTTCATTGGAGCATCCACCTGGTGAATAATGGGTTATTAATATTAGCGATAATCTGGTAAAACCTTTACTATCGATACATATAAGTGGTTACAAAGTGTCTGTCCATTTTAAATTGCTAATCTCAAGAACATTTACTGGATTTGGATACAGTTTACACTGTTATATAGTGCATTTTTCGAGGCAGACTTTGGTATAAAAAACTTGCCTTTTTTTTTTTTATAAGCATTATTGTGTCAATTTAAAACCAAATAAGTTTACTATTACTAATTATACTTACTATTGCAAAGAGATTAGGTTAGGTTTAAGTTAAGGTTTTGTGCAAAATTTATAGCATGTTGTTAACTTTGTATGTCGCCTCTGGGCAGTAAATAAATGCTTTTTCTTTCTTTCTTTCTTTCTTTCTTTCTATAATATAAAGCTAAAGTTTGTTTGAAATCGCTAATCTTTGGAACTACCACTTGGAATTGGATAATTCTTTTTGCATATGATAACTCAGTTCCTGAGGAAGATTATAGGATATGTAACATCACGCTACTGGCGACGGGAGCAGAGCAGTAAGCAAAGACGCAGGTGTAACCGCGCCACGGAAAGTTAGTTTATTATATTAACCTATCACCTAAAGAAGCCAAGCAGCAACAATGTTTGTAAACCAAGCCGGGTAACCACAACATTTTTATATCAATGCAAAGCGAGAGTGGGTAGCTAATAAAACATTATTTTAATAATAATACCAGAACAGAGGACTGGCCTGTTGGTCTAGTGGTTAGTGACCCTGACTGCTAAGCCGGAGGTCGTGGGTTCGATTCCCACCCAGGACAAACCTTTGTGTGATGAGCATGATTGTTTGTTCTGTGTCTGGGTGTAATTTATCTATAATATGTAGGTATTTACAAAAAAAAAAAAAAAAAAAATGTATATAAGTAGTATATCAGTTGTTTAGTACCCATAACACAAGCAAATATAATTGCTTAATTTGGGACTAAATGGCGCTGTGTGAATGTGGTAGAATATTATTATTATATTAAGAACACCCTCACAACGCCATCTAGACCCAAAGTAAGCACACATTAATAGCTTGTGATATGGGTTCTAGAATGCGGATAAACATACATATTATACATAGAAACACCCAGAACAATGCAAACAGCCATGTTCAAGCACACAAATATTTTCACTGAGCGGGAATCGAACCCGCGACCTCTGCATGGCAGTCCGTACACAGTACCACCGAACCACAGAGGTTGTCATAATTTATTGTATTGAGTTCATAAATACCTTAACAGCTATATCATATCCATGCTCCATCATGAGAGGCATGCCCTCATGTGTGTCATCGGTGACTGTGGTGGGCTCTGTGTCTTCAGTATCAGCATCGTTCAGCTCTAACACTGCCGAACTGCTTTCACTAGCCATTATGCTGAAAAATTAAGTTTCGTAGTTAGAGAAGAGTCACCTTTAGTAGATAAAATAATAATACCAGCCTGTTTACTATCTCTCTGCAGGGCAAAGGCTTCTTCTCATATAGAGAAGGTATGAGCATTAATCACCACGTGCGCTCAAGGCGGAGGCAATTTCAGACTTAAGTCCAGGTTCCCTCACAATGTTTTAAGTCATAAGTCATTTATTCAGAACAAATATGCATTTGTATTGAACATTGATTAAACATTAGAAACAATAAATAATAATTATTATGTACTATATATAAAGCGAAAAACAAAAACCAATAAGATCAGAAACATTAATTAAACAAAATAATCAGCGAACACACACCTTTTCTTTCACCACAAGTCGAAAATTTCCGAGATAAACTTAGAAATTACATGTGATTTGAAAAATCACATTGGTATTTGACCGGATTCAAACCCACTACCTCGTGTTTACGAACCTGGTGCCTTATCTACTGGGCCATTTCGACTTTAGTAGCTAAGGAAGTTAAAATGGATGGATGTTGTTAAGCTATTTCAACTGTATGTAACTTAAAACTAGGTGCAAATTGCTATACAAAGATATAATACATCTTGTGCCTTTTCGTTACTGACTGGTTAACTAGTGAAATATTTCTATATGCCTGTTACAAAAGTTATCCTATAAAAAATAAAATTAATTAATTTATGAAGATCATTTTAGATAAGATGATTTTTATGATCAATATGTCAGAAATTTCAATATAGCCAATTCGCTGGCAATTATACTTTGTCCAGCCGTTTATTTTCTTTTTGACAGCTCATGCCTATGAATTATCATTTTTTTTGTTTGGAATAATGTACTTTATGTACTACAGTAATATACTACTTTATTGACGGTAAACGCCCACTTAGTGAAGTGCCCTGTGCTTAACAAACAACTACAGACTATATCGATTACTACCTACATATTTATTGAACAAATTTTGAATATTTCTGTTTATTTATTTCATATAATATAATTTAAAAAACTAATAAACGAATAATAAAAATTTTATCTAATAATATATTTCGATACATTAAATCGATTGAAAGTTCTTCTAAAATAAAATCGATTATTATTTTATATCGAATTGGTAACGCGTGAGGGAATCACTAATTTCGAACTGTCAAAAAGAAAATAAACGAATGGACAGAGTATAAGGTCATTCTATTTGATGAGCAATTAATTTAAATTGACTAGATTAAACTTAGTATAGTAACACGGAGGTATTATTTGATTTATATAATTATAAAATAGAAGCATCACATGACTGTTATGTGTTTATCAGATAAAATTATATTTTTGGTATAAAAACACAAAAGCAAAGAATGATTTAATTTTTTTAGTAAAAATCTATCTGTAATATTACTTCTTTTTTAAATAAGAAACTGTATTAAACTAGCAACTAGTTTAATTAAATTAATAATTAAGTACTAATAACAGTATATTAACCTTTCTCTTACAAACTTGTATCATAAGTTTGCAGATAAATTGGGGTAAACACGCGCGCAGTATATTCTAATGCACTACAAATCACTTTTGTAGATAATCAATCAACAAAGGATATTTGTTTGTCCCCGTTTGAAGAATTAATATAAACTTTTTAGTTTCGCAAAAGGGGCGTACATTAAAAGTACAATAAAATTTTTGTTTACATACCGGTTTAAAACTAGTTTTATATTGCAATGTTATCACTTACACTACACAAACTGCGCTGATAAGAGTATTATTTTAATTACTTATCGCAAAACGCCAAAGTATCGGCAAAAACACAAATGGTCGTCATTATCGATCTGTATAGAAATAGGCTATACAGATCGATAATGACGATTGAAATATGTTATCACTAAAATGCACTTATTTGGATACGAAATTCAACCTAAAATTTATTATTAAGTTTTTATTTACCTTTATTCATATAAAAATATGTGGGTTAAACAATAATTTCACTAAAAACACTAAAACAATACATGGACAACAAATGACAGACAACGAATTACGTTCCATTTAGGGATAGCAGTTTAATTTTGATGATGTGACATCGTGATCGTGACATAGTTTCTTGGTTTGGTGTAACGGTATTTTGCGTGCACAGGAAAGTAAGGCATGACATTTGCAACGTTCAGAAATTCATCAAAGTTTAAAATGTTTTTCTTTTATTGAGGTCAAATTAAAAGTAAAACTTTGAAATTATTCAAAATTTGCGTTTGAGACATTGTACCTTAACAACTCGTGTATTTTATGTACCTAGCTACCTACCTACTTTTAAAATTTACATCTCTACTTTCAAGATCATACAATACTTGAATTATTTTAAAACCCATAAGTAAACTAGCCAGTTCAGTGGGCTGAAAGTCAACAATCCGTGTGTTTGTTTTAGTCGTCCTAATAAGGAAAACCATAACCACACCCAGGTATTAGACCTGTAGCATCATTCTTGGGACGACTTTCGAAATAAATTTCTGTTTGCCTTTAATAGCATATGTAAGTCCAGCCTTACTCGCTTCATCGCATCAGCCGAAAGTCGTCCACTGCTGGACATAAGCTGTCCCCAATTTACCATCAAGTAGTCTGATAGCTAGTCACAGTACAGCTATTCACAATAAAAAACAACTCTTTAGATCATGTTTTTAATTTTGCAAACTACTTAGTCTAAATATTATAACCGCCTAGTATGACCGATCGGGTAGTCTAGAGGCTGCGCGACCACTGTCTGCGAAGGTCGGATCATTATATGATCGTTGACAGCAGTGTAATGCAGAGTGCAGAAGGCTACTACATCCAGAGTGGCTTCTCCTTCCAAGCTGCCAGTTCTGTGCACGAAAGCCCCGTTTTTTACTTCGAAGGACACGTCAGGTTTATTGTCAATATCACATACTTTGATCTGGGATCCAACCTGGTGTTGTTTCTCTGGGCATTTCCATGTGGTCTGTAACATAAGAAATGTACATAAAATCATAAGGTGGTTATACACGATTTCCTAGCCTCCTACAGACATTGTGACTAAAAGGAGGTTAAACACAATGCACTGTATGAAAAATCTTAAAATCACAAAATCTCTAGGTACACGAAACTAAAATAATCTAACAAGGCGGCGGCAAGGACGGCCAGTCGCTATCGGCCACGGCCGTCCTTACAGAACACTTAGACTAGGCCGTTAGATACTTACCTACTGTCGTCAATCCCCGTCAAGTGCGGTGATTCAAGGAAAAAATTAAGACATTTTGTAGGCTTTAGACCATTGCGAAATTCTTCCTAAAACATGAGTGTGGGGGGTATACTTTGATTCTGCAATGGTCTTTCTAGTAAAGGAATGTTATATAAGTAGGTAGCGTGGCTTTTGCCAGAAAGCAAAAAAACGAGTCTGCGTTCTCCTGCAGACAGTCGGTTGCATAGTTTTTGATAAATCGTTCTTATGAAGCTCACAGCATCGTGGATGTAGCAGTCAATTTTTAAGCGATAAGTACTTTGTATTATAGAAATAAGTAACTGACGTAACTTGCAGAGTTGCTTCTCTGAAGTGGCAATGTGCAGGACATAGCTCGCAGAACTGATGGCCGTTGGGCAGAAAGGTTCTAGAATGGCGACCACAAACCGGAAGACGCAGCGTGTGCAGACCCGTTACAAGGTCGTCTACTTTATAAGGGTTGCGGACAACCGATGGAAGAGAGCGGCGAACGAACGGCCACAGTGGCGAAAATTAGGGGAGGCCTATGTCCAGCAGTGGTAGTTTTTTGGCTGATATGATGATTATAAACATGTTTATAAACTAAATTCAATCGCTGCTGCGCGATCACTACCGTTGCGGCAACCATGAAGCTGAAGGATATCTCTTAACTGCTTTAAATTTATATTTTAAAAATACACTTACGTGTGGAATATCTACCTTCCAATCTCGGATACCCTTGTTTAGTAATATAGTCTCTAATGGCACTTCGTATTTTGTTCTGGTTCCTGTCAACATAAAGGCGTACTAAAAGGAGATAATAAGTTAATAACACAACAACTAGACAGCGTTATCTAGAAATACTTAATTAAAAGGCTAAAGCTTGTGATATGAGTATTTAGAAAGCGAATTAACATACTTAGTAGATACTTTTTTCGTAATATACATATAACACAAAGACTAGCTGATTTGAGGCCTGAAATTGACGCCTGAGTCGTATGACGCAAGACTAGAAGGTAAAATGGTAATCACCGCTCTTCTCTAAACTTAATGTTGTAACATAAAGCAAGTAAGTACTTTCAAGTTACTGGTTAAAGCCATCGGAATGTATCCAAACCCCAAGGATTGTTAACAAACTTACCCTGTAAAAGTATAGTACAGAAATTATTGCTAATTGTCAGCCCAAATCCAGCTAGCCACAAGAAAGCGACCAGCAGATACAATCCCATTACAAGTAATACGCAGCGAAGTGTTGCATGAACACATATAATAATATGTACAAACAATATATTTTATAAAATAAAAATCAATTCTCACGCAATTATTTCCGAACGCAACTTGTAATGTCAAAGATGACGGGCTATGTTATTTGTCAAAAATAAATTTGATCTGTGGTGCGTCTTCTTCTTCTCCTTTTTTTTTGGCAACAGAGCCGACGATTGTGTCAGCTATTTCTGCCAGCGTCAAGTGTAGTTAAATATCATCAACAAGAATATTAAATCGTGTTGATGATATTAATGGTATATTACAATGATATAAATAGAAAAAATGTAGATGAAATTAAATGACAACCATCTTCCGTGAAAACAAAAGATGGACCCTGTGGTGCAGTCGTTGATTGGTTGAAATTGAGTGACGTTGGTGACGTTTAATTATCAGTTTTTTTTTAATTTTGGTTTCGTTCTGAAATAAGACGGTTCTAATAAAACTATCTATTCGATTCAGTTCTCAAAATGAAAGAAGAAGAAGAAAGACCCTTGAGGGAAAATACGACTACCTACGCTACCCTAATAGATATACGTTGGAGGGAGGCGACGCTTCTTTAAGTTCCTTCCTAGAGGCTGCCGGTTTGTGCGCTATTGCATGGGACCTAATATAATTTAGCCAAACGTAGGTTGAATCACATCGGGCAGCACAATATCGCATTTTCAAAAGTTTTTATCCATGTCACTCAGAATCGTAATTTTTTGTATTCAAGCGGGAAAAAGAGCGGCAGTGCGGTCGCATGCGGCAAAGTGCTGTGTGCTCAAAATAAATAGGTAAGACCTACTAGGTAATTTAACAAATAAAAAATTAAAATATGCGGTCGTATTACATAATTTTATATAATTTATTTATAAAATACACTAGCATTAATCTAGCTAAGCTAAATAATATTGAAAAACATGATTAAACTCTAATTATCATTAAATTAAATCTAAAACTAAAAATTATCCTATTAATATTATAAAATGCGAAAGTGTGTGTGTATACCAATAAACGCCTAAAGGGCTAAACTGATTTCGATGAAAACTAGTAAACTACTAAAAAGTCGGGGCGCCACCGTGCCACCGTAAAGATCAACTCCGTGTTCATTTTCATATTAAAAACATAAATTAGTGAATTTATTAAAAAAAACAAGTGAAGTGAATAAAGAAACCATTAACTTATAACATTCATTGTGGACATGGACCAATATCAAGTGAATAAACAATTATCAGTGACATTCGTTTTCTAAAAATGAGAGTGTAACGACCGATTATTCATAGTTTTGTGGTGTTTTTTCCGGAATAAACCATTATTACATAATTAATAACTATTAAAAGGTGCAAAAGTGTCTATTTAAATGAATAAAGTGGATATTTGCAATAAACTCAAGAAATTAAATTGATGATATTGCAAAATTGACTAAAGGTATAACGCCATCTGTTGTAACCATTAAGTACTCTCTCGCCCGTCGACTATCGACCGGCTATAACTTGATTATAATTCAGAAAATTGCTAATAGAGGGCAGCATCAATTATGTAAACAAACATTATTTTTCTTGCAAAATCATTATAATCAACTCCTGGTTATAATCAAGATATACGATAAAACGATAATACTGTTTTGGTTAATCTGAGAGTTAAATAAGCGAATTTATCGTGAACATAATGGATGAAGAAGACAACATTACTCAACGAAGCAGAAATAAATCTTTTAAAAATATGACATTCAGCGATGATAGTGAAAATGACATGGACTTATCGTATGAAAGCCTACCTAACTCGGGTTATACTAAATACGAGATTGCAGCGTTAAAGGATGAAATTAATAAACTCAAAGTCGAACTCGAAACTGCTCATACAGAAATAGACAATTTAGTTGCTGAAAATTCCACCCTAAGCAGTAAACTAAAAATATCTGAAAAAAAAATTGAACTATGTCAATCAATTGGCTTACAAGCTACCAACAAAGAAACATCTAAGCAGTTCTACTCACCACAATACCAAAGAAGACAACGGACTGTAACAATGAAAACAGTAGGGGTATCTAGAACGCCACCGTCGTTACCTAAAGAATTATCCCCACAGAAAAAATTACAGACACCCATGATGAAAAGCACTAATAAAAAGCCAAGTGTAAATAAAAAGTGTCAAAATGTATTAAGCTCTCCAATTACAAAAAACAAAAAAACGCAGACTGTTGAAACATTCCAAAATGAATCATATTCGTCTATAATGTCTTCTAAGTTGACAATAAAACAAAAAAATAAATTATGTGTAATAAGCAGCGGCTGCACAAAAGGTACTCTCCCATTAATTGAAGAAATATTTTCAACTGATTTTGAATACTGCCATTATATTTTATCAAATACTGCAACAGAGGACTGGATAAGCAATATTATACATAAAATAAAAAAATTTACGATAAATGATTACTGTTTGATTTTTATAGGCGAAAATGATATCAGGAACAACGAATACATAAATATATTGGACAACTTGTATAAATCGTTGATAAATGCAACTCATACAAATAACATTGTATGTACACCAACTTACATAAATGGTGCACTCATACACAATTACAAAGTCGAACTATTCAATAATTTCCTGTGCTTAGATGTGAAAAATCGAGAATATGCTTATTTTTTCGACAGCAATTACTCCCTAACACGTGAAATGTTATCATATAAGACTGGAATAATAAATACAAACGGATGGAGAAATATCTATAAGAAAATTATGTCTAACATAATGATAGATTATGAATTATTTTCCGCACAAAACTATCAAGCAACTACCACGGCCACGCCGAACCAATCGAGTAGAATCAAAAAATGCACATCACAGGAAATAAATCTAGAAACTTTTTTTCGTGACCACTAAATACCTGCATGTTTTACATCAGAATATTGCAGGATTATTAAATAAGTCTGATGCAATCTCGGTGAGCCTTGATGAACTATTAGATGAAAATATTTGTGTAGACATCTTATGTTTTACTGAACATTTTATCACGTCAGGTTATGAGTCGTTGTTAAGCATTCCGAATTATCAACTAGCAGCATGTTTTACACGGAAGGAAAGCAAGAGAGGAGGATCATGCATACTTGTCAAACATGGCCATCGCTATGAGGAATTAAAACAAATTGCTAAATTATCTGTGACTGGAGTGTTTGAATGCTGTGCAATAGAACTAACTGACTATAAAATAGTGTTGGTATGTGTATACAGGATTCCTAAACTTAGTAATTTTTATGTGTGTATAGAGAAAATACAAATATTATTACAATCAATTTGTAAAAATCGTTATGTAAATATTATAATAGCAGGTGATTTTAATGTAGATATATTGAAACAAAATCAACAGACTTTTAACTTTGAGTGTATATTTATGAATTTTAATTTAAAGTTAGCAGTTAATCAACCCACTCGCTTAAAATCTCAAACGTGCATTGACAATATTGCTCATAACTTCACTAAGAAAACTGTTACTCAAGTGCGTGAACTAGGTTTATCAGACCACACAGCACAAATTTTCAAATTTCCTGTTGAAACAATTTTTAACAATAAATACTGGCTAGTCACAAAAAGGGACTATAGTAATGAAAACATAAATAAATTCAAAGCTTGTTTAAAAAGGCTACCATTTACGAATATATACGAAACTGTTAATCCTAACATAGCTTATAATTGTTTTTTAGAAACTTTCACTTTATACTACAAATTATGTTTTCCTGAGGTAACTAAAGTTATTAATATTATCAAAAAACCGAAGTGGATATCTCGTGGTATAAAACTATGTAGCAAAAAGAAACGCCAATTACTATGGCGTTATAGACATAAACCAGATGAAATAAATAAAAAAATCTTTACTGATTATTCTAAAAGACTAAAACGTATAATTAAGCTTACTCGGAAAGCGCAAAACAACTACACAATTAAAGCTTCTGCATGTAAGTCTAAAGCAACATGGAAGATAATTAATAATTCAAAATTTAATTTACCAAGAGCTAACATTAGGAAAATTAAAGTTAACAATAATATAATCACCAAACCTAAAGACATAGCAAATGCATTTAATGCATACTTTGTTGAAAAAATTATCCCCATGAATAAAACTTACAAAAATATTACATCATTAATAGAAAATAAATTAAACTCTTTTTTTTTTGGCCCCATGTATCCCTATAGAAATATACAAAATCATAAATTCATTAAAAAACACTAACAGTGTGGGTTATGATGGTCTTTCAACTAAAGTCATCAAGGCTGTTGCTGGTGAAATCTGTGCTCACTTAAGTTATATTATTAATCTAAGCATTGATGCAGGCATTTATCCAGAGGCTCTGAAAGTATCCATTGTCAAACCGTTGTTTAAAAAAGAAGATAAGGAGCAAATGCAATACTACCGACCTATCTCTCTCATAAGCATTATCTCTAAAGTATTTGAGAAACATATTTATACGCAATTATACACCTACCTTGAGAAGAATAAGATACTTGCTCAAGAACAAAAAGGCTTTCGTAGTAATAAGACTATAAATATGGCTATCTTTGACTTTTTATACAAAGTAATAATAAATGTAGATAAAAACATTCCTGTAAGTACCATATTTTGCGATATGACGCAGGCGTTCGACTACGTCTCTCATGATATTTTGATAAAAAAATTAGAAGCTTATGGCATCCGGGGTAACGTTTTGCGTCTCATAGAATCTTATATAGCGAAGAGAGTACAATATACAGAAATAACTTCAATAAACACAAAAACTAAACATGAAGAAACTTACTTATCATCTGGTCGAGTAGTCGAATACGGTGTGCCTCAAGGTAGTGTTTTAGGACCGCTATTGTTCATTATTTATATAAACGATCTACCCAAAAGCATCAGTCAACCCGTGACTCTATTTGCTGATGATAGTACAATAACTATACCATGTAAAAATAAATGTACCTATAATGATGACATTAATGATTCCTTGACTTTGATGATACAATGGCTAGAAAATAATAATTTGAAAATCAATTTAGAGAAAACTAATATTATGCACTTTACACAAAGAGGAAGCACTATGCCTAAACTACACACACACTACAACAATAAAACTATTAATGAAGTTGACAATGCGAAGTTTCTTGGTGTAACTATTGACAAAAAACTAAATTGGAAAACACACACAGAATCCTTAATAAAAAAAATAAGCAAATCATCTTACGCAATATATAAATTAGTACCAATGGTCAATATTGACGCTCTCCTTACAGCGTACCATGGTTTAATTTCGTCCCATCTTAGATATGGCATTATCTTTTGGGGTAACTCAACAAATAAAGAACGTGTCTTCAAAGCCCAGAAGCAATGCATAAGGACCATCTTTAAACTAAAGGTCCCGGATAGTTGTAAACCATTTTTCGTGAAATACAAAATATTGACACTACCATCTCTTTATATTTTAGAAAGCGCAATGTTTGTTAAGAGTAATACTAACTTATTTCCTCGTATGTCTGATGAGGTCGTTCGTAACAGACGTGATGTCAGTAGGCTTCGCCTACATCAATCAAAAACTACTCTAATGAATAACAGTATATTTTGCATGGGCCCAAAAATATACAATAAAATTCCTAAAGCTTGGAAAGATCTTAATAGACATATATTTAAAAATAAATTAAATGATTTTCTCGTAAGTAAAGCCTACTATAGCATTAAAGATTTTCTAGATGACAAAATTGACACACAGAGATACTGTTAATAAACAAGAGATGGAATTCATGAAATACACTGGGTTATTGAATGTATGAGAAGTAGTTTAATGTACATAGGTCTGTATTTATAACTAACAGGATAAATGTTTTTTTTGTTTCGTAGTGATAGTTGGAAATCAGTATAGTTTATAGAATAGGTAATTATGTTTTTTATATTTGTATGCCGTAATGGCTAAACATGACTGACCACTTTAATTTAATACCTTGCACGCATTAATATGTATGTATACTCATGTTAAAACAAATAAAATGATCTTTATCTTTATCTTTATCTAGTATGCAGATAGATTCGGTACCGGAGACGAACATATGCCATTTTATCCCGAAAATCGGTGTGGTTTCCGAGGGAGACAAAACACATTTTAAGCAAAGGCGAAGCCGTGATACGCAGCTAGATAAAAAATACATACGACTACAAATTATCAAAGTAGCGGTAACGGTATTAGACCGTTATTTTAAGTAACCGCTATTTTTAAGATCATATTATATCTGTCCCATTTCTTTTTTAACGGTTTGGAAGTATTCACTGGTGGCTTCAGCGAGATCCTTGTCTCCAACGGCTCCTAGCAGCGACGTCACAGAGGTTTTAGCCTCGACTCCTCCCATCTCTTCCAACTGTCGCATTTTGACACGAATTTCACGCATGCGCGCCTCCAAAATACGCTCTCTTTTAGCTTCACGTTCGAACATCTGTAAAAATACTGTTTTTTGTATTGATTGAATTATCAATCAATATACAATATCGTTACTTACAACCATTTTTTACGGAATGCAATAACACTACCACTGCATGAGTTATAGAATTCGGATATACTACTTAAATACTTTTTTTTTTGTAAATATCTACATATTATAAACAGAAACACCCAAACCAATGCAAATAGCCATGTTCATGCACACAAATATTTGCACTGAGCGTGAATCGAACCCGCAACCTCTGCGTGGCAGTCCGTACACAGTACCACCGAACCACAGAGGCAGACCAAGTATGTTTGTTTTTTTTCGATTTAACTCAAGATCTACTTGACCGATTTAAAAAAAAACCTTTCATCTTTTGAAAGTTAAAAATAAATCAGGAAGGCTATATTTTATTATGTTTAACATATTTTCAGACATTTTCAAAATTTTAATATTTTTCATTCTAAATTAATGATGCAATACGTCACTATTGCTATGATATTTTCTGTAGGCGTTTGTTGTAAGACCGAATAAAAATTTTGATTGAATTCCTTTAAAAAAAGGTTGCTTTCGATGTCGAAGCCGATATCGAACTGTGACCACTTACCACTGTAAGTAGTCCCTTCTCGTGCTTCTCAGTTTCAGATAGGGTGCTAGATAGCTGTGTCAAATATATACACCCTGCAGAGTTGCCGCACGCGACTAGAGAACCCTGCGAAAGACCTTACTCATTATTAAAAGAGGTGCCATCAGATAGAGATTTATGGAGCGGAAATGACTGGAAAAGTTGGTAGGGGTCACCCTAGACGAACATACGCGGACCAAATAGGAGATATGTTAACAAAGGGCACAATTACTAGCACCCGTAACCGACGTGTGTATGAAAAGATTAATGAATGTTGACGAGGCAAAGGTGGTATGTTTGGATCGCAGCAAATAGTGTTCTATAGTCTCTGCTTACCTCATTAATGGGAGACAGGCGTGAAGTTATGTATGTGTGTATATATGCCATCATAATCATGAGATGGCACCCTTTCAGGCTGGCACTTATGAATGCATTTTGCAGTGTAACGTAAACCTGTACCTATGTTTGTGCTAATAATTATGCGGAAAGAGTTTCCTTGTTTGTTTGAACGCGCTAATCTCTGGACCTATCAGTAGCGAAGAGTCACTTTTCCGAGGAGGGAAGCCGGTGGGACTAAAACATTTTGAGTTTCAGAAGGCTAGTTAGTCTTTGAGTAGACACGCAAGCAGTGATAGGTATAAGGTGGTCAGGACATATTTTAAAAGGGAAGTCGGCAGGAATCGTGTTATTTGGACGCTTCGCCACTGGGACCTACCATTCGGATTTAAATAATTCTTTTTGCTTAAGATAGCCCAGGTCTAAAAGTTATAGGCTATGTAACATCACGCTACTAAGCAAAGACGCAGGTGAAACCCGGCCCGCAGCACGCGGTCATCAGTCGCAGTCATCATATATTATAAGCTGAAAGAACACTGCCTTAAGCTTTTCCCAAGCTTTGCTACTTCGACCTCGAAACCTTCATTCATCTACAGCTATGCAAAACCAGACTCAAAATAAGTACTCACAGCTTCATGAGGCGCGATACGAAGAAGAGGTTCTTTACACACTTGGATAGTGAGAACAGGCTCATATTGTGACTTCAGCAGATCCCAAATAGCCAGGACTCCATCAGAATGCGCTAGA
Source organism: Parascotia fuliginaria (assembly GCA_963082885.1). Classification (NCBI taxonomy): domain Eukaryota; kingdom Metazoa; phylum Arthropoda; class Insecta; order Lepidoptera; family Erebidae; genus Parascotia; species Parascotia fuliginaria. The sequence continues at coordinate 8,554,745 of OY720199.1, read as the reverse complement.
AGTACTAAGGATAGCCTGGTAGGACTCCAAGCACCATCACATATTTTGTACCGCTGCGGCGGAGACCACAAAACGGCAGATTCCTTACACTCCTCGCTCCAGATACGCGCGGTCCAGTCACCGACGGTTAAATAGTTCTTTAAGAAGCCAGGGTTGCGTTGTAGTGTCCAGACTGGACCCAGGTGACTTAACAACTAAAAAACATGACGGGAATTAGGCAGGTATTTTATGATCGTCAAGTTTTATATTAAATGAAAATGATTCATCATATCAGCCACAAGACGTCCACTGCTGGACATAGGCCTCCCCCAATTTTCGCCACCGTTGTCGGTCGTTCGCCGCCCTCATCCATCGGTTGCCCGCCACCCTTATAAGGTCGTCGGTCCACCTTGTGAGGGGTCTGCCCACGCTGCGTCTTCCGGTTCGTGGTCGCCACTCTAAAACCTTTCTGCCCCAGCGGCCGTCAGTTCTGCGCGCTATGTGTCCTGCCCATTGCCACTTCAGAGAAGCAATTCTGCGAGCTACGTCGGCTACTTTATTTCGCCTGCGGATTTCTTCGTGAATGAAAATGATTATTGACGGCATATTTTGGTAGGTTTGAAGTAGCTTGAGCTGTGACGAGTTTCAAAAAATAAAAGTAGGACTAAAACGAAATAATGTATATTTAATCATCGTCAGCAAATGTGAGTGTGTATTAAACGTGGTAGGAGCGGCATACTTTACACGCTGAGCGCTATTGTGTGGCTTCCGGAAACATGAAGTTTTAAAGAAATACCCACTTGGACCGAAATGACCGTGGAGGCCTGAGATATTAGAATTCATCAAATAAAAGTGTTAGTTAAATTATGTTACATTGGCCTCTGAATAAAGCACTAGTTATCTGTGTTGCCTAAAAGATACACAGGCCTCTCATGGTGTGTTTCCAGAGGAAGCGCATGGCGCTAAAAAGATCTTTGGTGATATAGGTACTATTTGGTGTATTGCCACGTGCACATATATAGGCAATACTAGGCTGACTACATGTTTACCATCTAAACGCTAAAGGTATAAAACTAGCTACTTTAGAAAATAAAAAAGTACAACCTTAGCAGGTAACTTCTCAACAGCACTCTTCCCTTTTCTATTACCATTAATAACAAACCCATTCTCAGTTCCAACCATAAACCTACTGGGCATCGTCGGTTCAAACTCCAAGCAGGTCACTCCATCAGTCAGAGCCATACTCTGCTTCACATTAGTATTAGGAACTACGTGAATCATCACTTCGTCAATCGGTTCACTAATGTTCCTCATATCCCACCACTTGCAAACTCCATCAGGGCCTCCAGAGAAAAACTCTTTGCCAGTTTTCGAATAGTTAAAACGCAACCCACTCACAAGGTCCCTATGAGCTACATGTGGAGGGCACATCAGTGAAGGGTGGGCCATAGTCTCGCGTTGATCCCACACAGCTACTTGCCCATTAATCAGTCCACCTCCCAGAACTTGGACATCACGTTCGTTATATTGTAAGTCGATTACCACAGCTGGAGGTAAAAAAGCAACTTCTGCATTATTAGGATTTTCCGTATCCCAGATGCAGCATTCTGTCGACCCTAAGGGTTTCCGATCGAAGTCTACAATGTTATATGCCACAGCGAATTTCTGTCCACCGTCTGGACGCCAGCAGATTGAGGACACGCGTCTCTCATGGCCACCAGGAGACGCAAAGAGGTCGCGGTACGTGTTTACAGTGCGACCACTGATGCGCACCACGTCGTTTTGTTTTGGCATCTCTATAAAATAGGTTTGATACATGTCGATAGCGTTGTTTTGGAGGATGAGTTTCTCCATTGGCTGCAGAAAATAAAGCATAGGTTCTTAATAATACCCAAAGCACACATGATAGTTTAATGAGGGTTTTCTAAAATGGCGCCCACAAGGTGGCAGCACTGAGGCGTCAGGTTCAGGCACCTGTCAAAGCGCTTTCAATCTTCGATTGATAACCGTAAACGATTCTATTGATTTCAAACTGTTAATGAATTTTGATTTAGATTTTTTGTAAATGGAAGACTTTCAACTAAGTGGCGCCAACCGGTGGCGACTAAAAACTCTTATTGAAATTTCGAAATTTTTACTGACACCTTCCAATTTCGATAAGTCCTTCGCGGGGTGTAAAAGCATCTCACAAAATTAAGCGCCATATTGAAGGCTCATAAAAAAGTTAGAACTAGTCAAAATAAAGATGGCTACAACCAGCAAAAACTCACACCAGCAGTAGCCGCTATAAGATTAATATAATCGTCGTCCTTCTCAACCCGTCTACGATATCGCTGCGTGGACTCAGGGTCTGCGACGATGACGTCCTTCGGCCAGCCACCCTCGGCATGGTTACACCCGCTGGTCGTGTATTCAGCCCTATAACAACAGTATTTTTAATAGATCCTGACTGGATGGTCGATATACAGTACTGTGGAATAGTATCTATCTATTCCTACAAACCTACTTATAATAAAAAATATATTAAGTAGGTATTAAAATCATAAAGTCCGCTTGCCTAAAACACACTGAAAAGAAAGAAAGCCATTTTATTTTTCGTACTGACGCTACATTGCAAAATTATATACCTTATGTCATTATACCCACAATTAATACGAAACACATGTTAAAATCTATTAAGCGATTTAGGCTGTAGAGCGTGCTAAAGAAATATACATACATACGCTCAAAAAATATTACTCTCCTTAACTTCGGCAGTCGGGCAAAAAGAATTAACTGGAAAACGTCTGTCTGAGTAAGAATATTATGAAACTATATCTGTAAATAAAGAACCGCTCAATGGATTTAGATATATTACTGTAACTAGTTTTCCGCGGCGCGGGTCCACCCGTATCTTTGCTTACTGCTCTGCTCCCGTCGCCAGTAGCGTGATGTTACATAGCCTTTAAACTCCCTCAGAGAATGAGCTATCATACGCTAAAAGAATTATTCAAACCCAATTGGTAGTTCCAGGGATTAGTGCGTACAAACAAACAAACAAACTTTCACTTTATATAATAGGATTGATAACATACCTTATAGTATTTATCTCACATTTCGAAAATCTAGGACCATGCTGAACAAATTGATGGACAGGATTCCGAAGAATAAACTGCTTGTGCTCAGCAATATTAACAGGAATATTGTCGCAAAGTTCCGGCCCTTGCTCACAGAACAACGGTTGAGCACCGAAATTACTTCTTAATTTTGTATATTGATATGTTATATCCATTTTAATTAATTAAATTATAAAATATATTTATAGAAAATACACGGAATAAAGAATGATTTTCATCAATTGACAATACAGATCAAAAATGAAAGATATTCGCAATTTGAAAATCTTATTGTAATGGTGACCTCAAATATCATCTTAGTCTCTACAAATTTTGGTCACCTTGGCCTTTTGTGAGCCGCTCTCATTCATCGGTTGCGCCGCCACTCTATTATGGTCATCGGTCCACCTTGTGAGGGGTCTGCCCAAGCTGCGTCTCCCGGTTCGTGGTTACCACTCCAGAACCGTTCTGCAAAAACGGCCGTCAGTTCTGCGAGCTAGCTAGGACGGACATCAAGGCTGTCAAAAAATAACTTTTTCCTATCTTTAACGCGATAAAAGGCACTGCTTTAGCAAGGTCTCTTTGTGCTACATATCTGTGGTGGACAGATAGCAACAGGTTTCCTCATGCTCTCCCGCAGATTCCACGCGACTACTTGCCCAGTCATTAGAGCACCAGCTAAAACCACAGGTTCACGCTCATTGTAATGCAAATCCAGAAAATCTGCTGGAGGTGTGAATGTTACATCTAGAAAATTTGGATTTTACGTATCCCAGATGTTGCCAGGATTTGGGAGCTAGAGGAATTCTATTTTAAATTTTTTGTTTATCAATGGTCTGAGATCAAAATTGCCGCTCTAGTGGACAGTAGTAAGTGTATTGCCTGTGTCACTTTGCATGCTACTTGAAATTGTAACTTTAAAAAATTGTATTAACCTAGCAATTAAAACGAGTGGCCCGAGTTTCTTGTCAGTTCTTCTCATGCCATACGTCAGCGAACTGGCTTTTTGTAATTTTAACCTTCATGACGTGTTAATTTCATAATTAATCTATGAATAAATATATTTTCATTTCCATTTTCATTGACACTAGTTATATAATCTGTGCTATAGGTTAAAATTGGCGGTGCGTCTATGGACTTTAGGGTAACCATAAGCTCTCAGCCCTCTCAGCTTAAATCATAGGTACTTGAATGAAATAAAAAATGGATACGATTAGAACTTCTTTATTTGATTTAATTGACTAATACAATTTATTTTACTCCCTTACAGTATTTTACTATTAAATAATTAAAATAAATTTACTATGGACGATATTGTGCTATTATATTTAAATCGATTGCAAGATCGATATAATTTAAGTATATTCCTAGCTGTTGCCAGCAGCTTCGTCCGCGCTGACGTACATAATTATATCCCAGTATAAATACACACAATATGTTAATAAATTATAGCCTGTGTTATTCTGTTGTATGAGCTATATTATTGTAAAAGTTTCGTTAAAATTCACGCTATAGTTTTTGCGTGCAAGAATCACTGGCGTTTCCTCGTGGCCAATCTATTTCGCCAAAACAGACTCATGTGCTGACATAAAAACTATTATCCATTCTGTATCTTATTACAATACCACTAAAACGATAATTGTTTGAGACTTCATAAACTGTACTAGCTGTTGCCAGCAGTTTCGCCCGCGTGGGTAAATATACCACAAAAGCATCTATTCCATTAAGTTCAATTGAAATTAACTAGATAAACTAATTAAAAATATTCCAGTTAATTTAACTTTTTGAGCATATTGTTAAAATTGAAATAATAGAAATATTAAAAAAATAGCCTATGTTATTCGCTAAAATTGCAGCTTTCTTTATGCAAAATATTTTTCAAATTGATTAAGTACCTACATAGATTTTGAGTTTATCCGTAACAAACAAACATACAAAAAATCATCTATATAATATTAGTTTAAATTACAAACGCAATTAAAATTAAATTATACATATTATCACAGTTAAGATGGGATGGCGGGTGCCTTTCCCGGGAACAATTCTTGCAGTATCCGGTAGCAGTCTTTCCAGGGCACAACCTGCGCTTTGACCTGAGGGTCTATAGAGGTAAGCGTCTTCTTGATTAAGTCATCTAGGGGATAGCCAATGCGAGGGAACACTGTCGCCTGAAATATTAAATACTTGATGAATAAAAGATTCCGCTTTAAAAAGCATTAAACGAGGGCCTTCACACAAGACTGGCAACGTCGCAGTTTAGTGCCATATTTTCGTGGTTTTCAATTTTTATCATTTCATCGGAGCTATATTTTAAAAATATGTTCATAACCATAATGCTTACAGTTATTTTACTATGAAAATAATGCCACGGAAGTTTTTAATGTATTATTTGCATATAAATAGAACTATAAGCATTGTGGTTATTTACTTTTTATACACCCAGGACAAACCTTTGTGTGATGAGCATGATTGTTTGTTCTGTGTCTGGGTGTAATTTATCTATAATATGTATGTATTTACAAAAAAAAAAATGTATATAAGTAGTATATCAGTTGTTTAGTTCCCATAACACAAGCAAATATAATTGCTTAATTTGGGGCTAGATGGCGCTGTGTGAATGTGGTAGAATATTATTATTATTATTATTATTAGCTTTCACGTAATTCTAAAAAGTATACTAAAAACATTATTAAAATATAGCTCCGATTAAATGATAAAAAATGAACGAAAATATGACACTAAACTGCGACGTTACCAGTCGTGTGAACGCTCATAATGTTTGACGTGAAGAAATTTGTCTATCACTTTTGGAGCGGGTTAGGTACACATGTAGGGGTACAGTACACGGCATCATCACACACGCTAAAACACAAAATGTCCCTTTATACAACTTTGGTGGCAAACAAGCATACGGTCCACCTGATGGTAAGTGGTAAACGTAACCTATAGAGATGGTTGTGTTTTATAAGCATTACGAAAGTATTAATGCTTAGAAAACACAACCAAGCCGTTGCCTACCACAGAGAAGGGGGACCGAGGGGGGTATTTGGGCTGCCGGCGCTCTCACTAACCGAGCGAAACACAATATAAAAAACTAATATTTTTACGTCGATCTTAGAGATTCGATTGGTAAATAATAGAACAAAATACTTACATTACTCGGCAAATTAGTAGCCGGACAATAATCATTTCTTCCATCGCCGGCGTAAACAATGCGCTCATAACTGTGCTTAGCACACCACTGTGCTAACGCCAACGATTTGCACAGATTCGTAGGGCAACGGGCACAGGCCGTCTGACGCATACACGGCTCGATGTACAGACGGCCATCTTGGAAGAATGCGCGGTTTGTTATTACTGAGGTTATAGAGTCCTGAAAATGGAATACAATTTTGGTTTTATAATCTTTTAGTCTATGTTTAAATTCATACTAATATTACAAGCAATATATTATTAAAAACAAAAAGCCGGCCTGACTAAAACAAAGTGAAAAGAAAGAAACCCATTATTTGTCTCGTGCTGACGCTACATTGAAATTTGATATACCCTTTATCACTTCCACGATCAATACGAATATAATGACACCTCATACGTTAAAATCCATGAAGCCATTTAGGCTGTAGAGCGTGCCAAAGTAATAGATATACGTCAGTCGGGCAATAAATGCGAAAGTAGCTCTGTCTGGCTGTCTGTCTGTAACGCTTTCACGCCTAAACCAATGAACCGATTTTGATGAAATTTGATATAGAGATAAAATAGACCTTGGGAAACAACAAAGGTATATTTTAACCTTTCATTGCGAAAAAATGGCTCGAAGGGGTTAAAACAGGGAATGGAAGTTTATATAAAAAAATCGTCAATATATAAATAATATATTACGATATACGTACGACATTCACGCAGGTGGAGCGGCGGGCAACAGCTAGTTTATTATATGGATTACTACTACTACTACTATACTATTTGCCTATTACTGTAGAGAATTTTATATGTAGGTATGCGTTTATTTCTCTATGTTAATTATCTAAAGGTATTTTAATACCTTGTAATCAAACATTTAATGTTGAAGGCATTTCTTGTTAGTAATTGGTAACTTTATCCTTTGTGTACTGTAAATAGCTTAAATACTCATGTGTATATACTTAGTTTGGTTGGTTGTAAATACTTAGTGATGGTTTAATTACTGCTATAGGTGACCTCAAGAGAGGTGATACGTGGTTGAAACTCATGGGCGATGCCACGACTTTTAAGGGGGTGCACCTATGGACGTTTGAATTTAAAGACCAACTTTCTAAAAAATTCTTATCTTTTCTATGATTTTTTTTCGACAGAGGGGTTAAGAGCACCTCCTTCCACCATGCTGCCGGCGTCCATGGTGATACCCAACTAGAATCATGGTATCAAATGTTGCAGTCGTCTGCAGTCTTAAAACTTGTATTTTTTTTCTTTAGGCGCGAATGGTCCAATTCGCGATTGGTCCAATTCGCGATTGGTCCAATTCGCGAATGGCCCAATTCGCGATTGGTCTTTTTTTTTATATTATAGCCTACGAAAGTGACTTCACCCCGCCTGATGGTAAGCAGTCAGTGGAATCCAGAAGTGGCGGCCACTATACCAAAAGCCATCGTCTTAAACTGCTGGTATGGTGGTCTCCACTATGGCGGCTGGGAATGGGGTTAGGGGAAGGTACTGAGGGAAGTGAGGAAAGAGTAAAGGGGGGAAATTGGGCCTCCGGTGCTCTCACTCACCGAACGAAACGCAGCAGTACGGATACTACTACTCTTAAGTCGATCTTCTATGAGAGGGTAGTACTTCTCCGGACGATCCGGCTCATTCATGCTGAAATCAGCGTGGATCTACTTCCGAATAAATAGGTCTAATTCGAGATTGGTCTAATTCGCGTTTAGTCCAATTTGAACTTACAACTTTGTTAGCAAACAAGCATACGGGCCAATGTTAAGTGGTAACCGTAACCTATAGAAATGGCTGTTTGCCAAGCATTTCACAAGTAATTTTGCTTAGAAAACACAACCAAGCTATTGCCTACCACGGAAAAGAGGATAAGGAAGGAAAAGTAAAAAGAAAGAGGACTGAGGGGCTATTTAAGCTGCCGGCCCACTCTTGTATTATACAATTACAGTTTTCTTGATCAGCAGTGCAGATAAACCAAAGCATCAACACGTGGTATATTTAACTCTAATAAATCAAAACAATATACAGATTCACACATCCACAATAGGCATGAGACACAAATTACCACATTTACCGTACATGTACCAATGACGGCAGTACTACTTGTGACTACGCGGGATGTGATGAAACATTACTAAGACTTACTAATTATATTAAAACAACTTTACTAATCTATACCTAAATAGTATAAAAGGAAATCGCTGGGAAGCGTCTGTCTGTATAAGATCGATAAACAGAAAGTAAGGAACCTCTCAATGGGTTTGGATGCGGTGTTCACTGTTAACGGTACTCGTAGGTCTATACCTACGACCTGCCTACTACCTATACCTGCGTTTCTCGAGAAAAGTTTTGATATTGACTGGCCTGTTGGTCTAGTGGTTAGTGACCCTGACTGCTAAGCCGGAGGTCGTGGGTTCGATTCCCACCCAGGACAAACCTTTGTGTGATAAGCATGATTGTTTGTTCTGTGTCTGGGTGTAATTTATCTATAATATGTATGTATTTACAAAAAAAAATGTATATAAGTAGTATATCAGTTGTTTAGTACCCATAACACAAGCAAATATAATTGCTTAATTTGGGACTAGATGGCGCTGTGTGAATGTGGTAGAATATTATTATTATTATTATTATTATTATTATTATATATCTAAAGGCTATATATATAACACGGAAATAGATCTATCACCTGCCGTGCTATATAACATTACGCTGCGAGCGACGCACGGACGGTCCGGGAGCAGGTCAGTAACGAAAGATGTAACCGCTGCAAACTTTTGATACCGATGAAAAGCAAAGCGGTTCTCCTTACTAAAATTGCTAATACGTCAAACGTTTTGAGAAAAGAGATCAGACCCTACCACAACCTCGCATAGCAATTTCACTATAACCTTACTTTGTCTCTATCCTTGTTTTTAATGAAACAAAAGAAAACGATAACAATACAAATAAGATTAAAATAAAAATGGCCGAGGTAGTGGTAGGCCTCCAGTCCCTACAAATACGAAAACATCTCAACAGAACGTAAGCATCAATACTCAGGTCTTTTCTAAGAGAAGGGACCTTTGTCGACGATAAACGACTGGTTTTATTTAAGTTGCTCTTACCAGAAGTCCATGCACTTTAAGCCAATGCTGAACAAACACGCTATTGGCATCCGTCAGCACCAGCACGTCCCAACCTTCGTTCGCCAGCGTAGTGATCAGCTGCTCTACCCCAGGAGTGGGCCTCATGGACGCTATGCTGGACAGGATGTCTTCTTGACTCAGGCCTGCTGTGAACGCGTGCTCGAACACCTGGAGAGAGACAATCAACTATATTATGTTTATTACGGTAAATCGTTGATGGTTTCAGCATAAATGTCCCTTTATGTCGAGCCTAAGAAAGTATTGTTTTAAAATTGTTCTAAAACAAAGAACAATAGATTCTCAGACTCGAAGTAAACGGACTCAGCTTATAGGGAACATAATCGGGGAAGTACCTTCTACCCTTAGTGACGTTTACATACTCAACGATCGTACGGTGTATCCACACAGCAGTTACTTTTTGTTAATAAACGTTTTCAATTGTTACTAAGCAACAACTGATAACAAAAAGTTATTTAATGTTAGTATAATTATTTTAAAATGGTCAAAATGGTCCAGTGGATAAGGCAACCGCTTCGTAACGGGTTCAAATCCGAGCAAGTACCAATGTGATTTTTCAAATTATATGTACCATCTAAGAAACATCGTGAGGAAACCTGGACTTAAAGTCTGAAATTGCCTCCACTTTGAGCGCACGTGGTGATTAATGCTTATACCTTCTCTATATGAGAAGAGGCATTTGTCTTGCAGTGGGACAGTAAACAGGCTGGTATTATTATAATTACCTTGCTGTCTTTTTATTGATCAACGTTGCTCAACAATCGATAACATAGTACGGTATACGGTATGATAACATAGCAGTAGCGAAGTCACTTTTCCGAGGAGGGAAGCCAGTGGGACTAAAATACTTTAAGTTTCGGAAGGCCAGTTATACTTTGAGTAGACACTCAAGCAGTGATAGGTATAAGGAGGTCAGGGCATATTTTAAAAGGGAAGCCGGCAGGAATCATGTTATATGGACGCTTCGCCACTGTAACATAGTAACATCGTACGGTAGCAGATACACGCTGATTTCAGCATTAATGGGCCGGATCGTCCGGGGAAGTACTACCCTCTCATAGAAGATCGACTTAAGAGTAGTAGTATCCGTACTACTGCGTTTCGTTCGGTGAGTGAGAGCGCCGGAGGCCCAATTTCCCCCTTTCCTCTTTCCTCACCTCCCTCATTCCCTTACCCTAATCCCATTCCCAGCCGCCATAGTGGAGGCCACCATACCAGCAGTTTAAGACGATGGCTTTTGGTATAGTGGCCGCCACTTCTAGATTCCACTGACTGCTTACTATCAGGCGGGGTGGAGTCACTTTGGTAGGCTACAATAATAATAAAAAAACAATCAATTGATGTTATTGGCGATATGGACGCGAAGAGTAACAATCAACTAATAGTAACAAGGAGTCACAAAAGTTACAGATTGTTACATAAGTACTTACGTGTTATGTATGTACCGTGTTGCAGTGTTGCTCCACAAAAGTTAACTGCACGGTGCGGATGCACGGTTAAGCGTGCTACACACCTACAGTTTCAACTGTGCGATTTAACTGTACAGATAAATCGTTAGGTGAGTAGAACAAAAACTTAAACTGTACAGTTTAACTGATATCTAATTAAAATATGATTTTAAAACATTAACTTTTAGCGTTTCGTTCGATGACTGACGGTTCTCATATTATACACTCATTCCCTTCGCTAACCTTACTACACATGGCATTGGTGACTAAGCTGATATTGAGATGGATGGATGGAGGCAGTTCACGAACAGCTAAGATGCAAAGCGTCTAGTAGTGGACGTCTTTCAGCCGATTAGCTAATATTTATTTGTCTATGTTACGATTTACGACTACATATGGGAAGTAATACATAATATTCTCTAAGATCATAAGGTTTAATTTATCGTTTGTGAAACAAATATTTTAAATTTAAAAATAATTTCTTAAATTACCATACGGAAAGTTACAAAGTTTATTACTAAAAGTCTAAAAATAAATATACCTAATTTTATCTATACCACCGGAAAGTCATAATGTCTACAGATAATAAATGTATACCTGTAAGTACGACTATTTGGCATGCAGCGTGGCACAGGAACTATGCCAAACAGCCCACCTATGTCGTGTTTTAAATATTTAAAACTAAAACTAGCAATCCTCTTTGGATTCGCACGAGTGAACATGTTTCTTACAATATGATTACAAATAATTGAAATTCATGACCTTTCTGGCTACAATTTTATTTTTTTAGGTATATGGTCGTCACAGCGGCAAAGGCTTGCACAAGCACAGCCAATATATTAAGCTTTTGAAAAATCCATTAATATTTAAACATCATCTAAGAACTACTTTGTAACATGTCATTTGATTTGGCGTTCAGTATAATCACGAGATGCATAAGTCATCTTAAAGCCAAGAGATGAATCCAAATTATCAAGCTGTGAAGAGCTAATTTAATGATCTAAGTATTTAAAATTATAAGACGCTTCACTATTTAAAGGAGGAACGAGTATCTCTAAACAGTATGTCGCAAAGTCTGTGTTTACTTTTTATTCCTCCGCAAACTTCAACAGCACGTAACAGGTCCTGAGACAGCTCGCACTACAGTTTTGTTTCCTCCGAAAGATGGCTCATTCCGTTAATCCACCGTAAAACAACCACTTTAGGGTGGATACTCGGAAACGCGTGTCCGGTTATCCACCCTGTAATTAGAAGTCACTCTCTGATTGTTGTTGTTGTTGTCTCTCGTTCAGGGTGGATAGACGGACACGCGTTTCCGAGTATTCATCTTAGGGTGGATAAACGGAATGAGCCCTAAAGATATGAGTATATGCATGTAGAAAAAAGCCGAAATGTTCTAACATATTAAGGTGGGTCTATAAAGAAAAAGATTATTTTGTTTGTAATAAAATACCCAACCACTACTACATCAAACACCATTTTTATTTTTTATTGTTTAGTGCTAGTGGCAGACGAACAAATAGCCCACGTGATGGTAAGTGGTAACTGTCGCTCATGGACGACTCAGAGTCCCTATCATTGCTCCTGCAATACCAGGGACTCCGCGAAGCCGCTGTCTACCATGAAGGGGGTGTGGTAGGTAAAAGGATTGAAAGAGGTGAGGAAAAAGAAAAGGGGGGAAATTGGGCTTACGGCACGTCGATCTTCTATGAGAGGGTAGTACTTCCCCGGTCGATCCGGCACATTCATGCTGAAACCAGCGTGGATCTTCTATCGTGAAAAAATATACTACATTATTAGTATCACTGAGTAACACAAACTACATTTTATATCGATATCTCCACGGGAGGGTATTACTCGAGTGTAATTGCACGTTAGTTTCAGTTTCTTTAAAATAAATTGTTTAAAATCGCTGTTATCTTTTCCTTTAAACGTGTATACGTCTGACATTGCACAAGGCCATCGTATTGGTCTGGTGCCAAATGTTAAGTCAGTTTACGAACATATCTAAATTCGCTAATATTTATTGTACAGTGACATTGACCTTGTCCTTCAAAGAGGCACTAACGACCCGCCAAGGCTTCGCACAAGGGCAGTAGTATATTTTTACGTTTTTTAATAGCCTTTAGTGGCAGACGTGCCAACAATCTATTTATTTATTTATTTATAAGGATCTCTTACAGGAAATACATGTCACTTTCATCACATTTCAACAAGTCTCATGCTTCCTCAATTACAAGAGACCACAGCATGCAGGCATACAGCATCAGTACAGACAAAGAAAAAACAGAATTCAGGTAAAATCAATCTGATGGTAAATGGCAACTGTCGCTTAGAGACTTGTGCAAGGACTCAAAGCCGCTGCCTACCGTGATATTAATGCTCTCTTTAAAACTCAGCACTTGATCTGGCTCATATATTTTAACTGTAGTCTTACCTGCCTCGCCTTCCTTCTGTCTTCGCCTCAAAAAGCTGTCATGTCGTATTATAACACAATAAGTATTGTTTCGTTACTACTTCGTCGTACCCTCTAAGGTTTAAATATTACAAACGTAGGTATATTGTGTGTCTGCGTCTGTCTCTCGTGGGATATCACGTTTAAAAAAGGACATGTCATAGCGTAACGTCATGATTACAAGTTATTAAAATTCTCGGTTACTTTATACATTAATTGTATTTATAAGCCTTCCGATTAAAATACTTATTGAATAAGTAAATTAGTAATCCAAATACGTTGCGTAATTTAGATGAAAGTTAACCGAGAAACAGACTTCGACTTGGTTAGAAGGTAACCGCAGTAACAATGCTTAGAAAACAACTAAATTGTTGTCGACGGTGAAGGGAGATGGGGATGGCAAGACAAGAAAAGACATCGAGGGGGATACATACATACATAACTTCACGCCTGTTTCCCATTAATGAGGTAATCAGAGACTATAGAACTCCATTTGTTACGATCCAAACATAGCTTCTTTGTCTCTTCAACATTAATTAATGTTTTCATACACACGTCGGTTAAGGGTGCTTGTAGTTATGCCCTTTGTCAACACATGTCCTATTTGGTCCGCGTATGTCCGTCTAGGGTACCCCTACCAACTTTCCCAATCATTTCCGCTCTATAAATCTCTTTAGTTATCCTATTTCCATCCATCTTTTCCACATGTTCAAACCACCTTAACAATTTTAGTTACTATATCATCATTTAATCCACATTCATCTTTTATCACGCTATTCCTTACTCTATCTGTAAGATTGATTCCACACATGCTTCTCAGTGCTCTCATCTCTACTGCATTTATTCGAGAGGGTCAATTAACAGTTTTATGTAATCGAGAGATTTCTTTCCAGCCAAGGTTAATAAAAATGAAATCCCACGAGTAGGCAGACATACAATATAATTGCATAATGTAATAGCTAAACTAGAAAACAAACAATACGCATGATCTATTTAAATTAATCTATGCTATTATATAAAACGAAAGAGTTTTGTTTGTTAAAACTACCAGTCGGACTTGAATAATTCTTTTTGCGATGATAGTCCCTCTTTAGGAAGATAATAGGTATGTAACATTACGCTACTGGTGACGGGAAACTAGTTAGAATATATATAGTAAAGAGTTTTAAGCGTTAAAATCGCCCAACAACTGAAGTAATACAAAAAAGACGCTCTGTTAGCCAAATATACGGTACACTCACTGTTTCTATGAATCTCGTACGTTTAACTATTTCTGGGAATCGTTCGTCATCGTGATGACGGAAAATATGACCGCTAACCTTGCTTGAAAGTTCCACACTATAAAAATACTTAATTACGTGACAACAATTGATAAAAAAGGTTCCATCAATAAATATTTTGTTTTGCACAGAATAGATAATAGACAATGGCAAATTTTCCATATTTGTGTATAGATGGCGTTAATCAAGTATAATCATTAAAGTCAAGGTTGAGGAAACATGTTGCTAGTGGAAAACAATTAGTGAAGCCTTATTTTATGCCATACCAATGAATAAGAGCGTTTTACGACGGACCAAGATGGCGAAAATTGGGGGAGGTCTATGGTCAGCAGTGGACGTCATTCCGCTGATATAATGATACTCTTCTTCTTCTTCTCCTTTTTTTTGGCAACAGAGCCGACGATTATGTCAGCTATTTCTGCCAGCGTCAAGTGTAGAATAATATTCTTGTTGATGATATTAATGGTATATTACAATGATAAAATAGAAAAAATGTGGATGAAAAAAAAATTCATAATGATACTCAAAACAAGGACTAAAGCATGATGATATAATTATGACTTATTCTCAAACGTTCGTAAAGTTCCCACGTTATATATCATGCTGCAATTCCCGATTTGGCGTATAGGAGCCTAGTTCTTGAGGAAGGTTATAGTCTTATAGACTATGTAACATCACGCTACAAGCGACGGGAGCGGAGCAGTAACCAAAGAAGTAATCATGTAACTTAGAGCGGGTGAAACGGCGTCGCTGCAAGTTAGTGCACTCGTATGGAAGACCGGACTTGAAAGTAACAGTAGGACGTTTTTCTTTTTTTTTATTGCTGACAGTGGCAGATGAGCAAACAGTCTACATGATGGTAAGGGTAACTGTCGCTCATGGACAACTCAGAATCCCTAGCATTACTCCTGTAATGCTAAGGACTCTGCGAAGTCGCTGCCGTGAAGGGAGTGGGTTAGGTGTTAGGATTTAGGGAGGTGAGGAAAAATAAATGGGGAAAATTGGGCCTCCGGAACTATTACTCATCGAACGAAACGCAATAGTAAGGATACTATCACTATTATCTTCTATGAGAAGGTAGTACTTCCTCGGTCAATCCGGCCCATTCATGCTGGAACCAGTGTGGATCTACTACCGTGAAAAATAGTTATCCAGAAAGACGCTGAAAGCAGCAACTTCCAATCTACGCTGCTAAGATTAACAATTGTCTCGATATTTTTGATAACAACTTTGGAAACTTTACTTCAATAGTCAAAGACATCCTCCATGTCTAGTCGGGCTTAGCCGACGCAGCCGCTGGTGTGACAACTTGAGTCACCCAGATTTAATCTAAATGTATGATATGTAGAATACTCCAGTAATTTCGGTAACTGAAGCCGTTTTCTTGTACAATAATTAATTGTTTTACCGTGTATACATATGTTATGTTACAATCCAGTTTGAAACAATGTTAAAGTATATTTTGTAATGTGTCTTGTGTACCTAAATAAAAGAAGAATTAATTTTTTCTTTGAAAACCGGTAGGGTTTCTGTCCAGCAGTTAATGTGTTCATGATTCACGAAATTTCGGGTACGAAATCGGTCATTACCAATCTGACTTTTTCAAATTCATCACTTATTGTGAGGGAAAAACATCGTAAAGAAACTTGGAGTATAAAAAAGTATGAAATCACCAATCCACGTTGTGAGCGCAAGTGGTGATCAACATGCCTTCTCTATAATGAGAAGAGGCCTTTGCCTGCAGTCAGATAATAAAAGGCTGGTGCCTATATATACTATTATATAAAAAAAAGAGTTTGTTTGCTTGAATGCGCTAATCTCTAGATCTAGTGTATTGCCTGTGTCACTTTGCATGCTACTTGAAATTGTAACTTACAAAAATTGTAATAACCTGCCGATTAAAAAGAGTGGCCTGAGTTTCTTGCCAGTTCTCCTCATGGCTCTACTTCGTCAGCGAACTGGCTGTAGGTTAATTTGCTGATATTTTGTAAACTTTGACGTTCATAAGTGTTAATTTAATTAACCTATAAGAATAAATATATTTTCATTTACCATTTGGATTTAAATTAGTCTTGTTGTGTTTGATTGTCCAGTTCTTGAGGAAGCTTATAGGGTATGTAACAACATGCTTCTGGCGACGGGAGGTGACCATATATTGTTATTATTAAAATTTGTGGATTGCTCAAGCCTGGAATGATCGCTGTAGTATCAAGTGCCGGCGGCCTATCGATATGGCGAGTGTAGATGCACCAGATGCAGAATAATATCGGCTTATCTACCTCGTTTTCCCGGACGACGGGGCAGTACGTAAATGCATTTCCCCTTTACAAAAAAAGGACATAAAATGATAATAATAACTTACTTTATACCTGATTATACCTATTGAACTACTTGTTTCTACCTGGCTAGTGAGTTGACTGTAAATACGCAAATTGGCCGACATGTTATTTTTGTTATTTTGACGTCAATACGTTTTGTGATATATTTAAATTATTAAATATTGAGTTACCTATGTCTGATAGGTCATTATTACTTTGTAGTATATATTTACTTATTTGAGAAAACTTTTTTATTTTCTGATTTAATAAACTATTTTGTATATTGTGGTACCTAATTATTATCATAGTAAAAAGAAAATCGCCGTAAAAAGGTAAAACGTTTTACTGAAAAACTGCTCAACAAATTTGGATGTCATTTCACAGTTACTTTTCTTGGATTTTTTTTTCTCATGGAAAGTTTTAATATAAATATTAACCCTATCACTTCTGGATGAAGTAAGGGTGCTCGGGCGGGTCGCCAGAATAACATTAATTATAAAATGCTCTTACAACGATTCTTTTTCGTAATTTGATCCTAGGTCTTTTAAGCGCGGCGTTAAAAGGATCTCACAAAGGCGCCATAGTGAAGGCCACCAAACCAGCACAGATTCAGACAATGGTTTTTGGAATCGTGGCCACCATTGTATTCCACTGACTGCTTACCATCAGGCAGTCAAGAGTGGTCACTCTGGTTGGCTAATGTAAAAAAATGCAAACCTAAACAAAATAATCACTGCTAATGTATGCATAAAAAGCAGCATAATTTCTTATCGTGTTAAAATGCTTATGAACGTGATTAAATCAAATTAATGGTCAACAATACTAAAATAATTATTTTGTATGGATTACAAACTAGATTTAATTATTAAAAAATAATAGCATTAAGTATAAAATAGGTAAGTACATAAATGTTTTTTTTTAATTATGCACACAGACAAAGGTAACAAAAAATTACTCACGTCGCTCATGTAAGGCGTCCAGTCCTTGTTACTGTTCTCCCATTCCGGCGGTGGTTTATTTTCTTTTAATTTATTTATTATTGTAGCGTCAGAATCATCAAGAACCACAGTACGATCAAAATCGAATACAGCTAAGCACGGCATTTTTGAATATTTTTAAATAACGCGCGCACTGTACTACGGTCAAATACGCACTGACGCACTGACTGTGGCTCAGTCAGCGTGGTTGATTGATGACTGAAACAGACTGAACGTTTTACGCGATAGCTCGAACATGGTGCATGACGTCAACTGAAACTAGAAGTTGTAGTTTTTCGGATGATGCAATCATTTCTGTGTTTTTAGATTTCTCAGGAAGACAACATGGTCATGGAAGTGAATTTTGACAGATAACAGCTGACTGATTTGTGACGTGAATATTGATTTGAGACGACTGGCTTCTACCATAACCTTGATTACTCGTTGAAAAATGTTAACCACCAGCATTATAAATATTATTGTTTAGGTTTTGCCTGGAATTCACGCTGAATCTTATCATAATAAGCAATCACTGTGTTGCAAGATCAAGTGTCTTTCTACAGTATTGTGGTGATAAGATTATGAGTAAAGCTCAATATTAATAAATGTATAATACATTAGACTTCAGATTTATTTAAATAATTTTAATTATATCAACGTATTCAAATAAATGTCTTACAAATTTTTAATTTTAAGTGTTTTTTTTTTAAATTTCAGTGTTCTAAATTTCTGAACTTGACTCTTCTGTCAAATCTTAATAGAAAAAAAAAAGACTTGACACATGACAGGTTAAAGCTCCAGTTTATTTAACCTCTTTCGCGATTTTTTTTTTGAAATTGTTATAATTAATTATATAACAGTTATTATAATGGCTTCATTAAAAGTGTATTCAGTGGGCAGACTCGCGAGATACGTTACCGAATCCCCTTTTAGAACTTTGCGAGCTAATCTATGCAGGTAATATTGCGCAACCAATTTGTAGGTTATGATTATAAGTTTTTTACTTTTTTTGGTTAAATATTGTTTATTATATGATATTGAGAGAACTAATGTGTTTAAAATATAGATTTACATATATATAAGTGGTTTTTGAACTAGTTTATTATAGTTTTGGATGGCTGATGTAATATTATTTTTTTCTACTTTTGTGACTTTCTATTGGTAATTTCTCATATAGAAACATGTCAGCTTATAGTAAAAATACAATGTTATATCTTATCTTTATATTATATCAAAAAAAGTACTGTAATGTAATTACTTAATTGAATTTTTATATACACACTTGCCTTCCACTTGTAACTCTTTAACCCTTACGCACTTAATGTGTATTTGAGTTACACTACTACCTACCGTCGGTCACTATGACTGCTTATTATTTTGTATTTTATATAATACCAGCCTGGTTACTCTACTGCAGGGCAAAGGCCTCTTCTCATATAGAGAAGGTATAAACTTAAATCACCACGCTTGATCAAGGCGGATGTGCAAATTCAGACTTTTAAGTCCAGCTTTCCTCACTATGTTTTCCTTCACCGTCAGTCAGAAATGTACAAGATAAACTTAGAAAGTATATATGATTTGGAAAGTCACATTCGTATTTGCCTCGATTCGATCCCACTACCTCGTGTTTACAAAGCGGGTAACTTATTCACTGGGCTATTTTGCCATTACTTATAATTCGTATTATAATAGTAATAATTCAGTCTACAGTCCCTTCAGCGGGAATAGTCTTTTTAAAAAAGAAAGAAATAAAGAAATCTCTCGTCCAAGTTCCTCAAAGTTCTTTTTTGATTGTATCCTTTATCTCAGAAGCACAGTACATGGCCAGAGCACAGAGAAGCCAGCCGAGAAGCCCCAAGAAGACAAACAGCCACTGCCGCCGACCCTCGAGGAGTGCCACAAACAAATTGAAATATTAACCAATGAGGTTAATGCACTCAAACTGCAGGCTAAAGACTTTGAAGTGAGGATTATTCTTTTTATCTATATCTATATTATTGTACTAGCTGACCCGGTAAACTTCGTTCCGCCTAACAGTCGTTCAACATAACTACATAATTTTAAATTTAAATTTCTGCAATAACATAATTTTTCTAAAATAAAAGAATTTTTCTAAAATAAACGTAGCCTAAGTTACTCCTTATTACATCAGTTAACTGCTAATAAAAGCCCCGGTAAAAATCAGTCCAGCCATTTCAGAGATTAGCCGGAACAAACAGACAGACAGACAGACAAAAGTGTCAAAAATTTTATACACAATATAATATATATATTCATATACATGTAGTAAAAAACGGTTATTTCAATATTACAAACAGACACTCCAATTTTATTATATGTATAGACAAAGCCGAAGATTTTATTTGTTTGAACACACTAAACTCTGTATCTACTAATCGGATTTAAATAATTCTTTTTGCGTGTGATAGCCCCGTTCTTGAGGAAGGTTATAGTCAGCGATAGCAGAGCTGAAAATAAAGACACGGGTGAAACCGCGCTGCGACAACCTAGTGTGTATAAGATTGTACTCTCTCTTACTCTGGTTTTTTGAGTGGCTGAAGTCTAGGATTTTTTAGTAAAAAGAGTGAAAAGATTTTTATAGATTCCATGAGTAATATTTCCCATCTGGTGGGCTTCATGGTTTTTTGCCATTTAGTAAAAATTGTTTTTCTTTAATAACAGGCAGTTCATCTTATATATCACAGCTTAGAAATGTTTGTTTTATGAGTAGAACAACAGATCACCCAATGTGGTTATCACTTACCCATCAGGCTCGCTATTCTTTACTATCCAAGGTGTTGTGGTGACACAATAAGTAGATACCTAATGTAATGTCAGCAAGTTTGTATGTACAATGTATGGTTAAGTGTGCATCTTCTTAGCCACGGTTTCATTGTCAACACCAATGTACTGTCAAACCAAGTGAAACATGTCCCACATAAGCTCATTTTGCCAATCCATCTAAATGCAAGTAGGTCGAAATTCGCCTGAACTCAGGTTTCTATGGCAACGAGCTTGTTATTATTTTATTAGACACTGACATTTTACTGAGTACACTGTTATTAAGTTCTTCTTCTTCTCCTTTTTTTTGGCAACAGAGCCGACGATTGTGTCAGCTATTTCTGCCAGCGTCAAGTTTAGAATAATATTCTTGTTGATGATATTAATGGTATTCAGAAACGCATTAATTAAAAAAATCAATGAACTTAGCGTAACCGATATTCCTTAGTGTTCTTTCTTTCTTTCCTATATTTCTTAAAGTTTGTGTTTATTTCTAGCGTTGCTTTATTTTGTTATTTTTTTTTTCCTATGGTTAATACGTGGATAACGTTGTGAGCTACACATTTACATAATATTATATATTTTATATGCTAGTTTATAAGTTGAATGTGTAACTGTTTGTTTTCCCTAAATAAATAAATAAATAATACAATGATAAAAAATAGATAAAAATTTGGATGAAATTAAATGACAACCATCTTCCGTGAAAACAAAAGATGGACCTGTTATTAAGTTAGTAGTAAAAATGTCATTTGTGCATTAGACATGGTAGATCTTCAAGTTTGACAGTTTTAAGCAAAATATTTTAATTGATTTGATAATACCTATGTCTCGCAATAAATGCTATAGGTATATTATTATATTCCTAATTCTGTGTCATTTATGGTCACCACACCCCAAAGTTCCCGAACAGTTACATACATACGTAACACAAAACTGTATATAACAGTTTCTTAACTACAGAGTATACTACATATTTATGCCACACGTCTTCAGGTTGATATAAAAGGGTATTACACCGATTTTTGAAAAGTGCCTCAATAAGATTCTACAGTGCTAATGAACCACTAAAAAATTAACAAAGTTTTTATTAAATCGTTAAGTGCCATGCAATATGAAAATGCATTTAAATTATGCATTTTCAAATTTCGCGCGTAATTTAACGAAAACGCTGGACGCGATAGTTGACAGTTGACACTTCTATTATTAATAAAGCCAGGATGTAATAGCATGGCAACTAGTCTGTAATGGTGTTAAAAAAAAGTTTAAGTTGACACTTCTACATAGCCTTATGACGCAATAGCATGGCAAATACTATTTATTGGTTATGAAACAGATTAAAAAACCTGCAACCTTTGAATTGAATTATAAAAATTTCGTTTGCTATTTTATGAACTAAAATTAACGTTTTTCGACTGCTTTTTTCCTAAGCTATCTCAATAATATATTTATAGATTTGTCCTCTTATAGAGTAAAATACCTTATAACATGCTTGTTACAGGATAAGTACAAACGCGCGCTCGCTGACGGTGAGAACGTTCGTCGACGCATGATGAAGCAGGTGGAAGATGCTAAATCATTCGCCATTCAGAGCTTCTGTAAAGATCTACTTGATGTAAGTCCTTTCAATGCGTATAATATATTGTTTGTTTCGTATTTTGTATAGTTTGTTCTCTTTTTATTAAGGATGCGTTTGCAATTCTATCAAAAATAGCCTCTTTTTCGGTTCATATTGCGGAGAAATGATATAGCCAAACTCTGACCCTTGTTTTTTTAAACAATATTGTGCACCTAAAATGTAAATATGGCATGTTGCTCTTTTATTAATAAAACTAGTTTCCATCAACGCGGTTTCACCTGTCTTTGGTTACTGCTCTGTTCCCGCCGATGTCTGTGTGTAAATAAATTTATTATTTATTTAATTTATATTCTTGCCTGCTTGTAGAGTCCCTTGCCTAGCTGTTGCGTGATGCACTGTATGAAAATGTATACTATTGTATAAAGCGGAAGAGTTTGTTTGTTTGAACGCGCTAATCTCTAGAACTACCAGTGGGAATTTGAATATATTTTATTGCGTATGATAGCCCAGTTCTCGAGGAAGGTTATAGGCTATGTAACATCACGCTACTGGCGACGTGAGCAAAGCAGTAAGCAAAGACGTGGCTGAAACTGCACCGCGGAAAGCTTGTGTATAATAGTATGCCATGCATGGGACACACAAAACTTAGTGTAATCTTTGTGACACATTTTTCGACTGTCATGTTTAGGTTGCTTATTTATAATATAAAATAATATAATAATATTCTACCACACAAAAATTAAGCAATTATATTTGCTTGTGTTATGGGTACTAAACAACTGATAAACTACTTATATCCATTTTTTATGTAAATACATACATATTATAGATAAATTACAACCAGACACAGAACAAACAATCATGGTCATCACACAAAGGTTTGTCCTGGGTGGGAATCGAACCCACGACCTCCGGCTTAGCAGTCAGGGTCACTAACCACTAGACCAACAGGCCAGTTAATAATAATATTAAAATATTTAACATGTACTACCGTGTAGGTAGCAGATACCCTAGCAGTAGCGGCCGAGAGCGTGCCTAGCGTGGAGGTGGCGGAGGGGGGCGGCGCGGGGGGCGAGGCGGGGGGCGCCGCCGCCGCGCTGCGCTCACTGCACGACGGCGTGCGGCTCACTAGGGCGCAGCTAGCACAGGTAACGCACAACTTAAATATGAGTTATAAAGACTTTTTCTGAGGCTAAAAGTCACTTAGATGAAGGACCTGTTCTTCTTAGTCGTGCACTCTTGACAGAGTGGTCGGGGTTATGGGTGAGTCTACACGAATGGCGCTTCTTGCTATGCATCTCCATTCGGCTCTATTTGAAGCGTTGTGAGAGCAGTCGGGCATGATGGTGTTAGTGAGGGACTTAATTAGGTCAGCCCATCTGGTTGGCGAGCGACCACGAGATCTCTTGCCCTCTACTCTGCCTTGGACTGCAAGACGCTCCATCGAGTCTTCATTTCGGGTTGTATGGCCAAGAACTAGACACAATGAAATCCACAGTAGAACCAAGATTAGTGATATAACTAACCGGAATTGCCTTACTATGCGGACGTGCGCTAAGTACTATTATCACAAAAAAAAATACTAGCCTATCAAAATGACTCCACTCTGCCTGATGGTAAGCAGTCAGTGGAATCAGAAGTGGTGGACACCATACCAAAAGCCAACTACTGGTATGGTAGCCTCGTCTTAGTGAGATGCTTTTTTCTAGGATCAAAGTTAGATGGAAACAGATGTGCTAATAGAGTTCCAGGCTTTAATTAAGCGACAAAAGTATGAAGTGCTGAACTGTTTGGCTCTTGACCCTTTAGATTCTACTGTGAAAGGATGGTACTTCAGTCCCGCACGTGTCGTTCTGGATAAAAAGGGAGAGGATAGGATTAATACAATCTTACAAATAAGTGAGATTATTTCTGTATATTGCAGGTGTTCAGTAGACACGGTTTAGTAGCTGTATCGCCACTGCGAGAGAAGTTTGATCCCAATCTGCACGAAGCGCTATTCCAACAGGTAATTAAAACAAGCATACATTGAATTATTTAGAAAACTTGGAACCATTATTACAGCTACGACGTAGTCGACCATCAGCTACGACTTAGTTGACTTTCACCTATGACGTAGTCGACCTTCAGCTACGACGTAGTCGACCATCAGCTACGACGTAGTCGACTTTCAGCTACAACGTAGTCAAACCACAGCTACAACGTAGTCGACTTTCAGCTACGACGTAGTCGACCATCAGCTACGACTTAGTTGACCTTCACCTACGACGTAGTTGACCTTCATCTACGACGTAGTCGACCTTCAGCTACGACGTAGTCGACCGTCAGCTACGACGTAGTCGGCCATAAGCTACGACGTAGTTGACTTTTAGCTACAACGCAACGTAGTCCAGCTTCAGCTACGGCTTAGTTGATCTTCAGCTACGACGTAGTCGAACTACAGCTACGACATAGTCGACTTTCAGCTACGACGTACTCGACCTTCAGCTACGACGTAGTCGACTACAGCTACAACCTATTCCACCACCAGCTACGACGTAGTCGATCTACAGCTACGACGTACTCCAGCTTCAGCTACGACGTAGGCAACATCGCTCGTCTCTGAACGCCTTGAGTTTTTTTGTTTTGTTTTTTCACTATTAATGTACGTTAAAAGTCAGATGCTTCTATGAAACTATGGGAGACTTGAACTGATCATGACATAAGGTTGATCACTAACCAATCGGTAAGAAGAATATTAATGTAATATTTGAATAATAGGAAGTGGAAGGTGCACAGGCGGGCACCGTGGTGACAGTGAGCAAGGTGGGCTACAAGCTGCACGAGCGCTGCGTGCGGCCCGCGCTGGTCGGCGTCGCCAAGTGAGGACTTACGACTGACTATTGCTGTATATTGTTATTTTAATTTTGAAAACATTCTACTTTGAAACTTTTGGAGCGGGGCAAAATGGTAATTATTTCTCCGTTTCGCCCCGCTCCGTTTCTATAGACAGGCAGTTTTAGGAAATAGTCTGTAAATTGAATTTAGTAATAAATATAATATGAAGTTTGTATATGGCCGAGAGCGTATTTTTAATGCCATTTGCTGCGATCCAAACATATTATACCTCCTTTGCTCTATAGCCTCTGCTTACCCCATTGTTGGTAGACAGGCATGAAGTTATGTATGTATGTAAAGAGCGATTTTGCCGTGCAAATTGGCAGTATCATATTTTTACCATAAATTACTATTTTTTTAAACAAAATAATGTTAAATTGAAGTAATAACAATATCACCACAACAACACACAACGCCATCTAGACTCAAAGTAAGCATATATTAATAGCTTGTGTTATGATTTATATGTTTTGTATTTTCTCTTTTAGTTAAAGACATAGACACATAGCTTCACGCTTATTACCCAAAGGAGTAGGCAGATGTGTATAACCCATGTTTCACCAGTTATGTTCCCATGCAACAGAAAACTAGCAAGGGAAATTTATGTTAAAATGGTCATAATTTAATACGTATTTCTAATTCGATGGAGTTACATTTTTTGAAAAACTATCGTACTATATAATAATTTAGCCCTCAGCTGCGCCTGTTAATGTCGGTTATCGCATTTTTCATCCAACTTTTCATCCCTTATTTCAACCCCTTCATGTCATTTTTCGCGATAAAAGATAAAGCCTATGTTGCACCCAAAATTGTATTCTGTTTCTATAACAAATTTCATCAAAATGAGTTTAGGTTAGGCGTGAAAGCGTACCAGACAGATAGATAGATACTTTCGCATTTATAATGTATGGATTTACAATATTCGAAATATAACGTATTTATAAGTCTTCATCGAATTATAAATACGACAACACGACGTTGAATCGTCGCAAAGAATTGTAATGTACATAATATAAATATGAAATGCGCAAATTTGTTGGTATTTTTATATTACGTTCGAGAAGAGAGTGTATGCATTTATTTTGTAAATTTGTTTTCAGCGTGAGCATTCGCAATAAACATTACCCAGTAAATCGAACTAAAAATATTGCAAAAAAAACGCAATTGCTATTAAATATAATATGCTCGCAAATTAATGTTCGACGAATGCTCGCAAACGAATATGCCGACGAATGCTCGCGAATGAATGTTTGCCGAATGCTCGCGACAAAATTATTTTAAATTGTATAATTTTGGTGTTTGTTTTTAAACCCTCGTAAATTTAGTATTGTTGTCTACGATTGTCATAAAGATTTATTTTGTCACGTCACAGAATTTGTCAGACCTAGCACGAGTTCCTTACAAAAAAGGTATGCTACTAATGAGGGCTTTATAAAATGACGACCAAGGTGGCATCACTGAGGCTTCAGGTCCAGGCACCTGTCAAAGGGCTTTCAATGAACCAATCAACCGTGAACGGTTCTATTGATTTCAAACTTTGAATGAATTGTGATTTTGATTTTTTGCGAATGGATGACCTTTCACCTAAGTGGCTCCAACTGGTGACGAAAATTTTTCTAAACACCCTTAATGGTTTTGAGCTGTACTACAAAGACATTAGAGTTCATAATGAGATAGCATGGGTCGTTCCTTCTCCAGGAAACAATTCCTTAGACCCAACAACACAAATTGTAAAAATAGTATAACTGAGCGTTTACACAAATTAAACTTGCACGTAAATAGATTTTAAATCACGCACACAACTATAATGCTGTGTGGTATAACAGTGACCAACTTACTGGCGACGGGAGCAGAGCAGTAAACCACGCTGTCGAAAGCTAGTTTATGATAAAAATTTAAAAGTTTAGTCTCCATTTTTGTTTTACAGAAGTTTTCATACCTTGCTATAATACTCACTTTCAAAGGATGTTTTCAGTCCAGTAAAAGACAGACTGATGTTTTGAAAATATGTAGCTGTCCTTGAATCTTAGAGAACCAGTCATGTTATTTATTATGAGGGTTTACGCGTCATGAGTGGCAATGTCGCAATTTAGTGAAATATTTCGTGGCTTTAAATTTAAATAATTTTAATTGGAGCTATATTTTAAAAATATGTTCTGTTATTATGCTAGAATTAGGTGAAAGCTGTATAAAAAGTAAGTAACCATAATGCTTACAGTTATTTTATTATGCAAATTACGCAACTTAAGTTTCAAATGTATTATTTGCATATAAATAGAACTGTAAACGCAATGATTTCTTACTTTACTTACTTACTTAAAATATAGCTAAGATTAAATGATAAAAATTGAAAACCACGAAATATGACTGATGACGCGTAAACCCTCATAAAAAATAACATGTCTGGTTCTCTAAGTTTTAAGGTCAGCTATATATTTCCCAAACATCAGTCTGGCATATTGGCATCTTCGGGACCTGTCTCAAATGCGAAACTGGGGCATTTAATTTCCACGATCTTGTCATTGTACAGTCCATCAGAGGGGGGCCTAAGAAAAATAATTTGTCTTCCACAGGCCACATTTTTTTATGATAATATTCTCTTGTAGCTGCAGTTGTTCAATTGTCAGTTTTTTATTTAGTTTTCCGTGTTGGATGCTAGGAACGCTACTTAAGCTATATGAGTATAATATGGTTTTGACAAGAGGCGCTGAACTTATTCATTCGCGCCACTCACAAACTTTGCTAAATATAGTCGCTGTCAGAAGGCACCTTCGCAGTTCCAACCACAGCGCACTTCGCTTGCAGTATTGTGTCTCTTTCGATTTCTTGCCAGTCGAACATAAAATCTTAATGTATGGGCGAGTGGCATTTACCCCTTACATAAGATGGACTGCCCCTCGTCCGCCACGTCGGGCAAACCGGCTGGCAATAGAAGAACCACAGCTAAAATAATTATGACTGGTTCTATCAGGTCCGAGAGAAATAAAGGCACATAGTCATTGACTGGCCTGTTGATCTAGTGGTTAGTGACCCTGACTGCTAAGCCGGAGGCCGTGGGTTCGATTCCCACCCAGGACAAACCTTTGTGTGATAAGCATGATTGTTTGTTCTGTGTCTGGGTGTAATTTATCTATAATATGTATGTATTTACAAAAAAAAAATGTATATAAGTAGTTTATCAGTTGTTTAGTACCCATAACACAAGCAAATATAATTGCTTAATTTTGGGCTAGATGGCGCTGCGTGAATGTGGTAGAATATTATTATTATTATATATTTTAAACTTTAGTTATTGTGTCGACAAACTATTATTACTTTATATTTTTAGTTGCAGAAGTCATAAAAATATAAGTTTATGCAATGTGGGTGTTTTTGTGAAATTTTTTGCCACCAGTGGCGCCACTTTGGTAAAAGGTCTTCCATTTTGACGACGCTATCAAAACAAATATTTTTCAGTGTTGATTTCGACAATTTTAATGTTTAATTTTCAAAATGAATAATTCACGTTCACGCAAAACAAAATTGCTGAGAGGGTTTTCTAAAATGGCGCCCACGAGGCGGCAGCACCGATGCGTCAGGTCTAGCTGTCAAGCGCTTTTTGAAAGCTAAACCCTGATTTTTGACGGAAGATAGTTGTCATCTAATTTCATCCATTTTTTTCTATTTTATCATTGTAATATACCATTAATATCATCAACAAGAATATTATTCTACACTTGACGCTGGCAGAAATAGCTGACACAATCGTCGGCTGTTGCCAAAAAAAAAAGGAGAAGAAGAAGAAACCCTGATTGGCCCAATGTGAAGGTGAAAGTGGCGCCAACTGATGGCAAACATTTTCCTAAACACGCTCATTGTAGATAGAAATACCTGCTCTTTAAGATTTTCCACTTTCAAACACTTTCTTGGCTTAGGCATACTCGTCTGTCGTCATAACTTTTTTGACACTCTTTCCAATAGAGAGACGTGTTTGTATCATCGTAATGGCGAATAGTTTTATTTTATTGCTGCCTTTTAAATCGACTCATTTAAATTTTTTTCAACGCATTATATAAATAAACATTCTAATTTGTGTCTAATTAATCAGAAATAAATTATTCCAAGTGAATAACTGTAAAATATTGATATAATAAGATAAATAAATTTACCTGAACTCTTCAGTTGAACATAGCTGTTAGATCACTAGTCGGGAGCGAATTTACTTTTGTACATAACGTATTGTGGTCGTGCTGAATTAAATGAAACCGTAGACATGGCGTTGTGCACAGTACGAATTTCTCAAAGAAAAGTTCACGTTTTCCTTTTTTTTTTCTTTATATTAGCCTACCAAAGTGACTCCACTCCGCCTGATGGTAAGCAGTCAGTGGAATCTAGAAGTGGTGGCCACCATACCATCTTCTTAAAACTGCTGGTAGTGGCCTCCACTATGCCGGCTGGGAATGGGGTTAGGGGAAGGGAATGAGGGAGGTAAGGAAAGAGGAAAGGGGAGAAATTGGGCCTCCGGCGCTCTCACTCACCAAGCGAAACGCAGTACTACTACTCTTAAGTCGATCTTCTATGAGAGGGTAGTACTTCCCCGGACGATCCGGCCCATTCATGCTGAAACCAGCGTGGATCTACTACCAGTAAAAAACCTCCTACTTTTAGCCATCTTGAATGCCCTTACGCTACCAATTCAAAGTGTACTATTGTTTTGCCAGAATCAATATCACTGGATGGATTTTGTACTGCTTTTTTTTCAAACTGAATTGAGCATTTTTATTTCCCATTTTTGCACAACCACTAAAATACCAAGATATTATTTTAATGTTATCAAGTCATTAATAAAAACGTCCACTCTCTGGAAGGCCTTAGCCGGTACTAATTTATTGCGAGTGCCGTGGAGAGTACGTTTTTAAAAATATTTTTAAAGAGATTTGGGTAATATTTACTGGTGTTTTAGGATTTTTATGTTTCAAAAATAAAAATTATATTGGTATTATACTGCACCGTTGGTCTAGTGGTTAGTGTAACTGACTGCGACGCCGGGTGTCGTGGGTTCGATTCCCGCGGAAGGCAAATATTTGTGTGATGAACATTTGTATTTGTCTTTAGTCTGGGTGTTTCCTATGTATTATAAGTATGTATTTACAAAAAAAAAAAGTATGTATATGTATTATATTTCAGTTACCTAGTACCCATAACACAAGCTCTGCTTAGCTTGGGACTAGATGACGGTGTGTGATAGTGTCCACATATTATTATTATTTTTTTTTTTTTTTTTCTTAGGAGACTCCAAAAAGACACTATAAAGACCATAAAATCAACTTTTTTCTTTTTCTATAAACATTAATTAGTTTTGTACCTGCCGAATGACGATGTGCGTAAGAACTGTTCATATAACATGTCTATTTGCATTGGTCTGGGTGTTTCTATGTATAATATGTATGTATTTATAAAAAAAAAAAAAGTATTTAAGTATGTATATCCGTATTCTAGAACCCATAACACAAGCATATAATATGCTTACTTTGGGTCTAGATGGCGTTGTGTGTAGTTGTTGAATATTATTATTATTATTATAATTATATTAAAAAACCAT
This sequence comes from Parascotia fuliginaria, assembly GCA_963082885.1. Taxonomy (NCBI): domain Eukaryota; kingdom Metazoa; phylum Arthropoda; class Insecta; order Lepidoptera; family Erebidae; genus Parascotia; species Parascotia fuliginaria. The sequence continues at coordinate 8,524,037 of OY720199.1, read as the reverse complement.
CACTTTTTTGACAAGGAAATATATTATTAGAATTACCTTTTACTAAATATAGTTGGTAGTTTCTGTAAAAACAAACGTTGAAAACTCATAAATTTAAGTATTTTTGTGTGAATGCTCTAAAAATTCAATATGTTTTTACAAGTACTAGGGTAGCAGAAGATTGTAGGAAGTTAGTATGAAGTAATAAGAAACTAAAATATATAGGAACTTAAGTACTAAATGTTTTTTATAATTCAACCTTCTAAGTGTTTCTGCGTTCCTGGTACTTCTTATAAATTTATTACTGTTAGTGGATCAGTACAATATTTTGATGAGCAAGATTTTGACCCTATTTTAGAAAGCTCTGTGAGAAATTTGTCTATTTTACATGCATTCTAGGTTTTTTGGTGTTAGCTCGTGCTAGGTCTCCCGTGACAAAGACCAGCTCGTAGAATTCCATTGTAAAGTGTAATTGGTTGGTTTCAAGTGCGATTAGTTGCTAAATATAGTTGGTTATTGTTAAAAGTGTTTTATTTTCATTTTAGAGATATATTTTTGTTCCTTACGGAAACACGAGAGTCCAGGAAAGAGAATTAATAAAATTGTAACTTTATAATATAATCAATGAGCCTATGCAATTAGGTACCTAGCGATTTACAATGTGTTAACATATCTAGGCAACCACTCAATGACAAGTGAAAAACTAATGTTCTGCTTGTCATTGATCCATTATTTAATTGAAAACTCCTACATAAATTGTAATAGCAAATGTTTTATAATTCATTTCAAGGAGTGTAAGTTAATTGTGATTACCTAACATTTAACAAAGATCGTCAATATTACTGTAGTACGCTAATTATGAAATAAAGTATGTGTAAATAATAACCTATGTCCTAAGATTAGCCGCTAAACGGTAACAATATTCTATTTGACTGGCCTGTTGGTCTAGTGGTTAGTGACCCTGACTGCTAAGCCGGAGGTTGTGGGTTCGATTCCCACCCAGGACAAACCTTTGTGTGATGAGCATGATTGTTTGTTCTGTGTCTGGGTGTAATTTATCTATAATATGTATGTATTTACAAAAAAAAAATGTATATAAGTAGTATATCAGTTGTTTAGTACCCATAACACAAGCAAATATAATTGCTTAATTTGGGGCTAGATGGCGCTGTGTGAATGTGGTAAAATATTATTATTTTTATTATTATTATTTATACAGTGAAGGTTTCTATACATCACGCTACTGGCGACGGGAGCAGAGAGGCAAAGACGCGGGTGAATCCACGCGCGGAAAGCTAGTCAGTATTATAATATGGTACTTCTGGGACTAAAATACTGGTGTATTTTCCAATAAAATGGGTCTCAATTGGGTAATTAGTAAGTTTAATTGCCATCATGACTTCCACGGTTTTCCTTCACCATTAGTAAAGTCCAAGGTAAACTTGAAGTATCAAAATTTTTCTTCTAAGTATCATTGCGGCAACACGCAATAAATAAAACACAAAAAGTAACTTACAGTATGTATTTTGTATACGACATATAATTATACGCCTCGTAAAGCGTTACGACCACTACTTAGTTCATAATTACAATTATTTTCATTGGATAAGTCTATAATAGATGCCACATACAGAACAGACATACCTGCAATCCTTAGCATACCAACACACTAACTTTTGCGACCATAATGTCCTCTTCGACCATTCCCAAAACGACCACTTCCCATAATGACTACTTTCCCAGATTGACTACATCCCAGATCGTCCACTTTTCAAAACGACCATTTTCAAAAACGACCACATCCCATATAATTACTTTTCAGATTGACTACTTTCCAGATCATGTGCATTCCCCAATATTGACCACTTCACTTACATTACATTGTCCATTTTGTCGCGTTAAGCTTACAGAGTAAATGAAACAATATAATATAAATTCCTCCGTTAAAAATATATATTAACACTTTTCGGAACCGTAAACGGATATGGCCGTGATGAAAATAAAACATCTATTGTCTACAGTAGTGTCCGTGAAAGGGTTAAAAATCAAATTCAATTTTATAACGATTTACCAATTACTACACTAAAAGGTATTCCAAATGGACGATTTGGGAAGTAGTCATTGTGGGAAGTGGTCGTTATAGGATATGGTCGTTTCGGGAAGTGGACATTATGGTCCCAAAGGCTCACTAACACTACAATTGGTGCATTTATTTTTCTTGACCTTGAGCTTTCCACACGTTAAGGCTAATTATACAGTAGCTGGCGCCAGCATCACTGGAATCCAGCACTAACGGCCGAAATTAATAGTCCATTTCTAAAGACAGATAGGGCTATCTGAGACAGTTGCCTTGAATAATGGTTTCGTTACCTAGCAACCGTCGTTATTTTAGTCATGACAAAAAATTCGGGCGTTAATCAGCACTTAATATAATTTTTTTTTTATATTATAGCCTACCAAAGTGACTCCACCCCGCCTGATGGTAAGCAGTCAGTGGAATCCAGAAGTGGCGGCCACTATATCAAAAGCCATCTATGGTGGCCTCCACTCTGGCGGCTGGGAATGGGGTTAGGGGAAGGGAATGAGGGAGGTGAGGAAAGAGGAAAGGTGGGAAAATGTTTTCAATCCAGTTCAGATTCCAGTATTTAAACATTTACATTGATACAGCAACATTTTGTTTTCGTAATATTACAAAATGTATGGGAAATTGGTCGCTAGCCATACAACTAGAAAATGTCATGTGAATGTGGGTTAAAATGATATGGTATCACATATCATCGCCTCATGGCATGGTGGCCTCTACTATGGCGGCTATAAATGCTTAGCATTTCATGACACAAAACCCACTACTATCGACTGTGCTATTATATAATTTCAATACATCTTATGTAATGAAATTATGTAACCAGATGTAACATAATCTATATATATAAAAATGAATCCCTATTTCCCTTGGTCATGGCATCACGCGTGAACGGCTAGATCAATTTCGTTAATTCTTTTTTTTTATTGTCGGGAGAAGGTTCTTATGAAAGAAAAACAAGAAAAAATTGCGCGGTGATTTAGAAAGTTTTAGAATACTTAACCACCTTATTAAATTTAAACCGCTAAACCGATTTCGATAAAAATTGGAATGTAGATAAATTTGGTTTCGGGAAATAGGCTACTTTTATCCCGAAAATCGCTCTGATTCCCGAGTTACATTAATTAAACACATAGCAATTTTCACGCGGGCAAAGCCGCAGGGTGCAGCTAGTTTTACATAAAAATTATTTAATACAGATTTTAAGACACAAAAAAAATATATATATTGGCTTCAGAATAGATGTGTCTATTTAGGCTTTAATCCAATCCATACTAATATTATAAATGCGAAAGTAATTCTGTCTGTCTGTTACGCTTTCACGCCTAAACCACTCAATCGATTTTGATGAAATTCGGTATAGATACAAGAGCATGAAAAACAACAAAGGCTATCATTTTTTTTTGCGCAATAATTGCTTGAAGGGATGAAAGTTTGTATGAAAAATCTTCAATAGTAAATAGTAATAATTATAACAGTGTATTTTTTATTCCAGTAATAAAATTTTATTCACGCGGGCGGAACTGCGGGCAACAGCTAATATTTCATAAATATAGATTTTTTTTTTAAATTGTAATGTTTCCTTCTCTATTCCGCTCCTAAAGGTTCCCTTACATTAATCACATTGAAAAGTGTATTAATTAATATTTATATTGCTTGCTAACAAAATATTTGTTATATTCTCAGAGAAAACAAGGGTATTTTTTGTTTCAAACATTATTTGTAATAGTCCATATTTATAACCTAAGTAGTGTCGTAACTCCTCTATCCCTCCTCTTCCTTCCTCTAGAATCCCTCCTGGTAAGCCTTGGAGTCGAGTCGTGCCTGTAGTAGCTCCAACTGCCGTCGTGCTTCACATTGCGGGAAATTGTTCAACTCGTAGTATTGAGGTGCTATCTTTAGTAGCCATTCAGCTGTGAACAGACAAACATTATTAGTAATTTTGGATTACAATCATGGAGTAAATGGAGTGCTTGTGGAGTAAATGGAGTGCCTATGGAGTGCTCAGAGTGAATGGAGTGCTCGTGGAATAAATGGAATGCCCATGGAGTAAATTAAGTTCCTATGAAGTGCCCATGCAGTGCTCATGGAGTAAATAGAGTGCTTATGGTGACAATGGAATGAAATGGAACAAAAAATTGCTCAAAAATGACATTGACCTCAGCGAGCAGCTGTGTTTGGTCAGTTTCAAAAGCGAAATGATTGACACTAATATGACGCTTTAGAACACTTTTTTTATACGCCTAAGAGGACAAGCAAGCATACGGCATGGTGGTAAGCAGTTACCATAGCCTATGGAAGCAACACTAGGAGTATCGCTAGCGCGTTGTCGACCCTGTTCAAAACCTTTTAAATCCTTTTGTGGCATCATTTATCTGGCCATACATAGGAATCAACACAAGCGAAGACGACGACTACGAGTTTACAACATAGATGGCGCTATTAACAATTTCAATCCACTTCTATACAAAAACACCAAAAATGTATGAAATCCTGACTTGCGATATCAAAAAGTTCACACCGACTCACTAAACTCAAACTCAAAGCATTTATTTTATTTTGATAATAAAGTATGATACAAAAACGTCAAAATTACATGAAGCCAATTAGCCACCTACAGCCAGTTCGCTGACGAGGTAGAGCTGTGAGATAAAATGACAAATTTAGGCTATTCTTTTCAATTGCCAGATAATTAATTTTATTACTTAGCTTAACTACATGACGGTGTGATCTTATCTGCCAGCTGTTTCATCTAACGGTATACTAAAAAATATTACTCACGTTTAATATCAGTAACAGTACGGATATAATTCTTGGTGGTTAACACAAACTCGTTGTATATCACCCAGTCGGGCTTGTGGTCGAGGCATGTGCTCGGGTGCAGCTGGACCGGCTGGTTGTCCTTAACCGTTAGGTACTGACCGGTACGTTCTAAGTGGGCTACCTGAAATATTTGATTTTGTAAGTAAATATAGCAAAATAATTATATTTTTGACAATAATAAAAAAAATTGAAAACTAACTGATGCCCGCAGCTTTGCCCGCGTGAATGTCAGTTATATCTCTGTTTACATTCGACGATTTTTCATACAAACTTTCATCCCCTATTACAACCCATTAAAGCAATTTTTTTGAGATTAAATATAGCCTATGTTGTTCTCCAAGGTCTAATCTGATACCAAATTTCATCAAAATCGGTTTAGTGGTTTAGGCGTGAGGCGAAACAGACAGACACAGTAACTTTCGCATTTATATAGTATGGATTGTATAGATAGACATACCTGCATAAAAAATCCATTAACTAAAGCTTTCCTTATATTTATATAATAGTCCTTGCTTGTGAACTCTGTACTTGTTCTCTTTAAGTTAAACCTGAAACATGAAAACAAACGTTCATTTAAGTTATTGGTTACAAGAAATCTAATACTAACATTTTTATTGGAAACAAATGCTCGCTGTCAAAGGATTGCTTAGGCATCAAATTTGAAGCAAAAACTTGAACGTTATAATAATAATCAACCTTTTTAACAATATAGATGTTAAGTCCAAGGTAATAAATTTTTTTAAGTATTACAACTGTTATTTGTTACAGACAAATAAAAAAAAAATTCTCTATCAGGCATTCTCACACAGAGAAGGCATAAGAATGCTTGCTGGCTCCCAGATTGCCTCTCGATGTCTTCTATCATGCTAAATCAGATGTCCAAGGTGAACCATACTCCGTATCAAACCCACAAGTAAACAATGAGCCAGTGGTTAAGGCAACGAAATCGGTTTAGCCGTTTAGGCGGTAAGTGGGTAACAAACACACACGCACGTACGCACGTACGCACGCACGTACGCACGTACGCACGCACGTACGCACGTACGCACGTACGCACGCACGCACGCACGCACACACAATATTAGTAAAATGTGTTACCTATCCATAATCCTGCTCAGTTGTTGTCGCACGTTGTCGCCGGATTTAAGAGATCTGTAGTTGATGAAGTTGTCGTAACACCAGTGAGGGTCCTCCATGTCTGTAATATTTATAAACGTTACTTGTTTATTATCAAAAGTTTATAATTATACGGATCAATTACCGTACAACACATTTTACTTAGATCATCATTATTTCGACACGCGAATTAATCCCACCCTCTCCCTTTTTATCCAGAACGACACGTGCGGGACTAAAGTGCCACCCTTTCACAGTGGAATCTAAAGGGTCTCGAACCAAACGGTTCAGCACTTCATACTTTTGTCGCTCAATTAAAGCCTGAAACTCTTTGCCAGCGCATGTGTTTCATATAATTTTGATCCTGGGTCCTAAGCGGGGCGTGAAAAAGCATCTCACTAAGCCGCCATAGTGGAGGCCACCATACCAGTAGTTTGGCTTTTGGAATGGTGTCCACCACTTCTGGATTCCACTGACTGCTTACCATCAGCCAGAGTGGAGTCACTTTGGTAGGATAACATAAAAAAAAAAACGCGTTTTGGTGTCATTCATTACCTTTATTGTATTAAATTACGGTAGTAGATCCACGCTGGTTTCAGCATGAATGGGCCGGATCGTCCGGGGAAGTACTACCCTCTCATAGAAGATCGACTTAAGAGTAGTAGTATCCTTACTACTGCGTTTCGTTCGGTGAGTGAGAGTGCCGGAGGCCCAATTTCCCCCCTTTCCTCTTTCCTCACCTCCCTCATTCCCTTCCCCTAACCCCATTCCCAGCCGCCATAGTGGACTGCTTACCATCAGGCGGGGTGGAGTCACTTTGGTAGGCTAATATATAAATGTAATATGTAAAATATGTAGAAATATTCAGTACCCTACAATACGTCCTACCGTGTACGCGACTCATATTCCCATTCATCTCATCCTAGTATTTAAAACTTAATCAGTGTATTTACTCGTAATATAGTGATTATCTCTATCGATGATAGATATGAATATTATCTTTTATTCGAGTTTATAATTTATCTCACCCCAACCCCGAACAGTAATTTAATTACTGCTTTACTAGCAGTGTGTGTAACGTTCTCCATTTTTTTTTATTGGCGACAGCGCTTACCGTGAAGGGTGTGGGGGGAAGTGAGTAAAAAGTAAAAGGAAATTGGGTCTCCAGCGCTCTCATTGAACGAAACGCAGTAGTACGTATACTACTACTCTTATGTCGATCTTCTATGAGAGGGTAGTACTTCCTTGATCACATTCATGATGAAACCAGCGTGGATCTACTACTACTACTATCTAAGCAGTGGCCCCACTTCTGGATTCCACTGACTGCTTACCATCAGGCGGGGTGGAGTCACTTTGGTGGGCTATTATATATATAAGCATCATATAATCACCAGAGCTTTATATGGGGTTAAATGAAAACAGTTATAAAGTATAACTTACTCTGTTTAAAAGCATGGTACACGTTGAGTAGCGTGAGATGGTCGCCATCGATGTGAGCGAAACGCATCTTGGCTTCGTCGGCCGCCTCGCGCGCCTCGTTCGGTCGCACGAAACATTGTGGCACTGTGGGACAGACAAACACACATGTTAATATACATTTATTATAAACTAGCTGCGCCCCATAGCTTCGCCCACACGTAAAATCGATCTTCGTGATAAAAAGTTTTTGAAAAAGATTTGAATGCACCGTCGGTCTAGTGGTTAGTGTAACTGACTGCGACGCCGGGTGTCGTAGGTTCGATTCCCGCGGAAGGCAAATATTTGTGTGATGAACATTTGTATTTGTCTTCAGTCTGGGTGTTTCCTATGTATTCTAAGTATGTATTTACAAAAAAAAAAGTATGTATATGTATTATATTTCAGTTATCTAGTACCCATAACACAAGCTCTGCTTAGCTTGGGACTAGATGGCGGTGTGATAAAAAAAAAAGTTGCCTATGTCCGTCTTCGGCACCGAATCTATCTACATACAAATTTTCATCGAAATCGGTTCAGCCGTTAAGACGCTGGTAACAAAAACACACACAAACTTTCGCATTTATAATTATTTATTTATTATTGTATCTTTTTTAGTAATCATTGTTCTTACCTGACAACATAGCGGTGATGGAGAGTATTTCATTGGAACAGTTGTGGTTGCAGCTGGCGATGAGCATCTTGGCGAGCTGAGGGTCGAGGGGAAACTCCGCCATCACAGCCCCCAGGTCTGTTAGGTTTCCGTCGTCGTCTGCAAAGATATAATTATGTTAATATATACGTATAATAAAATTGTAGTGTCTGTGTGTAATATTGAAATAACCGTTTTTTACTACATGTATATGAATATATATACGGTACTACACCAAAATACCATTTTTTACAATTTTTGTCTCTCTGTCTGTCTGTTTGTTCCGGCTAATCTCTGACATGGCTGGACCAAGTTTGACGGGACTTTACATTCGTATTAAATGTGGGAGTGACTTAAGGTACTTATTAGAACAAAAAATGGGTTCGTTTATTTTTAATTTGTTTTAGGCAGACAAGCTTTTTATTTTTTTAATAATATACTTTCCTTGTTAGAATCAAAATATGGGTTATACAATGCATCTATTAACATTTTAATTTGACAAAAAAAAAAAATTCTTGAGAGGGAATCGTACCCACGTAACTCTTCAAAATCGCATGTACTTTATTTTTGTCTTTTATACTGCCTGATGGAAAGTTAAAATTGTTGCTAACGGACTTTCTCAATGCGACTTTACAAAGCCGCTGTGACGTGAAGGGAATTGAGGAAAAAGGAAAGGAAGAAAAAGTTGATGAGGTAAAAATATAGGAGATATTACTTACCTAACGCAGCAAGGTAATTAAGCAGCTCTAGCGCTCTCATCAGGGTCTCAGGAGCTGGCGGGTCCATGAAGTCAAAGTGTACCAGGTCGTCGATGCCGAGCTTTTTCAACTGCAAAACTACAGACCCTAAGTTTGATCTGCAAACATTGGTACGCTGTTAGGGCAGTTTATACCTATTATAGGTTTATAAAACATCTTACGATGTTGAGATTTAGACTAGCGGGACTATGTTTTAACAGTATTATTATAAATCTTTGAAATTGTCAGCTTTCTATGTGTAAATTTCATATTAAAAGCTATTATGCGGTACTTTTACAATTTTTTAGTTCAGCATTTACTTTTGTCGCTCAATTAAAGCCTGGAACTCTTTACCAGCGCCATGTGTTCCCATATAATTATGATCCTGGGTCTTTTAAGCGGGGCGTGAAAAAGCATCTCACTAAGCCACCATAGTGGAGGCCACCATACCAGGAATGGTGGCAACCACTTTTGGATTCCACTGACTGCTTACCATCAAGCAAAATTTCTAATATTTTGTAGCTTAGTATTTCTTTTGCCCTCACAATTCCCGAATCGCTATCAAACTGGGAATTGAACCCACCACTCAAACCTTTGTATCTTAAAGTACCGCTTCTGTCTTAGGGACAAGTCCCAAATCGCTAGTGATGGGAATAGAATCCACAACTAAGTAATTCCTGCAAATTTCCTAGTTCTTACACAATCTAGCTGAGATACCTAAAAGAGGCTGCTCCATCATCATAAGTAACTTTGAGCCTTCTAACAATACCCATAGTAGTAGTTTTGTTCCGTATGTCATCACTGACAACACACACCAGTCAAAGACCTTGGTCTTGAGACACTGTGGTAGAGCGGACGAAAAGATATGTTGCAGCTGCCGGAACGCTGCCCAGAGTTGGATATACTTACATAACTTCACGACTGTCTCCCATTAATGAGGTAAGCAGAGACTATAGAACGCCATTTGCTACGATCCAAACATACCTCCTTTGCCTCTTTCAACATTCATTATTATTTTTATACACACGTCGGTTACGGGTGCTTGTAATAGTGCCTTTTGTCAACACATCTCCTAATTGGTCCGCGTATGTCCGTCTAGGGCGACCTCTACCAATTTTTCCAGTCAATATCATCACAACTTATAAAAATTTAAAAACATACCACTACCACTAACCTTAAAATTTCCGGATATGTGTTATCCTGCATTTCATTCTTATAAGCCTTTTCTGTGTATAACCGGAAGCACTTTCCTGGTCTCGTCCTACCAGCTCGGCCGGCCCGTTGTTGCGCTGATGCTTTACTTATAGGGGACACGAGCAATGACTCCACACGAATACGAGGGTTGTACACCTTTTGCTTAGCAAATCCAGGGTCTATGACGAATACCACCCCATCTATGGTCAGCGAAGTCTCAGCTATATTTGTGGAAACAACCACCTTTCTTCCAATCGCCCCATTCGGCCTATTCGGAGGCGCGGGCTCGAAAATCCTTTGCTGCAAATTTGGGGGTAACGTCGAATGTAAGGGAATACATTTTAATTCGCCCGCGTCAGGCCCCAAATTATCAATTTCCCGCTTAATTCGCTTACAAGCGTCCTCAATTTCTTCCTGACCCGTTAAAAATAGTAAGATATCGCCAGTAATTTCTTCGCATATATGTATCTGTATGACTGTACGTATCGCAGCTTCTAAGTAGTCCCTTTCTGGCTGTGGCGTGTAAAATATTTCCACTGGATGTGTCCTACCCGGAACATTCATTAAAGGCGCATTATCAAAGTACTGCTGAAACTTCCCAGCGTCTAACGTGGCCGACATAATAACTAACTTCAAATCTGATCTTTGCTTTATAACTTCTTTCAGCACACCCATTAGAATATCTGTGGCTAGCGTTCTTTCGTGAGCCTCGTCGAGTAAAATGACTCTGTATTGCTCCAACATAGGGTCTGACATCGCCTCTCTGAGCAACATTCCGTCTGTCATATATTTGAGGATTGTATGAGGTCCAGAACAGTCTTCAAAACGGATGCTGTATCCAACTTGCTGACCTAAAGCTACGTCCATTTCTTCAGCAACTCTTTGAGCAACAGACATAGCGGCTACTCTTCTCGGCTGCGTACAAGCAACTCCTTTTGACTTCCCAGCGGTGACTGACGCGAATTCAACAGACCATTGTGGTATCTGCGTCGTTTTACCAGATCCTGTTTCACCGACTAGTACCACGCATTGATGCGTGTTGAGAAGTCTCATAAAATCGTTTTTGTACTCCCATACTGGTAGACCTAGACGCCGTCGAAGAAGCTCGTGGTAGCGCTGAGAGTGGGGAAGTCCTGAGGATTTAAAAACAAAGGGTTTTTAGTACAATTTCTAACGACGATCTCTGTCAACTAAACTTATTTATTGTTATACAGTATTGTGATATTGTGCACAATATAAACATTGTGGTTAAAAACTAATTGTACAAATGGTAGGTGTAATGGGAGGCCTTATCGCTAAATGCGATTTCTTCTTTACGTATGTTAGGTAAATTTTATTTCGTATTTATTTATAAAATATATGCGCAAAATTTCTTTAAATGGGACTCCAAATCATTGCGGGGGTTCCTTTTTTATTGACATCAAAGTTCAGTGTACAACGAAATGAGGGTTTTATAAAATGGCGCCCACGAGGTGGCAGCACTAAGCCGTCAGGTCCAGGCACCTCTCAAAGCACTTTCAATCTTTGATAGATAACCGTGAACGATTCTATTAATTTCAATCTGTGAATGAATTTGATTTTGAATTCTTGTGAATGAAATACCTTTTACCTAAGTACCAACTAGTAGCATAAATTTTTCTAAATACCTATATTGCGTTGGTCACTAGAAATGTCAAGAATACCCCTGAATAGACCTGCAAAACCTTTCGGCTCTAACGAACCAAAATTCAGAAAATATGGCCGCTGTGAGAGGCGGAATTCAGCAGTTGATTACCATAAGCTGATTTTAATAAAAGACTCACCCGTAAACTGGTTGATTCCTGGCGTACTGGTAGTAGTAGGTGGCATACTGGTTCCGAGCGTCGCTATCGAGTCTGATGACTCCCCGCTGCCTCCAGACCTGGCAGCAGCCGCCGCCTTCTCTTCCCTGACGAAATTCTCTAGATAAAAACTCGACGACATATTGCACGCGTACTTAACAGTCCACGTCAACTGACTGACGGCGAATAAAGTATTTGTTGAAGTATTTGAGTTTATCTATGGTATTTTTGCGTAATCTAGTGCAATATTTACGCAATATTTATATTTAATTTTAAATCAGCGATTAACGAACTTCGCTTGAGGGTTTTTACAATATAACGCAATGTATTTTATTTAACTAGAGATTAGTTGCAGCTTCGAACGTGTATCTACTAATGTTTATACGAGATAATAAAATCTTTGAAATGATTGGCTCTTTTGTACTTATGCATTTATCTATACATATTATAAAATTGCATAAATTGCATTGCATTGATAATTACAAGAAGCTCTCAATGGATTTCGATAGTTTTCACTGTTTTAATGTGCGTTTTTTTGAAGAAAAGTTTTGGTATATAATACATTAAAAGCCCCTATTACACTACACGATATTCAGGGCCCGGTAGTCAGGGAGAGCGTACGGTTTAACTACTCATGCGACTGAACACCGGGTCCCTCAATCTCTGTGTGTAGTCTGAATATGAACGCGAAAAGAGGCGTATCATGGCACCGGTTTTTCTAAACCATTAAAAAAGGCAGTGATTGCTGTAATGTTATAGAAGAAAAAAAAAATAAGAAGAAGGATCTGGGTCAAGCAATACTTGAATTAAGAGAAATGCACTCCAATATACGGATACTCAGTGCCCTGGAATCAGCGAATTTTAAAATTATTTAAGATTGGGAGAGGATGAATGTGAATATTGATTAAATTTAGTAGTGACGACTGAGCTTCCTAACTGCCCTAAATGTTCTTACACTACTCGATCGGAAGACGATTAGGAAAACTCCGAGCGTGTCTGGTCAAGGCGATCAGTCCAAAGGCAGCCTTACTCCCGTTTCGTATTACACTACCCTAAATCAGAGTTAGGCTACCTGAATATCGTTTAGTATAACAGACCTTTAACCTATCACCTTTATGACCCGAGCAGCAAAGATAATAGTGAACCAAGCCAGGATACTAACTTTTAATACCAATACAAAGCGAGGGCGTGTCTTGAAACAAGCCTTCCGGAAGAAACTGAACGACAAATAAACCAAATCAAATTCGTTGCGTGCTTTAAAAGTCGGCGAAGAAATGGTTGTAGTTGTATTATTTATTTAAACAGACAAAAGTTATGTTATTATTATCGAGGCTTTAAAAACTTACGCTTATCTGTGGATTTTTGCATTATGTTGTGCAATATTTACGCAATATTAAAAGAAAATATTGAGCAATATTTTTTATTTATGCGCAATAATGACCACGGTATCCAGTAGAATATGGAATTACGAATTAACCCCATCCCAACCAACCCTCTCCCTTACTATCCGTACTGGGTAGTACCTACACGTGTACTAAAGTGCCACCGTTTCAGTGTTGGGAAATTACAACAAATACGAGAAGTTTTAACATTTGTAATGAATTTATGACGTAATGAAAATGCGTTCGACTGCTATGCAAGAGCTTATGGGTTTGATGCCCAACCGGAACAAACAATTTTCGAACTTGGGTGTATTTTGTGTTTTAAATACATTATGCTGTGTTTTATGACACAGGAATTAAATGCTATTAATATTATAAATGCGAAAGTTTCGTGCTAACCTTTTAGTACCTGCATGTATTGTGTGAATTAGAACACTTTTTATGTGAGAGGCGCAGACAAGGTCGCTAACAACCACAAATAATTTTAATCCGCTGAGTGTCGGAGGTTTTTTTTAGTCAATAATAACATAAAGGTTTAGGAAAAACCTGTGTTTCTTACTTACTACTCAAAGCCTAAACGGCTGAACCAATTTCGATGAAAATTGGTATGTAGAGGAGACTGACATAGGCTTTTTATTCGAAAATCGGTCTGGTTTCCAAGCTTAAGTGAATATGTTGCCATGTTTAATCTACATTTGTACACTATTAAATAAAAGACTTTGTTTGGCTAATCTCTGAAACTACCATTCAGATTTGAATAACACTTTTTGCGTTTCATAATCCAGTTCTTGAGGAAAGATAAAGGCTACGTAATTAATGTTACATCACGCTACTGACGACAGGAACAGAGCAGTAACCAAAGATGTAATTTAACACTGGTGAAACCGCACTGCGGGCGGCTAGTAATAATATACTGTGTTACTGCAACGTAAAGAACTCTATTAATTCAGAGAAGACATGACTACTTTTGCTCAAAATGGCTCGACAGTTTAGAAACATTTTCCTAGCGGTCTACATTCGGCTTCAATCGATCAAATTCAGTCTCACCTTCTTAGCTGACGGTACCTACATATAAACTGTGTACCTATATTAATATAGCATAATGTTAAGTTTTGAAGATTCTCGTGTTAGTAGGTTAAGGGCTCGTCGCGTACGCACCGCTCCGTCTTTAGAAACATTGGAATTAAAACCTTCTCTTTTGTAAAATAAAGTTTAAAATATACCGATATAAAATACGCGCGCTCGCTCAGCGTGTTAGACGCGAGGGCTGACGCGGGTTGCGCGTGTGGCGTGCGCTTAGCGGACGCGTGTCGTCTTAACCTTTCGTTTCTAAACATAATAATGGATAAAAATATTTTAAATATCTGTTTTTCGATGCTCCCTTTTCTTAATACCTCATTTAGTGAGCTGTCTACACACCACAATAAGGCCTACCCAATTCAAGAGATTCCAAAATTCTGAATATTTCGATGACATGATGAAAATTTTTATAATTCCCTTAAAGTCAGTTAGACATGTTGCATCTTCAAGGGCCCAAACACTAATGAATTTATGTTTGCCTAAGCATATTACATAACGCCAGATATGTTACCAGCAATGTGTATAATAGCTAAAATATTTTAATAACAAATAAAAATCGTTTATAGTGAAGGAGGTCACAGTTCTAACCTAAACTTTTTTTTTTTTTTTTTCGTGGGAAACGCTTTACGCGTACGCACCCGCCTGGGCGAGGCGGGGGTTATGTCGGAGTCTCCGGCCACAACAGCGGCCGGCATACCGACTAAAACCCACGGTGTTCCTCCAAACGGCCAGAGTGCCGGGGTCACGGAAGAAGCTCGCGCATTCATCCGCGACCCCGACTTGAGCGGGGGCCCCGTCTGATTTGAGGGGCCTAACCCCTCTTCCTCCATCGAGAGGCGTTCGTGGAACACGTACGCCGCCTTCTCGGGCCTGTGCTGTTCGAGCGGCGATTGCCCAATCGCCGCCCGCAGGAATCCTCCTACGGTGGCTGGAGATCCCGGAGCGCCCCACGGCGACGTCCGGGGCGGACGCGACGGGCGGGGAGCATGGTGTTCAGCTCCCTCTCCCGCTCAGCCGCCTCCTTGGCGAGCATCAGCTCCTCTCGATGCGGACCATGGGCAGAACCGCGGCCGGCAGCGAGAGTTGGGCCGTCGCGAGCGCCGCAACTAGGTCGCGGCGCTGGGCACTCCACGAGCGTGTGGAGCGCCGTGTCGCGCGGGCAGACCCCTCAATGGTGGCAGACGGACGTCTGCTCCCGGCCTATGAGACACAGGTACGTGCCGAAGCACCCGTGACCGGTGAGTACCTGTGTCAGCCGGAACGTGAGGACGCCGTGCCTCCTCTCCAGCCACTCCTCTAGGACGGAACTTACCGCCACCACTGTGGCGTGCCCAGTTCTAACCTAACCTATTCCAAACCTCCTTCGGCATATTACTTAACGTTAATGACAGCGAGCGTTTACAAAATGCCGAGGCAGTATGTAAACGGCGGATTTATTTAATTTGGCTGCGACATTTAGCACTATACTGTGGCTGGTTTTATCAATGAAATGATTAGTCATTGATGTGGCATACAGTAAACTAGCGTCTGCAGCGGGTTTTACCCACGTTAAATTACATGTTTGGTTACTGCTCTGCTCTTGTAGCTCGTAGCGTGAGTTATAACCTTCCTCAAGAATTGGGCAATCAAATGCAAATAGAATTATACAAATCAGACTGGCAATTCTACAGATTAGCGCGTTCAAACAAACAAAGCGCAGATGAAACCGCGCTGCGGGAGGTTAGTTTAAAGATAAGTAAAGACAACTTTATCCGCTGCTTTTTAATGTTTACTCTCGAACAGTGATGACGGAAGCTCTTGAAGGTCTCGAAGCTGGAGTTAAGGTCAATGGCACGGTAATTAACAACTCGAGATATGCAGACGACACTGATCTCGTTGCATCTTCTGACCGTTACTTACAATTAATTATTAATCAAGTCAACGACTGCAGCGAAAAAGGGCTATCGATAAACATCAGCAAGACACAGTTCATGGACATTTCCTAAATCCGAATGAAATCCAGATATAAATCCTTGCATATCTGTGGCTAAAAAACAACTTGAGCGAGTACGACAATACAAGTATCTCGGTGCTTGGGTAAATGAAGCATGGGAATCTGGTCAACATATAAAGTCCCGGATCGAATTTGCTCGAGCATCTTTCAATAAAATGACAAAAGTTCTGTGTTGTCGACACTAAACATAAAGCTCCGAGTCAGAATACTTCAATGCTACATCTGGTCTATTGTCATGTACGGCTGCGAAGCATGGACCTTGAAAAAGGACTATGAAGCGCCTGCAGGCATTTGAAATGTGGTGCTACCTTGGCATGTTGCGCATTAGTTGGACACACGAGGTAAGAAACGAAACCGTGCTGCAGCGTGTTGATATGACCCGAAAAATACTTTTTACCATTAAGAGGCGCAAGATAGAGTATCTCGGCCACGTACTAAGGCATGTATAAGCTACACCAGCTTATTATGATCGGCAAGGTTGAGGGCAAGAGACAAGCTGGGCGAAGAAAGAAATCTTGGCTGCGAAACATCTGGGAGTGGACTGGAATCACCACCGTCGAAAGACTGTTCCATCTCGCACTGGACAGAGACAAATTCGATGACCTGATGGCCAACCTTCAATAATGAAGAGGCACATTAAGAAGAAGTAGAAAAATAACTAGACAATGTTTATATATTTTTTTAATCATATGTACTTTCTAAGTTTATCTTGGACATTTCTGACTGACGGTGAAGGAAAACATCAGAGGAAACCAGGACTTAAAGTCTGAAATTGCCATTCCGCCTTGAGCAAGCGTGATTAATGCTCATGCCTTCTCTATTATGAGAAGAGGCCTTTGCCCTGCAGTGGGACAGTAAACAGGCTGCTATTATTATTATTATTTAGTTAAAAATTGCCGATCTACTTTGAACATGCATGGTAATCAATGCTCAATGAGATACAAAGTATATATAAGAAGTATACCAGTTGTTTAGTACCCATAACACAAGCAAATATAATTGCTTAATTTGGGGCTAGATGGCGCTGTTTGAATGTGGTAGAATATTATTATTATACAACAGGCTGGTATTATTGTTATAAAATGGAGAGCAGTCAAACATAAGAAGGTGGATATAAATAATCAAGGACAGAACTATGATAAAACTGCTGCTATTACGATCAGTAATCCACTGTGTGTTTCTAAAGCTAAGATTCATGAGTGGCAGTTACCGCTGAAAATCAGGTAAGCTTTCAGTATTAAATCTATAATTGTAACTCATAACTGTAATTATCTGGAGATTGAAAAGAGTGGCGTGAATTTCTTGCCAGTTCTTCTCACAGCTCTACCTCGTCAGCGAACTGGCTGTAGGTCAATTGGCTGACTTCATGTAATGTTGACTTTTCATAAGCATCATACTTTATGATCAAAATAAAATAAATTATTTGACTTTGACTTTATACTATTAGTGATACTTGTGGCAGCATATATTCAACTTTGGACATCTTTCTGATGATGTTTGTGTCTTTGTAATGAGTTGACAAGATAAATATTGTATTTTATTATAGTTTGGCTTAAAAAAAAACTAAAGATGTACATTGAATGGAGGAACATAAATTAGCAGTCTATTTGCATTGGTCTGGGTGTTTCTATGTATAATATGTATGTATTTACTAGAAATAAGTATACAAGTATGTATATCTGCATTCTAGTACTCTTAACTCCAAATATCACATCTACACCCAAAGTAAGAATATTATAGGTTGTATAATATTCTTACTTTGGGTGTAGATGGCGTTGTGTGTAGTTGTTGAGATATTATAGGTCATGAGCGAAGGATTTTGCCCAGCAGTGTGATGGTTTAAACTAGCAGTTACTGTCTGTTAGTACAGTAGTAGTAGTGGTCAAGTAGTTCACCTAATAATAAGTAAAGACAGTTTCAGAACCTAATTTGTTATAAATGTTTTATAAATATTTGTTTGTAATTTGTTTTTTTAAACTCACAATAAGATTCATATTGAAAGAAAACATTAATTAGTTCTAGGCAAAAAGTGTCTATTGCACATAGGCCTTCCTCGAATATCTTCAAATTTCCAACAGTTCTTAGGCATACTCATCCAAAATAACAGCTACGAAGTGTTTTACGGTAGCACTGTAATACGTCGTGTAACGTATCTTCGATAATTGGTTTATTTGCTGAAGCACTTTTATTTAAACGAGTATTATTATACTTAAACTATAACACGCCTGACGTAATAAAAAAGAACTAAGTAGGCTAAATCTTGTTTTACACAATACATAACACACGAGCTCTCAATAAAATCAGTTTTAACAGTAAAACCGGCTTGAAATATTGATAGCAAAATAGACGTTTAAAGCAAAATTTTACTTTATATCAATGTTTTGACCTATTTAATATATCTCCAGGCACCTTTGGTATTAATTATAGCTTCGAGAAAATACACATTCAGCCACAAAATACATAATTCAATTTAACTTCTGAAACAATGCATGTAAACTAAAAAATGAAGCATGGCACAACAAACAGGTATGGAACGTGCTACTAACCTTTTCTTCTTGATAAAGGGATCCATTACTTCGATGCGGCGTTTAGACATCCTCAATTATCACTCATAAAATAATGTAGCAAATTAAAAAGAGAAAATTCTATCAATTTCTGAATAAAATTTAACATCCAACAAGATGGCGACGACACAGCTTTGAAAGAAAAAACTACTTGATTACTTGTTTATGGTTACTGCGGCCAGTGTTGCAGGCCAAAAGAAAATCAATATGAATGTCTTCTTTACTTCTTTTGCAACATTTACAATACAAATCCAAATGACAAAGCTAATTGGATTTACTAATTAATGTTGCGTTGATTCAGGTGAGATGAATGTGAGTTTGTTAAATATGAAGATCTATTTATTTGATAAGAATAAGTGCGCAAGTGTTCCATTAATTCATGCTTTAAACACTGTGTCAATTTGTCCATTGCTAATTTTCAAAATGCTTGACATTTACGTTCAATTACACGCAGATATTTAAAGATGACGGAATTAAACAAAGTAACTAAAAAAATCTAGATTGTTAGTAAAAAATGTATCATAAGAAATGCTCTCCATAGCAGTACTCAATAGCATTAAAGACTTTGAAAAATATTTTTAACAATTTTTATATAACTATTGTGTCAACAATTTAATTTCATACCGAAACTAATGTTTAAGAAAACGAAACGAACTCATCAAACAAAAATGTCACACTGATCTAGAACTGCGTATTTTATTGTGCCAGTTTCACTAAAACTACATGAAAAATTGAAAATAAATGTGTTAATTAATTTGTGTACGATCCACAATTGTAAATATTTAAATTATTCATGTATTGTGTGTTATAGATAGTAATGACATATACTTGGCAGTGAATTTAATGTTATGTTATTGAACGACCGAGCTTTATCTCTTTGTGATTTGTTAAAATTATAAAGGTATCGCAAAAGATTGTGAATAACGACTGAACATAAAAAAATAGCAATAGACGTGAGTATTATTCTAATTACATTGTTTTAATCACACGAATTTGATTTAGGATTTCAAAATGGCGGATATGGGCTCTTTTGATTATTTTGTTTATTTCCGTAGTCTCTCGTCTAACGTTTATCGTGTATCTTTTGTAGTTACTTATAGCTGCAATACATGCTGTGTTGAGATTAATTTAAACTGAGTGTAAAAAGAGATCGTCATAGAGGTTATTGAACTTGTTGAAACCTGTCCAAGTTTACAAAGTTTATAAAAAAAAAACAGTTTAGAAATTTTCTGTCGCACGTGTGTTAGTGTGTATAAGTTTTAATGTATAAATTTGTTTATTGTTATTATTTAAGTGTAATAATTTGCCATATAATTGCTACTTAGGTACATTTTATCACAAATCACAATTTTAAAATCCCTGTTATGGTAAGGAGACGAAAAATAGTAAAATACAACATTTCATACACGGAATGTTGTCTCACTGATAGTGAAAGACCTTTCTTATATTCTGCAAAACCTTTGCACTTTATAAAAAAAGTACAAAACAAATTCTATATTCTTAGACTACTACTGTCAAAAATAACACAAAAAGTTATAAACAAAAATTCTTCCTAGTAAATTTTTTACAGGCAGTAGTCCTGAAATCGTTCAAATTTTGAAAGCGCATATTCACCTGACTAAATACAGATAAATAAATGATTCAGTAACTAAATTCAGTCAAGTAAAACAATTTAGGAACTTCCTAAATGTTATTTCATTTGACTGAATTTAGTTACTGAATTATTTAAATAATATAATAATAATAAAGCCTTTTATATATTCCATACAAGTGTTCACTGAGTATGGATTCCTTTTTAGGTGAAGACCTCCTCCAACCTCTTTTAGTTGAGCCTATCTTTTGTCTTTTTTAACCAATTGGCGCCTGCTTTTTGGGTGATGTCATCCACTCAATGTTTCATCGGTCTGCCAATACTTCTTTTTGGCCTGCTGTGCTTATGGTGTCGTATTGGCCGGGTCATCACCTTCCCTCTAATATGGCGAGGGTGATGATGGCTGGCCCATGCGTCATGCTTGTGAACGGGTGCTACTTGGGATGACTGATCAATCTTGGCATGGCATACATTTAATATTCAATCCAGTATTACCTTGTCGTGCAATGTGACCAGGAGGTGCATTTACCAGTTTAATTAAAACACGTAGTCAAATTACCATACTAGATGAAACTAAATAATTGAAATCCTCTCTTTTTTCTTTATTTAATCTTGGTATTATATTAATTGGTTGATTTGTAATAATTACTTTGTATGGTTCTTTGGTTGTGTTGAGTGTTTAAATTGTAACTCATTCAAATAACTGTAATTATCTGGCGATTGAAAAGAGTGGAGTGAGTTTCTTGCCAGTTCTTCTCACAGCTCTACCTCGTCAGCGAACAGGCTGTAAGTCAATTGGCTGACAAAATGTAATGTTGACTTTTCATAAGCATCATACTTAATGATCAAAATGAAATAAATGCTTTGACTTTGGCTTTATCCATCTTTATGTTTGCAGACGAGCTATATGACTAGCCCATTTCCAATATTTAGTTTAAGGGCCTGAGTGAGAGCATCAATAACTTTTGTTTTTCTCTGATTTTGTCTTGTCTGGTTTTATATGAAAGCCTACTTAGCATACTTCTCTCCAATGCCCTCTATGTGAATCTAATTTTGTTGACTGTTTTCTCTGTATATGTTCATGTTGAATCATTCAGACTTCTGAGTTTAGTCAAGTGGAATACACACTTAAGGTTTACTATACTTATTAACATGTGCTCAAGAAACTTTAGAACAAACGTGAAAACCATGACAAAATCCATTGTTTAGAAGAAACCAGTAGAGAATCAGACTGAAAAAACACTAATACATACTATTCAGTTTTTATTATGTACTGGTTCTTTGATTGCATTAAATGTTAAAATTTGTAACTCAAGGCAAAATTTTTATAAAATTGGCGATTGAAAAGAGTGACCTGAGTTTCTTTCCAGTTCTTCTCGCAGCTTTACTTCGTCAGAAAACTGGCTGTAGGTTGATTGGCTGACATATATTTTTGTGTAATTTTGACATTCATTAGTATCATGTCATTGACATGTTTTTTTGTAATTTTGACTGCCTCTGTGGTTCGGTGGTACTGTGTATGGACTGCCACGCAGAGGTAGCGGGTTCGATTACCGCTCAGTACAAATTTTGTGTGCATGAACATGTCTATTTGCATTGGTCTGGGTGTTTCTATGTATAATATGTATGTATTTACAAAAGTATTTAAGTATGTATATCTACATTCTCAGACACAAGACACAATAACTCAAGCATATAATATGCTTGTGTTATTGTGTCTGTGTTGTATAAATAAATAAATAAATATGATCCACATGATATAAATGCTGTAACTTACTAGTTTTCGTAGTGCAGTTTCCTTACTGCTCTGCTCCTGTGGCCTCTTCTTCTAACATGATGTTATATAGCCTACAGCATTCCTCAAAAATTGGGCTTTCAAGGACAAAAAATTTATTAGTGCGTTGAAAACAATTACTAAGCCGGTGACGGTAGTAGATCCACGCTGGTTTCAGCATGAATGGGCCGGATCGTCCGGGGAAGTACTACCCTCTCATAGAAGATCGACTTAAGAGTAGTAGTATCCTTACTACTGCGTTTCGTTCGGTGAGTGAGAGTGCCGGAGGCCCAATTTTCCCCTTTCCTCTTTCCTCACCTCCCTCATTCCTTCCTCTAACCCCATTCCCAGCCGCCATAGTGGAGGCCACCATACTAGCAGTTTAAGACGATAGCTTTTGGTATGGTGGCCACCACTTCTGGATTCCACTGACTGCTTACCATCAGGCGGGGTGGAGTCACTTTGGTAGGCTAATATATATAAAAAAAAAAAAAAAAAAGCCCTTTTTTAATTTACATACACAGCAATTAAAAATAATTTGCTGAATGTAGACCTATTTTAGTGTAAATTACTGTACTAATAAATGTGCGACATAGTTCAATACATGCATATAAAAGTGATAACGCAGTGTCTACAGTCACTGGCAAATTATGAATACTAGCGATCCGGCCTTGCTTCGCATTGACATCAAAATTTGCGGTTTTGATGGCTTGGTTCACTATTATTGTTTATTTATTTATTTATTTATTTATTAGGTACACCAACAGCATACATATTTTACATTTAATAGAAAAAATAGATAAAAAATATATATGTGCCAATTATAGGTATACACAACATTTACCATCGAAGCAGACTTTAGCAGACAACTATTGAATAATAATAATACAAATTAAAATACTAAATAAATAACGAAAAAATAACAAGACTAAAAATATAAAATGAAACAAATAATAACAAAAAAACATGCATTTGTTGGACATACATAGCTCAATCCTTAAGCGATTGTTGACAATATTTTGCTTTTGTATTTAGCAAGAGAGTCAGAGAACACATCAAGGTCAGGGTTGTTGCTCGTTCTTTGTAGACATTATCATCCCACTGCATGGAAAGGCCTCTTCTCATACAGAAACGGTATGAGTGTTGATTGGCACACTTGCACAAGGCGGATGTGCGATTTCAGACTTTCTCAAAAGTCCCGGTTTCCTCACGATGTTTTCCTTCACCGTCACACATACATACATTAATTTGTGTCCAGCATTAAAGCTGTTGTCAATTGGTACAATTAAAACCAATTAAAACCTCTTTATTAATTGTAATGTACTAGCGAGTCAATTGCAATAAAGTTACTATGATATGGTGTAACTGTAGACAACATCACGCCTGTCTGACGTTAACGGTGTAAACAGAGATTATAAAACGCCTTACGATGTAGACGGTCATCAGGCCAAATAGGGTGTGCATTACCCTAGCAGGAAAGTGTCTCCTAGAGTGATATGAGTAGCACGAATACTTAGTGCCTAAATTGCTGTAAATGTGCGTCGCATAAAAAGTTTGTGCGTGTTGTTGTTTTGATATAATACGCAAAAAACGATTCCTGCTAGGGTAATGTTTTTCTAGCAGGAAAATTCTAAACGAATGATCGGAGAGATAAAAAGTTTTACTTCGCCAGATAGCTTACATTTGTGCTTAAATGTGCGCCGAAAATATAATTTGTTGAGATATTAGGTAACAAACAAACATACAAAAAAAAAATCCGAATTGATAACCTCCTCCTTTTTGAAGTCTGTTAAAAAGAGATGTAGTGTATGTGATACGCATCAGCCTACCTCTTCAGGGTAAAAATCGTAATGCTTTATTCCGTTACCTGGTAACTCTGAACATTTTAAGTCAATGCTAACAGTGGAGATAGTTTACAAACAAGTAATACATAGAAATTTGAATCAATAAGTTATTGTTGTATTGTTTACACTTACTGAGAATCGAATAGGCGACCGTTATAATGAACCGGTTAAGTGTTAAAAGTGCTCTTTAGCACAACTGGGTGCCAATGGAGGTTTAGGACTGTTGGTTCCATTGGAAAGTTCCATTGATGGGTCCAATAGGTTTTTCAAGATTTCATGGTGCCATTGGTGGGTCCAACAGGATTTACAAATTTCGATGGTTCCATTTAGATGATGGAGTCAATAATCGATATTTTAACAGGTCCATATCCGGTCTCGTGGTTCCATTGTCAAAACTTACAACTTTTACTTAAAAGGTGTCAAAATTAAACTTATACAGACTTGACTGCCTCCGTGGCGCAGCGGTAGTGTGACTGTTACGCAGGATGCCTCTGGTTCGATTCCCGGGTCGGGAAAAGTGTTATTGGGTTTTTCTGTAAGGAATTTCTCAGTAGCAGCACGGAGACTGGAAATGTGCCCGGTTCACGGCAAAAGGCTCACCACCTATTACGTGGGACTTAAACATAGCTGGCGAAACGTGGGTGTATTATACACCTCTGCCTACTCCTTCGGGAAAAACAGGCGTGACGCTATGTTATGTTATGTTAAACTTATATTCTAAACGGGCACTATGGAGAAACAAATGAAAAAAAATTGAAAATTGCGAAAAGAAATTATTAATTAAGTATAATAAGTAATTAAGTATAGTCCTAATAGCTCCACCTATTTCAAACAATGGAGACATGAGTACCATCAAAATCCTGTTGGACCCACATGGAGACATGAGTACCATCAAAATCCTGTTGGACCCACATGGAGACATGAGTACCATCAAAATCCTGTTGGACCCACATGGAGACATGAGTACCATCAAAATCCTGTTGGACCCACTCACCCTAAGTAGTGGAGACAAACAGATTCGAAAATCCTGTTGGACCCATCAATGGAACTTGCCAATGGAACCAACAGACTAGAATCCCAATGGAGGGATGCTGGAGAGTTTTGATCTTTACACATACTACTAATATTATAAATGCGAAAGTTTGTGTGTGTGTGTTTGTTACCACTCAGCGCCTAAACGGCTGAACCGATTTCGATGAAAATTGGTATGTAGATAGCTAGATAGACATGGGCGAAAGTCGGTCTGGTTCCAGAGGGATACAAACATGTTAAACGCGTGGGCGGTGCCGTGGGTTGCAGCTAGTCAATAAATAGTTTAAAATAACAGATTTGTATTATAGTTCTCTGATATTCTACTTCAGTGCTTTCCTTATTTTAATATTACATAAAATACCTGTCTATACTATTATTTATAGCTGAAGACTTTGTTTGTTTGTACGCGCTAATCTCTGAAACTACCAACCAGGATATGAGTAATTATTTTTGCGTATGATAGCCAAGTTCTTGAGGAAGGTTATAGACTGTAACATCACGCTAGGAGCGACGGGAGTAGAGCAGTAAGCAGAGCGGGTGAAATCGCGCCGCAGAAAACTAGTAAATGAAATATATACCTATATCTACAATCAACTCGTTTACCACGCGTGGTCATTGCAAAACTTCGTATTCGGTGAAGAATTTGCTCACTTGTACCAGTGACAATAACTTTTTTATGTCAGTTATAATGTATATGTCGTATATGTCGACTGGCCTGTTGGTCTAGTGGTTAGTGACCCTGACTGCTAAGCCGGAGGTCGTGGGTTCGATTCCCACCCAGGACAAACCTTTGTGTGATGAGCATGATTGTTTGTTCTGTGTCTGGGTGTAATTTATCTATAATATGTATGTATTTACAAAAAAAAAAGTATATAAGTAGTATATCAGTTGTTTAGTACCCATAATACAAGCAAATATAATTGCTTAATTTGGGGCTAAACGGCGCTGTGTGCATGTGGTAGAATATTATTATATTATGTATTATTTTTATTCACAGATGAAAGTTCGCTGGACGAACATTTCATGTACGTGATAAACAAGAACTGAAATATGGGCCAACAGACTTCTAGAAAAAGTAAGTATATTAATAATTACTTGATTATGTCATCATCATATCAACCGAGAGCAGTCCATCGGTTGCCCGCCACCCTTATAAGGTCGTCGGTCCACCTTGTGAGGGGTCTGCCCACGCTGCGTCTTCCGGTTAGTGGTCCCCACTAGAACCATTCTGCCCCAACGGCCATACTGCGAGCTATGTGTCCTGCTTGCCACTTCAGTAAAGCAACTTTGCGAGCTATATAACCATTTTTTTCGCCTGCGGATTTCCTCGTTTTTTATACGTTTGCGCAAACGCCTAGCATAACCCGCTCCATCGCCCTCTGAGCGACTTTGAGCCTTGAGACAAGTTGTCATCAATGGTAATATACACTGGTCAAAGACTTTGATCATAAGAGGCATTTACAAACTTGCGATTTGACTGCATTAGTTGTATTACTAGTACTGTGTTAGTGACAGCTCGCAAATTTACGAAATCTATATACTATTACATAAAGCGAAAGTTTGTTTGTTTGAACGCACTATTCTCTGAAACTACCATTCGGATTTGAAAATTATTTTTGCGTATGATAGCCCAGGTCGGAAGGTTATAGGCTATGTAATATCACGCTACTGGCGACAGGAGCAGAGCAGTAGGCAAAACGCGGGTGAAATCGCGCAACGGAGAGCTAGCATTTAGATATTTAGATTTTTCTGTAAACTAGATGTGGGAGATTGATCGCCACAAAGCAAGTAAATGAAATTTTGTAAATTTGTTCTATTAAAGAACAATATTTTTTTTATATTATAGCCTACCAAAGTGACCACCCCGCCTGATGGTGGTAAGCAGTCAGTCGAATCCAGAAGTGGCGGCCACAATACTAAAAGCCATCGTCTTAAACTGCTGGTATGGTGGTCTCCACTATGGCTGCTGGGAATGGGGTTAGGGGAAGGTAATGAGGGAGGTGAGAAAAGAGGAAAGGGGGGAAATTGGGCCTCCGGCGCTCTCACTCACCGAACGAAACGCAGTAGTACGTATACTACTACTCTTAAGTCGATCTTCTATGAGAGGGTAGTACTTCTCCGGACGATCCAGCCCATTCATGCTGAAATCAGCGTGGATCTACTACCGTAATACGAACAATTGAACTTTCTTTTACATGTGTTTAACAGTTACAAAGCATTGTTTAGTATGGTGAATTTGGCGCTCGAAAAAAACGTGAAATGGCTCTTTAAGTCACTGTGGTAGTACGTTATATGGTCGCATAATTTACATGTGCAATATATTACAAATTGTTATTTGACCATATTTATATTTTATTGTATTATTGTCAGAGGGGGGAGCGACTATATTCAGCGTCGTTTGGTCAGTAATTGGATAAATTGTTGCTATCTATTGATGTTATGATCTTGTTAGTATACGATTGCTGTACGATTCTCAGGGCTAATTCAGGGTCACAGTAAACTACCAATATTACTTGACAATAATAATAATATAATAATACCGGCCTGTTTTAATGTCCCACTGCAGGGCAAAGGCCTCTTCTCATGTAGAGAAGGAATGAGCATTAATCACCACGCTTGCTCAAGGCGGAGGCAATTTCAGACTGTTAAGTCCAGGTTTCCTCACGATGTTTTCCTTCACCATCAGTCAGAAATGTCCAAGATAAACTTAGAAAGTACATATGATTTGACAAATCACATTGGTACTTGCCCGGATTCGAACCCACTACCTCGTGTTTACGAATCGGGTGCCTTATCCACAGGGCCATTTCGTCTTATTACTGATGACAATGCCTGATGGTAATCAGTGGGATCCTGGAGTCGTGACAAAGTCGTCTCAAACTCCTCGCATGGTAGCTTATTGGTGCCGGCTTCGCAGGACCTGACTCGTCCATGAGCGACAGTTACCACTTACGTGGGATGTTTGCTCGTCTTCCACTGTCGGCAATAGTAGACCAGGTT
The DNA here is from genome assembly GCA_963082885.1 of Parascotia fuliginaria. Taxonomy (NCBI): domain Eukaryota; kingdom Metazoa; phylum Arthropoda; class Insecta; order Lepidoptera; family Erebidae; genus Parascotia; species Parascotia fuliginaria. Next base: position 8,495,915 of record OY720199.1, on the reverse strand, counting down.
GACAAGGGAGGAGGGCAACCGAAGAATGATGGTGCACTTTGAGCAGGCCTGTATTCAACAGCGGTTTTCTTTCGGTGGATATGCTGATGATAGTCCAGAGGGTCACCACCACTTATAGCAGTATTATTTTAATGTTACTTTGTGTTTCGTCTTTTTCTTTTGTACCATTAAAAACAAGAATAGAGACAAAGTAAGGTTATAAATAAGATTTCTTTAGAAGGTTTTGATAGGGCTCCAGTTTTCCTTTACCGTAAATCAAAGTACAAGATATAGAAAGTACAGTGTATTTAAATATAAATACAAAGACTGCCTCTGTGGTTCGGTGGTGCTGTGTACGGATTACCACGCAGAGGTCTCAGGTTCGATCCCCGGGTCGGGTAAAGTGATATTGGTATTTACGGTAGTAGACCCACGCTGATTTCAGCATGAATGGGTCGGATCGTCCGGGGAAGTACTACCCTCTCATAGAAGGTCGACTTAAGGGTAGTAGTATCCGTACTACTGCATTTCGTTCGGTGAGTGAGAGCGCCGGAGGCCCAATTTCCCCCCGTCCTCTTTCCTCACCTCTCTCATTCCCTTCCCCTAACCCCATTCCCAGTCGCCATAGTGCAGGCCACCAAACCAGCAGTTTAAGACGATGGCTTTTGGTGTAGTGGCCACCACTTCTGGATTCCACTGACTGCTTACCATCAGGCGGGGTGAAGTCACTTTGGTAGGCTATAATATAAAAAAAGGGGGTTTTTCTGTCGAGAAATTCTCAGTATTAGCACAGAGTCTGGAATCGTGCTCGATATATGACAACAGGCTCGCTCCTTGCTACATGGAACCCAAAATAAAATGGCGAAACGTGAGTAGTTAAACACCTTTGCCTACCCCTTCGAGGATAAAAATGCGTGAAGTTATGTATGTATGTCTATTAATAAGTTGAGTTGTTAACATTGTAACTCATACAAAAAACTGTAATTATCTGGTGATTGAAAAGAGTGGCGTGAGTTTCTTGCAAGTTCTTCTCACAGCTCTACCTCGTCAGCGAACTGGCTGTAGGTTAATTGGCTGTAAACGCTTTAAGTTTGTGTTTTTGTCTGTTGTTCCAGGCGGCGAGTGTACGTGCGGTTGTGGCGCGTGGGAGAGGCGACGTTACGCGGAATCGCCGAGCAGCGTGCATAGATACGTCAGCGCCGTTACAGACAGGTAAACCTAAGACGAAGTATAGCAGTAACTTGTATCAATAGTACAGAGGCGACGAAGTTGTTCTAGACGAGTAAGTTGACAGATGGTTCAGCATTTAATACTTTTGTCGCTCAATTAAGGCCTGGAACCAGTGACGAAGCATCCATATAACACGATTCCTGCTGGCTTTCTTTTTAAAAATATGCCCTGACCCTTATACCTATCACTGCTTGAGTGTCTACTTAAAGTCTTAACTGGCCTTCCGAAACTCGAAAATATTTTAGTCCCACCGGCTTCCCTCCTCGGAAAAGTGACTCTTCGCTACTGCCTGGAACTCTTAAGGCTTTGTTTCACCACTGCCAGGTAAAGTGTCTGATATATATCTAACAAATGTATCATTAGTTATATCTGTTTCATATTTTTAAAGAGTTTATTTGTCAGTTAAGGTTATCAGGCACTTGTAGAATAGATTTTTGAGTACTATCTCTCAGTTAAGTTATCAAGCACTTTATCAGCAAGTGATGAAACAAGCTGTAAGCACACAGTAATGTATATTGTTCCAGATGGAGCGCGCGCGAGTGCGCGTGCCGGCGCCGGCGCTGGCGCCGCCCCGCGTGCGTGTGCACCGCCTACAGGCGCGTCAGTGATGACAGGTCACACTCCTAACATTATTATTCTTCTTAATGTTTGTTTGTCCGTATTTTATGTATTGCCATATCGTAAAATACAATGTTATTTATGTTCTAAAAATTATAGGAATAGTAAAATTAAAAATATTTATTTATTTCCAGCTGACCCCGCGAACTTCGTACCGCCTAACAGTCGATTCTAAAATATTTTTTTTAGGCAATTTTTTTAATTTTTCCCCTAAGAATCCTCGTACTTCAAGGAATATTATAAAAAAGAATTAGCGAAATCAGTTCAGCTGCTCTCGAGATTTCCGCTTAGCAACACATTCAGCGATTCATTTTTATATTATACATTATAACGTTCACTGCTTTTTCTTACTTACTGATACTAAATATAATAACAGCAATGCACCCGTGTGAAGCCGGGGTGGGTCGCTAGTATGTGTAATAAAATAAAAAAATTCAATTCAAAAATGATTTAATTTATTTCATATACATATTATGTTTGTCTTTGTGTACAGATTGGCAGCAGTACTGACGCTCGGCGCAAGAGATTTACGCCGTGAGTTGGACGCTATTGTCATAAACGCAGGTATGTATCACTATATAAATACATGATATACTAGTCAATAGTCTTGAGGCGCTCATAACTCGTTACACTCACTGATCGGTAATCGATCTGCGGGTTAAGCAACTAAGAGTGCGGCTGGCCCATGGATGGGTGACTGCATAGTAGTATTTGATCTGAGCGTCTCCGTGCATTGGATGGCACGTTAAAAGTCGGTCCTGGTTGTTACCAAGTTGATAACAGTCGTTAGGTCAAGTCGGATGCCTGTATAATTTGACACTAGGTTGACCACTAACCACTCGATAAGAAGAAGACTAGTCAATAACCCATGGTTTAAACCTGACCTAGCTTGACATTTTATAAAATTGTTTATCCTACTAGATGAAACTAAATAATTGAAATCCTCTCTTTTCTTTCTTTAATCTTAGTAATTACTAGCTGACCCGGCGAACTACATGCTGCCTAACAGTCGATCAACATTACTTTATTTTTCTAAAATAAAAGAATTTTTCTAAAATAAACGTAGCCTAAGTTACTCCTTATTACATCAGCTACCTGCCAATAAAAGTCCCGTCAAAATCGGTCCAGCCATTTCAGAGATTAGCCGGAACAAACAGACAGACAAAAAATGTAAAAAATGTTATTTTGGTGTATGTACCGTATATATATTCATATACATGTGGTAAAAAACGGTTATTTCAATATTACAAACAGACATTCCAATTTTATTATATGTATAGATATTAATTGGTTGATTTGTATAATTACTTTGTATGGTTCTTTGGTTGCGTTGAGTGTTTAAATTGTAACTCATTCAAAAAACTGTAATTATCTGGCGATTGAAAAGAGTGGCTTGAGTTTCTTACCAGTTCTTCTCACAGCTCTACCTCGTCAGCGAACTGGCTGTAGGTCAATTAGCTGACAAAATGTAATGTTGACTTTTCATAATCATCATACTTTATGATCAAAATGAAATAAATGCTTTGAGTTTTGAGAAGATTAATTGTTATAATTGAGAATTGGAAATCTTTAAAATTAATATTTCTACACAGTAGTATAATATGTGAAACTTTTAGCACTCTATGTACGTTTTAGTAAATTATTATTATATTTATTATTATTGGTTCTGTTAAAAAAATACATTCACATTTGCAAAGAAGGCATTTCTTTTTAATTTTTTTAGTCAAAAATATTGAACATATAATATTAAATAAGTAAATAATGTTTATTAGAAATATATTAGCACCTTATTTGAATCATATGCATATGATTAAATAAAAGTATGTGCAAATGAGGGCTATTTGTCTAAAACTAGTATACAGAGTGTATACGACGGTATGACATTAAATGCAATTACGTATAGTATGTGACATTATAAAGCGAGACAAAAAAAATCTACTAAATATCTTCAATAGTTTAGACACAGAACAATTTTTTTAATTTCTTTAATTCTAAATTAACACTATGTAAGTACGTCAAACGGTCACTGACTTAAGTCATAGTCCAAGTCGAAGGATAAACGTTGCCGTTCATTACAGTTAATAAAATGGTGTATTACTTCGTTACTATTAAAATATTATTTATTTTGTTAGAAAATTTCAAATTTTTGTTTTTCGTCAAATTACATTTGTGATTAATTAGAAATCATTATATGGGCTAGTAACGCCTGCCTTTTCATTTAATGTCAAACCGTCGTATACACTCTGTATAATAATATCACAGCGATACACACAACGCCATCTAGACTCAAAGTAAGCATATATTGCAGCTTGTGTTATGGGTTCTAGAATGCGGATATATATACTTAAATATATATTTTTTTGTAATGCAAATAGTTCATGCACACAAATATTTGCATTGAATATATGTTATGTGTATATTTGACGACCTCTGTGGTTCGGTGGTACTGTGTATGGGCTGCCACGCAGAGGTTGCGGGTTTGATTCCGGCTCAGTGCACATATTTGTGCGCATGAACATGTGTTTGTATTGTTCTGGGTGTTTCTATGTATATGTATGTATTTATTAAAAAAATATTTAAGTATATATATTTGCATTCTAGAACCCATAACACAAGCTATAATATGCTTACTTTGTAGATGGCGCTGTGTGTAGTTGTTGTGATATTATTATTATATTACAGATGGTGACACAGGTAGAGAGAACGGTGAGCCGACAGCTGAGGTGTATGTATTATCTGTGGCGCCCAGACCGTGAGTATACACATTATATAATAATTAAATTTTATTGGCAATATAAACAACAAACCTTACAAATAAATTGCTGACATTTTGTAAACTTTGACGTTCATAAGTGTTAATTTAATTAACCTATGTGAATGAATAAACATATTTCATAAACATATTTCATTTCATTTCAAATTTCAACAATCCTGTGACATATAATATGCGGTTCTTGATCTTGTATTAAATATATTTAATAAAATCTTTACTTAACAAAGGAAAAAAAAAACACTTTTTACACTAAAGTCGAACTAACTACAGTGTGAAAAGAAAAGAAGTAATGTCAAGAGGGCTTCACACCTTCAGTTTTAACTGTACAGACGAACTGTACATTTAAAATTTTAACTAATAATACTTAATAATAATAATATTCTACAACATTCAGACAGCGCACTATTATATTCTCCGGTACCAAATTTATCGGCACTAAATCGATTCAGATTTAGACGTTTAGGCGCTAAGGAACTGATGAGAGCGGCTCATTGGTCATAGTGATGAAATTTGAGAAGGCTTATGGCCCAGCAATAGGCGTCTTTGGACAGAAACAATGATGTTTTAATACAAAAAGTTGGTAACCCTAAATTACCACGCATTTTTTTTTTTCTTTTTACACAGCGCCATCTAGCCCCAAATTAAGCAATTATATTTGCTTGTGTTATGGGTACTAAACAACTGGTATACTTACATACATATTATAGATAAATTACACCCAGACACAGAACAAACAATCATGCTCATCACACAAAGATTTGTCCTGGGTGGCTTAGCAGTCAGGGTCACTAGCCACTAAATAATACACACTTAACGATTAACGCACAGTTAAAACTGAAGCCCTCTTGACATTACTTCTTTTCTTTTCACTGGTTAGTTGAACTTTAGTTTAAAATGTTTTTTATAAGTAATTTATTTATTTTTATTTTATTTATTCAGGATCTCCAACAAGGAATATACACTACAATTTACACGGTTCATTTCACAAAGAATTTTTGCTTCACGATCATAAGGTCTACGTAGCAAAATGTCTAACTACCCTAAACGTCCAATTAGCAATACGTCCAACCCGCAAATCGACTATGTAGCAAAACGTCTAACTATTGAAACATCTATGTAGCAAACGTCTAATTAGCAAATCGTCTAAAACTAAAGGAGTACAGTCACAAACATGTTTTATTAGAAAAAAAAACGTATTATTAAGAAAGAGAGCAAAAAAAATAACGAAGTTTTATTCTTCTTCTAACTTAGAATGGATAATTATGAAACCAATAATTTTAATTTTTCAATTACTATCTAAGAGTTTAAAAAAATGCATTGGACAAATTTTTTTTTCTGTTAGCTTTTTCAGCTCTCTTTTGTACTTTTCATTGAACAATATATCAATTTTACTTCGTTTATTGCCTTCAAACATAATTTTTTAAATTTGCGGTCTTGCCAACGGGCTTCTTTCCTGAGAGCATGAAGGAAAAGCAGTAGGGTTGGTTTTGGTTTTATAAATGTATTTAACCGTCTATGCCAACCTTAATAGAATATAAATATAATATAAATTAAAGATAAGATTAAATTAAATTAATTAATAATTAATTAAATTAAAGATTAAGAATATAAATTCAACCTATGCAACCTACTTGCCAATTTAAATTATACCTACCTAATTAGGTATTAGGTTACCTGTAACATTACCCTTTACTTTTCGCAGCCGGGTAAAACAGATCTAAATGTTTTTACACCCAAGTGTCCAGGCGTTATGAGAATTAGACGATTTGCTAATTAGACGTTTTGCTACATAGATGTTTCAATAGTTAGACGTTTTGCTACATAGTCGATTTGCGGGTTGGACGTATTGCTAATTGGACGTTTAGGGTAGTTATACATTTTGCTACGTAGACCTTATGATCGTGAAGCGAATTTTTCATGTGTACTCCTTCAATTATAGGAGACCACAGCATGCATTTAAAAAATATTATTAATATTAATGATTTGTTTGACAGTGCTGAAGGTGAAGCGGCACAAGAAGGCAGAAGGAACGAGCTGACACAAACTAATGATGCCATACGGTTACATCCACACTTCCAGGTAAGTCCATCTTTGGAACAGATACTGTAGGTCAGATCGACTGGGGAAGTACTACCCTCTCATAGAAGATCGATGTAAGAGTAGTAGTATACGTAATATGGGTTATGTTAAGTAAGTGTTAGTACCTGAAGTGAAATAGGGTATTTATATTATATTTTTGAAATGTCTAAGATTCTATATTGCTTATGAAACACAAAAAAATTTACAAAATTTTTATTTAATCGATAAGTGCCATAAAAATGCATTAAAATTTTGCATTTTCGAATTTCGCGCGTATTTTGCGAATGCTGGACGCGATAGTTGACAGTTGACACTTCTAAGTTTACATAGCCGTATGACGTAATAACATGGCTACTACTAATAATGGTGAAAAATCTTAATTTATAATATATTTTTAGATTTTTCTCATATAGAGTAAAATACCCTATTATCCCCTCAGTACTTTTTTTTAATGCCATATTAAATTTTCTTGCTTTTAAAGCCGTTTTTATTTTACACAAATTGGTTGATACGATACTCGTTACATGGTTTTGTATGATGGTCTAATGCTATAGACGTGGTTCCCTCAGGTGGTGTGCGGCAGTGAGCTGCGCGCGCTGCTGCTGCGCGGGGCGGGCGGGGTCCCCGAGGCCCCCGGGGTCCCCGAGGCCCGGCCCCCGCACCGCGTGCACACGCAGGTGGACTACATCCACTGCCTGGTGCCCGACCTGCAGGAGATCACCGCCTGCAGCTTCTACTGGGGCAAGATGGACCGCTACGAGGCAGAGCGCCTGCTCGACAACAAGCCGGAGGGTGAGTGCGACCACGTTATGTACTGCTACGGAGCGTGGGGTCACAGGGACCCGAGTTATTGTGACCCGTAAACGTGTCCCGTGTAATAGTCATCAACGCAAACTGCTATTAGGAACGCTTTGTGTGATGTTTTTCCACGCTCCTCTTTAAATACCCGGATAACATGAATCAACAGAACCATGACCGATTTTGCTGATAATGAGGGTTTTCTAAAATAGTGCCCACGAGGTGGCAGTACTGAGGCGTCAGGTCCAGGCACCTGTCAAAGCGCTTTAAATTTTTGATAAATAAATGAACGATTCTATTGATTTTAAACTATGAATGAATTACCGTTTCAAGTTCGAGCCCCTTTTTTCCCTTTTATCTATAATATGAGCTTTCCGTTGCGCAGTTTACCCGCGTCTTTGCTTACTGCGCTGCTCCCGTCGCCAGTAGCGTGATGTTACATAGCCTATAACCTTTCTCGAGAACTGGACTATCATACACAAAAAGATTTTTTCTAATCCGACTGATAGTTCCAGAGATTATCGCGTACAAACAAACAAACAAACAAACAAACTCCACCGCTATAATGACATCATGCGTGTACAGGCACGTTCCTGCTGCGCGACTCTGCGCAGGAGGAGCACCTGTTCTCGGTCTCGTTCCGCAAGTACGGGCGCTCGCTGCACGCGCGCATCGAGCACTACCAGCACCGGTTCAGCTTCGACTCGCACGACCCCGCGGTGTTCGCGGCGCCCACCGTCACGGGACTCATTGAACATTATAAGGTAATACATACTAATATTATAAATACGAAAGTGTGTATGTTTGTCTCTCAGCACCTAAACGGAATGAAATAAAAATGAAATGAAATGAAAATGAAATGAAAGTGAAATGAAAATGAAATGAAAATGAAAATGAAATGAAAATGAAAATGAAATGAAAACTGTTTATTTCACACCATTTATTACATGTTATAATGTTTATTCGTATTTCGTCTAATAAAATAACACTGTTCCAGGACCCAGCGTGCGTGATGTTCTTCGAGCCGATGTTAACAGCGCCGTTGCCACGAAGCGAGCCCTTCTCCTTGCAACAACTAGCGCGAGCCGTCATCGTGTCGCACACCAGTTATGACGGTAAGCAGAAGTACTATATGTTTTTTACCGACTTCCAAAATAGAGGAGGTTCTCAATTCGCGTCAAAGAAAGAAAAATTATTTATATACTGCTCGAAGGCGACATACAAAAAAAAACAGAAAACAACATCAAATTTTTCGATTCCCACCCAGGACAAACCTTTGTGTGATGAGCATGATTGTTTGTTCTGTGTCTGGGTGTAATTTATCTATAATATATGTATTTACAAAAATATATAAGTAGTATATCAGTTGTTTAGTACCCATAACACAAGCAAACATAATTGCTTAATTTGGGGCTAGATGGCGCTGTGTGAATGTGGTAGAATATTATTATTATTATTATTATTATTTAGTAATTTTTTTTTTAACTTCATCCAATCTTTTTGTAGGTACCTAACATTTAAAATAGCTTATTATATTGGACGGCACCGTTGGTCTAGTGGTTAGTGTAACTGACTGCGACACCGGGTGTCGTGGGTTCGATTCCCGCGGTAAACAATATGATGAACATTTGTATTTGTCTTCAGTCTGGGTATAATCCTATTCTAAGTATGTAAATAACAAAAACAAAAAAATAGTATGTCAATGTATTATATTTCAGTTATCTAGTACCCATAACACAAACTCTGCTTAGCTTGGGACTAGATGACGGTGTAATAGTGTACACATATTAAAAAAAAAAAATTATGCATGGGTTTTAATGTTTCTTTTTTTGCAAGGTAGGTCATGTTTTACACGTGGTACTTATAAATTTTATGGTAATGAAAGTGTTTAGGAAAATTTTCGCCATCAGTTGGCGCCACTTCAACTGTCACATTGGGCCAATCAGGGGTTAACTTTCAAAAAGCGCTTGACAGCTAGACCTGACGCAACGGTGCTGCCACCTCGTGGACGACATTTCAGAAAACCATCTCAACAATTTTCTTCTATCCTTCTTTAAGCACGTCAATTATCTATTTTGTAAATTAAACATAAAATTTTTCCTAAACCTTAACTATATGAATCAATATATTTTCATTTTCTTAGTTGTGTCTTTAAAGCGTTATGTATTATTATTAATAACTAATATATATTTCTTTGTAGGTGTAGAAAAGCTTCCCCTCCCGGCTCGCTTGCGGTTGTACCTCAAGGAGTACCACTACAGACAGAGGGTGCGGGTTCGACGCCTGGACCACGACTTGTATGAACAACACCATTGTTAGCATAACATGTATAATAGGAGCTTGAGAAAACGATATATTATAGTATTATATAAAACGAAACAGTTTGTTTGTTTGAACGCACTAATCTCTAAAACTAACAGTCGGATTTGAATAGTTCTTAATTACTGCTCCGCTCTCGTCGCCAATAGCGTGATGTTACATATCCTATAACCTTCCTCAAGAACAGGGCTATCAAACACAAAAAGAACTATTCAAATCCGACTGCTAGTTACAGAGATTAGCGCGTTCAAACAAACAAACAAACTATTTTATATATATTATATAGATATCGTTCTCTAAAGTTTTATATGGGCAATAAGTTGTTATAATCTTAAAATAGACCTTATATTTAATACTAACGCCTTGTTATTATAATTTAGAATAAATTAATTATTACTGTATTAATTGTATATTTTTTGGTATTGCCATGTATTGTTTTAAATTAACTATATTTTATTAACATCACGCTACTGGCGACGGGAGCAGAGCAGGAAGCAAAGACGCGGGTGCTAGGAAGCTATTTAGTTATAAGAAAACATTCACGTTAACTCATTAATGTTTCAACAACATTGTTATTGCGAGAGTATCATAACTTATGATATATCAAGTCTATTGCGTATTTTAGCCCGACCGCTGAAATCAAGTAGGGTTAAGTTAAGCGTATTGTATGTGGCAACCCGGCTTTTTGTTTTAATAATTTACGCTTGTTTATAAATATAGTTAATTTAAAACTAAATAAAAATTAAGGATATATTTAGTTAATAATTATTGACAAAATTTTAATTGACCTTGAGCTACTCTTAAATATTTTCAATAATTAACTCATAAAATTCGTTATAACATTATATTATTATTTATATTGTATACCATTGTTTTGTGTATTAATATTATCTATACATATAATAAAAATGTAACCGATCGCTGTCTGTACATGGAAGATATATGAGAAAAAAAAAAATTGGAGCCTTTATCAACGCAAATAGAACCCAAAACAATGATTGTTACAATTATTTAATAATTTTCATTCTCTCTGAAGTAGACTAACCCTCAGTTTCTGAAAGGCTGATCAACGAAAAATTTGCTAATCACCTGTTAAATCTTATGTGAAGTACTAATTGGGTTGCTAAAAGCATAATTAGTAACTAATTAGATTAAATTAAACTAATTAACCATACTTTTAGCATGCTTTTAGGTACTTCACATGAGAGGGCGTTAAGTGTATTGCCTGCGTCACTTTGCATGCTACTTGAAATTGTAACTTACAAAAATTGTAATAACCTGGCGATTAAAAAGAGTGGCCTGAGTTTCTTGCCAGTTCTTCTCATGGCTCTACTTCGTCAGCAAACTGGCTGTAGGTTAATTTGCTGACATTTTGTAAACTTTGATGTTCATAAGTGTTAATTTAATTAATCTATGTGAATAAATAAATTTCCTTTTTGATTTTCATTTTTCAGATTTAACAGGTGATAAGTAATTTTTCGTTGATCAGCCTTTCAGAAACTGGTGGTTAGCGTTGAACCATATCTGGTAACATTAAACCGCACTTTCTTGTTTCTATCCTTGTCTGACACTCAGAATCGTTATTTACTAGAGCGAGAGAGAGAGTGGTAGTGAACCAAAATATAAATAATATATTATTATAAAAACAATGTTTGAAACCGGGCATATCTTGTGATTAGACCATTTTGTGCATTGAAACGATTTTAATTACATTATTTTTTGCTCCAGTGATGGACAGATAAGGTGAAACAACTTGTTAAGACAGTGTGTTTTTATATCTTTATTTATGTCTAAAGATAATTTTGTACATGGATGAATCGCTAGTTCTAAAAATGCAATATGGCTGTTTTTCAAGATATGTTCACATAATGTATATTGTAAAATACTGTAATATATATATACATATTAATTAATTAAGGTTTCATTTACCAACACAAATGTCATTGTGACCTTAAACTAGCTAGTAATAAAGTTATTTTTATACAAAAGCGGCAACGGTGGCCATTGACAGATCTAAGGAACCTTGTATATTTGGTGTCAAACAACCAAAAGCCTGAGGGTACGTGGTAACCGTAACCTATTTTCAAGGTTACGTTTTATGGCAGGAACAATGCTAGATAATTAATCTGGCGATCGAGTATGAATAAGGTGGGGAAGGAGGTAATTAGGGTTTTCTAAAATGGCGTCCACGAGGTGGCAGCACTGAGACGTCAGATCCAGGCAACTGTTAAAGCACTTTCTATCTTTGATACATAACCGTGAACTATTCTATTGATTTTGAACTGTTAATGAATTTTGAATTTTTCTGAATGGAAGACCTTTCACCTCAAGGGCGCCAACTGGTAGCGAAAATTTTCTTAAAAAACCCTCAGTGGGATACCGAACGAACGAAAACTAATACTCTTACGTCGATCTTCGATGAGAGGGTAGTACTTCCCCGGTTGATCTGAACCATTCATGATGAATAGCAGTAAGGTATTTTATAAGATCAACGCTGGTTTAAGCATGAATGAGCCGGATAGATGGAAGTATCTCGTACAATATCGACGTAAAGAGTTTGTTTTCGTTCGGCGAGTGAGAAGTCAAAGTCAAATTCATTTATTTATTTAGGTTAATTAAATTAACACTATTGATAAATTACAAAATGTCAGACAATTAACCTACAGCCAGTTCGCTGACCATGAGCCATGAGAAGAACTGGCAAGAAACTTAGGCCATTCTTTTTTATCGACAGGTTATTACAAATTTTGTAAGTTACAATTTTAGAATAGACATTTTTTCTTCGTCGTCCTCTCATGGTCGGTAACAGTTTGATTGTTTTCTAAGCATTATTCTGCAATTAGTAGAAAACATAGCCATATTTATAAGTTTACGGTTACTTACCATCAGAACCCTATGCTTGTTTGCCACAAAAGTATTGCCAAGTAATCTGGCATGCCATTCTGCCAGTGTTCGCTATGCCATTTGTGTTGGCAGTTACAGACACGTATTATTAGCACCACGGTGCGTACAAAATTAAAGTAAATAAAAATATATTTTAAAATGTTTTGTGTTTTTATTAAACAAATCCTTCGTGTACTAGGGTAGCAGAAGATTGTAAGAGGTTGGTATGAAATGAGACGATGGCTTTTGTTATGGTGGCCACCACTTTTGGATTCCACTGACTGCTTCCCATCAGGCGGGGTGGAGTCACTTTGGTAGGCTATAATATAAAAAAAAACTAGAATGTAATCAGGAATACTAGACTTTGTTACCTAGTTCTTCCTGAGACTTGACATATAGCAGATAAAAGTACTAGGGTAGCAGAATCTTGTAAGAGATAGCTATGAAATAAAAAAAAATCCGTGGCACTCAGGGACTGCCGCCGTAAAGCCACGGTAATACTATATACAGTAATCCATCTTCATACAAACGGACGAAGCGCGAGCGACATGCGCTCGGCAGTCGCGACTGTGTTGTTTTTTTAACAAAAAGCGCGCGATTTTCTTAGTAAAAATAAGTTCAAGTACATAATATGAAGAGTAGGATATATTGTGCTGTTTTTGGTTGCATGAATTCGTCAATAACGCATCCAGATCGCAGATAACTTTTTTTAGATTACCTGGAAACTGAAAGGTAAGACTATAAAATAATTTTATTTACTAGTAGGTAGGTACATAATGTGTGTCATTTTAATGGATAAGTATTTCTTTTTATCTCCCGAAAAAAAAGATGTCTGGTCTAATAAATAAGGTGAATAGAGTAAAGGAAAGTGATTGACACGAGTGAAATAGGTAGTTATAGGCGGTTCATGAATCTGATACGGTAGAAACGCTTGTGTTAAAACCTCGGGGCATGAGTTATATAAGCGTAACCTCGAGTATATACACTTAATCAAGGCTACTACACAATAGCCTTCATTGTTAATTAGGTAATAAATAGGATAGCACAATACATACACTTCCTGGGATCACCAAAATAACAGGAAGTATTTAGCATAAGGATTCTTTTGTTAAACTTTAGTATATAAGATAATTATGATTAAATAAAGATAGTCTTATTACGCTCTTCAAGCACAACACTTGTCTTTTTAAAAAGTCCTTCGCCTCCGCCCACAACCTAACTCATGTTTTTTTTTTGTTTGTATAATTATAGTAAAGACTTACTTTTTCTTTTTTTGGCTATTAATAATAGTTGTTTATTGTACTGTGTGTATGGATAATACAAGAAAAATTAATTTCTAACAACACGCATTTTTATTGAACACTTCCTATTAAATTCACAAAGTATTTTATTTGTTTATATAAAAAAAGTATATTTACAATCACAAAACTAAAATTAAATGGAAACACAAAGTAGGCAAATGTAATTAAAGTGCTGGAGGAGGGCAGCCCTATCGCATGTTTACGTACCGCGCGGCTGAAGGCATTTATTTATAAAATACGACCGAGTCACAATACTGTAGATAGTATTACCGTGGTAAAGCTATTGCATAGCATTTTTTATCAACTTATGCAATTATAATTATTTATTTATTTTTTATTTATGCAGAATTTTTTTCTTTGATATTAATTCATGTTTTTCTTTGATATTAATTCAAGTTACACTTTTTGAGCGTAGTGACCGATAAGAAAACATTTTTTTCATCTTTAAATGAAATTTTATATCGTTTAAAATACTTTTATTATCTTACATGTAGGTTTATTCAGGAATTTTTACCATCCTATTAAGTATTTTTACATAAGCGTACAATACTAGACCTATTTAAACATAAGCATTTAAATAGGCCTTAAAAAGAAAAAGGTTGATACTGTAGGGTCAGCATACAAATAAAAGACAAATGCTTGGATATACGTATAATAACTAGGTATAGACGAGTTTTGATTAGTATAATGTATACACAATGTAAAACAATAATTAATTACTACTAGTGTCTCAATCTAGTTTAGCCGAAACTGAATGTAAACTCAGTTTAGGCGGAGGCCGAAACCAAACTTTCCACTTTTGGCAGAGGCGAGGCTGACAAAAATTACTGCATACTATTTTTAGGAATACACAAAATTGGGTTTCATTATAATGTTAACTTATGCCGAAGACGGAGTCTAATTAAATAAGTTTCGGCCTCGACATCTAATCGGTTTCGGCTAAGAGCTTGCTTATATCGGACGATTATTTACTTCATAATTATTAACTAAGGGTCGCCACTTGCAACAATAAACAATATTTTTATGTACAACAATTACTTCTCTTGGCTTTATGTGTCAAAATAAAAGCCAAAATAAAATCAACTTTATGATACCAGTCTAGAGTTTAGTTTATAGTGTCCTGAAGACAGGAGGGCAACTATAGTTTTTACAGTTTTTTCTGTTCTCTTATTATTAGTTTTAAACAATGTTTTTTAGACAAAACTTGTTTTAGTATAATTTCATTACCTTGTCACTGACTATGGCCTGGCAAAATGTCTTACAAATATGACCTTAGGGGTCGCTACAAGCTATTCTCTTAATATTAACTTATCAATTAATAAGTAAAATAAATATAATTTTAATTTAAGTGCAATTTATAGCAGACATTTTGCCTGTTAAGATTAAATTCTCAGTACTTGACCTTATGGATATTTTGTCAATGTTATTTACTTATTAATTACACAACATTTTCTTTTATTTTGTCAGTACATACAAAATACAATTGTAAAGTATCTAAACCAATTTTTGCCCTTTTTTTACTTAAGCAAAGCCAGGTCTCTAGTATTATTTAAATGAGTTTTTCACTTATATTGCATAACATGGCTCTAGATTGGTTATAAGTTGATTAAGGGCAAGATTCACAGACCGCACTTTGACTTTACTTTGATGCAAAGATCTACTTTGTACCAAAAATATGTTTCTTAGGCCCAGATTCACAATCGTGACTTTACTTTACAGCAAAGGCACCTTCGCAAAGTAAGCTTTGTATTGCCGAACATTACTTTCAACTTCATATTCAAACATATTTTTGGTACAAAGTAGATCTTTGCATCAAAGTAAAGTCAAAGTGCGGTCTGTGAATCTTGCCCTTAAACTTTGGCGTCATAACACATATATTTTTATGTACAATTGCCAAGTGAAATATACTATAGTAATATACTAATATATTTGTTCTACTTCACATAAAAAACTCATGATAAACTATAATTTATTAAATACGAGATTTTTTAATCTAGGTTGATGACATACCCCCAGTTTCTGAAAGAGATGAGATTTAACAGGTGATTAGTTAATTTTTCCTTAATCAGCCTTTCAGAAACTGAGGATTAGATAATTTAGTTACGGAGATGACGTCATATTCTTCTATCGCCATGTACATGACAATTTTTGTCATGTACACACATACATGGTACTAAAAGCAACTGACAAATTTCATTACACAACATTTAAAGACATTTTCTTATTTTAACGCTCTAAGCTGCTAACAATACAATGTATTATTAATGTTACCTATACTATTATAAGCGGAAGAGTTTGTTCCTTTTTTGTTTGAACGCATTAATCTCAGGAACAAGTCCGATTTGAATAATTATTTTTGCGTTTGATAGCCCAGTTTTTTAAATAGACTATGTAACATCACGATATTGGCAACGGGAACAGAGCAGTAATCAAAGACGTAACTTAACGTCTCATAAGCAAAATTTGAGAGATTGTCTAAGAAATTTGTTTGATACATAGTTAAAAACATTGTTAATCTCATAAACTGCCAGTTCTACTGACACACTACACATATACAATCATTAATAGAGTTTACACTATGTTCACATTAAGTTTAAAGTGTTCTAAAAAATCATTAAGATGTTAAAGCAATCGACATGTTTATGAGGTTCGGTGCTCCGATTGGTCCCCTCTAAACTCTTAACCAATCAGAGAGCCAAATGGGATGAACATTTCAATCGTGCATTTGGCACCCAGATGAGATGTTGATGCGATGTGAACAGTTTTAAATATTGAAGAACACGTTGCATTATATTAGCTATTCAATGCAAAGCTCGTAGCAGATTGTACAATAAATATGCAAATAAGAGAGCATTATGATGCCTCTCTATACTAAAGTATTTATGTGTAACTTATATTGTTTGCTACTAGTTTTTGCACGTAGTATAAGTACATTACAATTACTTCACTTCATAGTTCCGACCACCGCCTGTTACCCACTGTCATCACACTGTATATCAGTGGCGTGCACTCCATATAGGCATAAAGGCACTGCCTAAGTTAATAACTGCTTAATCACAATGTCATGTATGTTCACTTTCACAGTATTAAGTCCACTATACACTATCACTACACTGAGTCCTCGCGCACTAGTGTGAGCGCGCGGCCCCCGCCAGGTCCACCTGCAGCACGGCGGCGGGGGCGGCGCGGGCTCAGCTGCGCCGGTGCCGCCCCCCCCGCCGCCTCCTCTCGCGGCGCCCCCCGCTCGTCTCCGCCTCCGCCCAGCGCTCGTAGGCGCGCTCGTGCTTCAGCCACTCCTGGTACTTGTACCACCACTCCTCCCACTTCACGTAATCGCCGAGGGTCAGACCTGCACATACCATACGTTAAAAACTACTCTGAATCGAAGACGGTCCTCGTCAAAGATACTGCATTAACTTAGTTACCTCTCAAATATCCTCTCTTCTTATAATAGTCATATCTGACTCGCACATCGTCCCACGAAGGTAGTCCAGCGGGGGCAGCCAGCAACAACTCTTCAGGATAGCTACCGGCCGCCGCACCTTCAGCACCCCTGGACAAACATCACGCGACTTGTAAAGGGTAGGCAGATAATATAAATAACACAACAAATACACAACGCTATTTAGACTTAAAGTATATATATTATACATAGAAACACTCAGACCAATGTAAATAGACATGCACACAAATATTTGGACTGAACAGTAATCAAACCCATGACCTCTGCGTGGCAGTCCATACACAATACCACTGAACCACAGAGGCAGTCATAAAGTAATGTTACGTAACAAGCACATAACGTCTAGGGGGGAGATGAAGGGGAAGTTTCAGCCCCTTAGCTGTCTGTATCTGTTACTGGTAAGCATATATACTAACGGATAAGTCTCAGGTGGCGCGGGCGCACGCTCAATGCGCACATGTAGGGTAGCCTCCCTGCGAGTGATGCGCATGTTCTCCAAGCGAGCAGACCTATCTGCTGACCACTGCGCCATCTTACCGAAGCGCTCCGATAATGTCAGGCTGTATACGAAAATAATTTATTAATATAATAATACCAGCCTGTTTACTGTCCCACTGCAGGGCAAAGGCCTCTTCTCATATAGAGAAGGTATGAGCATTAATCACCACGTGCGCTCAAAGTGGATTGGCAAATTTTAGACTAAGTTCAGGTTTTCTCATAATGTTTGTTTTCACCGTCAGTCAGAAAATGTTCAAGATTAATTTAGACAGTACAGGTTTTAAAAATCACATTGGTACTTGCTCAGATACAAACCCGCTACCTTGTGTTTATGAAGTGGGTGGTCCACTGGGACATTTGGAATATATGTATAATGTTTATTAGATGTCGTCTGCAGCTTCGCTACACTTAAAAATGTCTTTTATGAATTATATAGCTTATTAATTATATAGTTTTATTGAGATTTATTTAGTAGTTTTTGTGTGAAAAAGTAATAAATATAAAAAAATTGCATTTAATTAGGAACATCAGTATTTTTTTTAATTGAGTATGTCAACTCTTTGGATAACATACATATTTTATGGTGTAATGTGTGTGATATTTTTATATGCAAATATTTTCTGTTTATCGAGTATTTTTATAACAAAATGAAATGAAATGAAATGATGTAAATAAAGGGAATAATAATAATATTCTACCACATTCACACAGCGCCATCTAGCCCCAAATTAAGCAATTATATTTGCTTGTGTTATGGGTACTAAACAACTGATATACTACTAATATACATTTTTTTTTTTGTAAATACATACATATTATAGATAAATTACACCCAGACACAGAACAAACAATCATGCTCATCACACAAAGGTTTGTCCTGGGTGGGAATCGAACCCACGACCTCCGGCTTAGCAGTCAGGGTCACTAACCACTAGACCAACAGGCCAGTCAAAATGTTTAGAATGTTAGATGTAGTATATGAGTTACCGCTGCGGCTGCGGCTCCTCGCTGGCGTCGGACTCGGAGTCGCTGTCGGTGTCGTTGAGCGCGGCGGCGATGGCGGCGGGCGACACGGCGCGGGGCCGCTCCGCTCGCTCAGCTCGCTCAGCTCGCTCGGCTCGCTCAGCTCGCTCGGCTCGCTCGGGCACGCGCTCGCCCTCGCGCTTGATGTGCGGCGCCACGCACAGCTGCGAGCGCTGCCACTCCAGCACCTGCCACATTACAACAATGACTGTTGCTACTACTAAAAACAAAGTTGAGACGATATCCTTAATCGGTCATTTCCGAACCCCAAACTCAATTTAGAAAAAAAAAAACACTAATATTACCTTCTCTTCCCTGGTGCGCTTGCTACTCTCGCGCGCCTTCAGCAACTCTCTCGTAGGCTGGACGGCGCGAGCGCGGCTAGGCGACGCAGTAGTACTACAAGGAAACATTAATATAATAAATAAATATATTATAATAATATACCCATAAATGGGGTAAGCAGACACTATAAAACACCATTTGCTGCGATCCAAACACACCTCATACAGAAATAAAAAAATAATGTATATAATGGTTTCGTTATACCTCGGTTTAACAGGTTTGGGAGGTGGTGGTGCTGGCACCTTCTTGTTCTTGGCCGAGCACACGGAACATGACTCATCGGAACAACTGCTGGCTGAAGAACCTGATGGCGATGACTGTGAACACACAATTTTATTAGTACAAACTTGAAAAGTTCTATATACTATGGAACAAACTGAATCATGAGGTATTTTGCTGATATTTCGCTTAAAACTATCAACTTTTTTTCTTAGGTAGTAGATTCACACTGGTTTCAGCATGAATGGGCCGGATCATCCAGGGAAGTACTACCCTCTCATAGAAGATCGACGTAAGAGTAGTAGTATCCGTACTACTGCGTTTCGTTCGGTGAATGACAGCGCCAGAGGCCCAATTTCCCCCCTTTACTCTTTCCTCACTTCCCTCAGTACCTTCCCCTAACCCCATTCCCAGCCACCATACCAGCAGTTTAAGACGATGGCTTTTAGTATGGTGGCCGCCACTTCTGGATTCCACTGACTACTTACCATCAGGTGGGGTGAAGTCACTTTGGTAGGCTAATATAAAACAAAATATATATTAAAAAAAAATTGTAACATCTTTTGTGCATTTAGGACGTTTTTAATTCTGTTAATATTATAAACGTGAAAATTTGTGTGTGTGAATGTGTGTGTGTTTGTTACTACTCAGCAACTAAACAGCTAAACTGATTTCGATAAAAATTGTTATGTCCATCTAGGATATAGGCTACTTTTTATCCCGAAAATTGGTCTGGTTCCCGAGAGAGACAGAACACATTTTAGGCGTGGGCGAAGCCGTGGGCCGCAGCTAGTTATAAGTAAAATTCAATAATGAAATTTTGAAATGATAACATGCATTTCTTTGAAAATTACAAAGAGAGCTAGCGTCTGACAGAATAATCATAGTTATGGCGTCATCTATCTAGCCAATGGTGACACACAGGAATCAACACAAGCGAAGACGTCGACTACGAGTTTACAACATAGATGGCGCTATTAACAACTTCAGTCCACTTCTATACAAAAATACCAAAAATGTATGGAAGCTTGACTCGCGATATCAACTTTTTTACACCAACTAACTATACATATATACCAGTCCCGACTACCAACTGTTGGGCAGTAGCCCGCCGAGAAGGATCCTTCCTTTGGTTTTTCTAACGTGAATTAATTGTTTGTCTTAAATTTAATTGTACGGTAGTAGATCCACGCTGATTTCAGCATGAATGGGTCGGATCGTCCGGGGAAGTACTACCCTCTCATAGAAGATCGACTTAAGAGTAGTAGTATCCGTACTATTGCGTTTCGTTCGGTGAGTGAGAGCGCCGGAGGCCCGATTTCCTCCCTTTCCTCTTTCCTCACCTCCCTCATTCCCTTCCCCTAACCCCATTCCCAGCCGCCGTAGTAGAGGCCACCATACCAGCAGTTTAAGACGATGGCTTTTGGTATAGTGGCCGCCACTTCTGGATTCCACTGACTGCTTACCATCAGGCGGGGTGAAGTCACTTTGGTAGGCTATAATATATAAAAAAAAATCTTAAAATATATATATATATATATATAGGTTACCTTCCGTGGAGGCGGCGGCGAGGGCGGGCGGCGCGGCGCGCGGCGCGGGGGGGCGCGCGCCGGGCTGCGTCTGTACGCGACACCAACATTATATATACTAATATGTAAAGCGGAACTGTTTGTTTGTTTGGACGCGCTAATCTCTGAACTTACTAGTCTTGAGGAATTAATCTTTTGAGGATTATGTTGATAAATGTACCTGATAGGGCTTCGCCTTGGTGATCGTC